>CP136872.1:5796994-6481994 GCA_033000465.1 Sciaenops ocellatus | reverse complement strand
TGACTGAATGAGTGAGGCTCACATCAGAGTGGACCACTGTTCTGGCCCCAGGCTGCTGCCAAGCAAAGCGGAAGGGGGGGCACACAGACATGATTGTCACTGTATCAGAAGTCAGCTAGAATAGCTGCAAGGCACTGCCTGTCTTTGCTGCAGTAGAGAAGATGGCAGATGACCTCGCTGACACACACCTGGTGTCAGACACAAGCAGCAGTTTTCACCTGCAGGTCCAAGTATGTGTACACTATTAGTAGTAGTACTGATACACAGGTGAAGTAACAGTGTTTGGCCCCATGGCACAAAAGAGTGTTTGTTTCTTCTCCTTGTGTAAAGTACACTGACCTTCATATGTTCTCAAAAAGACTAAAATGGCCAAAATGTCATGTTTCAGTTCATGTAGATACAAACTGTACAGGGTAAGAAGTGTAGCACCTCATTCTGCTCCCTGAAAGGGATTTTAGGAAATGATTGAAAGTTAATTAAACCAGTAGTAGCAGAATAGACTAAAGACTCCTACTGTTATTCATGATAAATACAGTCATTTAAGTTTGTATCCTCATATATCCTCAAACACAACACAGTTGATACGCAGTTCTTTCTAACACAGAGAAAATGATATACTGAAACTATGATCTTTAATAATAACGTGTGCAGCATCACAGGGTACACCATGTGTTAAATAATAGTCACACTTGCGCAGACACTAGTAGAATTCTCATCAGTCTTTTTTTACCACCTCGCTTTCAGAGCAGGTTTTTAGATGATGACGTCTCACCTTTTTCCATAGCTCTGCTCCGTGATGTATTTTTGAATAGAGGGCCTTTTTGCATTATTCTTCTTGAGTGGCTAAAACATAATAATTGGGTGTTTTGTCCATATTTTAACTTAAATTGGTAATCTAATATTGTAAATACTTAAAAATTAGCGCCTTGTCATTTTAACAGACATTATTATTAACTTACACTAACCACAACTCTTTTCTTAGAACTGGACCTCTGTGGAAATTATCTTGAAAGAAGCTAAAGTAAAATACATTATAGAACAACGGTTAGCCTTGAGGTGGTCTTGAGCAGGACTTTGGTTCTATATTGTTGCTAATGCAAATATGGAATTTTTATCACAACTTCAACAACATTCTGCACTTCTTTCTTTTACACCTCGCACACTGTATCACTTCATGTTCAGGCGGACACGAGAGCTTGTTGTTTAGGACAGGACCTGATGATTGTGGCTGTGGGTTATTCTTCATTTGGAAATGTACAGGATATGAAAATGTCAAAGAGGCACAGGTCCAAGCAGTGTGCATTTATGCATTCAGAAAGAACGTGACATTACATGACAGGCCACTGTGGCACTTTGTGTGTGTGTTGTTTGTGAAAACTTATATATAGTTTCCTTTTTCTTTTGTAGAGGAGCTTTATTTATTCTCTTCCCAGATAATGATAATGATGTTTGCTCTCCTCAGAGTGTCGCCTGGCTCTGCTCTTTGACCTGGTTCAGAACCATGCCAGTGTTCACCGCCAGTCAAACACTGACGTGTACAAGAGGTAAACAAAATAGCTTTGCTGAATGAAACTCTAGCTCAGTCTTCCAAATAAATTTACACTTTCTTCCCGTCTGGCTTCCTTTTCACCTCCGTAATGTTAAACTGGATTCACTTAAATTAGCGATAATTGATGTTTTAGTCTTTGGCAGCATTTTAGCTTTTTGGTTTTTGGTCCCCTCCTTCTGTCTCTCATATTCTCATTACTCCCTCTCTAGTGCAGAACACCTGGACTTGGAGAAATCCCTGAAGACTGCTATGCTGTTGAGTTTGTGTGGTGTTGGCTGTGTCGTCCTCAACCAGTGGCATAGTAGCCTCCACCAGAACACACACAATATGGCCAGTGTTCTAGACAGTAGGTTTTGGAAACAATTATGTCTTTCCACCATATTTTATTACTTACTGTCAACCTAATTTAAAGCAATTAAAACTCTTTTGACATTTAATTTATTCCTGTGGGCATAATTAGCGGTTATAGTAATACAGTCTGTGTGTGTGACCATGTGATGCAGACCTACTGAGGGTCAGACACACCTCTGGCCAGGTCATCCATGCCCTGAGGAGAGGGGACAGTTCAGCGATACCACATCAGAAGGTCACAGAATCAGGTACTGTATATCCTCCTTGTTACCTCATTTAGCCTCACATTTGCATTTCTATCTACTGTAAACACATAATTGGTTATGGGTGTATTAGACACCCACACATCTTTCTCTCTTTGCAAAGAGAAAAAATAAACATCCATCAGAATGATTCAGATTAACAATCCGACTAAGCTGGATTTTAATATAACCTTCAGATATAATTATTGCTTTCTCTGGCTTTCCTCCGCAGAACGAGTGCTCCTCACTGACTCAAAGGAACGTGATGTTCAGCACAAAACCACTCTCACTCCATCAGCCTTCAACTGCATTCTTTATGGACTCCCTAACTTAATTGTCACATAAAATACTGCATATATCAGTATTTCTCAACTTCAAGTTCTGACTTCATGAGAATACTGAAAAAATACTTGATGTTTTTAATATTGTTTACATCGTACACAGCAGATGCACTCAACTTAAATTAAATGTATTTCTGTTTGCAAATTTAAATTCCGAGAATGCCTTTATCAGACACTGCAGTTCAAGCTTAATCCTTAATATTTAATAATAATTTGTTGGTGTTTTCACTATGTTAATTAGTAAATCCCTACATGGTAAATACACCCCTTAAGAAATAAATGTTCTTACTGCAAGAACTGTGTGGCCTGAGGTTTGAATGCTGCTCTATTTATTGTAATTAAGAGGAACTGCAGCACGGAGGTTGCTGCTTGGTATAGAGGTCACAGTCTAATTATAGAATAGCATCAACGTTTTGGGAAATAACTTGTTAAATTTCAAGATTAATTAATACCACAGTCAAGTCTGTACAGTAATTATGAAGCCCACTCCCAGGAGCCGGATAGCTTAACTTAGCGAAAAGACAGAAAACAGGAAAACGACTGACCTGGATCTCCTCTAAGGTAACAAAATCTACCTATCAGCACCTGTAAAGCTCTCTAAAAAACATATTATGTCTTGTCTGTTTAGTTTGTGCAAAAACCAAAGCCAAGAAAGTCACACATAAAACCACAACTTCTCGTTTTTATGCCTTGGATTTTGTTTGAATTAAACAAGTTATGAAGTGTTATAACATTTAATCAGTGAGCTTTAGAGGTGCTGGTATGTCCATTTTGTTACCTATAATGTTGCCACCAATCAGACATTGATGATGAGATTACTGAGCTACCTACGCAGAGACCTGTACCCTTTAAAACGATTCGCTGATTATTGATTAACATTTTTTAATAACATCGTCTCCGCTTATATCTGCCTTAATGATGCCTGATGGCTTTCAGAGCAAACTGCTGGAAACTTTTCTTGTTTCCCTTTTTCTGACTTCTAACTTCTAAATAACTGCTGCTAACTGTCTCTCTCTGCAGCTTGTTTGTCTTTTCACCCAGGAACAAATTGGCTTGTCAGCCCTCTGGGCGGCCAACAGATGTTTCTTAGTTGCCGTTATCCCAAAGTTCAACTTACTCACTTAAGTTAAGATCTCAGCTTGAAGAGTTATGTCCTAAAGAAGGTTTGTGTTATCATTGTGTCTGTTTACACCAAAGGGAAAGAAAACTACAGCCAGAGGTTCTTCTGCAGCCTGCCGTTTGACCTTTGCGTGCACTGTATTTATGTAAGTAGGCCAGAGAGAGCTCTTTGCTCTGCAGCAGACTTATCACACACTGGATGCAGCAGAGACAGGAGAAAAGAAGGCAGGGGCCCAGGGGAGCCTCATGTTTTCATCTCTGGGATAAACCCCATCATCAGTAAGCATCATCACTGCTGTCATTCTGCATAGCATAAGGAGATGGAGGCAAATGAACTAGATGCAGCAATAGTAATAATGTTCAAGAAGGAGGGACAGTTTTGAGTGAAGGCTCTTGAATGTGTAAAAGAAAGAGCGACTACATTTAGAAGCCAGATTGAACTCGGTGTGATGCCCTGGTCTTTAAAAAGAGTTCCCCTTTCTTTTTCAGTTTAGGCTAAAGATTCAAAGACAATTTGATTCTGGTTCTTTATGTCAAGATTCAAAGTAAGTAAGAAAGTTTTCACAAAATACTTCACCTTCATCTTGCAAAGCTAAATATTAAGTTATGAACTGTAAATCCAAACTGCTTTGAATATGGGCCCTGTCAGGGTGGGCTCAAGGCAGGACTCAGACGCAGAGGTGAGGCAATAAAGGTGACTTTATTTCCCAAAAATACAGCAGAGCGAGTAGTTCTCAAAAGAGTGAAAATAAAAGGGCTATAAAACACTCCTGACGTGGCTGTGAAATCTAGTCAAAGTAAAGTCGCTCCAAAAGGAGGAAAAACAAAGATACTAACGGCTATGAAATCTTACAAACAAAAAGCGCTCCAAAAGGGAGGAAACAAAACCTGGTAGGGAAAACTACAGCAAAAGAAGACTAAAACTGAATAAACACAAAATCACTCCAAGGGAGGAAACAAAACGGCTATCTCTAAACGGTCAAACTAAACACTAGAACTATGCTATTAAGTTACAAACAAAAATCACTCTTTCGAGGAAAAACTCAAGGCAGCGAGGCAAGGCAAACTATGGCTGTGGCAAGGATCATAGGCACGGGTAGAACGGACAATAATGACAAACACACCGGCACAAGACAATGGAAACGCAGACTACTTAAACACATGGAGGGAAGGGAGCACCAGGTGCACACAATCGGTGATTAGGGATGACAATCAGACAGGTGACACGCACGGAAGGGCAAGTCACCTGAAACAAGAGGAGAGTTACTTTTCAAAATAAAACAGGAAATGACGAGACAAAAACACCAAAATAAGACATGACCTCACCGCAGTGTGACAGGCCCCTAGAAAACTTAGTGTGTGCGTCACACTATCAGGGTTGTGTACTGTTGTTCCATCAACATATTGTTAATAATAGTGTACATTAATTGATTTTTGGCATTTGTGAATTGATTGGTAGAACATGGCAGTTGTGATTCTTACATTAATTGTTAAAATTTTTCCCGCCTCTAATGCTACTCGATTTTAATTGGTTGACCAATCAATTACTTGGCCCAATCATCTCAATGACAAAGTGAAGTCTGATATATGATGCTCAATGCACAAGAACGTTTCTGTGGATGTCTTATGGGATAAAGCTTCTCGCTCAATGTATAGATGTATATATATATATTTCTTGCCCCTCGCTGGATTACGCTCTTCCCTGTTCAATCAGTCAGCCTATAGTGTCCACATTCATTCTGATATTCCACTCTGTTTTTTTGGCCAATCTGATGCAGGACAATTGTGGCCAGATGAAGTAGTATGAAAACTCAATGACCTAAGAGATATTACTTCTCATTTTATGTGTTATCACAGAACCTCATCTCGACACGGCTCAACATCTCTCTACATTTCCACCATCTTGCCTCCCATTTTAATACCTTAGCACTTATAACACCATACATTACATGAGAGCCCACTTGTAGAGCGATGGGAAGAGTACCAAGAGGAACACACTTCAAATAGACTTATAAATGAAGAGGGGGTAAATAATGAAGGAGTAGGGGAGAAATAATAAATTCTTGTTTATTCCAAATTCTAATTTCTGTGTGTGATGTCATCTCATTTTGCAGATGACCAGAATTTCATTTCAGTGGTGGATGCATTAGTTTCTCGGTATATATATATATTATATATATATATATTATGATCTCCCCATCCTCAGGGCATGACCAGTAAATCAATTAGGTTTGCCATCCCTAACTAAGTTCTCTAAACACTGCACAGATGAGAGGGAAGAAAGGAAGCCTCCCAGAGGAAGTTTCAATGAGGATACACAAGCCCCATGCACCCCATGTGGAAGTCGATTATCAGTCAAACATCTGTTCAGTGGAAATCTGTTAGTGATTGAATACTGCTGGGGATACAGTGCGATGCATCGGCAGTGCATCGCCACAGCCATTTAGCATAATGACTGGAAACGGGGAAACAGCCTGACTCTGTCCAGCGGAAACAGAATCCTCCTAACAGCACTTTTAAAACTCACTAATTAACATATCATTATATCTTGCTTGTTTAATCCTACAAAAGTGTAATGCATGTGCCTCCATAAAACCATAACTTGCCATTTTTAAGTTTTTCTACAGATGAAACAAGTAAAAAGAAACAAGTTAATCAGTGAGCTTTAGGGCTGCTGAGCCAGGCTTTCCATCTGCTCCCAGTCTTTGCTTTTAGCTAAATACCAACATGCTGATGCTAAGCAGTTATAGACCTAATGTTCACCATGCTCAGCTGAGTTTAGCGTTTTAGCATAAAACACAAGCATAAATGAATTAAAACGGAATGCAAATCCTCAAATCCTATATTCAGTTGAATACAGTAAAAGCACAGTACATTTAATGTTAGACTGATCAACCTTACTGTTTTATCATGAGTGGGTATGAAAGAGGCATCCTCGAAAGGCACAGTCGTTCACACGCTAAGCAAAGATGGGGCGAGGTTCACCACTTTGTGAACAACAAGAGCCTTCCTCAAAGCATAATTTCAAGGAATTTTATCTACAATCCATAACATCATGAAAAGATTCAGATTCCTCAGGCAGCACTGTATTAAATACTGACATGATTGTATAAAGGATATCACTACACGGGCTCAGGAACACTTTGGAAAAGCTCTGTCAGTAAACCTAGCTGTTTCCGAATATACAAATGCAAATAAAGACTCCACCATGCAAAGAGAATGACAGGTGTCAACAACATCCAGAAACACCGCTGACTTCTTTGAGCATGAGCTCAGAAAATGGAAAAGTTTGCTGTGATCTGGCGAGTCCACATTTCAGATTGTTTTGGAAATCATGGACATCATGTCCTCCAGGCTACATTTGCAATTTGCAAAGTGCCATGACTTTTTTGGAATCAGGGTTGTGGCGCTAAACAGAACGCACAGCTGTAGCTGGTGGGAATGTCATTGGTTTTGCTGGTGTTTGGTCATGACCAAACTTTAACATTATGATTTGCTGGTAGTGTTTTATGGAGAGTCAGTGGATCACCAAAGGCTGTAGGATTGATCCTCTGGGAACCATTAATGTCTACTTGAAATGTCATGGCAATCCATCCAATAGTTGTTGAAATATTTCGGTTTGAACCAAATAGTCTGACATTGCAATTCCTCAAGCCAATTTTTTCATGTGACTAAAAAAATCTATTACCTTCTACCAATACTCTTTCAATACTTTCTAAAAATACATGAGAGAAAGGCAGTGGTTGTCACCTTAATTCACCCTGCATGATGATAGCTTCTTGCCCCACCATCTACTTGAGGAGAGCAAGGTGGGAAATGAGATGCACCGCTTATTGCCACCCAGTTCATGTAAGGTATGTGGGCATTGGATGTTGCGGTAAGCAGTGTTGGGCTGTGACAAACAGCCATTCCGACAAGCAAGGTTGAGTGATGTAGCCCTGTGAAGTTTCCATGAAACCCCTGCTTCTTTATTCAAGGCCTGACCGGTCTGCTTACTAACCATGGATGCCCAGGCGAAGCGCTGATTTATGGTAATGCTTCATCTGACAGGCACTTTTCCTTGGTAGAGTTTGGGGATTTGTTGTTTTTCACACTAGAGACATCATAAAAGTCACTCATTGTTTTTTTCATTTGGCTTTGAAGATGGATGCTTTTTGTTATTTAGAGTTCACATTGCAGACAAATCTTAGGCTATATGAATCTTTTATCCATTAAAATCAATAACTGGCCCTTTCCTCTGTGTTTTACGATTGATATCAGGCAAACTGATTATAATTGAAAAATGTGGTGGTCAAAGAGAGAAATAAGCAATTTCTTTGCAATCATTGCTGATGAAAATACAAAAGCCAAGGTAATTAACTTAATATCTGCAAAATTAAAAGTCATGCTATGACATTTAAAGCCCATACACAGATAACAAAGCATACCATAGGCTCTAAGTAAGCTATCACTAACAGAAGTGCCACAGCTGAGGACAAAAACAATCTCCCCCGCAACCAACTATTTCATAATCTTTGGTTAATAACCTAACTTAATTTAATTAAAGCCAATATCTGCTTTGAAACTCTCTTTAGATTGTGGTGTGACTTGAAATTTATATTGTGGTTTCAGTTCTATCATTTGTCATTAGATCCTAAAAATTTGCCAATGTGCTGCATATTCTATATTGCCCCTGACCAAGAGTCTTGTGAGTTATAAAATACAGTCAAGGTTTGAAACTAGTGTTTGGTGTGACTTGAAATGTCATATTGTGGTTTCAGTTCTGTAATGTTGCCATTTGATCATAAAAATTTACCAATGCACTGCTTGCATATAAATCTTATAAATCTAAATCTCATTGGTGATTGCCATTTTCTGTGACTGCCAAAGGTCCTGAGGATGAGTGGCAGTCAGATGACCTTTCACAGCTGACATAGCTCCACTTGTGCAGCCACTGCTAGTTGGATCCTAAGCTAGCAACTGGGTCCTCAGATTTGTTGTCATTGTAAAGCTGCTGCTTTTGACAGTCGGCAAACAGCAATCTAGAAACCCGGTGTCATCAGTACCCAATTGCCATGGCTTTGCTCACTAGTGTTGTTCTCCATTTTTATTGATTAGCTTAGCTTACTGATAGATCAATACATGCAAAAGGCAAACAGTTGTTTGCCATCATCAGTTTGGAAATTCCACTCCACCACTGAACAAGACAGCAATCAAACTGAGCGTTAGATGAGCACTGAAAGCATCAGTTTTTAATTTAACCAGAAAACATAATTTATTTCTGACTGGTCTCTGAAATAGTCAACATCCATAAGCATTTTGATTAAAACCTATTAAAACGTGGCCCCCTTTCCATCAGAAGGACTGAAAGCTGTAACCAAATCAAAAACAGGGCAGTTAAGTAGATTGTTTGCCTCCCCACTTTGAACCTGGAGAGAAAAAACGCCAGTAATCAGGCAGCATTTTCCCTACAGTTTTCTAATATGACAAGATTTGAGCTCTTCACATTTGGTCTCATAATCATAATCATATTATCCATGCTAAAAAATGCAATTAGGCGGTATAATCATATCAGAACAGCAAGTAAAGTAGCTCGCTCTCCGAACACACGTGCTTTTATTGATTTTGTAATTGAATGTGTTGAGAGATGCCGCGCACTGTCTGTGTGCTGATGTGACTGAAGGAGCTCTGCTACTTTATGTCTATAAAATGACATGATGAGCCATTACAGTGTGGAGTGTGGCCATGAGAGTTTTACGTACAAAAAGGAGGAGAGTGGAGAGTGTCATTATTCCACGCTTCAGAAAAGTTCCACACACGGTAAATTCACAGCAAAGTGTTGGCATGAGAGTGACACAGATACAAAGAAAATGTCATTACATCAGACAGGATGTAATACCTTTGTAGATTATTTGCACAGTGTGCAGATGGATTATGTATCACGTTCGTGCTTAATCAAGACTCCAGGCTCCCCACTATAGATAGCCAGTAAACTAATAATGGAACTACTGCAACACAATAATATTAAAGTCTGTGGATGGAAAAAGGCAGACCGACTGAAAATTTCTATTCACCTATAAGCCTTGAATCAGTAGAAATGCTGAGGTGGAACTCCAAATTGCTAGATAAGCAGTGAAGACAGAGATTATATATTCACACCTACCTGGAGAGCACCAAAGGAACTGGGTTTGCAATTGACATGTAATGTCATGCAGCCTCTATGTGGGGAACAGAAAGGAGCAATAATTTGTTCTTTGCATTCTTTGCTCATTTTGCCGTTAGAGTAAAAATCATATATGAACACAGCATTTTGTGACAAAAAGTGAAAAATACAAAGAATTCTACAACACATTAAAGATGAGGAAACATGTCTAGTAGTGCTGACAGGGTTACTCTTTATCAAAGTAGAAGGACTGGTGTTCCACCACTGACTCTTTGACTTTCTCTGTTTGGCTGCAGATTTGAGATATTTCAGAGGGACGGTTTGCATGAAATAGCAAAGGTCAGCTTGTAAAGAGCAGAAAGAATACAGTTGCTTACTTTGCCACTCACACCAGCTTTTTTCCCTTCTCTCTCTATTTATTTCCGGACATCACTTCTTTGTCTCTTACTGGTGCTGTCATTGTTTCACTGTCTGACTGGTCTTTGATATGTTCACTTTTATTACTTCTGCCCTTCATTCCTCTTTCTTTTTGCTCTTCTCTTGCTGTCCCTAACAACGACACTGTGTTCAGCAGCAGGGTCTGCCATTTTCACACTACACTGTAACAAAAATGAATACATTTTGCATCTCATTTACATTCCCCATAGCAACCTATCAAATTCAATTTCTCTGCTGTGCTGCAGGTATTGGTGCAGTGCTGGGTTTGCAGGTCTGGGCGCACCCATTCACCTCTGAGATTAAAAAACTTACGCTGTGCATTGTTCTGTTATCGCAGCAGACTCAAGTTTCACAGCAGCACACTGGATCAATGGGTGGACAACATCCCGCCAGTATTTGTTCACTCATGTTTAAAGAGAATCTCCCTTCTGCGCTTGTCCAAATTGCCACTCGGTGTGGCATTAGTGTCATGAATATACTGCCTTACATCCTGATGGATACCTAAATATAGATTTTATTGACTTAATCAATGATTCCATCAACAGAAAATGAATTGCCAAGTATTTTTATAAGTTGTTAAGCAAATCTGGCAAATAAAAATGATGGATTAACTGCACCTCAAAGTGAATAATTTCTGGGTTTTTTAGTCTTTTATGATAGTCAACAAATACCTTCAGATTTTTGACTGTTGGTTTGAATAAACAAGACATTTTAAGTTTTATGGGCTTGCTTTTTGCCCTTATTTTCTGTCAATGAAGATTAATTGATTAAAAATTAGATTAGTTTAGAAACTGATCAAATATTGGAAAAATAAAAATCCTCCTGATGATTCAGTGGTCACAAATACCCCAGGCATTCATATTTACAGAAATTAGATCAATGGATGTAAAAAAAATAAATAAATAAAAAAAATAATGACGTGGTTTGAGGACATGGATGATGAATTAGTCATTTCTATAAAGAATGGAGCTAATGCACATCATCCCTGTGTTAGGTCAGTTGAATGTATAATGTGCTGCCTCTAAGAATGAGTAGCTAATGGCTCTCTTGAACTTCTTTGATATTTTCAAGGCCTGAGTTCTTTCTTTTCTTCTGTATTTTCAATACTTTCAGAGCCTTCATTAGCGCCAAGGTTACAAGCATATGGACAAACATGTTACTGAATTAGTAAATAACAACATCCCATTCTAAAGATCTTGTTCTGTTGTATCGTCACGCTCAATCTGTATTCTTACCACATTCCTCTCTGGAAGCCTTCAGGCAGAAAGTGTATTCTCACGTTGGGAAGCAGAGGGAACAGTAACTGAGGGAAACAATTACAGGGTATTTGCTGCAGGGATGCTGTTTGGCTTCTCAATGGCCTTGCCTGCCTTGAAACTCTGAAAGTGAACAATATAGTACAGTGACCACGTCTGTAAAATGTACTCATAAATAATACAGAAGTTCGTTTCACCCTCCGTGCCACTACATGTAGTAGTTTTGAGATTATTATATCATGCTTCTGCATTATTACATTGTGCATGAGGCAAGAAAAAAATCAGTGATATACTATATGAATGCAGCAGCTGTACTAGCCTTCTGTATAACCTTAGAAAAACCTACAGACAGCTGCCAAGTCGTGGGGAAAATAAGTGAATGCTGAACTGAACGGATGCTTCCATTCAGGCCTTGAGGGGTCACTGCACAGTTTGATGAGAAATGTGAATTATAAGCTACGGCCTTCACAGCCAACACAGCTCAACACAAATGAACACAAATGGGAGATTTGAGAGCAATGAACTGGATGGGACCATCATAAAAACATGAAATGAGGGAATATCTTAAAATAGTTCCAGTGGAGTTTCAGAGACTTGGACTGGCAAGAAAATGGTGAAGCAACACCTTGTTGAGCCACAATATTGTTTTTCTCTCAACCAAAAGTTTTCCTGACAACCAGCTTCTTGTGCTTGTGCAAATAAAAACCGTCATCTCTCAGATGCAAAGGCAGAAATAGCATGACTTTGTTGCACCGCAAAAGCTCTGATGGAAGATGTTGAGAGGGATCAAGCCACATAAACTCTGTTTGACTGACACTGGCCATGTCTAAGTGTTCTTTGCTCCGTGTCTGTGTGCCTTCTGTTGTGGAGAAATTGCTGAAGTCAAAGGTCAATGGTGAGGTCAGGAGGGAAGAAAGTGTTCAGGAGCCTCTGATGTCTTGTGCTGTAATATTTATTGACGCTTGGCCAAGGAGAATTAGAGACACTCTCAAAGTACATCAGAAGTGCCTGAGTCTGTCTCACATTCTGCCCAAACTCATCCTGGTGGATAGAATTTAAACCTCTATAGATAACACCACAAATACTATACGCCCAGAACTAGTTAAAGAGAATGTTTTTACCCATGGAGGTGTTATTGTCAGCATATTCTAGTCTGGAGACACTGTTGTCTGTTTACGTAGATTGGAATGTCAACGGCCAGCTATCTATTATGTCTAGGAAGGCACCAATAGGTCTCTTCGACCCTGGCCACCACAGTGTTGAGATAGACAGGCACCTACTGTTCCCAGTCAAAGCCAAACAATTAATACTGCTGAGGACCTCAAAGCCCACACGTGACCTCGTGTAACCTAAGGATAGAAAATTCCATAACACCGTCCTCACCTGCCAATCATCTGTAATCAGCACACCTGTCTGCCATCAAGCAATCACCTCTTCCTACAAGAGCTCTGCACAAACAGCCGGTCCTCGCTGGATCGTAGTTTGTTCATGTGCTATGCGTCCTGCTCAAAAGCTAGTTTATTTTTTTATCACTCTAGTTAGTTATAGCACAATGTGTAGACTTTAAATACTTCAAGTTAACCTGTCAAGATGTGCACCTTTTATGCAAAAAGGTGCACATCTTGACAGGTTGACAACTGGCAGGTGTTTTTTCTTTTGGCAGAATATCAGAAAAAATTGCATTTCCTAAAATTTTTTTTCAGTATTTTTTGCCCACTGTCTGTGTAGGATTTAGTGGCATCTAGTGATCATGTTTACCCAGAACTTGCAGCAAGTAGAGGGGGTAAGGGGGATATGATGACGCCATAGACAGGCAAGCAATTGGAACGCACCATTACCTGGATTAGTTTACGGGTTTGAACATTATTGGAAACATTGGTGATAAAGTAAGCACACAATTTAACAAGTCTAGTCATTTTTAATTATTTTCAATTCAGAAATGTTCCATATCATTGCTTCTACCTTAAAGGTAGAGTAAGTTGCCATGAAGGAAAATTTCTACACCCAAAAACACCAAGTCAAGAGAAAATTGAGACCGTGAGTTGAGACAATTTTCTGCCGTCAAGCTAATAACTGCTGTGTCAAGTGTATACTGCACTGTTATGGAGTCATTGTAAACTCTTTGTGTAGGAGTCCAAGCCTATACAGCAACAGAAGGAGTGTATTGGATAAAAGCACGGGGCACGCTTATATGCAGTAAAAACCCATACACATCCCCCTTTTCTGTCTTTTCCCCTTCCTCATTTGCTTTTCTCGGCCATCACATACTGATTTAGACGTTTCAGGGTCTAATCTGTAGCACCTCAGCCCAGACGAGGCATGGACTTCTCTTTACTAGACTTCAATTTCACCTTCCAGTTACTGAGGGACTAATGGAGGTATATCAGAGGCGGCAAACACACATTGGTCCTCAAAGCAAGGCATTAGTGTCAGGAGAGCTTGTATATAAGAAGAACCTCTGACATCCTTCCTGCCCTGTGCTCACAGGAAGACGGCTCATATAGGAGCACTGCCAGCGCATGATCTGTGGATAAAAACAGTAAACGCTCATGGCAGCTAGATATTAGAACTCCAGCATGTAAACAAAATGGGACAGGTGGTACTAGAGATGAACACAACATAGGTTTTCTCAAATATTGCATCCACCACTTGATGAATTTCTTAATCTTCAGCAATTGGAGTACAGTCACATAAAACATGATGGTGTGGCTTACAATATGTCTTAGTAATTCACATGAGAGAAGCTTATCTTCGTTCTCCCTGCAGACCTGAACATTAAGTGAACCGTTTCATTTGCACAGATGCTCTAATATGTTCGCCTCGAGGCTTTTGTCCCATGCAGTCACCTTCAACAAAATCCTCCCTTTCCTGATTGCCTTCATCAGCGACCTTCAGGTTGCTTACCTTGTGTTTCTACCGGTGCACTGTCTTATCACCGTGGGTGTGTTTAGGAAATTATGATGCCGATTGAGAGGGCTGAGCTGAAGAGATTCTCCCGACCTCTCATTAGTAGAGTAAAATAGCTACTTGATCAAGTAAAGAATTTAATTTACTGGTAGCTGACTGTTTCTGTGCTCAGTGCTGAGGTTTATTTTTCATTTTGTTAACTGTTCCCCATTGGCTGTGGAGGTCTGCTGTGATGTTCCCTCCCTTTTGTTCATTTGATCTGCTGATTGCTGGTGTAAGCCTGTGAATCCTAATGGTTGCAGGTATATCATTGCCTATGTAGGACATTGTATGTGCCTTGTGTGTCTTTTCCATCCATGCAAACAGATAGCGTCACTCTGTAGTGCTTTACAGATGCTGACTTGCAAGGTGCACAGTAGACTGTATGATAATAAAAATGAGTATTTAACACCGATTCATGAAGCCATAAAAAAAACACTTGGCTGCACCACACAACTCACTCAACCCCTTCATCTGAAGACAGGCTAAAAAAGATATTGTTGAACACAATAAAACGTGCCAGGTCTCCAAATTAGAGCAGTAGTGTTTTCACCTCCCAAACTTTTAACTATATAATCAACAGCAATTAGGTTGGAGACATGTACAATTCAGAAAACTACCTCAGGGCCAGGACATTGAATGTCTTAGTGACATTTCCTCAAATCAATTCAAAAAGGCAACCAATAAAATGCTCAAATATGGGTGAATGCATGTGTTAAGGATTATAAAGCTGAGTATAGATTGCATTACATCACTCTATTGGACATGGAAGGAATCTTTTTTTTTTTAATTTAAATTGGTATTGCATTTATGTTTTGCCTTTTATTAACCACAATCATTGCCTAACTCTAACTCTACTGTACTTTTTTACAGTTTTTACAGCAGAGAGCACAGTGAAAATCTAGTTACGAAGTCGGGCTAAATTTATTTGAAATGGCCTAAAACCTCCCACCTATGATTTGGAGCCATGGATCTGGAAAAGTAATAGCTAATATGGAATCAGGCTTTGCAGGCAGCAACAACAAACGTGTATGAATTAACAAAGTGGATCAGATAACTGATTGCAGAATGTTTTTCTTTTTGTGGTTTGATCGTGTTTGCTGTGGCAAAACAACAGTAGAAACACCAGAACCCTTCCCTGTGCTGTTTCTTTCATGGAGCATGCATAGAGTCTCCTCATGACATGACATCATCAAACATTTCATCATTTTACCAATAATTTCTACTATCGTGTTAAACAGATCCAGAGACAGCAAGGATCTCACTGCATCAGCATGGCGATTTGGCCCCAAGGCAGTGCAGAATGACGAGCTGGGTCAGTCTCACTGATTAACCAGCAGCATGTCAGTCGTGGCTGTGGAGAAACACACTGATGAATTGTGGTCGACACACTGCGAACGGAGGACTGGCCCTTAGGCATGGAGCTGCACTTGTGCCCCCCCTCTGGGGCTTTAGACTCCAGGTGCTGGAGAGCAGATCAGTTCCTTCCTTCACCCCAACATCCCTCTGCTCGCACCTCTGCAAAGGAATGGAGAGTTATGAGAAAACCCTGACTGGGCATGCATTTTAATACAGGCTGGGACAGTGAGAACTGTGGGCTATGACTATAAGGCTAGGAGGGAAAAAAAGAGTAAAGAGTACACTGGAGGATGGACAAGGTTTCCTCCATTTCCTTCCATTCCTCCATGAATGTGTGTGACAAAAAAAAAGAAGCAAGACATTGTAATGCTGTCCTTTTTATACACTCCTCAAAAAAATTGAAGGAACACTTTTTCATCACAGTATAGCATCAAGTTAATTCAACTTCTGGGATATTGATCTGGTCAGGTAGGTAGCTGGGGGGTTGTTAATCATTTTAATCTGTTTTGGTGTTAATGAAATTAACAACAGGTACACACTAAAGGGGCAACAATAAGACAACCCCCAAAACAGGAATGGTTTTACAGGTGGAGGCTACTGACATTTTTTTCCTCCTCCATCTTTTCTGACCAATTTCTCATTAGTTTTGCATTTGGCTAGGGTCAGTGTCACTACTGGTAGCATGGCGCGGTACCTGGACCCTACAGAGGTTCCACAGGTAGTCCAACTCCTCCAGGGTGGCACATCAATATGTGCCATTGCCAGAAGGTTTGTTCCCAGCACAGCCTCAAGAGCATGAAGGAGATTCCAGGAGACGGCAGTTAATCTAGGAGACCTGGACAGGGCTGTAGAAGGTCCTTAACCCATCAGCAGGACCGGTATCTGCTCCTTTGAACAAGGAGGAACCGGATGAACACTGCCAGAGCACTACAAAATGACCTCCAGGAGGCCACTGGTGTGAATGTCTCTGACCAAACAATCAGAAACAGACTTCATGAGGGTGGCCTGAGGGCCCAATGTCCTGTAGTGGACCCTGATTTCACAGATGAGAGCAGGTTCAACCTGAGCACATGTGATAGACGTGAACGGGTCTGTGTGGCGAGAGTTTCAAACTGTTCCTTTAATTTTTTTGAGCAGTGTATGTTGTAGTTATGGAGTTTAAAGAGACAAACATACAACACAACTTTTATAAAGGACATTTGGCTGCCTTTCTCCATGAGCTGTATATATATGTTCCTTAATTAGAGGCATTGTGAATGCTTCTCGGGCAAAATCTGTCCTTCGAAATGTTTGCCTCTGCTCTGAAGCAGCATTGCTGTTGGATAGCTGCAGTGCCTCATTAGCTGTGAAGAGTCATGGCTTTGTGTCACCCATATGCAGCATGAGTAGGGAGGTAGTCCAACATGTCTTCATTCCTGAAAGTCATCCCATTGTCATGTTCTCAAATTCAAATCCTTTGCAGCATGGATATTACACATATTTCTTTGTGTAATCTCCCAACCATCTGCCAGCAAACAACAGATTTTTTTTTTGTCTTTCTGTACAGTGGCTGCTCTTTCTTTGGACAGAGAAAACTCATTGTATGGATGAGATAACATTTATTAGTTTGACTGTCAGAGCTGCTGGTGGGTTGCTCTGGTATCCTGAGATTAACTATTCAGGACACATCTTTATAATGGTTTAATGGTAAATTTGCTTTTGTCAATGGGTTGCCAAAGTTGAGCCTATAAAACGTGTAGTTTGCCTTGTGCTCCCACACAAAAGGCCTTGTCTTGACCTTTTGCAGTTCTGCTTGATTTAGAAAAGCTAAGCCACTTAAAGCTAATCAGTACATATGGAAGTGACTATTGAGCAAAGCTATGCTGATCAAATAATCACAACAATGGAATATCTGAGAAGTAGGGCAGAAGAGTGAAAGTGTTTGGCTTCTACACCATAGATGGCAAAGTTACCAACGAAGATAAGGCTGTTTTCTTACCTTGTAAAAAGCAATAGTTTACTATCATCTTGCGAATCAGCTGGACTCACAAAATCACAAGAATCCATTTTGCAAGGGGTGTGAAAAAAGACCAGGACCAAGATGGCGGCGTAGCCTGAAAGCTCCACACAGCCGAACACAAACTTTAGAAAACCCCACAAACGCACCAACAATTCCCGAACAAACAGAGCGGCTCTGGATATGTCAGAACCATCCCAATCGAAACCCTACGACATTTTCACCAGAGCACGCACGGCAAGTATCGTTGGGACAGCTTCTCCGGCGACGACGGTGGCTAATGAAGCTAGCAGCATGGCCAATATAGGTGACGTGCTAGCAGAGTTGAAGTCCCTCCGCTCGGACTTTGGATCAAAACTGGACAACATTGATAACCATTTGTCGGAGGTGGCAAACTCAATTGTGGCGATTGAAAGCAAGCTTTCAGATGTGGAACATGACGTGGCTGCAAATACAACACGTATCGGAGAGGCAGAAGCACGTATAGCAACAACAGAAGACAAGCTGCAGCACGCTCAAGAGGCACTAGCCTCAGCCACCAAAAGAATTGCCTATCTTGAATCAAATACAGAAGATTTGGAAAACTGAGACAGAAGAAAGAATCTGCGGCTTTTTGGTCTACATGAACGAGCTGAAGGAAACAAGCCACTCTTCGACTTTGTAAACGACATGCTACCGCGATGGCTTGGCTGTCCTGATAAAACTTTAACTCTGGAGCGAGTTCATCACACACTGGCACCGGCCAAACCGAACCAGAACCGAGCAGTCCTTGTCCGCTTTTTGAAGTTTCAGGAAAAGGAATTTGTGTATCGTGAAGCAAGGAAGCGAGAGATCATGCAAGACAACGGCAAGCTTTCTTTCTCTCAGGATCTGTCTGCAGAAACGGTTCGTATTCGGCGAGAATTTGCCCCAGTTGTGAAGCAGTTTGTGGCCATGGGAAACTTTTGAGGATTCTAACACAATCCTTGTAAATTGAGAGTGCTTCACAATGGAAGAATTCATGTCTTTTCAACACCGCAAGAAGCCGAGAGGTTCCACCAAGGCATAGCTTGACCTGCATAAAGAGATGTGATACACAGTTCCTAACGTTACGACGGACTCTGAACGCACCAAGAAGGAAAACAACAGCTGAGTCAGGTATCATAAATGATATAGAGACTAATAAAGGCTGTTTCTCTGTGATACTGTTGCTAAATGTTATACTGAAAATATAAGGAAGGGTTCAAATGTTTAGAAGATGTCAGAAATTTGAATAAGGGGAACAGGATAAAAATCAGGAGCATTTTGCTAAATTATTTTATTGTATTGCTTTCTGTAGTGCAACGCATAAGCCAACATTATTTCTGGTATAGCATTGTTTAATGCAATATCTTAATTAACTTTTTTTTTTTTTTTTTTCTCACAAACAGTTGGCTTTAACTGAGAACAGAGAAAGGGGTTAATGTTAAAATAGGAGACATTATGGTTGTTTGGACTTATGGCTGTTCTGCCCAGGGTCAAGGGCACGTGGACTAGCTGCTCCTCGGCAATAGTGGATCAGCATCCTCCAGATCGGGTTTATTAAAAGGGGTGTGGGAAAGCATTTCAGTGGAAATGCCAGGGGGTGGGATTGGATTTTTTCTTGTTTTGGTTATCACTGTTCTAGTTGTTCTTACGGTTTTTTGTTTCCCCTCTAGTGTGTGTCATATTTTTGTGTATGGTTTTGGCAGAATCAGCAACTTTTATAACCTCATCAGGATATCAGAAGATGTTATCAATGGCGAAAACTATGTCTGTGAATAATTCCGGAATTAAGATCACTAGTTGGAATGTTAGGGGGCTTAGAAAACTGACTAAATTGAAACAAGTTATAAATAGGTTGAAACATCTCAGATCTAAAATTGTTTTCTTACAAGAAACACATTTGATGGACTCTGACATACCTTGTCTGAGAAAAAGATGGCCAGGCCAAGTGATTTATTCTTCTTAAAATAATTATGCTCGAGGTGTAGCTATCCTTGTGCACAAGTCAGTGCCATTCCAAATTACTCATACTATTCAAGATCCAACTGGTAGATATGTGATTGTACAAGGAAACATCATGTCACGTAAAGTTAACCTAATTAATATTTATGGTCCTAACGAGGATATGCCGTCTTTCTTTGGAAAATTACTGTTGACTGGTTCCACCTTAGAAGGTCTCTATATTTTTGGGGGTGACTTTAATTGTACGTTAGACCCAGCAATGGATTGACTTACGGGAACTGATACCTCGCATGTACAGACAAGGAAAAAGCTAACTGAAATCATAAAAGATCTAAGACTAGTTGATGTATGGAGGGAAAAAAACCCAAACAAAAAATAATTTTCCTGTCATTCTTCTACTTATAAAACGTATTCACGTATTGATTATTTCCTAATATCTGTTGAACTGCTTATTAATGTTACAAACTGCTGGTATGACAGCGTAGTGATTAGTGATCATGCAGCTGCCTCAATGGAAATATGCTTAGGCATATTTGCTCAACATTCTCAAAGATGGAGGTTCCAGGTATATTGGTTACAAGATCCATCCTTTCTTAAATTCATAGGAGCCTGCATAGATAACTATTTCCTACTGAACACAGATGAAACAACCGTCAGTGTAAGGTGGGAAGCATTCAAGGCATATATAAGGGGAGAAATGATTAAATATACAAGCTCAAAAACTAAACAGTACAAACAGGAAATACAAACATTGGAAAGACAGATTAAAACACTAGAATTAGATCTTTATGAGAATAACGACGAGGACAAACGGCAACAATTAACAGTAATGAGAGCTGAATACAATAAACTAACAACTGACAAAGTTGCTAAAAACCTCTTATGGACCAAGCAAGCATACTATGATCAGGGTGAAAAGCCAAGCAAATTACTGGGTTGGCGGGTTAAGAAAATGCAAGCCGAAAGGACAATTAACAGTATAAAGACAATGTCTTCATCAGAAGAAACTTTTATGAACTATTATATAAATCAGTCAGTAATGATCAGAATGGTTTTGTATTACAACGGCAAGGCTTCCATAACATCAGGAGAGTTTTAAATGTACTGTTTGAAAAAAATAATGCCAAAGACACTGCAATGTTGTCAGTCGATGCTAGCCAAGCATTCGATAGAATAGAATGGAAATATCTTTTTGATCTGCTGCCGAGGTATGGCCTAGGAGAAACATTTCTCAAATGGATTAAATTACTGTACACAAACCCAACAGCAGAAATATTAACTAATAATACAATTTCTAAACCTTTCAGTTTACAACGCTCAACCAGGCAAGGCTGCCCTTTGTCTCCTCTGCTTTTCACTTTATAGAACCTCTTGCAATCGCAGTAAGGACACATGGGAATATATCTGGCATCAGGATTTGGGACATAGAGCATCATGTAGCATTATATGCTGATGATATCATTTTTTTCTTAACGAACCTGAGGAACAGCATTCCAAATTTGATTACTTTACTAGAAAACTTTGGCGAGTTTTCTGGATACAGAATAAACAAATGAAGAAGAAAGACGCAATCCCAAAATAAATACACCATTTAAGGGCACGCAAGATGGATTTAAATATTTGGGTATTAAGATTGCCCCAAAACTTGGCGACATTGTCCCTATAAACTATAACCCCCTGGTAGACGAAGTGACAGAAAAGTTGGACCGGTGGTCTGAATTGCCGATATCAATAATTGGTCGTATAAATCTCATTAAAATGTCTATTATACCCAAATTTATATATCTTTTCCAAGCACCCCCACTTCCATTACCAAGCAACTTCCATAAAAAAATTGATAGTATATTTAGCCAGTTCATTTGGAACAATAGGAAAGGTAGACTCCGGCTCAAGTTATTATTTTTGCCCTATGAAAGGGGAGGACTTCGGGTCCCAAACCTGAAATGGTATTATTGGGCTACCCAATTAAGCTCTGCAGTGTACTATTTCTCTTCATCCACACCACCTGCGTGGGTAAATATTGAACAAAAATCAGTGTCAGATCTGCCCATAAAGCAGTATTTATGCTCCTCAGATATCAAGACACTGAAAAAACAGACAAGAAACCCTTTTGTCAAAAATACAATATCAGTATGGTATGCAGCACATAACTTTGTTGATGAAACAATAATTCTGTCACAATTTACTCCTATCTGGGGCAACAGACAATTCAAGCCTGGCAGATTGGATGGGGGATTCAAATTATGGGCAGAGAAAGGAATTAGGATGGTTTCGGACCTTTATTTTGAAGGTACTCTTCTTAGATTTGATCAACTTTGCCAAAAGTATGGAATTACTCAAAAACATTTTTTCAAGTACTTACAATTAAGAAGTTTTATAGCATCAAAATACGAGACATTCATGGCCACACCCCCGCTATCGATTATTGAGGAACAGTGATTAATAATGGCAATGGACGGTAGAAAACACATATCTAGATTCTATAACCTTTTAGCAGAGTACTCAACAGAATCAGCATCAGATAAATTGAATGCTTGGAGAACAGACACACAAGAAGATATTCGTGAAGAAGATTGGGGAAGAGCATGTTTAAAAGCGCAGAAGAATTCAATTAACACAAGATTAAAGTTGATTCAGTATAAATGGTTAATGAGGGTTTATATAACCCCTGCAAAACTTCATCATATCTCCCCTAATATCCCTGATGTTTGCGTTAAATGTCGGACTGAAAAGAGAACATTGATTCACTGCCTATGGGAATGCTCTAAGATTTTGGTATTTTGGGAAAATGTAATTAAATGTTTATCATGGATGGTTAAGTGTAACATTCCTTTGACGTCAATAATCTGTGTACATGGAATATACCCCAAGGACTCCATCAGAACAAAGAAGCAATCGAAAATGATCGACTTTGGACTTCTCCATGCAAGGAGAGTGATTGCACTATATTGGAAAAATGTAGAACCACCATCACTGGCAATATGGAAGAAGGAGTTGATGACTTGTCTTGGACTGGAGAGATTGACATATATTGTCAAAGGTAAACAGGAGGAGTTTGCTTGGATTTGGGAATCATTCATGTCATTCCTGACCAATGAAATGGATAACACTGATTGAATAACAGGTTATGAAATGATCCTGCCTTTTATTTGGTTTTATTTTATTTTTATTTCTATTTTGATTTTCATTTATTTTATTTATTCTTATTTACTTTACTACATTAGTCTGTCTGTTGTCATTGTCCATTTTATTTATTTCTTTTCTTTGTTCGTGTGAATGAAAGGTTGTTCGAGGGGATATAAATGGAAATGTTTGTACATTCGACATAAAGTTTGATATGCATTTGAAACTTCAATAAAAATATCGTTAAAAAAAAAAAAAAAACATTTTGCAAGGCTTCCAACTACGCGCATGTGTCCAAACTGTAGTGGTTCATACTAATCTAGTCCTATGAGGAAACCTGGCAGCTATGGCAAGAGTCCTAACCCTAACCGCACTGATGGAACTTGCTGGGCTCTTGATGGAAAAGATGTTTTGGCTCTTCTACCAACTGATCTGATTGAAGTTCACCCATCAGAAATGGTGATAGACAGATGGTTCATCCAATTACCTGGCAAGTATTTTTCTTTCCAAGTGCCTACCCTTTTCCAAAGTTCAATTTTCGACTTCCTGGATGGTTCTGTGCAACAAACCATCTGGCAGCAGAGGCACCAGAAACTACTGGAGCTCTATTAACTGTTCAACCTTGTCTCACTGCCCACTTTTAGCTGCACTCATTCTGAAGATTCTGACCAGAAGCTCAGAAAAAGGTCCTCATCGATAAGATAGCAAGATTTATATGCAAAGCTATGCAGCCCATTGGTTTTGCGCTCAGGATTGAATGACATAACTGGAGCCATAAGACCAAATTCCAAGTGTAGGGTTGCCTCTTCCCTCACTCTCTAAGTCAAGAGGAGGTCCTCTACTTGGATGCCACCTGTGCTTCAAGTAATCAAGACAAAGGTAGCAGGGCTGAGTGGCAGCATGTGAGGCATGGAGAGTACAGAACGCAATCCTCCCTGTCTTGAGGACCATATGACCCACCTAGAGAGAGGACGGGAAGCTGCAAAGTCAATCTGGAGAGTAAGAGAGAGGGAGACAGACTCACACAACACTATCTTGTATGCATGACTCAAATGCTGGTTCAGAAATAAAATAGCATTTGACCTTTCGCCATGATTTAGAGAACATCATATCTTCTTATTAAAGGACAAATCCAGGTTCCTGTAACATCTCTTCTCTGTGCTATAGATTGAGGCTTCTTCAGTCAGGCTCCTAACCCTGTCACAGATGAATTATTGGGATTACTGTGTTTCAGTCATACAGCAACACGAACCAAGCATGTAGGTTGTAAAAATATTCCCTGTGGAGTCTCGTGATAAAAGCTTTCTTGTGCAGTGTTTTATAAATCAGCTCTTGAATGGGTAATCATCAAGAAGAACAAGAAGTAACTTCACAGGAGTATTTTGTTTGTTGTTGCTTTTCACAGTTAATTACTGAGATCAGTCAGTTTTGATAGATGCATGTAAAAGCATATATATTAAAGGTAATGTAAATACTGTAAATGTCACATATGCAACCTATCTGAAAAACGTTTTGAAAACATATTTACAATTTTTTTTTTCAAATAATATCTGCTTCTAGCAACTTAAGCATGGTTTAAAAATCTTTTGTATGGATAACAAAAAGCACTGTTTTATCCTTAGACAAATAGCACAGTATTGGTTCATTACAGCAAAGTGAGTTAATACATGAGACGCATGTCTACATTAATAAAGAAATGGTCTTTCAGTAAGGCAAGATAAGTTTATTTCAACACATTAGCACATAGCACGTTTCAACAACAAGGCAAGTCAAAGTGCTTTACATCAAACATAAAAAGGAATCATGCGTAATCATCTGCATAATTACAGTATGGTAACATATTTTGTTGTTTTCCATAATCTGAGCTAGATGAAGAGGCTCCAGAATGGCACCTTGGGGAACTCCAAAAGTATTTTTTCTCAAATGTGTAATTACCTATAGACACAAAGTAGTCTCTATTTTTTAGGATTCAAACCAGTCCCAGACAGTTTTCCAGTTGGTCTGGTAGTATGTTGTGGTTAACTAAGTCAAAATGCAGCCTCGAGATCCAATAATACAAGTCCCTGCCAGTGTTTAAAATTAATGTCATTGGAGACCTTGGCAAGAGCAGTCTCAGTGCTGTCAAAATCTTGACTGGAAGATGTCAAAACGAGTGCTAAGATGTTCGGTTGTTGGAAACACATCTTTTTCAATGATTTCACTCAGCTAAAATGCTGGCTTCCACAGGGTCTGTGGGACCCGCACACTTCCTTTCACACCACACTCCGAACCACAGTAATCAGAAAGACTAGCAGAAGAAAAAAACAAGTTGAAAACAGCATATGTGCTGCACAGAGATGACATACAGGCACTGTAAAAGTTTGGGAGCATGTAACCTGTACTGAGTTATTAGCTACAAACCATCCATTTTTATCTGCTGTCTGCATCAAAAGTCCCGACTTTAACTGAACTAAACGTTGGTCAAGGGCACTTTGAAAGTACCTGCTGATGAAGGAAAAGGAGGAGTATTTTGCATTTACTTCCCCAACCCAGATTTTCTCTGTCTGTCCAGTTTAAAAAGTGTATATACTGTGTGTTACATTATACCACTTTTGGACAGACATGTTTGTGCTTCCTTACCTAGGCTGTTGTCACAGATGTAACTAAATATACCTGTGTTTGTGCTAAAAAAAAAAAAGTAGTACATCTTTATTACAAGCTCTAAATGAACACCAGCGTTGTCACCCACCTTTGTTTGGAGCCAGCTAGCAAACAGGTGCAGGCAGACAAACTTTCCACCCGGGACAACTGTCAAATCTGTAGCTGTTTACATTTTTTTTCCAGCCACACAGTATGTTTGTGTATAGTAACACTCAATATTTGCAAAGATAACATGCAGACAGACCGAGGCATTATGAATTCAAGGATGGAGATTGCTTATTTTGCAGTAGCGCTATATGCACTTGAGAAATGTACACCTTAACATGAAGACTGAACCCAATACATGGAGACGGTGAAACCAAACTACAGCAACTCTCGAGCACCCTGCGCCTTCAATTTAATACAAACCCCGAGCAACATACTCATTCCATCTGAGAGCTAGCTGTGATGTTGCCTGCAGTGTTGGGCAAGTTACTCTAAAAAAGTAACTCGTTACAGTTACTAGTTACTTCTCCCAGAAAGTAACTAAAGTACTTACTGAGTTACAAATTATAAAAGTAACTAGTTACTTTGGAAAGTAACTATTGCGTTACTTTCAAGTAATTTTTTAATTGCTCAAATGTGTCAAAGAATTTGGACCCCACCTCCACCCCTCTTTGACGGAACTTAAAATACATGTGTGTGTTCAATTATTTATGATAAATCTGAATATTATAATGAAATGGACACTTCATACAATACATAACAGAAATCCACAGTACACAGATCTAAACTATTTTAACGTTGCTGTGGGAAAGTGAGACTAGCATCCAATAAAATGTCATGGATTATTGTAGATATTATAATTACTATGTTTATAGAGTGGATCGATAAAAATAACACAATAGATGTTTTGGAACTTTTGATATTTATTGCACCTCAACAGGCCACAACTAAGCAAAATTAAATTATGCTTGTTAAGCAATGTACCAAAAAATAAATAATATATTCACTCTTTGTAGTTGGAAGAAGCAGTACTTTTGGACTATTCGCGCTCGCCATTCCTGTTTCTCGTTGACTCACGTGAATGTCCTGTGTCGTCTTTGTGTGTCTGATCAGACTAGTCACTAGGCAACGCGGGCTTTCGAATTTGTGTAAGCAAAGCAACACCCGCCCAATTCCACCTCTGATTGGCTTACCATGGAATTTTACTCAACCTCAGCCAACTGTCATCATTTATGCGATATCTCGTGCCCCCGCCCTCACCGAGGATTAAGGAGGAACAAGAAAAATCTTTGCCGCTCGGCTTAGAGATCTAGTTGGTCTGATGAAAAACAGCGGCCTTCAATCAGAGTAACGCGCCGCATTTTTTGGCAGTAACGATAACGGCGTTACAATGATGGAAAGAGTAATCAGATAGATTACTCGTTACTGAAAAAAGTAACGCCGTTACTAACGCCGTTATTTATAACGCCGTTATTCCCATCACTGGTTGCCTGTTTACATTTATATTTTTACTTAGATATTTATGGGGTCCTGGCAAAGAAAAGTAGGTCATTTGGCATGCAATAATTTCCAAAACACTGCACACGATAATGATTTCATCTTGAAATGATGTCCCATGCTCTGCAATACTCTTTTAAGAGAGGATTTAAATGGATAAATGATAGAAAGAGGAGTAACAGAGTGTGGCGTTCTCCTTTTTTTCCATCTTTATTCATTACCGTTTAAGATTAAATTATTCACCTGGTGACCATTTTCGGGTGTAGTGCCAAAGGAAAAGGCAGTCACATTGGCAGGAATTAAACTTAACATTGTTCTGTAAACTTTTTTTTTCCATTTCTCCTCCATGACAGAGCATGAGATAATAAAGTAATACTAACCCCTAAAATCTGAGATTAGATATGACACCAACCATGTTACAAAAGCTTTGTTTTCCATGTGAAAGCATGATTTCTGATTGAATGAAAAACAGCAAAACTAATGTGATTTTGACTAGTCTTTCACTCATTTGTTGGGGCTTTTGTGTGTGTGTGTGTGTGTGTGTGTGTGTGTGTGTGTGTGTGAGTGAGGGAGCAGAAAGAAAGTGTGAATTCCACATGCCCAATCAAGCATCACCATAAAGTCATCATGTAGGATTTAGGAAATTATTTCTGTGTACATAATATGCATGTTTATGTGATGCCATCCAGGTCTTGTAACCATGACAATGGGGGACAAAGTGCCAATGATCTGCTGACCCTCAGAACTACTGGCGCATGTTGCATGTGTCATTCTGGGACTGCTGGCTCAGACGGAGTAAAGAGAAGAAAGATCTGCTGACTGCACATCCTGTTTCCAAGCACAACAGATAGCTAATTTTAGCCAAAGCTCTGTGTGAACCAACCACCATATCAACTTCATAAGGCCATGTTATGAAAATATGATTGTGATAATCAGTTTGTTGTGGAGTTCTCCACCAAAGTCTGCTGCTGCTTTAATGTTGGTGCCACCTGTAGAGTTTTCTCTGGCAGAGACAGGACATTGCAGAAACCAGACAGACTTTTGACAAGATGATGTGGATGATATTTTATGTTCCTGAGACATAACTTTCAGCAAAGAAGATAAAAAATGACATCTTATTTTTCCTTGTCTTCCGTGCATGTTTTTTTTTTGATGACTCACTTCTCGATTTATTTGATTTAATCATTTAATAATTTTCCACTATCCCTGGCAGTTGACAACAGTTCCTTTTGTGTCTGCTGGCAAGAAAAGAGATCAATATGGTGGAATAAGCCACAGGATGAAATACTGTGAACCATTATCATATTAACAGAAGTTTCCATTTAGTTCTTAGAAATGTATATTTAATTCTTAGAAGTTTCTACTTCCTTAATTTTTCCCATGAGCATCTTGACAGGTCACGAGTGGCTGGAGCTGATTGCAGCTGACATTGGGTGAGAGCAAGCAGCAACCTCCACTACTGTGAAATGAAGCCAATGCATTCGTGCTCCTCCATCTAGTTATCTCCATAAGCCCCCTGTTAAAGTCCAACTTCACAGCAGAAATGTTTACAGCCTGATGTATGTTTGGTCTCTATACCTAATTTACTCATTCATGACAACTGGACTGAGGCAGAATTAGGACCACCAACATGGCGGGGGTCAGAGATCTGAGCTTCCAAACTGCTCTTCAGAAACCTGTGGGTGATGTTGCACATACGTCCATTTTTTATACTGTGAGTGGGTGAGAGCCACCTTGGACAGGTCGCCATCACAGGGCTGACACAATCTTTCACATCTATGTACAATGTCACCAATTAACCTGCAAGATGGAGCACAAGGGGAACCCACACAGACATTCAAACCCAAAACTGTGAGCTGTGAGGCAACAGTGCAAACCACTGCACCGCCATGCTCACTTCTAGAATAAAACTTGGCATAACATAACATAACAAACAAAGCAGACTCTGATCACAATGTTTTACCTCTGACTAACCCCTCATACTTCACCCAATGTTCTCTCTATAATAAGATTCACTTTCAAAGGATCCCATAATCAGTCAATGACATTAGCTAAAGAATTCCATCAAGCCAGCAAGTCAAACTACATTACTGATTAAATATTGGATAGATGAGTCTGGCCTTGAGCCTGCAATGTGGAGATTACATGGTACACTGTCAGAGTCCCACTTATTACATGCCTGTCTTTGGTGATGAGAAATGAACACAGTGTGCGGTGGCAGCATTTTGGCTCACTGGATGACCAGTTTGCCTCATCTTGTGCCGTCTTCCCCATAGTTGCCATCTGTCTTGGTTCTGTCCTCTCTCTTCATGTTGTGACTCACTAATGGCTGTCTGTCAGAGATCACACCCAGCAGCAATTATTTTCAGGGAGTTAAGCAACCACGCTGTGGCTAAAAATGTGTAGGACTCACTGGGTTTTTGATTGATTCTTTTATTCTGTAAAGATCTGTTTGTGTTAATTGCAGCGGTTTTGCTACTTATATTTTCTTGCATTTGTTTCTCTTTTTAAGATTGTATGGTGGCATTTAGAAACAGGAGGAGCAGACCAGAAATGAGCCACAGCATAGAAAATCTCACTGTTTTGGTTTCTTGGCCTGCAATTGTTTTGTTTTGAATGTTTTCAAAGAAAAAGCTCTGATACGACTACAAGTACTACCTGTCCAGCACCAAGCAGCAGATGGACAAATTTAGTGACTGATGGGTGAACACGGTGTAGCATTTAGCAGCTAAACAGCTAAATATTTCCCTCCAGAAACCAGAACAGGCAGACAACAATGCCATCCAGTACACCAGTTAATGAAATTCAAATTGGCAGCTCATCGGCATCAACACCACATCTGCGGGTTTAACCAGATTACTTTGTATGAACAGGGACGACAGAGCCCTGTATCATAACATCAATTAATGAGTGAGCAGAGAGCAGTGTGTGCTGTGAGCACTCATTTCTACATGCGTGTCCAAAAACAGCACTTTCTTTCTTGAATGAAGTGGACATGGTGAGATTAAACAGCATTAAACCGTTTTTTGCTGTCATTGTGTGCTTAGTCAAACTCCTCGACCTCCAAATACAGGATTACTCACACTGCCATCTCAACTAATCTTGTTTGTATGATCCCTTTTTCTCAGCACCAATCGATCAGTGTTTTCCAAGTGTGCTTCTGTTGATACTGCGCTTCTCAACATGTGTCTCCAAAAATAGCTCCTAGGAGTAAGTGAATGCAGATGATTGGTAAGAGCACCATAACATCAGTGGTCCACTATGATCAAAGGGCAATTTAATGGATCTTAAGTGACTCAGTTACTTTGACTGTCTGTAAGCTGCTTTATGTATTATTAAGAATATAATCTGAAGCGCTCAGGAAAGAAATAAAACAAAAGCATTTTACATAATGCGGCCTAACGTGCAGTTAATACTAAAATATAAACTTTGATCAATTTGGCTACTGTTCATGGCACAGATTAGAATCTTCAAATCAATGGTTTGTGTTGCTGGTCTGCCTTTTCAGATAGGGTGTCTCTTCCAACAGGTAGAACATCTCTAACCTTCTCTTAGATGTCCTTAGATGGACAGAATTTGGCCATATTTACACCAACTTTAGCTTTGCTTCATTGGCTCCCATGTCAGATCAGATTTTCAGGTACTTCTGATGACTTTTGTATGATTGTATCATACGTGTCTGATCTCCTTAAACCTTCCATCCTATCCAGGTCTCCTCTCTGTCCCTAGATTTAAAAAGAAGTCAGCTGGCTGCAGGACTGTTTCCTATCCTGCCATGTTCTTCACGGATAACCTCCCAGCTGACATCAGTCTGACTCTGTTTAGACTTAAATTCATACTTAAAACTCGTCTTTTTGGCTTGACTTTCACTTAGTTGCATATTCAGTCTCCGTCTCAATGAATCTTTTAAAACTAAAACTAAAACAGTCAAGCTGTGTGCCTCTTATCCCCTCTCTCTCCCTAGTTTCTCCTTATCTTCACTTTTCCCTCAGACCTCTCTGTGCTGGTCCAGTGGCTGTCCTCTCTCTCTCCGCTGGTGGATCTTCACCCTCCTCATGTATCTCTTTTCCTGTGTGTTTATTTCCTTTCTCCAGTCTGTGTGAATATAGTGTTTGAGTTTTGCCTCTTTTGTCCTCTTTCTAGGTCTTCATGGTGGAGAGGAGGTTGTGTGACTCAACACCTGGAATCTGCTTGTAGTCCTCCCAGATATATATCCTTCATATATATATATATTTACAAGGTAATGTTGTCATCCTGGTTGACCAAACTATAGTTTTACTATGTTGTTCCATTCTGTACACATGGCATCTTTTGAGTGTGCGCCTGGCCTGGGAGAGGGATCGTTCCTTTGTTTGCTCTTCGTGAGATTTCATCCATTTTTTCCCCCTCTTTTTCCTTGGGTGTAAGGTTAGAGGCTGTCATATGGTGTACAGATTGTCAAGCCCCTCAAGGCAAATTTGTGGTTTGTGATATTGAGCTACAAAAATAAAAGTTATTTACTTGACAGTGCAATGACAGCAAGCAGCTGTTAAATGGTATTTCAACTTGACTACCTGATACAAGCAAGATTACTGTCTGACAGAACGTCTGAGCTCCTCCTGAGTAGTTAACTCAGTATTAGTGTATTCAGGGGGTGATAATGATTGTGAGCCGCAGACGTGTGCAGACAGAATGATGAAGAGATTTGTCTGTGAACTTATTTGTTATAATATTGATAACAAAAGTATTTATACATACATATATACAGGATTTCATTTATTTTTTAATCTGTATTTTTTGGAAGTTGATTGGAATATATATTCGCCCAAAGAACAGTATAATTAACCCAGACGAATACCTGGCCAAAGTAATGCCCACCTTCCATCAGGTGAAAGAGGATGTTCATATAATCTCTCCAGACTAATTATTTTAGAGCCCAATTTAGCAAGTATTTAAATTCATTGTCTATTCCAGCCAAAATCTATCACTGACATTTGGATTTATTTTTAGTTTCCGTCTGAATCATCTAAAGGTACCAACAACATAGGACCTTTTTTTTTATTCAGGCTTATTTCATCAGGATTCACAATTTTCTGCCTTTTGCTCTTTTTTTCCCCCTTCCGAGATAAAATATTAACGGTGAAGCCTTGACAAAATGATGACAGCTTATCAATTAATGATGGCTTTAAAAGTGCAGGGGGAAATAGAAAGCCCTAATGTCCTTTTTCATCTTGTGGAAAAAAGACTGATGTTGTGGAATATTTATACACCAGCAATTAGACCCAGCTTTTTAAAGAGTCATCATGTGAAAACATGTGTTGTACAGATGGGTCGCCTCCGTTTCTGAGAATTACATAATTTCTAGGCAGAGACTCCCATGTCTTGCTGTCTGTTTTGCTTCTCTGTTTTACCCCACTTACCCTGAGTAAACTTAGAATATTATTATCACCCAAAAAATACTTTGACATTATCTCCCCACATTCATGTAAACTCAATAACTAGTGAGGAAATAGTTTCCTAACGTGTTCGCAGTAACGGTTCTGCTGTTAACCTCAAAAAGCAGGCAAAGCAGTTAAATGTTACTGTATCTCCATAGAAGAGAAAGATTCATGATTATAGTCAAATAAGATACAATAATAAACAAATTGGCCTGTGTGTCACCATGAGTTATGTAAGTTCTTCAATTGGATTCTCCTAAGTGATTTTCTTGTAGAGCTATGAAGACCTATTTTTCATTCATGGCATCTGTTTTAAGAAGGCTGACATGGAGCTGTGCCAGTTAATTTGATGCCTGTTATGTTTATTCTGCTGTGCTAATATGTGAACATCATCAGTGTTTCAGTTGATACAGTATGACTTAATACAGCCAAAATTTTAACTGGGTGGACTGTTTCTTTAAAACCTTTAATCCTTTCCCATTATGTCTTTTTAAATTGTACATTTCATCACCATCAGAGTCTGAAGATTAAAATAAATGTGTCACTAACTGATTTTACTGATCAGTCTAGTGACTGGTGGTCCATTACAAAGTCCTATTTCTGATATTTTCATTTTATACCACACTGAGTCGTATAGAGTTGACCTCATATCTCCCATGTTCAGCTAATACTGCTGTATATATGTATGTAACTTTAGCAGACAATGATCCTAGACATAATGTACAGATGGTTGACAGAATGAATACAACACATGTTCTATACAGTATAATAAAATATGTAATATAATGTGGTACCCCTGGAATATATCCGACCTTTGTGAAGCTCAGAAAAAGGTTTGAATCTGTGCGGTTGTAACTCAGTTTGCAGAGCTAGTAATTGGAGGGTCAATGGTTCTATTACCGGCTTTCCCAGTCTGAGTGTCTCAAGTGTCTATGAGAAAAATGAAACTGAAAATATACCCCAAATGCAGCTGTGTATATATAAATATCCATGTTTTTAGTTTTGGCACCTTGCATGGCATGTATGGGTGAATGTGATAAGTGGTCAGTAGAGAGGTGCTTTATAAATAATAACCCACCCATTTACCAATTTGTAATGGTGTTTGTTGGATTTTAATATCGGAACCAAAAGACTATTGCCTGATAATTTAGCCTCTACGGGGCTCCTGGTGTAGCCAGTGGATATCTGGACTGAGACTTCCTCTTCTGTGCGCTGGTCATTCTTTACAACATAATTAGTGAGAAAGACACATTTTGGATAAACCCTATAAACAGATCTACATATGGCTGAAGATTCTGGCCAACACATCCCACCTGTTTTGCTCTATTTGCTGTTTATCCACATGCAACCAAAGCCCACTCAAACGTGACTGGTCAATACAACCCAGAGTACAAACAGGAACTAGAATGCTTCTGAAGTCTGTTCTCTTGCCTACGGATTCTACATTCACAAATGAACACGATTTTTTGGGCCCCTTTGAGGCAGCAGGAACAATCTCTCAACATAACATAGTATATCACCTTTAAGTTGATATGGTGGGCTTGTTAGCAAATAGTTATTTACATATCCAGCAGATACTGAGCAATTTATCATTGTATCAGTTGTTTCTGGATGATTGACCAGTGAATGTGAAAATATTCAGTCTCTTTAAGGTTTGTTCTTGCTCTCCACCAGGAAAATATCTTACTATCTCCTAAATTACCCATTATGTTCATTAGTCAGCTGTGCTTGTGTGCTGTTGTTTTTAGAGGTTTCTGGCTAATAACAAGCTGCTTGCTGTGGCCAGAAACTTGACAATGAGAGGAGTGAGAGTGAGCCAAAACTGGAATGTTGTGAATAATAATATATAATTAATATAATATAAGATCATCATATCGGTCCAGGTCAAATGTCGGTGTGTGTTGTAGCAACATTTTTACTCCATGGAAACAAGAATGTCAATGAAGCACAAAGAGGATCATGGAAATTAAATATTTACTACTGTACATCACTCATGCGTTGACGTGTAAAAAGAAATTGCTTTCACCAAGATTTTCAGTGTCTGTTTTTTGCTCTTGAAGACAGCAAACTGGCAGCAGTAACCTGGAGAATGAAGGCTTGAAAAGTAAAAAAGATGACCATTGAACTCATTTTCCACACATGACAGGTATGGGATTTGCCAGCTGTAAATTGAAGATAATATAGTAGATGTGTGCTTCAGAATCCTGCCTTTTCATCACCATTTCAGCCTCCTGTCTCTCTTTTCTCTTTTCAGATGTATGTAATTCAAACCCAGCTTAGAACATATTATTTTGCCAGTCTCTTGATGTCTCTTGTGGCCACTCTTTTACAACCTCACATACAAACTAAAGCTCCTTCTAAAACTCACTTGGACACCTTAATGAAGAAAAAAAAACATTCATGCACAGTACTCACAGGAAAGGTTGTCATGTTATAACTCTGCTTACAATTGGAGGCTCATGCTGAACTTGTGGTTTGGATAAATATATCTTTTTCAGTTTTCGCACTAGTTCCCTTAGTCCAGCTGCTACTGTATGTAATAAGGTACTGTAGTAATGCACTCCATGACACATCAGCAGCACTATGTCATTGTCAAGATGCGGTATTATTTCACTGGCAGTGAAGGATTTGTTCTGCAGAGCACACATGAACACATGGTAACATCATCACTCCACGAAGCAACCAAACAGCCACTGGATACAAGTTTGATCGTGACCATTGGAAAATACATTTTCAACAATTCTGGTCCAATCAATTGAGAATTCTCTTTTAGCATGTAAGTACCACAGTGAATGGAAAAAAGAAAGAGTAAAGTGCTTTCACAGCATTAGAAAAAGCAATACAATTTGTCTTCTGTTACTCTATTTAGATGGGGAGTCTGAAGAAATGAGGAGCAAAGGGATCCTAAATCACTGCAGGCTTGCAAGAAAGGAAGACCCAGGGCTCAGGGTATTGTGATTCAATTGCTTAGTTAGATCTTTGAGCTCCTGCTGAGAACATAATGACATCCACAAAGTCCTTAAATGCAGCTCTCTATCCATCATTTAAAAAAGACCAATAATTACTGAGTCAGAAAAGGACAAAATGCCTTGGATAGTTCCCTTCTCAGGCTCACTGATTGATTAGAATCAATAGCTGGATTCTTTCTTCTTGATTTCTTTATCCTATCCAATTGGGTTGAGCTCTAGTGAAGAATGATCAATCACAAAGAAGTGGCTTGTGCGCAGTTGGAGTCCCCTTGATAAACAATGCAGTATTTGATTTTGTGTTTTGACAGCCCCAGTAGTGCTTCCAGGGCAGACAGCTATGAAAGATGGGACGGTCATGTGTGTGCAAGAAATGAAAGAAAAGATGGGTGTCAACCTTTTTGACCCTTCTGGATTTATTCCCAATACTTACACATATGTAGTAGAGTTGTTTGCATAGTTGAGCTTTCAGGGTTTGGAGAGGTCGGGCAACAATGTCATCTGAAGAGTGATTCAGTGTTGATCTTTAGTCACGTTAACAGTAGGGCTCTTTGGATGGCATTCCCTGTTGGTCAGTCTGTTGGTCAGATAATCACTTTGGTTCACACTGAAATATCTCAACAACTGTTGTATAGATTGGATGTTTGCTCCTCTCTCTGGGTTTCAACTGTGGGGGAGACCATGAAGATGCTATGTATAAGCCTGTACTCGAATGTCCATCATGAGTTATTGTGGCATATTTAAGAGGTATTTTCTGTCATGAGTATGAGAGTTACTGTATTTTAGCAAAAACACATTTTGAAAAGAGGGTCTGCTAAGTGCTCTCTGAAGTATTAGATATAGATGAACCTGTATCTACTATTAACTCAACATCACAAGAATGTCCATTTGCAATCACTTGTACACTACAGAGAATCTTATCCTGCACAGTATCATTCATGTAAAGCAAAGTCAGTTTGGATATCACTACTTCATGTACCTTTTTTTTGACCAGATAGAAAAATGACCCACTTTTCTGCATGAGTTGCGTGTGATTTTACCTGCTGGGCATAAAGGCTTGTTAGCTAAGTGGCTGGTAGATCTGCGCTGATAGCAGGAGTAAGGATTCCCAGTCATCCAGTCGTAGTTCCATTTTGTCCCTAGTCTAGATCTGTAAAGCCAGTCTGGTTCTAGCAAGAGTCTGTCTCATATAGGCATATTGACAACACACTCTAACAGTACATCATGAAGCATTTGCTTTTTCATGTCACTGAACTCACATGCTGCGGCAGGCTCACATGGTGAGGCCAAAAACTGATTAATTGTCACATCAGGTATCTTTGCTCTCTGGCGGATTCTGTGGCGTTCTGCAGTCACATTAACTAACTAACTAAGTGCTTTTCCAGTCCTTCCATGGTAGGATCATATGTACTTGGTATCCAGCAATGTGTAAAACAGTCTTTGTCCCTCTGTGCATGGACAAAAAATAGCATGCTTTCCTCCCTCAGGCCAATTGTCCCCAGCAGCAGCCATAAGCATGTAGTTCTCGAACATTTTTAACCCAGTAGGGAAAGAATTAGTTGGGTGGCATGGGCAAGGCATGAACAGTGCAGGTAATTAAACAGAAATGACCATCCTTGTTCCTAAAATGTAGAATACTGTATATTACTTGTAGAAAATAAAGTTAAATAAAAAATCCCAGCTATACTAGCTCTTCACCTGCTACAGGGCAGAAGATTGCTGTTTTTCTAAGCCAGTGTGATGCCCAGTATCTTAAGTAGAGAAGACAGATGAATTCAGAGTGCTGTCCATAGCTCTCACCTTTATTATATCCACTTCTTGTCATTGCATTCACATAAATGATGGAAAGTGTCTGTCAGTGTTTTGACTAGATGAGAGTACGAGCACTTACAATGATTTATGAGAAGGTTAAGAAGTTCACTACAGGTGAATTATTAAGTGATTAGAGAATGTGCAGCAAGTATCATCATGAATCAAAACACATAATCACAGAAGATATTGATGGTGTTGATATTTTATATTTACATGTACAGTTGATGGCATGCCTGCCGTATAGTAGTGTCCTTAGCATTTCAAGCCATAGCATATACTATGAAACTTTGCTTAAAGCTGCACTAATCAATATTATTTATCCTAACAGTAGATCAAATGATTACATATATTTATGGGGCTGTAGCTCAGGAGCAGGTTGTCCTCTAATTAGATGATCAGGGGTTTGATCCCCAGTTCCTCCAGTCTGCATGTAGTGTCCTTGAGAAGCATACTGTACCCCAAATTGCTCCCAATGCTGCATGTGTATGGTTAGTGACCAAAAACCAATGCCATCAGTGTATGAATGTGAGAATGAGATATGTGTAAAAGCACCTTAAGTGGCTGGACAACTAGAAAGGCACTATATAAGTACAGTTCATTTACCCTATGTGAAAGGAGTTGATGATGATGATGATGATGCATTTTATTATCTTCCAGCTCATTATTTTGATTTTACAAACTGCAACTTTACTGTTTATTTCCAGCCACGGCTGGTATTTTCATGAAAAAGCTCTGATAAACTGCTGCCCTTGTTTAAAACAATACACTCACAAAGTTAGCAACTAGTTGACTGTAGGGGAGCATTTAGCAGCTAAAGAGCTTGGATATTTTTCTCAATACAGCTAAAAGCAGCTGATATATAACATATCATATTTAACATATTTAACTTTTTCGAGTGATTTTTGTCAGCGTTGTCTTTACAGCTTTTTCAGCTGCCCCCAGGTGGCTTAAATCATCTATTAGTGCTGCTTTAAAAAACAAACTTTTGATTTTGATAGATTTACAGTTTGACAAAGAAACTTTTGACAGTCTCTCTTTTGAAATTCATGCCATACAGTATAATGGAGCATGAGGGTTTATGGTTTGGTTGGATTATTAAAAATAGAAACAGCTGTCTTTATTCTTAGGGTAGAAATATTTTTAGCATATGGCACCAATGGGACAATAGCTGCATCCCCAAATGAAAACGACTGTTCTTTTTAATCACTGGATGAACACTAAACAAAATAAACATTTACAAGTACATTTTAGTGACACTAAGTTCCCATGTCAAGAGAGACAGATTGAGAAACTGTAATTTATTTTTTTCTTTTTGAGTGTAGGATTTCACTTTTGAGATTGAACCTATTTTCAAAGTTCAGTATTTATCATTGTTGTACTACTCGAGACTGGTCTTAGTCTCGTCTTGGTCTCAATGGCATTTTTAATCTGTCTTGTTTTGGTCTCACCAAAGAGGACTTGGGACTTTCACCCAAAGAGATCTGGCAAATATTAGCTACATATTAGCTACCTCGATGAGCTATATACTGCCTTGACTTGGTCTTTACTTGGTCTTGACTTGGTCTCAGTGTAGGTGGTATTGACTACAATACTGGTATGTACGCCAGGACCTTGACAACTGTAAAGGCTACACATTTTACATACAATTGGAAGGTGAACTGACAGCTGGTGGGGTGGCAGTCCATCTCCTTGCCACGGCTGAGGTGCCCTTGAGCAAGGCACCGTACCCCCCAACATCTGCTCTCCGGGCGCTGTGAATTGATGCCCACCGCTCCAGTATATATGTGTATATAGCATCTGTCACTATGTGTGTGTTCCTGTGCATGTGCATGTGTGTTCCGACAGGTGCCAGCTGGATGGGATAAATGCGGAGAAATAATTTCGTGTGTACAACATGATGAAGTTTCAACTTAACTAAACTTAACTTATATGCAGTACTTACTAATGGGACCATAATCTATGTTTTGTGTTGTCCTCTTTTCCGTCTTTGCTTGCGCCAACACTTTCATCTCAGCTGTCATTCATAACTTGTGGTTTGACAATCTTTGTAAATATTTACTATTTCTTCTGCATGATGGATATAGAGTCACTGGTGTTACTGTTGCTTCAAAGCATGGATTGAAATTTTCTAGTCGATATTGGAGAGAGTAAAGGCCACTGGAGAGCAGCAGAGATGTTGATCAACAAAGACCCTTGAGCAAGGCACTGAATCTCAACTACTACTTCCATGGAGTAGATCAAACTGTGCTTCCACAGAGGAGCCCTTTCATCCGTGCACCAGCCCAGAAACAAAAAAGAGGCTTAATTTTTAAATTTTTTCCTCCTATTTTTAGAGGAAATTCTGATTTGATGGTCTATGCACAGAAAAATAGTTAGATTTATTGTTAGATATATTCCAATTCAGCGCTGTGATAAGCTGGTGACTCGTCCATGTCCTTGTCATGTATACAGTATATTGCCACGAGACAAGCTACAAATTTTTTGTTTACAAAATCTTATCCAAAATATTTAGAATTATTACATGTGTTTTATTCATTACAATTTCTGCTATTTTTTCACAAATCTACAAAATACAGTTAATACCATTTAATCTGAAACAATACAAATATTTAGGATTAATACATTTTTATCTGTGCTTGTTTTATTTTGTGGTTCCTGGCTTCATACTGTGTTAAACTGACAAAATAAGAAGTTTGAGTTTGATGAAAAAAGAATACAGTGCACGTGGGAGTAAGGACTACACAAAGACAAAGGGGAATGCACTGAACATCCAAATGAGATAGTAAGTCATATTTTTGACTCATGCTGAGATTTCCGTCATACCTAACTTTTCATCTTTTTGTATTGAAAAATGAGCTATCAACAGACAGAATTTTGCTGTTTCTCATGCAGAGAAATTTGTTTACAGCCTAGCGTCCACAGTATATTAAATGCACTTTTATATACAGTATTTATATTCTAACAGGCAAGAAGGTCACATGTCCATTGTGGATCTGGTGGAGAGAAGAGTTGGAGAGAAGAAGGAGAGGATAGACATGCCTGTCTGCACATCTGTATTGGATATAACGCTCTTTAATCTACGACAGAATATTAAGGACACTTCCTGATAATGTCACCATAATAGGCCATGTAATAGTGTTAGGAGACATTTCTGCTGCTCCCCAATACCTGCTGTATTACAGGGTCAGTTAACACAGTTCATGATGTGTGGTGCTGACTTTGGAACATGCATGTGGTCAAACATCCATCATCACAAGTAGGTTTCAAATATTGATCGCTCCAATGTGAGAGCAGGATAGGACCTTGAAAACACCTATGATAAAAGATTGATTTTGGAAGAGAATGAAAATAGAAAATTCACATAGGGTTTCAGCAACCTTCAGCAACATTTGTCATTTAGATTTCTGTTGCATTTTTGGCTTTTGACTAGGTACATATCAGAAGGACTGCGCTCATATAGTTTCAATTTCTTGCTTTCTCCACCTGTCACGATGCCTTGTGATTCATTGTATAAAGTGTGTGATGTACAATCAAGCTCACTGGGGTCTCCATAAATTCTCCAGATGTCATACCCACATAAGGCACATGAACCTGAAACTATCAAAATAAATATTCAGATTTAATATGCTGTGTTTCTATAGAGACAAACTTTTGCAAAAAGTCAATGCACAATATGGTTTGATTCTGCATTCATTAAGCTTTAATATGAGTGAACAAGCTATGAAATGAAATAACCCTGAGCACAGTTGTCATGGATGGGCCAAAACTGTTTTTTGTACCAGGCTGTAAACATGTTTATTTCTGCTGTGAAGTTGGACATTTTAATATGGAGGCTCATGGAGACTGGCCACTGAGACTGACTCATTTTATAGCAGGCCTCAAGTGGCCGTTTGATGAACTGCAGCTTTGGGCACTTCTATGTTATAGATTTGCGGATTGTTTCAAAGGCTTGGCCGCTGGGCCAGACCTGGCCCGCCAGAGAGTCCAATCTGGCTCACTGGATGAGTTTGCGAAATGTAAAAAAAAATATATCCCAATAAGAAGAGCAGGCCCTCTGCTGGACACATAAATCTCACATGCCTACCCACCAAGTGACAGAAGTAAACCACCTGTCAGTGCTGCAGGTGTTTGACATCACTGTCAGACTCATCATGGCGAAAAACAACTCAGAAGAGAGAATGTGAATGTTGGAAGGCTGCTAACAAAATAGCATCAACATCAAAGCCGTACTCTGAGACTGAGTTTGTGAAGACATTCATGGTAAAAGCGGCGGAATATTCATATCTTGCTGGAGTTCTGGACACTTTTAGGTAAACAATGAGTTGCCTGTAAAATGCTGCTTTCCACCCTAACCAGAAAACAGTTCAGTGAGAAAACATCACTACTTTAAAGATGATAAACATTGGACATGGATGGTTTGTAATTATGAACATTTTCAGAATGTACTTGTACTTGAATAGACTGAATATACAAAAACTGAGACATATTGATGAAAATTGCACTTATTTTTCTTAACATGATGGATGCTGTCCATCATCTCTTGCAACATTTCCAGAATGTCCTAGTTATTTACAGGGTATTATACAGTTTCTTACTGGTCTGACCCACTTGAGATCAAACTGAGCCATGTGTGGCCCTTGAACCAAAATGAGTTTGACAGCCTTGCTCTAACCACACCATCAATCAAAGTAATTCTCATTTTCATGATAATTTTTGTAAAGCATCGACAGAACAACACAGTGCATAATTGCTTTTCAAAAAATATATTTTAATAGACATTTTTACAAGCGTGCATCTATGAACTGTAAAGTCATGTATATCAAACTCAAGACAAAAAGTACACGACACAAAAAACATACAACAGAACAAGTACTGACATGCCTTTGTAGGTACAATACAACAAACAAGTGAAGCAGCTTGATATTCAGGGTTGGGAGGTGAGAAATAGGAGCTTTATTCCATCTATACATGTTGAGAGTGTTCCCTTCCCTTATCAGCATGCAGTGTGTATGTAATCCTTGCACCAAAATGTAACACTGGCAGGTTTGTTTGATTTATATCCTGTCTGATCTTCAAGGTGAAGTCACTACTTACAAAAGCCCTGATACACCTACTGTATCTACGCCTGCGTGTGTGTGTGTGAGAGAGAGAGAGAGAGAGAGAGAGAGAGAGAGTGAGAGACAGTAGTGGAGAGACTTGGGAAAGGCTAAATAATTTGGTACTGATTGGTGAGGACAGTGTGTGTGGACATTAAAACAGAAAGTTTGGATTTGCAAATGGTTTTGCTGACCAGCTGTTTTGTATATTAATGCATGGCTGTCTGTCTTTTCCAGCGAGACTAAAGCCCTATTCGCACGGGATTAGTATTACCTGGGGACCTCTGGTAATTTGTAATAATTGCGGAGGACGTCTGTGATCTTAATCCCGTGCGAATGCGCCATGTCAGTAATTTGTAAAGTAAAAATTCCCCCGCAAATTACCTACTATATTTCACCAAAGACCGACGTCCCGTGGTAATACTAGTCCCGTGCGAATCTGCATCTCAGTAATTTTGCACTTTCGCACTGCACACGCGACAACGGATTGCGACGTGCGCACGGCTTTGACGTCACAATCCGGGCCGTAATGTCTGTAAATTCGAGTGAAATACAGACTTCACTTATCCCGTGCGAATGCACCGCAAGAAACACAGACGTGGGGGGGTAATTTACAAATCACCAGAGGTCCCCAGGTAATACTAATCCCGTGCGAATAGGGCTTAAGCCTTGTTATCCAAAAATGACCAACCAAAAATCTCAAACCACAATGTAACTCAAACAAAAAAATGAAACATCTTTTGTTGATTTCTGCAGCTGACCTCTTCTCTCAGACCTCACAGTAGAGTTTTATTTGTTGTAAGCTGGACCATGATGTGATGGCAGGGTGCTTGGAGCATTCACATGTATTTGTTGACTGCTTGTGTGTCGCTGCTCATTTTCAGATTAATACAGTGCTACCTTAAAAGATCTAAACTATGTAGTAATAAAGGGCATTTATGACATGACACTTATCATATCACTTATATGATCAGAGTTAAATCAAAAGTTAACTTTGGTGGTCACTGGTACATATTTTATATTTTACAGCCACACAAGACACATTTGAAAAAAAAAAAAAATTTAGGTTTCAATATTTTTCAATATTTATAAGTTACAAAATTACAAACTGTGATTCATAGTCAACAGCCAATCGAGTGGTAATCTGATTTTTGTCCCTTGAGACTGCTGTATAAACCTATTTGCAAGACAATTTGGAAGTGGTTCGGAGTAATACTGACAATGCAAAAGACAAATAAATTCGAAAAAGAAAGAAATCAGAAAATAGAATTCAAAAGGGAAAACATTGCTATACAGCATGGAATTAAGCACAATGACACTAATTTTATTTTCTTACTTTTGCAAACAGTAACAGCAATTTCTGACACCTGAGATATGGCTTGAACATTTGAACATCAATAAAATAATCAGTTAATGTGTAAGACATTGGTATAGTCACCATAAAAAGAGGCCATCTCTGAAAACTGAAAAACTAAATCAAACTGCTGTGGATTATTTCAGGCAACAAAACAGGATGTTTCTGAAGCTGAAAACTAAAGAAGCTAAAAAGAATGCAGCTCTTGAACTTCTTTCACAGCACACAGAGGCATCGACAGAAAATATTGATGAATGCAGGGTTAAGTTTCACAGAGATTATATAAAATGTTGACAACAAAGCAACAAGATTCATAAGAAAAAAAAACACGTGTGAAAGAGAAGCTGACTTGCCAGTCGTCTTCGCCATGGTCTCATGTTGTTATGCTGATTATATCAAGGCATCACAATCACAGATGCTTGAAGATGCTAAATGTTACTCCTACCGGACTGGTCAGACATCATTGAAACACACACTCAGTACATTGCGAACAGACACTATACTGTTACATTATTTTAACATAGTGAATCACTGTGCAGCATAGAGAATACGACAGTGTTTTTGACAAATATCCAGTAATAGTGAACAAACATGCACCACAAAGTCAAGTAGAAGACATTTTAACACTCATCTACTGTAGCTAACACTGAAGTGTTCAACTGTGAGGCAGTTTAGCTTTAATATTGCTGTCGACCTGTGCTTATAATGGGAATGCTCATTGCTGTTGTACATGGCTGCTTAGCTAAGCCACTCTTGTGCTAAGATATTTATTGGTGCATTGTATCATCTTCACAGTGCCTATTGAGGCTGTGAACCCCAATCTGTCTGTGTGTATGCATATACTGTGTGTGTAGATGCATGTATATGTGCTGCATGGCTGTGTGATTGTTGATCCCCTGCTGGCACTTCATAAATATGTTGTCCTCAGCAGGAGACTGGCATCTCCAAGTCCCATTGACCATCTTCAGTGAAGATGAAAGCTTTGGCCCAAACTAGTCTATGCGGGACAAACTAAAGTAAAAGTATCCCAATTCAGAAGACTGTTCCATCCTCTTGATGAGCGGAGATGAATGAAGATGCGCTGCCAAAGCAAAGTACTGAAACAGCATAGAAAACAACACTTTTTCTACAGGCGGCAACAAAGGGCTTCAAAGGAGAGGGCGAGGACGAGATGAAAGGCTGGATGCATTGTGGTATTTGAAAAATACCCCTCAACTAACTGATGTCAAGGTTTGCGATTTTGAGCAGTCTGTTTTTTCACTGGGATATGAAGGCAGATGCTATCAAGTCGAATCAAATGCCCTCTAATCTGACACACTAGCAGGTGTGCAATGACGGTCGAGAAAACATCCGAGATATTCTCCAATAACAAGACAGTGTCCAGCAAGCAAATATTTACAGGATATCTAGCGGGCAAAGCTCTGAGCATTTCTGTCTGTACAGTTCATTCTTTTCCCCAGTGTCTTTTTAATCAAAAAATCTAACTACATATGCAGCCCAAACCTTAAGTTCTAGCTCTGGTTTTTGATGTTGAATTACTTTTGCAAGTGAAACATGAAAAAAAGTCCTACCATCCTCACCTATGAAAACTCTTCAAAAGCAAACTCTTCACACTGAACCCTCCATCACTGCAAAAAACTAACAAAAGTTCAGTCGTTGTCCAAACAGGCTCTGAAGCACACTGTATCTAGATTACAGAAGGTTATTATGGACTCTGGGGGACAGAGGACAGTAAGAGAACACCAATTGGGATGAGGTTTACTGTTAGGCTACATCGGACACACTTTGTTCTCTGGGATGGGCAGCTGGGCAAACGAGCCACAGTCGGTTGGAGAATCATCAGACCTGGGCGACCCAATGCCACCCACTGGGATGCGAGCCGCAATGGCTGACATTTCTCCTGTTTGACTCTCGGCAGTAATTCCCGGTCGCTCTGAGGTCTGGTTCAAGTTGCTGTCTGGGATGTTCCCCTTGCCGGTGAAGAGCTGGATTAGGCACTTCCGGAACTGGACAGAAAACAACAACAATTTTATTCGCAATTACAGCATCCGTACCGGGAACAGTTAGCCTGGCTCTGTCCAAAAATACTACCAACACTTCTAAACCTCACTAATTAACACTTTGTATCATGTTTGCTTAATCTGTACACATGTGCAATTTATAAATGTAAAATGGCAATTTCATTAAACTTAGTAACATAGTGATAGAAATACAGCAAAAAGTTGTTTATAGGTATATATTTTTTATACTTTAGACAGAGATTAGCTAGCTTTTTCTTTGTCTTTATGCTAAGCTAAATTAATTCCATCTTGGCTCAAGATGTGTCTCCACATTACACCAAATTTGTTTATGCACACACAGATTGAGATACAGTTACACATGGCCCCATACATTCCTACTAATCAGAGAGCATGACTCATTATATTACACAATGTGAGCTGTGTCTGCAGTGCCCTTCCACACACATACACAATGGCAGTGACAATGATGCCCTGTCAATAGTTGTTCTTGGAACAACAAAGGCATTCTAAACCCATCCCCTCTAATAGCCTCACAATCATTGGTTTCCCCATTACTTTAAATCTAAAAACAATAAATTATGTTTTTTCTGTATTGAATCTCTGACTCTGTGAAGCCCTGAGGAGAGATCATGGTGACTCTTAATGACCTTTCTAACTTAAAACATACGCTTCTAACTTCTCCCCTCAAACCAGTAATGCTTTCAAAGAATGGCAATAAAACCTCAGTTCCACCCTTTTGTCATGAAAAAGCAAAAAGGCTGCAATGTTGCAGTCTATGGCTTTGTTCAGCCTGGGACCTTAAAATGCTCTTAAACCATCACACCCATGTTTGTATAACACTTAACATCCAGCTTTGAAAAATATAGGTCATAAAATGTCATATTAATGGCAAAAAGAACAGCCTGAAACACATTTACTCTGAACATCTACAGCAGATACTTCCATCTGCTACAAACCTTCTCTTCAATGCAATGTCATCATGTATAAGTTTACACAAATACAGAAAAAATATGAATTTAATGGACTGATTTGGCTTTCCACTTGTACATAGGTAGGTTCGAGTGAATGGTTCATTTAGTGCAAGTGTAGCTGCCATTTGGACTGAGTGTTGGACTCGACTCCACTCACTGACATCCTTGTTTGAGACAAGGATTTCTGCTGAATCATTGGTTGTAACGCTTCCTGTTGTTTAAGCAACTGCACCACTGAATCAGGCAGCGTGAACATGACCCTACGATAACAGTGAGTGGGCCTGGACAGTGTAAGTGGGAAACACTGAGGATTCATTTTGTATCTTCAAAGTTATTTTCATTATTTCAAACACTTTCAACTCAAAAGGATAAAATGTTTCTGTGGGGAAACACTGCTCACCTCATTGTATCAAAAAAACTTTCTCCTTAAGTTTGTAAAATGGACATTATGTGACCATGTGACAATAGAATATGTTGCTCTGTGATTTGGTCAAAAATTTGGAGAGTTGCTCAGCTGGTAGTGCACAGTGGGTTTTTGAGAGTCTGTTTTATTTATTTTTTTTAAAAGAAGCTGACTGCAGCGTCTGGAGACAAAGCTAATAAAACTTAAACAACGAGTTAAGATGGCGTGTTTCACTCTGAGTGACACCTTTAACATTACAGATTATGTTTTCCATTATTGATATAAAAATATTAGTTTGTGGGGCAGCACTGTGGAGCAGTGGTAAGCATTATCACCTTCCTGGTTTGAACCTCGCCTTTCTGTGTGGAGTTCTCCCCGTGTCTGCGAGGGTTCTGTCCAGGTACTCCAGCTTCCTCACACAGTCCAGAGACATGCAGGTTAATTGGTGACTCTAAATTGGCCATAGGTGTGAATGTGAGTGCGAGTGGTTGTTTGTCTCTATGTGCCCTGTGATAAACTGGCAACTTGTCCAGGGTGTGCCTCGCCTCTCACCCTAAGTCAGCTGGGATAGGCTCCAGCCCCACCGTGACCCTGATGAGGATAAGCGGTTACAGATAATGGATGGATGGAAATATTTGTTTGGGTGCAGACTGCAAATTTACCTTGATACTCTCCTTGATACTTCCTGAGTCCTTCCATAAATATTCCAACATTTTACACATAAAGAATTACGTCATATGGATCATTTCCAGTTCAGATGTCCTATATGCTTTCAAGATCGTTTTCTTTGTGGTTTTGCAGTTCTTCTCTGAGTTCACTGAGTGCAGGTTGAGAAAAAAAAGTTACCTCAGCACCACCTGGGCCAGCCTGTCAAGCCTGAACTCAGCTGTCAGTGATGACAGTCGTATAGCTTGGCTTCCTGAACAGGGATTAGTTAATTGGAGAGTACAAAGTGCTTACATTGTACCTTTTCATTACGTAAAAGCAACAAAAGGCACAGGCTTTGTAATTGTGATAGATAGGCTTTGAGCCAATAGGCTACCATCTCAGCTGTCCCTCTCCCAGGAAGCTCTGTCTTATTGACAGACATACACACCTGGGAAACATTTGCCCATCAAGAGGTAATATATATCAGAGACTCAGTAGTGTCCAGTGTGGCAAGTTGTCAGAGCTGGGTTGCTGAACATAGCGTTGTGTGAAGAGGGAATCTTTGTGGCATTTAGTGTGAATTAATTAACCCTTACCCTACCCCTAACCCTAGGGGAGACACTACAGATGGATAGTATGTTTAAATATGTATAAGTCCAAGGTTTTTACTGAATCACTTTTTATTACTCCATGTCCAAGTCAGAAAATGCCAATAGCCATAAAAAAAAAAAAAAACATTTTTCTCCATGTTTTGGGAATAACATGCTCTATAAATCAGGCTATAAATGATATATGAACAAAACCCCACTGTCTTCCCCTAAAAATGTTATCCTAAGTACAAGTAGCCATGTATCATGGAAAAATCCTCTGAGACTGTGGATCATCTCACCTTGTTATGTAACTCAGAGACATCACAAGCAGGTCAGGTCAGCTGACTTCTGTAAGCCCTAGCAATTTGGTCAAAGCTGCAGGAGCTCTGCTCAAACCAGAATCTCTCTGCTAGCAGTTCTTATTTACATCCAGTCTGTCTTCTTTGAGACTCTGCATGACCCATTTGAACAGTTGAGTGCAGCTCAAAATTGGGTCAGTCTGATGTACATGCAGACTGCATGTATTTTCCTGGCAATTGAGGCCTGCTCTTGGTGTTGTGCCAAGCACATACATGTATAGTTGAACTTTGTTTCCCCCTAACTGGAAATAGCTCACTTTAAACTGTAGGCAACTCTCATAGTTAGTCATGTTTGTTGTAACCGGCCATGACAGTTTCAGTGTTCGCTCTGCTGGCTGGACTGTAAAGAATAGTATTGAAAAAGTAAAACCTGTCATGTACAATTAAAAAAACTTACGGCAGATAATGCCGTTATATGAAAACAGGGAGGAATGTTAACATGAAAAGGTTGTTAAAGAAGCTTTAGGTCCTCAGTATTACATGAAGTGTGAATAGCGCTTCAGTGAGCAGCAAAGTGAATAATGTAAAGTAAATTGACCATACTCATGTTAACCAGAGATACAAAACAACTAAAATTGGTGAGTCCAGCATTCTTGGAGCAGTCAGCTCTGCAGGGCATCAGTGTTTTGGTGTTTTATGGAACACAGGAACTGTTTTGCTGAAGAGAAGGATGAAACGTTTTGCAGAAGTCCCACTCTATGCATTGTGATGCATCATTTAGACAACTGCCTTAATATTAGTGAGGGACAATGTTTTCTTATTTCCAACACTAGAGCAAGCCGGCAAGCTTTTAAATAAGATCAGACAAACTTTGCTTGATGACGTCATGGATATATTTTAAACTTTGCCCCTTAACTTACCATCGCAATTTCCCAGCACAGCTTAGTTGCAACTGAAAAAATCCTTGGTTGATTAAAATAACAGTTGCCAGTGCATCCCTTTGATATAATGCTCTTTTGTCAGCATGCATAAACACCTGATCTACAAAGGCACATATTAAGACGGAACATAACCAGAATATATTAAAAATGTTTAAACTAACAGCCTTGGTTGAAACACTGCTCAGGTTCCAGTAGCAGATTTACCTTACAGTGAATGTTACCTCTGCCAGACCTTTTTAGCACAGCTTCCTTAAATTATAAAGCATTTAAGGGTCCCATTAGGATGTCACATTTGCCAATTAATATGTTCTTAAATGTGGTTAGATCTTTGGTGGAGCACTATAGATCATTCAGTCATCACTGTGGGCAAAATGTCAAAAACATGCAGTGTGTTAAAAAAATAGAAAGACAAAAGATGCCACGTGTTAAAGAACTGTACATAAATAATCTCTTTTCTAATGGCTCCTGTCATATAATCAATATCTATACAGTCAATAATGATTACCTCAAAGAGTGTGTGTCTCACAGAGAAAAGGAGCTAGACAGCACAATGTAAACTGAAACAAAGTAAATGGCATAAACAAATGTCAGCCCCAACCCTTTCACAATGGCAAGCCTCACAAGCATACCATAGGTGGCTAATGTATTTTTTAACAGAGCCACGCATGGACAATTGTACTCTCTGGATTTCACGTTTCTTCTATTCATATAGCATGTATTATTGAGAGACAGCCTAACACCCAACAACAACAGAAAAACATCTCAGTTTTGTGCTGCAGCTTTCATCTGCAGCATACAGTGATGAGTCTCAACTCTGACAAAGGAAGTGGTTTAGCCACCAACCCTCTATAGTGCTGTAACTAGTTTGGTACTGGGCACTGTAAAAAAAAAAAAAAAAAATACTTGAATCTACAGAGCGAACAGGTTCAAAATTAGAGCCAGACTGATATATTGGATATATTGTCCGATATTGGTCAATCACAGATGTATCGTATCAGTGTATATGTTATTTGATATGTTCCAGTATTGGGATAATTTAGATCTATTAATTACATTCTATTTGTGTTAACTGAAGTATGGTTATATATAATTTATAGTTAAATTCCCGGTGATGTTTACGGTTTCAGTGCACTGATGTCATTCAAGGCTGAATCAAATAGTATTCCTTTCTTACATAAAAACTCTTAATTACCTGTTTGTTCATGAATACGTAGATGATTGGGTTGTAGACAGTAGCTGTCTTGGAAAAGAAGGCGGGGATGGAAGACAGCCTGGGGTCAAGTTCAATGGTTGGATGAGCTGTGACCAGTATGGAGAAGACTGCGTACGGCGTCCAACCCACCATGAATGCCACAATCATCACCACCACCATACGGGTCACCTGCCGCTCTGGTTTCCTGGCAGTGGCCAGACGGCCATGAGATACCTGGAGGAAACACGAGATCTGTGAGTAGCCTAACACTACTCTGTAATTTAACAGATAGTTAATCTTATTCGGGCATGAAATATTTTTATTTTATTTTAATATAGCCATACTTTTCACAAAAAAGTTATAATGTTTTTATTCTGAAATAAAAATTTTGTTTCTGTCTCACATAATTTTGATCCTTTGGAACAACTTAGACTACTATAAGATACTAACAGCTCCATTTTAGACATACTAATGATTGTTTTTTAGGGAGCTGGGAGTCCCCCAGATATATTACTGTCATAAATGAAGGATTAATGTACTATAATGAAATGAAAACTTCACAGGGCAACTTTAATTTGGCATCAACATTACCCTGTACAGCTTAATTGTAGCAGATACAGCCCTTATTGCACCTCTCTTTAAATTTATTGCACTGTGGGTACATTTACAGAAAACTAGTTAAATGAGAGTTGCCCATTTTATCCGACTGCAACCGCAAAGAAATAGTCTATATTTAATGACTCCAAGTAGCTCCTGTAGCTTTCAGAATGCTCTTTTGTCTGCATGTATGAACTATCAAAATAAAGTGAACTTATAATAGCAAGCACACCATGGTCAAAGAAGTGAGAAATGTAAGGAGCATGCAAGGAACATAAGACAAAATATGTATTACTGCAGGTCTTACCAACTCTGCATCAACATTCATCACGCCATCAAAATAAAGTCCAAAAATCGTAATAACATTTTCAGAAAATTAACGTAACTTGGATGTACATCACTATAATAATAATCTTCTCATGAGCACACTACTGGACTCTGATTCCTTCCATTCTTTGTTCTGGTCACTGCTGATGATCTGTGAACATGTTTAAATTACTTTTACATCTACCATTTAGCACTCATACTGGTAATCTTAGCTGAATTAAACAACACTGATTCATACCCCCAAAACTCACCCTGATGTTTCCGATTGGCTTGAAGGAACAATTTGACATATTTTGACGTACTGACTTTCTTCCTTTTTGCCAAACAGGCAACAGCGGCTGGTTAGCTTAACTCAGGAAACTGTGAACAACAGCCTGGCTCTGTTCGGAGGTAGCATAATTTGCATCATAAACCTATTAACCTCTTACATCTCTTTTATATTCATAGTCACGGATAAATGTATTTTATGTACATTTTACAGATTTCCTAATCATGACTCTGAGCTGCATCTATAAAGTAAATTTCAGTTGTGTTATAACTCATACTGACCTTCCTGAGCTTTCGCAGGAGCTTTCCATAGCAGTAAAATATAACTCCAAGAGGCAGAATAAAACAGGTGAAGAAGAAAGTGATGATGTAGCTGTGATTTACGACGTTGGTTGTATACCTGTTCAGAAATAGAGAACAAAGATATTTATTTTCAGATTTTATGTGCTTTAAATTGGGTCAAAACCATTAGCACAGTTACAACAGTACAGTTTTTAACAAATTACATATTTTCTAAGCAAATATAATGGCATGTATTATAATACATTTTCAACAACAATACAAAGAGACTAATCAATAGATTGATATATATGGCAAAAGACCCATAAAATCCCATAAGTTCCTGGCTATGAGCTGTCTGTGATGTGTCATTTTGACATTCAGAGGTTTTTATCTGGCTGGAGAGAAAGCCAACAGTTTTTCACCTCATCTGAGTTTCAGTTAAAGGGAAATTTCACAGCTGAGACAAATCTCTGTGACACAATAAGGCCCATAGATCACTAATTTAGTCACATCAATTGAAACCAGATAAATGTGACTGTATGCGTGTGTCTTTGTATTCATGAAGCATCTACTGTATGTTGAGCCATGATGGGGTTATTCACATCTCATTCCCCATGAATTTATTATCATGTGACACATATGCAAAATAGTACATCATGCTCGATAAAGTTTTTTAAACTGTTTTGTTTTTTTAACAAAATAAATCAGGTGAGTGGGCAGTGCCATGCTGTGGTTAATGAGCCTCCCCTGTATATCAGCCACACAGCATGTAAACATTCTCCAAGTGCGCTGTCACCAGCCAAACATCATTTTTGATGAGGTGAACCACATGACCCGTTCCAGCTGATTCTGTCAAACAATCTTAAAAAAACGAGTCAATCCACCACCAGCTGGTGTGCTCCTGCTCACCTACTGCCTGCTTGACTGTCAGACTGAATCAACTCATTTCAAGTCAGGAACTCAGCTTTGCTTCACATTTTAGACTTAAGGCAGCACTGAGTTTTTGGCTTTTTTACTACAACTTGGGGACACGTACATATATGATGTTTCATTTTAACACATAGTGATTGTTGAATCACCTTGTATTGAATCCCTTATATAATATTTAGCTGAATTCAATAATGTTAGCTGATGTTACTTTAACAATTTTATGTACTTTAATAGACTTTTTTCCCAGCAGCCATTTTGATATGTAATAGTAGAGTCGATGCAGATAGTAGTTATTAAAGTTCTGTTCCATTTATTGCATATATACTGTTCCTTTATTTTCAGTTTACATTAACATTACTTTAGGCTAGCTATCTTTGTGTTCACAAGCTATTGACAGGAATGATCAGTGGCTTTAGCTGTCTTAGTGAATAGAGCTCCTGTAATAATGCGAAGTGAGGAAGAACAATGGTAAGAGAGCCATAGTTTGCCTGATGACTATTTTCTTCTGGACGGTAAGTCTGTTGCATTAAAGTATATGATATATACACCAAAACTAACAATAATAAAATGACTAAAATGTAGCAAACAGTATTGATTGACTGATTTGTCGTATATGTCATTTGTTCATCTGGATCGTACCTGGCAACCTCCACGTGTGTGTCTTTCTAATACATGTCTGACACAATACCTGGGCCCTGGAAGGGATTTAAAAGAAAGTCAGCAGCGTACTGGCTGCGTAGATTATATTCCGACTCCTCACCAAGGACGCAGCCACCTACTGACAAGCCACTGACACCAACTTCTCCTGCACTGCACAATCCTTCAAAACCTCGCATGTATGCTTTTTAACATTCAGAGGCCGTCCAGTGCTGAATATCTACATGTATCCAGAGATAAAAAGATGCACATAAATGAGGCTTTTAAAATGCATTAGGCTGTGCATGTGGCAACATTCTGGACCTCAAACACCTGTGCTGTTTACACCCCTGCTGTTAACCAAATGTTTTCTGACAGTACTCATGCTGCGTGCAGGAGGTGGATCGGGTCATCTGAGCACCGGCTATCTCCATAAGGTGATGTCTTAATTGTGTTGTCTGAACCATTCGTTCCCCCTGTGCGTCATCTGAGCAATAGTTCCCTTATAGGGCTTGAGGTAAACACTCAGGCTCCTATCTGCACGCCTTTGATCAAAGCAGCTAAATAGCATTACCCAGATGACACCCTGAGGGCCAAGGTCAGAGAAGACATGTTTCTTGGCTTCTCATTCACACAGTGTGAGCTAATATGGCTGAAGCCACAGGGCTGAGTGTAAAATGTCTATAATCTGTTTGTGTGCAAGTGTGTGTTAAGAAAAATAATTAACAGAGGTTAATTTCTGGCTAAAGGTTGGGTTGAATCACAGGGGTTAGCATGAGGTTAAATTCTAGTACTAAGGTTTGGGTTAGGAGTTACTATAGATCAGATAAAATTTTCTATTGGCCCAACTGGGGAAAATTCAGCAGACCACAGATAAACAGTGACAATACACAAATAGCAGTACAACAATATAATGTGAAAATGAGGAGAAATGCACAAGAATGCCGTTCCAGGAGTAAAAGTCAGGAGGGAACACTGTTCCTGCTCAAATTCAAAAAATCTATTCAATGTCTTTATAGGGGGAGATTGCTTATAGCTGTTTTACACTGTTTCTACAGCTTGTTCATCAAACAAATATAATTTATTGTGCTTGAACACATCACAAATCCAGCTACGGCCCAGTGCTAGCATTGTCATTGTGAGACGTTAAAGCTATCCTGAAAGCTTAGGAGAAACTCATCAAAATTGATTGTGGTTGTTCACTTTCTAATTTCCTCAAAATTTGGTGGCGTCTTTGACATATCTATTCTAGTTAATGTAACCTTAATCTGACCCTCTCTGACATAAGCACTGTCTAATTATCACATGCTGGCGTTTAACTTCCTGTTAGCACATTTTTGCTGCACAGTCAGTTTTGTCATATGCTTCATTACAATGGCTAATTACTCACCATACATTTACTTATACTAGTTCTTTTAACATTCTTTTTTCTTTTAACTTTCTCACTAGTCCCACACATTTAGCCTACATGATATTCAGTTCTGCCAGCTACAGCACTTTAGCTTAGCAGCTAACCATGGCTTCTCTCTCCCTTTCTCAGTCTCCTGCTCTCTCTTGCTCAGTGTGTCTGATGTTTACCTATTCATCTGCCTCCTTTATTGATAATGGTACGTAGTATAGAAACTAAATTAGCTGTTGTCGACTGACCAAGTGGTCCTGTTTGGCGCTGCTGAAATATTTCCTGAGAGGGCTTTTTAAATTGCTTGGCATGCAAATCACTTTCTCTACAGCTGAGTTGGGTTGTAAAGTCTCAGCATCATCCTAAACTTTTTTAAATCTATGAAAGTGACATTGTGTGACACCTCTCTGTCATGCAGGTACATGCATCCCTTTATCTGACTCAAGCACCACTCTTCAAGCAGCGTGTTTGCAGTAATAGTTCCTTACCTTTTCTGATATTCAGGTTTTGTGTTACAATAAGTTAGAATAACTCTCAAGTGAGTGAGTGACTTCTGTGACCTGATGAATGACATCAAATACATATTCTTACATTTAAAATAATAAAATAAGTTATTACACACAGCTTGTACCACTCTCGATGTGTTATTGCTACCTACTGACTCGTGATAAAAGTCAGTCTGATGGATGCTTTCTGACCCTGGACCTATATGTGCTGCTATCCTCTAGACACACGCTGGGCTGCACTCTTTCTACTTCCTCCTCCACAGCCTGGAACTTCTGACGGTGCTGACCAGAGCTCCAAAAGTAGAGAAGTTTTGTGCAGCAGTTAAAGGTCCAGTGTTTCAGATTTAGGGGGCTCTATTTACATGATATGACAGGAATGGAATATAATATTTATAGCTATATTTTCATTCCTGTGTAATCACCTGAAATTGAGAATGGTTGTGTTTTTGTTACCTTGTTACACCGTCATGTTTCTACAGTACCCCAGAATGGACAAACTAAACATTGTCACTGTAGTTTCTCTTTAACAGGAGAGTGTGAGGTAAGAGTTGCAATCAGCAAGTACATCGCTAGATGCCACTAAATCTTACATAAAGGTATTTTAAAACTTACCACAGGCTTCCTTGAGACCTTGAAAGGGATCATGACCAAGTTCAGAAGATCACTTTCTGGGCATATAGGCCCTCATAAATAAGCTGAGCAACGTGATAAGGCACAAAACACCCTATGAATATAAGACACACAACTAAGAGGGTGTACAGGGACTCTGTGTGCAGATGCATTTTTTACTCGCTAGTCTAATGAAAAACAGGAACACATCTATGCAGCTGTCTGCACCAGCTTTGTGCATGTACATTTGGACAATATGTGCATAAATATGAGGTTCATGCCCAGTAGAAAAGCACTGAATAAATATTTATCTAAATTTTGCTACCTAAACTGAGCAGAATCTGAGCAGTCAGAGAGTGGCATACTATGCTCTCCTATGCTATTTGTAATCCCACACTCTCCATTTACTTTTGCCCAACAGCAAGGCACAGGAACTTCTTAGGTTTTAAAGCTGTAGTGTTTATTCATGGGCAAACTAGCCTGTCTGTACATTTACTACCACTAGACAGCTTCACTGCTAACCTTTCCCTCTGCTCCGATCGCCCTGTCCTGAGCGCAGCTTCCGGCAATCTCTTGAACCACATGCTTGCTACGCACTCACACGCTGTCCTGTTCCTTAAAGGAGCAACACTAATCTTATGACACAATTATATGCATCATTGTAGATAGATCAGGAATACTCACACATATCAAAGTCAAACTGCACAGTTCACATAAAACTTGGCTGCTCCTTTGCTGCTAGATGCTTTGAAATGCGTGGACAAGACTTCAGTGTTGCTTCATCACGCAAGCGTGACACTGATGTGACATTTCTTAAGACAACCCCACTACCCAGCATACTTCATGAGAACCACACTCTGGATGAACAGAGAGGTGAGGGTCTTATTGAGAGCCAAACAAGCTGCCGGTCAGGAAGCATACAGGACCACCAGAGTGAACCAAAGCAGAGACATCAGAAGAGACTGGAGAGTGACCTCAACCCTAAGGACCTTCTACACAAGTTTTGATCTTCTCAACAAAGTTTATCACTTTCAGTATCCAGAGTATATGAGAGAAGAAGTGCTGAGAGTGAATGTGAGTAAAGCTGCTGGGCCTGATAACATCCCTGGCTGTGTGCTAAGAACATGTGCCTACCACCTCGCTACCACCCTTTGGCACTCACCCTGACTCTTATAAAGTGCTTTGAGAAACTGGTCCCTCAGTACATCAAAACAACATCCCAGTCAGCCAGGACCCTCACAAAATACTTAGATCAGAATGCATTTTGTTGATTTCAGTACTCTTAAGTGCCAAAAAAATGACACAAAGACACATACCTTTCTCTACATCAACTGAGGTGGAGTGGGTAAATAGATTTAGATTCCTGGGAATCAGCATCAGAGAGGACCTGTCATGGATATCACACATATCCACACCGGTAAAGAAGGCTCAGCAACATACTTCTTATGGAAACTTCCTTTCCTGCCAGGCTTTTGTTAACTTTCTAAAGGTGCAATAAAAAGCATACTGACTGATATGGAGAGCCCACAACAAGATTTCTCTGCAGCACTGATTAACACCATCCAGAACATCATTGGTACCCAACTGCAGAGCATTAGTGCTACTGGTGACATGAGCTACCTGCACAGACCCACCCACCCCAGGACCAGCATGTTCACCCTGCTGCCATCTGGCAAATAATAAAATATCCACTGCCGACCCAGCTGACTACAAAGCAGCTTCTTCCTCAGGTTATGAGACTCTCAATATGACGTCACACATTGCACTACTTCTGTGAAACTTCATACTACTACTACTACTATTTTTGGCACTGTAACTTGCACATATGTATGATGTGTGGTGATTTTATTTATTTTTTTATTCTATTCTAATTAAAAATAGTTGAATATTTGTTTGTACGTTTTCTGCGTGTTTGGGGCTACAACTGCATTTTAATAAAACTGTTGAACCTTGAATCTAGTTTATTGTGCTGCCCCCAAGTGTAAAAAAAAAAAAATCAACTACAGCATGTTTAAATTAACATTTGACATTTGGTTTTGTTTGATTTTAGGAAAGCAGGATTTCAGAAGATATTTTTGCTTCTCAAAAATGATTAAAAAAAATGAAAAAAAAATCATGTGTGAGCATACATATGGTGTGAGAAACTAACATGCTTGCTTCAGCACAAGCAGTAGGCTGCAAGTGTAAGTCCCAAACTACTATTTATGAATACTTTATGAATAGCAAGAAGTATTTTTTCTTCTTCTTTGTTTCTCACTCCTTCATAATATTTATACTGAGACACAGGGATGGTTTTGTATACAATGAAGGGGAAAAGAATTTAGTTTGTGCTGATCTCAGCACTTAAAATGGCATCTTATTTGGTTCCAATCAATAATCCACACACCTCACTGTCACTAGTTTTCATTGTGCTCATTTCTCAGGTACTAGGAAATTTCAATACAAAATATCCACAGTGAGGATTATGTGAGAAAATATGGTTCAGTGATTTAGGTGAATGGATCATTTACCATTAGTTTCTCTATGTTGTCAGTTAAAACAGGCATAGCTCTTTATAGATTACAGAGATAATTAAATGCTCGTTTCTCACCAGTCAGGTTCACAGGTGGTCCCGATCTTGCTTGTGGTGTACCTGTTCCATCCTAGCACTGGGGGGAAGGTCCAGATGAATGAGAAGGTCCAGACAAACAGCAGACCGAGGATTGCATGCTTTGCTTGCAGTCGTATGTTCCCCAGAGGCCGGCAGATCACAAAGAATCGTTCAAAGGACAGAACGGCGAGGGACCACATTGCCACAATCCCTGAGGCAAACAGCAGGAGGTCAGTGTGTAAGAGCACAGCAGTCAGAAACACATACCACCAAGTCCTAAAATATGCTTTTAACAACTCACAGCTTGTATTTTTGTTTTTTTTCATTTATCTGACACAGTAATAGACAGATTTTTGAAATGTTACAATGTTTGAGTGCATAATATATGTCTTTGCAATGGTTTTAGGTTGTTTCCCTCTCTCACCAGAGTGTGAAATCTAGTTAGTTTCTTTATATCTATCCGTTTGTTGTTTCACATTTTGGATCCCCTGTTTAAGATGTGCCCCTATAGCGTAATCACCACGTTTCCTTTTTTTTATCCTCTTCTGCACTGTGCGGAGATAAAAGTGGCGACACTGTTGCTAGACATAGCTTAATGATCCAGAGTAGGTGCATTAGGCTGCCTCCTCGTGGGCTAAAAAAAGCCACTTTTAATTATAGTAATAAGTCACTCACAGATCGGTTAATTACCCCACGCTACACGGCCAGGTACTTCTAGTGTCTGTCTAGTAGACTCATTGGAGAGGACAAAAGAGAGAGGTGGAAACTAGTGTGTTCAATGATGTCAAACACATTCACTCTGCCTCTGCAGAGGCTTGCAAATAAAATTAACACCAGTACTTCAACGCTGTCTATGCAGCTTTTTAAAGTGTATGAAAACTGACCACCAAAGGGTATGCTTTTCTCAAAAAAACATCCATCCTGTTTTTACCCAATAAGTTTGAAAGTATTTATCTGTAAAGCACAGGCTGACATACATAAGAAAAAATAAAAATAAACAGAAAGAGAAAATATTCTCACACTGAGCAGAATATTAAGTGAACCATCCATTCTGCTCATCAGGAAGAGCTACCTTAATCACTTTATAATTTACCCATGTGCACCTCTACACACACACACACACACACACACACACACACACACACATAGGTAATATATCAATGCACAAGTGTCAGTCACTGACACTGCTGTCAAGACTAAAATTGGAGTGGCTTTCCACCACAAAAGGCCCTTGAAGATGTAAGCCTCACTTCTCTGAGCTATTAATTATACATCAGCATGGCTTCCTCGATCATAATTAACTATGTCAAAGGGTTTCTTTTAGTGCCCTGCTGGCTTTTTATCCTACTAAGAATGTGTTTTTGTGTTGCTGTTTGCTAAAGTGATCTTTCCCCTGTGATATTTGTTTTCATACACTGCTTAGTCATAAATAATTATACTCTTTTGTATGGTAATTCAGTGGATCATAACACCCACAATGTAATCTTGTTACAGTTTACTTTTCATTCATTGCTTTGGATCTATATGAATTCAACTGACACACAACGTAGGTCTTTTACAGTTCTGGCAAAGATTCATAAGGCATAGTGTAACTCACAATAATGACCCAAGCTGTCTCATTAAAGCCCAACAAGTTAAACTATTGCAAGTGATAACACTCATAGAATCATATGAGACTCATTAAATGAATATTTTCTGATGATAATAAATTCATTTTGACAGCCTGTAATAAAGACATCCTGTGACCTCCTGTGTCACTTCTCTGTAATTTGTCCAAGTTGACAAAATGAGATCACACAAACCTTGTTACCTTATCCAAAAAGGAGCCATTGCGTGAATTAGTCAACTATTCTCTTTTTTCCTGATTTCCTGTACTGCAGACTACAGCCTATACTCACAACGACCCCCCAGGTCCCACATTGGGAACCTCTGTATTATGTCTTAAACAGAGCTCCAGTAGAGACCATGAAACCAACCCACTGACTCAGTTAAATGTTATTGGTGGTCACGGTGTTGGTAACCTAATTATGGCAAGTCAAGCTCCCGAACGTGGGTTTGAATGCCGCCTTACAGACTCACAATGGGCTTTTGTTACAGTACGTTTTTATTCACACGTGGAAACAGACCTGCAAATATGCACGGACAGTTTTCTGAAAGATCTACCCTGCAGGCTCGTAAAAGTGCCATAAATTAAACTTGAATCAGACACTATAGTGACCTGTACTGGATGGAGTTTCTTGTTTTTTATCTCAACAATTTAGAATAAAATTTTGCTTTGCACACAGTAATTTCCATCATCCTAATCACTGTGCTCTAGTTTTGATCTGCCATGTGCTCCATATTAAAGATTACACTTGCAGAGCTGCATTATGGGGAATGAGCTCTCAAGGGTACATAGTGACAAGCTGGAATAGATTTACAAAATGAATTTGTATGGCTGACTAAACAAGAAAGTTATTTTTATATGACATTTAAAAAGTAAAGTCACTCCTGTGCGGTTAGAAAGATGTTTTTGCTGTGCTCTATACTTTGTGATATTTACTTAACGTTTTACTTTAGTGTCCCCATATCATTACAGCAAGTGGTATGTCACTCTGACATAATAAAAGATTGCTTATTTTACATAAAGATATGAACTGTCAGAAACTGTGAAAAGTTACTGATATCCTGATCCTCAGTCAACTTTTTCATTTTGACAACAGCTGTGGTGGAATTAATTTGTCACTTTTATTTTACCTCCCTCCCAGATGCTCTGATTTATGAGCAGATGTTGAAGTCAGTACTGATGGATTAGGATGTGCCATGTGGACCTGTTTCACAGTCATCCCACATCTTTACAACATGTGTATAAAAAGCTCCAACACTGACACCTAGAGTTATGGAAGTCATCTTATGCAGCCCTGCAACAGTAGCAGAAAAAAAAGGAAAGACGGGTAAACCTACCGAAATAAGTAACAGCAAACCCCTCCAAGACGCAAGCCCACCTCCCAAGAAAGAAGTAACCCCTGGAGTTTGTCAGGAAACTTATTACTCCACCGGTGAGAGAGACCAGAAAGTCAGCGATGGACAAATTGACTATGATATAGTTCAGGGGCTGTCTGAGTTGTTTGAACTTGAAAGTGACAAAAATAACGAGGAAGTTTTCACTCAGAGACAGCGAGGTGACCACGAACATCAGCACGGCCAGGACAGTGAAGTTCCACGGCGCGATGTTCTTGATGGGTCCAGTGAACGGATCATCTGCAGTGGAGAGTTCAGTTGCCACAGTGTAGGACACTGCATTCACTGACAGACTTAAAGTATCCATTGTCCATGCCCAGAGTGCAGGCTACCTGCTTGGTGACCCTAACCGAGAAAAAAAATCCTCTTTTCTCTCACACACACATGCATACACACACACAACTTCACGTGGAGTCGCTCCTAGTCTGCGTTAAACGGTGAGCTGTGCAGCATCCTGTGCGCCCTGGGACTCTTCTTTGACAAAGTTCTTGTGTTGAAGTCCTCGTTGGCTGAAGCGCATGGTTGGAACACAGTGAGAGAGAATTCCGCCAGGAATGTTGAGTTTGGGTCTACATCAGACAGTGGAGTGGTGACGGAGCGCAGGTTGCACGGTGCTGGCAGAGGGAGGAGATGTCTTGAAGTGCGCTGGCAGCAAGTGCATGAATGACCGATCAGTGGCATCTTGGAAGCTCTTATATAGGCGGCTCCGGCATCACTGCCGCCCTCCGTCGACTGGACGCCGCGCCTCCTCTTCTTGCGCGCTTCTTTGCACTGATGAGCACACCGCTGCGATCCAGTCCACTGCAACTGCAAACTTAATAACCACAACCGGTCATGACTAACACACCAATGGGTGTCTGTTATTGGGCGCGTTCCGAAATCACACATGGAGAAATGGTGGCTTTGCCTTTTCCAGTGCGCAATCCATTAATCATGCGCAATTAGGGACCCCGGTAGGCTGATTGTGGACACGGATGTATTAATCAAAATTAAGCGCACGTATTCACTTTCACACATTACCTGTAGAACTAAAATGTTCTGTATACAGGCAGTTCTAAGGGAGACACTTGCTGGTCAATTTAACTGGATCGATTCAATCAAGACTTACAATCAGCCTGTACCTCTGTGCTTTGTGTAAATCAGTGACAATGACTAAAAATGTCTGTATACTGATAGTTATATGATGATGATAACTATAATTACAATCAATACAACTCCTTGCTGCATCTATATGTGGCATTAAGAGGTCAAGTGAGACAACAGGCTGGTCTTTGATTATGTTAGACCAACCTCCAACCACACACACACACCACTATAACCAACTGCTCACTAATCATCTTACTTTACAAACATTTTTCTAAGAAGATAAAGATTTGAATTGATTTGAAGCGCTACAAGCAGACTGTAAGCAAACTTTATCCTCAGTTTACCACTGTTCTGTAATGAGGGAATGATATTCATGCGCTGAACAGATGCTTTTGTATTTAAAGCTAAAGGGTGGCTCACTGAGCCTGCGCTCTGCCACACACCATACAGCCAGTCCCGGACCTAACCAATTTGGCGCCCTAGGCAAGATTTTAGGTGGTGCCGCCCTTGCATCGCAGCACTGCCAGTTTACATATAAACACACAAGAAACTGAATAGCTTTGTCTTTGATGTTTTATTTTATTTTTACAAAACAAGGTGCCCAATCAAAACAGTAAACAAGAATATAATGAATTAGAAATACAAAAAAAATAAATAAATAAAAACAAAAATAGGCAATGTACAAAAATACAATAAGATTTAGAGGATCGCTTGATGTTGCTGAAGTGGAGATAACTTAGATGGCCCGGGATTGGCAGAGGTGGGGTTCAGATATCTCAACAGCACATCTGAAGGGAGAAGAGGAGTGTGTGACACCATTGGGTGTTACAGTCTAATCGTAAAAAACATGATACCAACAATAAAATGAAATGAAATAATAAAAATGAAAAACCTAAGAGAGGCATGATTTCCCCTATTCTGTACATGTATCATATACAATGCAATTATTTCTGATATGCAAATTAGATTAGATTCATTTTTATTATCATTACAGTGAACTGCTGATTAGCAGAATGCAAAGAAGCAGTAAACTGCAGTATAATATAGCATATGGGAATGCTAAGTTATGAAGTATTAACATTCATGATGTGCACTTTAACACTGATGTAAAGTTTAACACTGTAAACACACTTTAGAAAATATGAACTGTAACACAACAAACAACCAGCCTTACAACTCTAATATATGAAGGTGTGGAAAAGGAATAACATTTTGACTGACTACTACAAGCAGACCAAACGTTAGATAACCACATGTCAATAAAAATGTACACAGATGTAAACTCCTGCTGAACAGATCTAATCTTTACAAATGAGAAATGTAAGGTGGGAATAGTTACCTACATTATTATTTTCCATAACAGCTGTTAGGCCCCTCCATGACATTAACTGATGTTAAAACAAGCTATTTATTGATTAGTAAACTGTGTTAGGCTAAAAGTTACTATCGCTCTGCAACAGACAAATAATTTCATGACATCATCTTTACTGTACCTCTGTCTTTGTCTGTTTTTCCTCCTCTTCTTTTCTTTTCTTCCTTCCCCGGCACGAGAGAGTTTTGGTCGTTTTCACATTATTATTGTCAATAACGAGGTGACGTCAGAAAACTGAGAGCAGGTACAGTCTAATTTCCCAAGCCTGCCTATCTAAGTTTTTAGTACAGCGGTCGAAACTGCTTCATCAAATACAGAAAGGAAAATATCTAGTGCTACTGGAAGGTGTGGTTAAAACTGTGTCATTAATATCCCCAGTGGCCTGATAGGAGGTTATGAGCCTAAAACATTATTAGTAGCTCAATGGTAGGAGAAAACAGCTCAACATCATGTTGCAGTGATCGTATAGGAAGAAATGTGCATGTCCATTTGAACTGAAGAGCTTTAAGGCACAGCACGAAGATTCAAAAGGATCAGGCATATCAAAAGATTAGGAATTAAAGATTTGTTCCAAATGTATCCCATATTTTAAAAGCAGTCATTTATGTTTTAGGTTCCACTTTCATGTTAACTTAGAGCCAGAACTTGGAGGTCAAGTTCACATTTGCGCAGAACTTTTACTTCGAGGTGAATCACCTTCCCGCTCATCTCTGCCTGCCAGTCTTTGATCTAGTTCCCATTTGTGGAAGCCAGCTTGTCACACCTCAATGACCATCACGTAAATGAGGATTTATTGCCTGTGTGGTCTGTCCAGACCTCTGTATGACTGCTTTTTGTTTGGCAGGTGCTTTAAAGTTCCATTGCCAAGTTCAACCTTGAGTTTTGCTCAAAAACAGCCAAAAGAGCAAATCCAATTAGTTTCAGTCCAGACTTACATTTTTGCTAAAATACTTTCCATGGTTTTCTGTAAACATTGTATAATTTGCTCTGCAGCAGCACTGATTTATATTACACTTGACAAAATGGTTTTGCATGAGCACCTACAAGCTGACACGGTATATTAATTCAAACCCCAAACAAACGTCAGTACGAACAATATTGTAGATATCACCAAAGGTTACAATGTTATTTCACTGTGGCAAATACAGTTTTGCAGCACTGATGTTTCCAACCTTGATCTACTGACAGAAAACACAATCCCATCTCATTCCACCCTTCCTATTACATGTTTACCAGGCTTCCACCCGAGCAGTGACCTGTGGAATTGGCTGGTCTAGATATTTCACTGAAGGCTTCACATTGAACAGTGATACAAGCCCATGGGGGAAATCTTGAGAAGGACTGGCAACTGAAGGACAGTCTTAAAATAGACTAGTTACTGGGCATTCCTTCAGAGCTCTGCATTGATGCATTGATCGAATGAAAAAAGTGTAGAAGTGTAGAAACTGGAAAACCAACAGTATCCCAGAAACTGGAAAAAATACTTCACAAACTGCAGTAAAAGTAGAAGAGAAACCTTCTGGTAAACCCGTTATCTGACTCTAACACATTTGTTAGATGGTTGTAATTTCAACTGTCAAAACTGAGAATCACCTGCTATAAATGAGAAGTCTGTGTAAAATTTCAGTGGTAAATCTGGAAAGCTTGCCAGGTGCAGGGCTCATCAGTAAGTTCAAGCTGCCTTGTCTCAAAATAAATTTTCTATAATAGATAATGATGGAATAGAATAAAAATACTGTATCTTCATAATCTCAACACCTCAACACACTCAGCAACTTCATCTCCCGTCATGCTCTCCTGCTGACTTATCCAGTGGCTCTTCACACCTCATCAATACATGGGACAACATTTCCACTCTGTGATCTTCAGATTGGTTTGTGAGGTTCCAATGTTTCCCTCGTGGACAGGAGACAAAACTGACCTCACAGGCCTTGTTTATTTCACTTCTCATGCACCAGATCACCTGTAGTGTGCAGAAACACCCTCCAGCTCTGAAGCTTTTGTGTTGGTGTGTGTGAGTGCACTTGCGATAACATCCTTTGACTTATTTAGGTGAGTTTGGACATTTGTGCTACACCTATGGTCCTCTACTCGACGATGTAGTGAAAAAAGTTTGAAGGCTTTGGTGGTGAACTGTATTTAAAGCTTTCTAAATCTACTGTCAGACACACTGATGTTACAGTCTCATACTGGGATCTGAAATGAAATATTGCAAATACACACATACTGCAAATTCATACAAAAACATACACCTTCTTGTTATGGAATTTTCTATCCTTTGGGTACACAGAGCTGCGCATGGGCCTTGGGATCATAGACGGTGACGGCACTAAGCCAAATCAGAGAAGACACTCTCTCTTTGGTATGTAAAGCCGCTGTTTGGAGTGCGGGAGGAGTGCAGGTGCCAGCCTATCTCAGAGTTGCCTGGTGACCAGGGTCGAAAAAAACTGAATGTTGGCCTCCTAGACATAATAGATAGCTTACTGTTGACGTTCCATTAGCATGAACAGACAACAGTGTCCCCAGACTAAAATGTGTTGAAGGTGAACACTAACATGGTAAATACATTCCCTTTGACTATTTTAAAAAGTATTTGTGGCGTCATCTGTAAGGGTTTAAAGTCTGCCCACCAGCATGAGTTAGGGAGAATAGAGACCGACTCATATGCATACCTGATTGTATGGGAAAATGTCTCTGATTCTCCTTGATCAAGCTTCAATAAATATTACAGCATAAGACATCAGAGGCTCCTGACCGCTTTCTTCCCTCCTGATCTGGTGCCATTGACTTTCAGCAATTTTTCCACAACACTTCTCATGAGAACTAGGATTCAAGGAGCATATATTGTGTGAAAAATTTAAAGTTCTCTTACAAACCAGTCAGGTTATCAGAAGTTCAAAGCAAGGATTATACGTAGTAACTACCAAATAAACATGTTTGCAGCCTTTGTTCTAAACAAAATTCCAATACCATCCACTTCAGACTTTGAGATCACATCTACTTTGAACATCAACCTTAACAGACTGCTAATACTGTATGTGCCATTGGAGCAGGGAGTGTGTCTCAAAAGTTGATAATAGATTGAATAATTACAACTACTGGGAGAATTAATCTTTATAATGAGCTCATTGTATCTAAAAAGTAACCTTTTAAAAAAAAAAAAAAACATCTATGGACTGATCACAATGGACGTCACATTTCTCTAGTTCACTTTTGATGAAAAAGCTAATTAAGTAAATTAATTTGCACCCTGAGGCTAATTTGCATATCAAAGCCAAATAATAAGCTCCTAAGGTTCGCGGACGACACCACCCTCATCATCTCTGATGGGGATGAGTCTGCCTAAAGGTGGGAGATTGACCATCTGGTGACCTGGTGCAGCCAGAGCAACTTGCTCGATGCTCTAAAGGTACTGGAAATGGTTGTGGAAGTCTACCTGCCTCCATCACCATGTATTCTGGAGTGTTTTTGCTCCTGCATTTTTAATGAGGAGGTTTAACAATTGGGATGCCTTGTGTCATAAAGCAGCTTTGCCTCGACATGCTGTTGCCAGGTGACAATGTGTGATAATGATGGTAGGTGATGGTAAATGGTAAATGGTAAATGGACTATTTATTAGTGCCTTTCTAGTCTTCTGATCACTCACTGTACAAACATGCCCATTTAGTTTTGCAGCTAAGTGCAATTTGCCCTTGCTTTGTGAACAAGACTAGGTTGAAACCTGGTACGGCTGGATCGTGTAGGGTCAGCTGCAGTATCTATAATGTGAATTCATAGATATTAAATATTCATCTGCAATTTTCTATCATGGTCAGTAATATTTGCTTTTAAGAAGCACTGAATATATGACATGACATGGTTAAGCTCCGTTTGAGTCAAAAAATGTTGTTGGCAGAAGTTGTAGGTGATGGTTGCAAGAACAAAACTTTCCACTCAAATTGATTTGAAGAGAATTTATTTTAATTTTAACTACTGCAATTATCTACTTTGTGCTGGCATTCATATTTATCTGCGGGATGTCTCTCATTTTCCTATGACTCACTCTGTATCAAGTGTTTTGTCAGACTGTTGGTTGAGGTGCTATAAGTTTTCCAGGTTCATTCATCATGGTGATTGGGATATACAATACAGACGTGAACCTGATATTTAAAAATCAAATATTGATATTGTCTTACTAGTACACATTGGATAACATTATGTAAATAATCCAACGCCTCTTAGAGGATCAGTGTGTACCATTTAGTAAGATCCAGTGGTGTAATTGCAGATTGCAACCCTCTTGTGTAACCCTTTCCTTCCAAGCATGAAGGAGAAACTATGGTGTGGAAGCAGACACATGGCAACAGTTGATATAAATAAGCTCACTCTAAGATAACAAAAACATAAAAATTATTTGTAGATGATTATACACTAATGAAAATAATACACTGCCAAAAATCTTACAAATTGGACTTTTAAATTACTTCTGTTTCTTTTTATTCCCACTTTGTGTTTCATACTCCAACATAGTAGATGGTGGTAATCACTAGGTGAAATCCTGATGCAAAACATTTAAAAACCATAACTTTTTAATCAGTTTCTTTTACTAACACGGCTTTATTAAAGATATAAACTCTGTCTCTTTTTTTCTCTGTCTCATACATACATACACCATGCACAAAAACAATGCATCCTTGACATCTAAAAAGTGAATATCAACAGAATAGTGACCTACATTTTGTAGGTCTATACTGTCTATTTTAGCCTAGTGTTTGGCTGCACTGTGTGAAAAAAGAAGTCCACAGTTCCCGGATTTAACCCATTTTTATGCATTTCAGATACAGTATAATTTTTACTAGATGTTCCTACATAGCCATGCTGTATCCAGTGTGTGTGTGTGTGTGTGTGTGTGTGTGTGTGTGTGTGTTTGAGAGAGGGATGAGAAGATGGAAGATTGCAAACAATAATTCTGTACATTATTAATAACTTGAAACACTGCTTTTCTCTTGACTCCCCCACCCAAACCAATGACATTTTCGCTGGCCTGAACCCACTTGCACATCACTACTTCTGTCTCCTACTTCGATTTCTGTCTCCAAACACATTCCTCCTGGCAGCAGCCAGGTCAGCATACACTCAGTGTTCTATTGGCTACATTAGCAGAGAGGCAGGCAGAGTGAATAGTTTAACATGTCATCATTTTCAAAGAGTCTCCTCATGACATGATGTCATTAAACTTACATTACATTTCTACATCTTTTGTCCTGTCAAGGTTTAACCCAAGTCAGCACCAATGGCAGTATACAGCACCTTAACACAAACATAATTCATTTGCAAAAAAAAAAAAAAAAGGGACAAAACAAATTAAAAGTTAAAGATGAATTGAAATTTAAGTTGTCTATGGATATCACAATAATATCGTTAATGGAATCGTAAATTCTTTTCTTGTAGTGAATAATAATATAAAGTCTAATCTCGTAGTGAAAATCTGACATGGTGACAGGCCTAGATTTAACATGAGTCATAAGAGACTATATGTACCATCTCTAAGAAATTCTTGATTAATAATTTAATGAGTCCACCTTTACTGCTCCATTGGAAGATTAATCCTGTGTGACAGATAAGATGTTCCTATCTTTAGCATGTACAGCTGTCAAACGGCGGCCGAGTCACTCATCCTTTGTGAAATCTGAATTAGGCGGATCAATAGTTCGTGCCAGCTTCTGATGAGATTCCGTACTCTAAGTTTTAAGTAATGACTATGTGAGAGATCTTGTGTTGATTACTCTTTAGGCTCCACTCAATGGTTAGAAGCAGTGGAGCATCTGCAGGGCTCACCGGGGAATTGCATTATTCCCAAGACACAAGAACATACTGATTACACACAAATCACCAAAGCAATCCCCCCTGGGTTACCTGTTTTCTTTGGACACAAATGTCATTAGGTGCATAAAGTAACACCATTTGGAAGAGGGATGATGCACGTTATGGACACCATATCCCCGTGTTTGGGTGTGGCTAAGCCTGCTAAATATGTGTGTACCTTGAGAGATGTTTAATACAACAATAAAAATCAATTACAGCCACAATGAAAGGCAGAGCCCTACGGAGAAAAGCTCTGTATAATTAGAGGTCACCTACAGGTATTGATTTTTATATTAGGCCTTAGTGATTTGAAATGAGTGTGGACTAATCTAATAATCAGCAGCTGTGAGTTAAATGTGTCCTTTGAAATGCTATAGCTGTGTTATTACCTGACCAACCTGTGTTTATCTTTAGCATGTGTTGAAAAAGGAAATGCTCTTCACTGATGTTCAGGGTGAAAACAGGAGCGAGAGTCTGAGTATTTACATTTCATACATTGGGATATACAGGAACTATCCAGGAATCAAAAATAATCTCGTTTGGATTCTTCAATCCAAATCATAACTTCTTTTTTATTAGATTTCACACGAGTCTGAGAACTTCAATAACAAAAAAGGAGAAACTGAAAAACAGCCAGAAAGTGTCAAAGCTTCATTGTTGAGTATTTATGTATTTTCTCCCTGCTCTTTTCTATTCGATTCTTTATCTTTTTTTAAAAAGCAAATTTTTATCAAAAGAAGAGCATATCTGACAGGCTGTAGCAATACCTAAAAATACAGTTACAGCAAGATTAATGATGCACGATAAAAAGCCACAAACGTTGGGAAAATGCTCAAAGAATCATTAATAACATGAGTAATGTTTGGTTTATCTTGACCCAATAGATCATGTAACCTGAAAGACAGAGCAGAAAGTTACCTGAATTTATCTGCTCTGTCATCATCTAACACCTGTGTGTGTGTGTGCGTGCGTGTGTGTGTGTGTTCCTATGTGTGTTCTTGGGTTACCTTATCATCAGGGCCTCAGCTGACACTGAGTACACTGAGGTCATATCTTCTGCATATTTTATGGAAATGTAGGCAGGTTATCAACATCGAGGGAGTTTCTATTGTACAGAGGAAAATGTGTACATTGTGGGTATTTTGATGAGTAAATTCAAGAAAATGTTGCAACATGGATTTGGGGAAGTGCCTTTATTTATCTTCTTGCTAAGAATTAAATGAGAACATCAATATCATTGTCAAATCTGTAAATATGAATCTTGCTTTGGCAACAGGTTAACTTAGCACAAAGACTGAACTGGCTCTGTCCAAAGTAAACAAAATCCACCTACCAGCACCTAAAGTCACCAACTAACACATTTTATCTTGTTTGTTTAATTTATACAAACACAGAAGTATAAAAATGATTTTTGTTATTGGTGGCTCTTATGCTAGACTATTTTAATTTCTTGCTTTTGTACGTATTAAACAAATGACATGTATTAATCAGTAAGCTCTAGAAGTGTTTGTAGACATATTTTGTTACCTTTGGAAAGAGCCAGGCTAGCTCTTTTAAGATAAGCAAAGCTAAGCTAATGAAAAGATATGAGAGTGGTGAACTTTAACCTCAGCAGTCAACAGTCACTCCTCACGCACATTGTCACACAAACCTAGTGTTAAACCACGTCTGTAGCTAATTTCGTAGTTAGTCAGAACCACTGTAGTCTGGAAGGATGAGTACTCTGTGTCAGAACATTTCCAGCAAACTAGTCTAAAAGCATTTTGATAATAATAAGTGTAGTCTTATATTTGGATCACTATTGTCAATTACAGAAAATATAATTTATCAGTTGACTAAATTAATATCCAAATAATTCTACATTAGTGGGTTGGTGCAATCGGGAGACTTGGACTCATGATCTCAGTATTTCTAAAATCTTGGTTGCTGCTCTACTTATAGTTTCACATGTGTGATACAGAGTGAAAAGTGAGATAAGAGGAATGACAGCATAATCTCCAATTCAATTTATTACATACAGATTGTCAGTCTGGGATCACACAGATTGGATAACACTCACCTGAAACTACCATAACAACGTGATTCAATGTTTGTACTGAGTCTGAAAGTTTCATCGGACTTACAGAGAACTTCAACTTGCCTCAGCTCCTGCAGATCAACCAAGGAGAGCTGTTCAAATCAAATTTGCTTTGTACTCGTCACTCTGATTTCTCTCCCTTTGAATGAACACCTATTGACTTTGCAGGCCTCCAGTATGTGAAGCAGAGATGACCTATGACAGAGCGTCAATATAATTTCTGCAGCCTCAGCCTCAGCTAATTTCTTCCCACTCTGTGAACCTTTTAGAGATCAAACAGCCGGGGAGCTGACCGTGTGTACGTCTGGTCTGGGAACCGTGGAGGTGACAGAATATGATTTTGGTGACTTGTTTTGATGACACTCATTCTGGGACCTTTCCTCATATGCCAGTCTGCCGAATGGCATTACACGTTTCTCTCTCCCAGTTTATTTGCCTACTCTCTTATCTGCTACATGAGAGGCCCAGACAACCCCCCATCAGGAGACGAATGATAATTGTCAGCGCCTTTCCCGGAAAACGCAGGTAAGGGAAATGGACTGGCATTTATCCGCCCATTAGTATACTGGTCAAGCCGGAGAAGAAATCGAATAGAATCGAGGCTACAGGCAGCTGGAAACAATCTGATTGTGCCACTCTTGCACACCGGAGTGTAAATCACAACCTCAGCAACTACATTTCTTTCATGAATAAGAAATGTAAAGCTGTGAAAGTTCGAATTCTTCCATTCATCTAATTTTCATTGTAAACTATTAGATGGCATGTTCACCAACATAGGGCAGTTGGTCTGTAAAGTGGCGTGACAGCAAAGGGGGAAATAACTGAAAGCTCTCATTAAGTCACACATGTCAGTAGTAATCAGACCACTGCCTTTACCCCTCCTGTGTCAGGGTCTGTGGTGTGTTAGTTTCTGTTTTATTTTGATAGTCTTGTCTCTGTGAGTTTTGTCAGCTTCCTGTTTTATGTTGATAGTCTCTGTGACTTCCTGTTCCCAGTGTGATTACCTGTCCCCGCCCTTATGTGTTTCACCTGTGTCTCGTTATCCCTTCCCTCCTGTGTATATAACCAGTGCTCCCCTGTGTGTCAGTGCCAGATTGTCTTGTCTCCCTGAGCAGCTTTCCAGCGTTTTGTCTAAAGTTTATTCCCCGTGTCTGACCGTGTGTGTGTTACTGGTTTCTGAGTCTTTGCCTGCTGATTTGGATACCTTTGCCTGTTTGACTGCTTCCCCGGATTGTGACCTTGGACTGAAATAAAAGAACTTTTTGAGAACTGATTCTGCCTGCCTGCACTTGTGTCTGGCCGCCTTAGAGTTCTTGATAGAACAATCTGGCCAAGATGGACGCAGCAGAGCAGGGCTCCTGGCTCGCTACCCTCGAAGGACAGGAGCGGCGGCTCCAGCGACAGGAGGAGGAGATTGGACGGCTGCACCAGGCTGTGGCAGAGGCTTCCCAGCGCAGTGAAGCGGCATGTGGAACAGCTACTGCTCAGCTCAACTACATCATCAGGCAGCTTCAAGCCATGGGCTCCGCCGCTCACCCCTCCCAGCCCGCTGAACCTCCTGCGCCGTCCTCCTCGTCCGCTCCGGCACCTGAACCATCCTTGGTTTCTGCTTCTTCCCCAGAGGTCAGACCTGTCCGGCTCTCCAGCCCGGAAAGATTCTCTGGGGATTCTGATGACTGCCGCCCTTTTCTCTCTCAGTGTGAGCTCCATTTTGAGTTCCAGCCCACCGCCTTTCCCTCGGACCGAGCTAAAATAGCCTTCATCATCTCATATCTATCAGGGAGAGCCCGGGCGTGGGCCACCGCAGAATGGAGCAGGCGGTCTGCAGTATGTAACTCTCTCTCTCTCTTCCTTGATACATTTAAGCAGATTTTCCATTCCAACCTTCCTGCCAGAGAAGCAGCGAGAGCTCTACATTCCCTGAGACAAGGAAGACGATCTGTTATGGATTATGCCATAGAGTTCCGCACGCTAGCCGCCGACAGCGGTTGGAATCAACCGGCCTTGGTGGATGCCTTCTTCAATGGGCTCTCAGAGACCTTGAAGGATCATCTCACTCCTCTGGACCTGCCTGTGGAGCTGGATGCCCTCGTGGCCCTAGCCTCCCGCGTCGACAAGCGACTGAGAGACAGACAGAGAAGTCGCTACACCAGAGAACCCGACCAGCTTGGCACCCCTCCCCCAGCTCCGGCCTCCATGGTCAGCTCGCCTTCCAACTCTGTTCCAGAGCCAATGGAGGTTGGACGTACCCGCCTCACTCCAGCAGAACGTCACCGTCGGATGATGGAGGGTCGGTGCCTATACTGTGCACAGCTGGGTCATTTCATTGCTTCATGTCCTCTACGCGGTTCCCTGCCTGCTACACCTTCGAGACCCCGGGTGAGTGTTTCCACCTTGAAAAATGGAGCTCAGAGACAATTAACCAGAGTGAAATTGACCTCTGCCTCTTCTTCTCTGCACAGACTAGCCTTAATTGATTCCGGGGCAGATTCTAACTTAATGGATTCCAGTCTAGCCCAGAATCTAGGCGTTTCATCTGAGCCACTGTCTACACCCCTCCTTGCCACAGCTCTTGACGGTCGGCTCATTGCCACTGTAACTCACCAGACCTCCCCCATTCAGATGTGCCTCCCCGACGGGCATGTCGAAACGCTCCGTTTTCACCTGTACAACTCCGAGATGCATCCCCTGATCCTAGGGTACCCCTGGCTGATTCAGCATAACCCCCATCTCAACTGGGCCACTGGTCAGGTAATTAAGTGGAAGAAAGACTGCTACCAAAATTGTTTCCAGGACATAGACTCTAACCTCTTGAGTAAGATGCAGCCTAATGACTCTCCCGACCTGACTGGTGTCCCAGCCTGTTACCATGACCTACGAGAGGTTTTCAGTAAGAGCAGAGCTGCTTCCCTTCCTCCCCATCGTGATTATGACTGTGCCATCGACCTCCTCCCCGGTGCACCCATTCCTAAGGGTCGGTTGTACTCTCTGTCCGCAGCCGAGAGAAAAACTATGGAGGATTACATTAAAGACTCTCTCGCAGCAGGACTTATTCGGCCATCGTCCTCTCCAGCAGGAGCAGGGTTTTTCTTTGTTGAGAAGAAGGACAAGACTCTAAGACCGTGCATAGATTACTCCCCTCTCAACAACATCACAATCAAAAACCGTTACCCTCTCCCACTAATTTCCTCTGTTTTCGTCGTCCTCAAGGGCGCCAAATTGTTCACAAAATTAGATTTGCGGAATGCTTATCACCTGGTACGCATCCGGGAGGGGGATGAATGGAAAACGGCCTTCAATACACCCCTCGGCCACTACGAGTACTTGGTCATGCCATTTGGACTGACAAACGCCCCTGCAGTTTTCCAAGGGCTAGTGAATGAGGTCCTGAGGGACCTCCTGTATCAAACTGTCTTTGTATATCTGGATGACATCCTTATTTTTTCTCCTGATGAGGAGTCTCATGTCCAGATGGTACGAGAAGTTCTGAAAAGATTGTTAAAGAATGGACTGTTTGTCAAAGCAGAAAAGTGCGAATTCCACCAAAAACAAGTTTCTTTTCTGGGATACGTGATCTCCCATGATCGGGTAGAGATGGACCCAGAAAAGGTCCAGGCTGTGGCTGAGTGGCCAACCCCCACCTCTCGGAAAGAGGTACAACGTTTTCTGGGTTTTGCTAATTTTTACCCTAAGTTCATCAGAAATTTTAGCTCAGTGGCCGCCCCTTTAAGTGCCTTAACCTCTTCCAAGGTTGTGTTTCAGTGGTCCCCATCCTCCGAGGATGCTTTCCAGCATCTTAAGAAGCTCTTCACCACAGCTCCGGTCCTCACCCTGCCTGCAGCCGAACAGCAGTTCATTGTAGAAGTGGATGCCTCCAGCACTGGAGTGGGGGCCGTCCTGTCCCAGAGATCGGTAACTGATAATAAGATTCACCCCTGTGCTTTTCTTTCCCGGAAATTATCTCAGGCGGAGAGAAACTACACCGTGGGGGACCGGGAGCTGTTGGCGGTAAAAGTGGCGCTGGAAGAGTGGAGGCACTGGTTAGAGGGGGCGGCCCAACCATTCCTCGTGTGGACAGACCACCGGAACCTGGAATACCTTAAGAGTGCCAAGAGACTCAATGCCCGTCAAGCCAGGTGGGGACTTTTCGTTTCACGTTTCAATTTCACTTTGTCATATCGTCCAGGGAGCAAGAACACAAAGCCCGACGCCCTGTCACGTATTCATGCACCAGAGTCAGACTCCTCAGATCCCGAACACATCCTCCCTGAAACCTGCATCGTGGGAGCCTTCACCTGGAGTGTAGAGGGCAAGGTATTAGAGGCTCTCAGGGCAGTTTCGGCACCCCCCGAGACCCCCAGGAACAGGTTGTTTGTTCCTCCTTCCCTTCGGGGGGAGGTTATCAAGTGGGCTCACGAAAGTAAGATCTCTTGCCATCCGGGCACCCGCCGAACCCTCTTCAGAGTGTTGGAGCGGTTCTGGTGGACTAACGCTCGGAATGATGTGTCAGAGTATGTTGCTGCCTGTCCTGTCTGTTCCCAGCAAAAAAATTCCAATGCCCCACCAGCTGGACTCCTTCACCCTCTGCCCGTGCCGCTGCGCCCCTGGTCAGACCTCTCCGTGGACTTCGTCACTGGCCTCCCGCCATCCGAAGGTAACACAGTCGTCCTCACTGTTGTTGACCGGTTCTCTAAGATGGTTAAATTTATTCCTGCACCCAAACTACCATCTGCCAAACAAACCGCTGAACTCTTGCTCCAGAACATTTTCAGAACTTTTGGATTCCCCAAGAACATTCTATCTGACCGGGGGCCGCAGTTTGTGGCCCAGTTTTGGGAGGCCTTCTGTCAGCTGTTGGGAGCCTCTAGGAGCCTTTCCTCTGGGTACCACCCCCAGACCAATGGCCAGACGGAGAGGGTGAATCAAGATCTGGAGACCGGTCTTCGCTGTCTCTCTTCAGATAACCCCTCATCATGGTCCAAGATGCTCCTGTGGGTCGAATACGCCCACAACACTCTTCCCTCTGCCTCGACTGGCCTCACCCCTTTCCAGGTGGTTTTTGGCTACCAACCTCCCCTCTTCGCTGCCCTAGAAAAGGAGGTCAAAGTCCCCACTGCTGCTGTCATGATCCGTCGGTGTCGAGGCATGTGGTCTCGCGCCCGCCGGGCCCTTCTCCAGACCTCTGCTGCCTACAAGAAAGCGGCTGATCGCCGTCGCCGCCCAGCCCCAACATACCGCCTTGGACAAAGAGTGTGGCTCTCCACCAAGGATCTGCCCATCCACCATCCTTCCCGCAAGTTGGCACCCAGGTATGTGGGCCCATATCCGATTTCAAAAATCATTAATGACTCTGCTGTCAAGTTAAAGCTTCCCAGGTCCACCCGCATACACTCCACCTTCCACGTCAGCCGGATCAAACCAGTCAAGGAGAGTCCACTCGTCCCCGCTGCCAAGCCCCCACCGCCCCCCCGTCTCATTGCTGGTGAAACCGTCTACACCGTCAGGAAACTGCTAGATGTTCGGCGGCGGGGCCGAGGCCTACAATACCTGGTGGACTGGGAGGGCTACGGGCCGGAGGAACGCTCGTGGGTTCCCTCCCGGGATATCATGGACCCCCGCCTCATTGCAGAGTTCCACCGGTGCAATCCTCGGGGTCCTGGGCCGCCAGGAGTCGGCCGTTAGGGGGGGGGGTACTGTCAGGGTCTGTGGTGTGTTAGTTTCTGTTTTATTTTGATAGTCTTGTCTCTGTGAGTTTTGTCAGCTTCCTGTTTTATGTTGATAGTCTCTGTGACTTCCTGTTCCCAGTGTGATTACCTGTCCCCGCCCTTATGTGTTTCACCTGTGTCTCGTTATCCCTTCCCTCCTGTGTATATAACCAGTGCTCCCCTGTGTGTCAGTGCCAGATTGTCTTGTCTCCCTGAGCAGCTTTCCAGCGTTTTGTCTAAAGTTTATTCCCCGTGTCTGACCGTGTGTGTGTTACTGGTTTCTGAGTCTTTGCCTGCTGATTTGGATACCTTTGCCTGTTTGACTGCTTCCCCGGATTGTGACCTTGGACTGAAATAAAAGAACTTTTTGAGAACCGATTCTGCCTGCCTGCACTTGTGTCTGGCCGCCTTAGAGTTCTTGATATCCTGTAGTTATGGGTAATCATGTTCCCTCTGCCACACTTGGAGCCTATATAAATGCTAATTGCTCTTTTGTAATTGTACACAATGCCAGACATTCCCTCCATGTTAATAATATGCAACAGTCCCAGGAAACTGCAGCAACCTTTGCGATCGCACAGATAAATGACTTTGGTGTTAAACTGTTCATTCGTTCTAACCTTTTAGCACTATGCTGAATCAGAGAGTACGGCATTGTGCTGTTCATTTGGTGTAATGTGACACTGACACGGGCGGGCCTCCGCTGGTGTTGCAGTGGCTTGACCTTTCCAAACTACTCTCCAGGGGCATGTCTGTAAATGTCGGATCACTTCCCATTGTGAGGGAAAAGTTACTCATGTCGCACTTCCTGTTATCCTGCTTTAGTAAAGAGCAGGTATAATGCTACATGCTACAGCAAGGCAGATTTATGTGCTGGATATTCAAATACAGTGAGTATGAAAATTTGTTTCAAGTTGTTAAATTTATAATCGTTGAGATTTACATCAAGTCTAACCACATTTTTTTACAAATACAAAAGTACAAAAGTAATTATCTCATAGATAACAGCATCTTAACGGTGCTATCTGTCCTCTCTCTGTCTTTACACTGTATGAGAGCTATATTATTTTGCAGTGCAAACACAGCATCCTACAGCTGCTGCTTCATATTAAAAACTGGCAACCACCGGAAAAACTGTGTGACCTTCATGGTGAAGCAGCCACAGGAAAATGTGTGTTTGTCTCTGCAGTAAAAAGTATAAATATTTGTGCAAGCAACATTATATATCTTTTCTACCTGAGAATAACAGCTTCACTAACAGGCTACATTTTGTGTCATTCCCTCTTTGCACCAGAATCCCTGTTCCTGCATAATGGTGTGTGTTTGAAATAACACACTAACGTATTATTCATAATAAGATTGATGTCAAAGCAAGTTTGCAGTGTGTTTCATTTGCTCAGTACAACATGAGTTATGTGTACATGAGAAATGCCCAGATGTATACTAGATTGGCAAGAGCATGCATCGTGAGCTTACTGCACATACCTCACAATGAGACCTCAGCCTTATCTTTATTATGTTTTTGTATTTTTTTCCCCACCATAATACAGCTGGAGATTTCATATTAAGGCCACTAAATTAGTAGTAGTAGATTTTATTAGAAGTCAATTATAAAATATGTTTACCAATATCTTGTCTAGTAAATTGAAGAAAATCTGTGCAGGCACTGTCAGTGTCGATCTGCTGTGGCAGGAAGCTTTAGGAGTCTCTTTATCTCCAGTACACACAAAATGGTATAATAATAAGTTCAGGTGCAGTTTTCAGCCCAGAGCAGCACTTTACAGTTGTTTGAAAACTGCACCTAAACTGCACACTATTACTCCTAACCATTTTATTGACTTTGCACATCATTTTATATACTTTTACCCACGATTCAGAATGACACATGTGGCATATTTATAAACTTTTGGACCCCACTAGAATTTCAAATAAAGATGTATGGGTTTGAACAAAATATAGCTGCACAGCACGAGTTTGTAACCAGCAGCTGGGTCAGTGACATTTAAGTAAAGTGAAGAGCTTTCTCCCAAATAATGACTTCACTCTGGTCAGGTCAGAGACGGGCAGTAAAGGTGAAAGTACTGATTATAGGGATGTTGGCTCCCCATGTGGCTGTTTGGAGTATTTCGGTGTTGCTAAATGAGTGTGGCCTAAGGTGAAAAGCGTGATGGAGCAGCTGGCTCTCCATTGGGACCTTCAGCGCCCCTGGAAATTTAAACTCGATGCCCCTGATGCACGTCTCAGGCCACAGACACTTCTAAGAAAGTCGATCAGATTTATCCCCCTCACCCTGTTGCTGTGTGCATGTTTGTGTGTGTGTCTGTGTGCTTGTTCATGCTTACACACAAGTAAAAATACATGGAATTCTGCTCTCTGTGTAAGCATATGGTGCACTTTGTGCCTTTCTAGGATTGGAAGCTGACTGAAATGTGCCAAAACAAATTCTCCAACTCAAAGAGATTTCTCCTCATGTGTTCCTTCAAAAACTTTTTTCTGTCCCTTTCTATTTAGTGCATATATTGTACTTGTACAAATTATTATTATTAGTTCAATTATGTTAAATCATTAAATTAAAATTAAAAATTCAATTACAGTTTTAATATTAAACATGCACACCATTTGTGTTGTCCAGTGTGGTCAGACTTTTTACTTAAATAACTTAAATGAACATCGTATGGCAATAATACCCTTTAAAAATCTTTAAAGGTTAAGCTCAAATAGCTCAAAAGGCACCTATGATGCAGTTGGAACATTTTATTTCCAAGGTCACAAGTCTCTTGCTTCCCTCAGCCGTGCTGCAAATTTGAGCTCAAACACAAATCACATTGAGAGGGCAGCAGGGAAGGGCGAGGCAGGCAAAGACGGACCTCCAGAAACAAGCCCAGCCTCAGCTGTTCGCCTGGAGACTCGAGAAGGCCACGGAGATGTTGATCTGTCTGCGCTGATAAAAACCATGTGTCACCTCAAAAACACAACCCTCCCCCCCTTCATCCCACTGCGACCACATGGGGACCAGGCAGACATGATGTTCTTCACTTCCTTCCACTGTATTACGCAACATGACCCACTTTGTGCCAGTCGTCAGATAAGCCAGATAAGATCAGGTCACACTGGCAACAGGCTACGTGCTTGACGAAGTTTCAAAAGACAAACCGTCAAACAGCATATAACGTCACGTTAATTAGAATATGATCGCTTGCTAAACAAAAAAATGTCAGACATTTTGATGATTTATCAACCGTTTAAGTGAACAACAAACATGAACCAACTTATTTTAAGAAAATATTAAAACCCTTTGTCAGATAGCCACCTTTAACTCTACTTGAATACCAGTATTCCAGTATTCTATTTAAATATTTAAACAATATTGATTTCATTGATTTTAGTATTACACTTTCATAGTAGGTCCAATGTGTATAATTTAGTGGCATCTAGTTGTAAAGTTGAAGTCTACAACAATGTGAATACCCCTCGCCTCACCTTTCCTTCCAAGCATGTAGATTCCTCATTGTAGAAACTATGGTGGCCATGAAAAACACAAAAAAGCCCTATCTAGAGCCAATGCTCTGTTTGTCCATTTTGGGTTACTGTAGAAACACTGCGGCACAACATGGCAGACTATGTAGAAGAGGAGCCATTCACTCTGAAGATTCTTAATTACAATTTCTTAATTTTATTTCAGAACACACATGTCGAGCCAATTGTGAGCCTGGAGAAAGAATGGTGGACATGAAACAAAGGTGTCAAGATGGAAGCCAAACACGGACAGGGCTGCAGGCCAAGAGAGAATTTTTTTGCAGTTAACTTTCCGAAAAGGAAGGTCTGATTCTAAAAACCTCTGTCAATCCTGCTGATTTTGGTCCTAACATACTTGTATGAAGTGCTTGAAATTGTTTAACCAAGTTAAGCATGCAACACAAAATGTGCTCTACTAAGCAATAAAGGGTTACTATCTATTTACTAAATGTGATTCCTTTTTTCCATGTTGTAGAGATCTATCTAAAGAAGAACTAAGATCCTTTTCCACTGAACAAAGCTACATATAGTTTTCTGAATATAAAATGTTCTACTGCAAAACCATTGTAGGCGAATAAAGATATATAAGCAGCCTAACAGATTGGTAGGATGGACGAGTATCCAAGTTAGGAGTTGAAGAGAACAGCCTGAAGGCTAATGAGCCAGTCAAGTGCACATCCTCTCGAAAAATATGTCAAGAGCTGCTCTTATCTCAGCCATGTGCTCAACTGAACTATGGCTTAATTCCTCTTTAGACACACAGAGTCTTCTTGGAATCTTTAGACGAACGAAGCAGAATAAACTGATTAACCTGTTGGACAATATGTGAAAAATGCCACATCACTACGTTCAGCATTAATCAAACTGAGTGAAATCCCTGTAAAACAATAAAGAAGCAGTCAGGTGTGCAGGGATTTATATAAAAAGCAAAGTAGAATATAAAATCCTCCACCTGTCATTCACTGTTACAGAAACAGATTGGAAGGCTGGTGGCTCCACTCCTTGTTGACCATTTTAATCAATTCAGTTTTTAGCATATTTTAATATTTTTTAAAAAATAAATCAAAGGAATGCTTGGTAATCTCTCACAGAATTGCAGTTTCACTTTACATCTCACGCTAATCTAAATGAAAGTAAAAGAAGTGTGTTGGCCCTGTCTTGCAGATAAATGAACAGGAAAAAAGCACACATTTTTCACACATAGTTCCTTCTGTTTGTCATCTGTGCACTCAACAGAGGTTACAATCTGCTCTGGAGACGACAACAGGAAGTCTACTAATTTGACTTCCTGTTATTGAACAGCTTTTAATGAAAATGCTTGACTAGTTACATTTTTGTTGTCACAAATATATTTATCAATTTTGGAAATAAAGAAACATAGAACAAAATGTCGACACCTTTGCATCAACATGAAGAAATTCAGTCATGTTCAGTTAAAGATATGAACGTAGTACACTGCTATTTGTTCAGTATCAGCAGTTTATGACTCGACAGATATTTTAATCAACGTTTCCTCATTATGCTGATAAAATGTAAGCTGGGTGGCATTGTTTACCCAAAGTGTTTTTGGTTGTTTAATTGCTTTTGCTAATTAGTTAGATAATAAATGTAAATTCTAGAAGACAGCGTTGTTTGTTTCACACTTTCCCTGAAGACATCCTCAGATTCCTCAGATGATGGAGGACAAAATTCACATGCCTGTTTAGAATACATTCTGAAGTTTAGTTAAAGTTATAATGAGAATTCAGCAAACTGAGTTAGTCTTTTCAGTGCCAAACGTTTCCTCTTTGTACGTATTTCCATAAAGAGTAGCCATATTTCTATTTAATGCATTTTTGTATCATATGAAAAATAGAAATGGCAAAATTCTAAATGATTTTCTTGATTTCGCAAAAAGGTTTTTGTGCTCGCTTGAGGTGATTTTTGAGTTAATGTGATAATGGGAGATGAAAACACTTGTTCTGACATCGTGAACATGTAAATCACATGACTGATCAGGTGTTTCCTCTACAACAGTCTACTCATGGCTCCCTTGTCTGTATAATACATCCATGATCACTCCACGCAACTCTCCTTATATTGATACATGAAAGAAGCAGAAATGTCATATTTCCATCATGTTTTGACCGGTTGAAGTTTGATGGGCACACTATTATTTTGGTTTTCCAAATAGAGAATCAGTACCACCTACCTACCTACAGGGTGTCTGTGGCTCAGGTCAAAGAGCAGGTCATCAAGTAATGGGAGGGTCAGTCGAGAGTCCCTGAGCAAGAGGCTGAACCCCAAATTGCTCCTGATGGCTGCGATGTCGGTGTGTGAATATGTCTGTGTGAATATGTCTGTGTATGGCTGAGCTTAGTATCAGTGGGGATGCTTTGGATAAGAAGAGCTGTATAGCTCTTGAGCAGTTGGCACCTTGCATGGAAGCCTTTGCCATCAGTGTATGAATGTGTGTGTGAATGGGTGAATTTCCATTTACTGCTTATCTCATGGACCAACTCCTAATGTTCTCATAACGACTGAACTGCTTCTTTGCCCAGAAGGACTATGGGATTTGGACTGGACATTGGATTTGCCTTAGGAATCGAACTCAGGTCAGATGGTCTCCACCAGAATACCAACAGCAATGTAGCATTATTGGTAACTCTCTCTTATTTAATTTGCATCATTGCTTCTTTTTTATTATCAGTCTGGGATTGAGTCTTTTGCCAAGTCGGTGAGATTTGCGAGGAGTTGAAGCACTGTGGAGGCAAACTCCTCAGACTGCTGTGCGTCTGATGAATATAGGCAGTTTTCTTTAAGCAGAATCAGGCACACCAGCCTCATGTGAATTCATGAGGGCAGGGAGTGACTCTGTACTCATGGTGACAGCTCTCCTGGAGTGGAGCACTATATGGGCCGTGAGCGCCCTGGGGAGAATGCTCACAGCAGAGTTACTGAAACACATCCACAGCTCCCAACAGAGGGGTCACCTGGATGAGGAAATTCAATCTAAATCCTGACATTGTTTTATAGTAAAGTGGGGAAAACAGGTAGTATAACTGAAGCTCAGTATAAACCCAGATAGCTACACTTGTAAAGAAAAACCTCAAGGGGGTCATGAAAGAGGGAGACTGTCAGGGATTAATAGTGGTTCTGCATGGGAAACTTTTATAACTTTTATGTTTTCTGCTGTGGACTGTCACCTGCTCTCCTGCATCTACATGCAAATGTCACCTGGCTAACAGAGCACCATGTAATAAATCAGTATTACAACCTCTGTTTATCTCTCTGTGTTTATGACAAGACAAACAACCACATTATGTCTTTGTTGCTCCCCAATGAAATAAAACCTGATAATGCTTTAGAAGGATATCCCCACTAATGAATAGTCCTGTAAGTCATGAAATGATGAACGTGATAAACGAGATCACAGGAATATAGCACAGAGGAGCTATGGTATTTGCACATCATTGGCTGATGAGGTGCGCAGGTCTAGTACTGTGCTGGACACTTAAAGCTGCATCAGTTGAAATTTTGGGGGCCAACAGAACAAGCTGAAAACATTTATTTTATATGTGATTGACAAGATGTTGATTGATTGACAGCAACAACAACAACAACAACAACAAAAGCATTGAGAGACTAATGCACGCTAAAACAAGCGAGGTGAATAAAATAAGACAACACAAAATAAATGAATAGATAAATAGATCAAGAATAAAAGAATGAATATTAACAATGATAAAAACCATAAAAGATTTTCAGCTCCCGAAGTTGTAGTAGGAGAGAAACATGACACAAAGAAAATAAAAGAAGAGTAACTTTTATGCCTGTTAATAAGCTACCGAATAAACATCAGCTACATATGTGCAATTTCATGGCACCATACACTGGTTGGAGATACCAATCATTACATGGTCCATAAAGTCCATAAAAACTATAAAAACTAAAACATTTCATTGTGTACTTTCTCACATACTCCATTGTAAGTTAGCTCTACAATACTACTACTGGCTGTACTCACATATTCTTATAATTCAATATTTGAATTATGACAATAATTGATGTAGATCAAAGGGCGTCAATTTCATAGTTATTTTATACATTTGGTCAATTCATTAGTAAATTAAACTGCATTTGTTTAAGATGTATGTAGTTAGGATCATTGCTGCGTACACATAGTTTGAAGCAGTTTTGAATTTGCCCACAAAGTATGAACAAATCTAGTTGAGAAATATTGACAGATACTGGATTTGTGTGTAAAATGTTTGTATGCACAGTTTAAGCACCAATTTGTGCATATGCTCTTTATGTGAATGAGGACCATTGACTTAGCACAATAACTTTCTTTTAAGCCTGAGTTTGTCCATTACAACAAACACTTTTCTTCCTTCTATGAGCATCTGTTGTCTTCATTCCAGCCATTTCACTCCTTTTGAGCACACACTGCGTGGAACAGTTGTGACTTTTGTCAGTGTGCTGCTGCTTCCACATATGCCAATAATGGGAAATAATTGTAAACCCTACTAGCACTGTTTAATTATCAGAAATGTTTCGGCAATGAATGGAGAATGGCCAGGACTTTCAGGACATGTGTGATCTATTGAAGATGGGTGCTCTGCTACATGATCAGGACCATCTCAATCACCAAGCATTACTCACTGTTCACGGCTATGATTTATAAAACTGTGAATGAGCAAAGATTGCAATAATAGTGAGTTATGTTTTGTACTCAGTACTGTACTTGCTCTATATGATTGCCCTCTGCCTGTGCCGCTTGACTCACAGGCTTATTGTAAATTCCACTTTATTACACTGATAATCTGAGTTGCTGATATTTCTCCATGCTCCTTTTTTTTTTACTGAATTTCCATGAAGCGGTGTTTGAAAGGGCATATTGTGATATTGCTTGTAGATAGCTTAAATGTTTCTTTGTCTGGATTTGTGTTAGTCTCACGTAGTACCCTACCTCAGTTTAGTTAATTTGAAATAAGAGAACCAACATTGTGTGTTATATCCTATTCAAAGACCACAGCAAGATCTAAATGGGATTTTATACATGTAGTTTTATAGTTAGATGGTCATTTATTTGTGATGGACAATTATTTATCTTATACTAATACTCAAAAAGTATTGAGGAAAATGGACATGGCTATCAACTTATCTTATGAAACATCACTTAACATATGAAATATTGTTCTGGTTTAAAATTAATTGACATAGAACCACATATGCAGTATATTTCTGAGAGAAATACACATCTAGGTCTAAGCAATTAAAAAATTGCTTAAAAGAGGAAAGAGACAAGATTTATAGTAACACAAAAAATCGCTCTGCTTCTTTCCTTTGTAGTCCATCTGTGTTAAAGTTCAACATTTTGAGAAATACTTACCTTACCTTATTGTTTTCTTGCCAAGAGAAGATCAGTACCACTTCTGTGTATGGATGATAAATATCAAGGTAGAGCCAGCAGGCAGTTAGCTAAACTTAGCATGAAATTAGCATGATTAAAAAGCCATGATTAGGGTTTTTTCCACTGTTTCTGCTACGATCAGCCCCAGCAGCTGTCCGCTGGCTCTAGCTTCATATTTAGAACAACTGAGTGGCTTTAAGTCACAGCAGTCAAATGTTCAGACACATGCTGAGGACACATTACAACATTATATTTATAATATTTAGGCAAAGAACAAAGATAGAATATTGAACTTACTAGTCCTGTAATGGAGTTATGGTATGTTTTAGTTCTCTTTTATGGTTGAGGTTGAGAGATGATCTTTTTCATACAGGCCCTCTGAAGGGAACTCATTTGGTACTTAAAGCTGCGGTGTTCATTAAGAAACTGACCTTTCAGGGTCTGAAGAAGCTAGCACAGCAGGGAGCAAAGGCAATATTATGGATCAGTTGTCATTGGTGTCACACACACCCTCCTGTGGTCATTAAAGTAATTACTTAACAAAGCCATATGAGCACAAGGAAAGAGTTCACAAGTAAGGCCTGTGGATTATTTCCTCCTGAGTAAGTAGGACATATTTTTTTGGAAGAGATCTTGCTGTCGAATTTTCCGTGCGTCTATTTTCAGTGCTCTGGGTACCACAAACAAAATGCTATTTTCAGAGACAGATAGATAGTTGTCTATTTACATTTCTAGCAGACATGTGGCAACATGAACTGATTGATTATTACTTGTGTTTCTGGTCATCTGATGAATGTTAATCCAGTATGTACTCTCTGTATTAGTCTCCTCCTTAGACTCCTGAGGGATCTAGCTCTTAGCCGCAAAATGAGCCAGTCGCTAACTGTGTCACTATAAGCTAGTCCTTTGACATACAAGCAGTCATGTGATATATAACAATACTGATTATAATAACTTTAAGATTAAGATTTTGTTGTTGTTTTGTTTTGTTTTTTTGCATATGATTATAATAAACTGACCTTTTAAAAAGAGCATAACCTCTAGCTATCACAGTGTATGCATAAATACAGCAACGACTGCTTCAACTATTGAAAAGAAGACAGAGTATTATATTATACATATAATGTAATATATATCATATATTATTATATGGACTCGCAGTGTAGTTGATGATTGCAAACAACTCATTTCACCTTCTCCTTTCTAGTTTGAAGCAGTAACTATGGAGGCCACAAAATGGGCAAAAAGCACAAAAGGCCCCATCTTGAGCCAGTGTTCAGTTTGTCTGAGCTATTGTGGAAACATGATGGACGCTTTGGAAGAGGATCTCAATGCAAGTCGAGTAATACTTTAATATCCGCCGCACAGTTAGAGCAGTTAGGCAGAAACTTATTTCTGCTTTTCACGTCCATTCCAGTAAATTGATTATCAGTGCTTTGAAAGGCGATGGTGTGTTCAGGTTCTGTGAGAGGAAACTAACCCCCCTTCCTTGCTATGCACCAAGAAACCTTTATTTTCACTATTATACTAGCCTCTGTGTATTTTGAATGCATCATATGATCAGCAGCACTTCCAGTGGTAATGTCAACAGGATCTTATTAAAATTTTGCAGCTGAGGGGATTATTTCAGTCTGGATGGTTTTCATGCAGGCAAATACTGACATTGCAAGTCATTCACAGCAAAACCCAATGAAAAATGACAGTTTCACTGCTGCTCCAGAAGCTGAAAGGAAGCTAGGTTATTAATTGATCTAACTGGCTATACAGTACAGTGTCTGCAAACAGTACCTTCATTTGTTCCTGTATAGGGTGTTTACCTGTCTGACATGGTCACAGTTGTGGTCTAATTACAGTCCCCATTCATACACAGTGAAGTCTCCTGTTGTTCTGTTCTTTTACAGTGAGATTGTACAATGAGGGATCCATCTGAGACCACCCTTGAGTCAGGTCGCCATCATCAGCCTTTATCTGGGACCACACAGACCTCTTTCAGGCCTGTTCTATAATCAACCATGACAGTAGTGTTTGAAAGCGCATCATATTTCAAAGGCTACTGCACTATTACATGATATTGATCTGTATGCTATATGCATAGCTGCCTAATACATGTTTACACAGCACGGTGATCTTAAACACACACGTATTGGACATGGATGGAGATGGAAGAGTTTGGACAGCATTTTTTTTATTCCTACCAGCCAATATGTCTTCATTTGAAAGCTGACATGGGTACACTATTCAGGCTGCAGTTTTTTCCAGCACTGTAAGGTGCTGCAGCACGCTGTGATGAATGTAATCAATTACAATGGTGATGGTAGACAACCTGCAGCCATATCCCTCTTCGGGTTACCCCTCCTGCCTGGAGAAAGCAGCATCTCCCTCTCCCTTTGACTATCCCCACCAGTTCATCTCTATTAGGGAGCAAATGAGCTGTCGAGCTGCACACAAGAAGTGCTCAGACAAACGAAGAATGCAACTTAGTCCCCTGGAGAGGATCCTGTCACCCCAGTATGGGCATCTACCTTCCACTCGACACGCAGAGGCTACTGATCGATCAATAACCTTGACACTAATTGCTTCTTTAAAAGAAAAAGTAATCCTTAATAAGCCACTTAAAAACATTGATTAAAAATGTAGTTCCGCTAACTCGCTCATTAGGGATGACTTTGGTAATAGCATTAGGCATTGCTCATGAAATATCCCTGTTGTGTGGGTAGTTGTAAGATCTGACCCAGAAACAAAAGCTTAGAGAGCAGACTATGGCTCCAAGCCTGGCTACTCATTTGTCTTAATCCGGATAAACTCCATATCCTTCATCTGCCTTTAATTCTCTCACTTCTCATTTGCTCTGTCATCAATACCTGCAAAAGCCAAAGCAAGCCGGCAAGCTGCCAAGGAGAGCAGACATTAACTCTCTATCCCTGACAAATGTTCTCAAGAAGAGATAATGTTAAATGTTTTCAGGAAAGTGGAGACAATCCAAAGTGTAGTGGCTGCTGAGGCCCTCAGGCTGCATCAGAGGTAGGAGAACCCTAGTAGTGCTGACCTTTGGGTGTCGGAGTGATCAATCAGTCTGACCCTGTGGGTGCTCCAGCTCTTCTAAACAGTCATGTCTTTACCCTTGATATTTCCCTAACAGGAGGCTTTACATTAATCTCACTGCTGACATTGGTTACGAAAGCGCCAGACATTGCGAGGAACTTCCTGCGTGCTCCGGTTTCACCTTCCAACTTCTTCCCTCAAATCACTCTTCTGCTCATCTTAATAACTAAAGAACTTGGTAACACTTTATAATGAGTACACACTATTAAGCATTAGTTAAGCATTAATATATACTGAATTCATCATTTATAACACATGAGTACTCATTAGTATGTAGTTTATAAACACAGTTACAAATGTTTTACTCATTGATAAGCACAGTAGTTATGGATTAGTAAATACTGAATTCATAATTTATAAAGCATGTTTCTGACATAAATACTCATTAGTATATGGTTTATAATCACAGTTATAAATGTTTTACTCTTCTGTACTAATGGTTAGTGAGTGTGTTAGTAGATGTTTTATAAAAACTCACAAATTCTATTTCCAATGGATGACCTATAAACAGTTATTAATGCAGGAATTTATGAATTCAGGCAGTTCCAAAGCACTTACTACTCGTTAATTAAGCATTTTGTGTGAGCTCATCTAAAGTGGGCACTATCTATGCCTTATAAAGCATTTACAAATGAGATTTAAAGGCTGGCAATGCCTCAAGACTCACAAAAGTTTCACTTATCTTAACAGACCAAGGAGAGACACAACACAAAGGGATATAGAACATACTGCATAGATATCTATTGCAACTTCCCAACATATTGTAACTGTACAACTGTTCTGTTGATGTAAAAAGACGAACAAGGGTAAACAAAGCTGAATAAAAACTTGCCAACACCAACAGTGGATCACAAAAGTTTAAGTACGACAAATGATGATGATTCAATGATGAGTAAAACATTTGTAACTGTGTTTATAAACTACATACTAATGAGTACTCATGTGTTATAAATGATAAATTCAGTATATATTAATGCTTAACTAATGCTTAATAGTGTGTACTCATTATAAAGTGTTACCAAGAACTTTTTTACATTTACAGACCCACATGATTTCTATCATTTTTCAAGTGTAGAACTAGTACCTCGCTCATGGAAGAGCCAGTTTTTGTCAGATCAATAAAATCATCATCATGAAGAAATGTTTTTCTTCCCAGCTGGATATGTTCAAACACTGTGACTCACCAAAAGGACACAGACATCATTTGTTGTAAATCACTGACAAATGAACTTTCAGAATACTCAAAACCATGTTTTTTTCAAAGAATTAGCATTTTAGGAAAAGGTTAATGTTAAATGATTGACAGATATCTCATTTCAGTGCTCAACACTCAAAAAAAAAAAAGAAAAAAGAAGCTAAATCAGAACTGAATCCAGACACCTCGAGGGAACCTGTGTTGTAATCTTCTGACTGTTCAGACTAAGTCATTGCTGGCTCATAGCTGTACAAGCATTTTTAATAAAGGCTGGTGTGAATCACAGCTGCTGATGTTCAATTAGCAGCTGTCATCCAAACAGCTGATGTTACAGACAGCTTTAATGTCAATGCTTATAGACCATGTTATTAACTATGGACTCTTATGTCGTAGAGTACTGTTGTTTCAGCACAGAAACTCTCAACATAGTTCCATGACTATTTGTATGATGTTCTCCAACAAACATATTATTGGTATTATTGGTATTGTACAAAGTCTTACATCACATCATATTAATTTAGCTGATACTGTCATCCAAAACTCACAATAAGTGTATTCAGCTGCAAGTATACAACCCAACAGATGCAAGAATCACAAAATATAAAAACTTAAAACTTGTTACAGCCAGCAGAAGTGGACTGTTGATACTGAAGATAGACTGAAGGTTGAAGGTGGAGGATCACTTCAGGCTGACTTTGATGGAGGTTGAGGAGCGTTTATAGATGGATCTGATATGCTAAATTGCTTAGAGTTCATTTAGAACAATAGGCCACGGTGCAGTCTGAACAGGTGAGTTTGCAGTCTGTGACAGAAGTGGTGTAGGGTTTCTGCTGTCCTGATGTCATATGGAGCTGGGGACCATTGTGGAGCTAGGACACCAAACAGTGGTAATTTATGTTGAGCAGTACCTGTTATGTTCGTTACATTTACAATATGTAGAAGCTGCATGTCATTCTGCCAATGATGCCATTCTATGTCTGCTATGAATAACCAATATAGTTCTGATCATAGACTCTGGAGGACCACAAGCATGAGCAGTAAAATCATTCAAATGATTGATTTCAGCAAGCAGTTGCGTAATAAGACTCAAGCCCTGCATCACCCTGTCAGGGTTTATTTTACAACAGTGACCAGTTTACTGTACATTATCCCTTACTTAATGCATCTCAGTCATTCTTGATGTGATGTGGCTTTAAAAATGGACTAAACAATAATTTTTCATTAAAAAGCAATGTGTTGATTCAAGTGTGCATTGTGAAAGGAGAGTTATTGCCCAACTTTGCGTACTACAAATTGTTTTAGCTTTTCTATTGTTATCGCTGTAATTTTTTCAGCTAATGTTATTATTATTTTTATTTTTATTTTTTTTATTTATTTTTTTTTGTGCTTGCTCCACTCTACACACTCACCAATCTTGTTTCAAGCAGGCAGCTGGTTTCTGTGAAAAGGCAGCAGACAGACACAGTTAGAAACTAGCTGGTAAACAGAGTGGAGGATTTGTCAGCTTAAGAGAGATTTTCTCATGAGTTGGTAGAGACCAACTTTCCAACAGACACACTGTTGTTCCATGTTTGGAGCAGTTTTGCTCAGTCATTAGCTATAACTTTTATATTGTGCTTTCTACTTGTTCTGCAGTCCCCACGTGACCAAAAAATCTATTAATGCAGCTTTCAGGCCAACATCCAATTCAATTCAATTTTATTTATATATTTTATTTATATTTATATATATTTATTTATATATAGACAGATAAATAGAGAGAGATAGAGAGACACAGAACATTCACACCTAGTATGGGACTAGATTATTCATATACTGTGCTCTCTCAGTCTGTGGCAGTAATCATAACTGTGTCATTCCTCACTGGACTTATGTCTTGATAAGTCTGATCGCTCCAATCTGGCCTCAATCAGTCTTACCACCTCTGTAAAACTGCCGCCACAAATGTAGTTAGGAACTTCCTTTATACTTTTAAGTACTCTCCAAATTCAAGGGCTATTCGATCTTACTGCCACTTTCAATGCAGCTGATCAGTGTACTCCTGAAAGGAAAGGAAAACAGGCTGGACATTGTGGCCCAGCTTTCTTGGCTCATTTCCCACCAATCTGATAAAATGCACTGTGTGGCTCACAATAATCTATATTATCCGAACACTCTATAGTTAACTTAGGGTTTAGTGCCAGGGCGATTACAGTTCTTTATCTTCATGTAATGTTTTGGCCAAATCCAACATAATGACTGCATTATTTGCATATTTGAGACACATACTACAACAACAACAAAAATATCTGTCTTCTGTAATGACAGCAGTGTAATCCGACGGACAGACAGTGCTGTAATACTGTAAGTTAGTGCTAGTGGGACCATGGTGACAGACTCTGGCACACCTCTGTATGCCCTCAGATCACATTCAGCCTGTGTCTGCTCCCTGTGTGAGTGTGCACATGGGCGAGAGCATGAGAGTGACACATTGCACAATTGAGTATGAGAGAGAGAGAGAGATGTGAATGGTGGATCTTTGTTGCGGAGGCTCACACTGCAGATGAATACACATTGGCATTGACCCAAGTTCTACCAATCCACTACATTCTGTAGGCTTGAACTCATTTGCCTGTGCATTGTCACTCTGGTTTTTACTGTTGGAGCTGACATCTGCATGCTCAACCATCCAGGTAAATGATCCCTCCAAACATCAAGCCATTCAAGATCTTCTTTTTTCACTCACACAGACAATTACTCTGGCTAATTAGACCTCCATTCAGATGGAGGCATGATGGGAATTACATGATGTCACCACACATGCAACACACCAACAGGAGAGTGATGTAGCTGGCAATCATTCAGTCTGTATACGCCCACACACTCTGAAGAGGTCTAATCAGGGAACATTAGTGAAAACACTTTTATTGAAGTACTGCGAGTGTGAAAGGGCTTTAATGCTGAGCTATGATTTTCTACCAGCTGAGCAGGTGTTTTCCAGCCCAGTCAACCAAACAATGGTAATAATTTGCTTGGTTTTTAGGGGGACGAGCAAATATTATTTGCTTTATCTCAAATATTATTTGCTTCATCACAAATATTTTCATAAACTGAATGTTATGTTGGTGCTTACATGACCCCAACCTTTACAAGGGAGGAACATTAATTTACTAACCACTATAGCCATAGTAGTCATAACCAAGACTTTGGGTTTTCCAGAACTGTATGATTTTCTCAAAACAAACATCCAGAGAAGAAGAAGAAGAAGAAGAAGAAGAAGTAGAAGTGCTGCGTGTTGAAAATCACAAAGAAATGTTACAGTAGCGAGAAATGTTACAGTAGCGAGTAGTCATCATGAAGAAACAGTTTATTGTTGAGTCTCATTCCCAGATCATCAAATGACGACACAACAGAGCAGGATGCTTTTCATAGCACATTGGTTGTGTCCTTGCTGTTTCATTCATTTCTCTCAGACATTTCCTGGAAATGTATCTTGGATGTACAATACTTCTTTAATTTAGTGGAGGTCAAACAAACTTGATAAATCAAACAAAGACAAGTCATATGCTGTTGGTCCTCAGCAGTGCACACAACCTACCAAACAGATAGAAAATGACAATAAATGTTTGACAAGCATTGCCATGTAGTCAAACATCCACAGCTCTGATTTCAAACATTGTTTTGAGGCAGCGTTCCACTAGAAAGAGGATTACTGCTAGAGAACGTATGTTATCTCAGTACCTCAAGGTGACTGGCTTTCCCTTCATCTCACAGGGGAATTCAATCAAACACAGATCTGTAAGGTCAACTGCAACATCTCCATTAGTTATGAAATGCAGCCTGCAAGTGCTATTCAGCGGTATTAACACATCATGAATCTGATGCTCTTTTCCATCAGATGTTACAGTGTTGACAACAGACATGCAACAGCAGAAATATGCTAATATTACACATGCATGTAGGGTTATGGTTACTGTTGCCTGAGTCACATTTGCATTGTGACTACATCATGCTCCGTCATGTTTTTCATTGGGGTGGCTAGATTTGGGGTCAGGGTGGGGGTGTTGGAGTGTGACGCAGTGTTGGGCAGTTAAAAGCGGGTGGCTTTGCATTTGAAATTGATAGTATCTGGCTTGAAATATCAGATAGAAGCGTAATATGCATACAGTATTCATCACTCAGAAATATATTATCCATGTGTGACTCATGGTGGGGGTGGGTAAAGGGCGAGGGGCAGTGGCAGATGTTTCATGAAGTTATTCAGCCAGCGCAAAGCAATAAAGTGACCATGAAGCCTTCGTTAAGCCAGCAGTTCACTGAGGTATTTGAGGGAAATTTAGGAGGATGATAATCGAAAGTCCTCGTTTATCCTTGGAGGTACAGTTCTCTGCTGCCCAGCCCTGAACAAATAGGCTGCCTGAGAGTTTGGCCAAAAACAATGTTTTTCTAAGCTACAGTCAGTCAAAGCTGAGATGCACCACCCAGCACTTTCATTTCCCCCGCAGGTCCCCAAAGTTATTGCTCTCTGATCTGCACTGTAATGCAGCTTTCACTGTCTGATTTCTAGATAACCACATAACACAGAAGACAAACACACTAAATAAGAAACTTTTGTGTTGTCGTCATACCATCATGCTACTCTTACCAGGCTAATATTAACACTGACTTTCTGAACTTGGGCCAGGCCATGAATGTTACTCCTGTTTTAGGGTCTTAGGTGAACACACTTCTGAGCTGTCATGGCTTCTAGCAAGACTAAAAGTAAAGTATATAAATAACACGTCATTTGGATTTCACAGCCAACATAGTGCTGTTTTAATGTCTAATACTGTCATTAAAATGAAGAAATAACACTCCCGTAGAAAATAGATGCGGTCTTTATGTGTCTCTTTTAAATAAAACCACTGAGGGGCGCTAAAGGCATATATTTTCATATCCAACACAAAGTGGCTTTAATTAAAAACTGTTATTATAAATTAAACTTTTATTGTACTATATTATATTTCTGATGTATAACCCTGTCTGTGGACTGTTTTTTCAAATTATTGTATCACCAGAAACTCAGTAGATTTCTTTTCTTGTCACTTTATAATAATACTGAAGTGTCTGAATGAACCAGAATATGTATACCAACATGCTGGCGTGTTGGTTTTTGGCTTCTAAAGTCGAGTTGTACACCGTGATCAGCCTTTAATAACTCACACTGGCATTCATGAGGACGGAGATCTCCAGGTGTCATCAACTCCTGGTTCAGACACACAGCCAGGAGCTCTCACTGTTTCACGCCCTTCTTCTTGATGCAGGTTGCCATCTAGTGGTTTTAATGGGGTGTGTTCAATGCTTGTCACCAGGGAGAGGTTTCACAGTACAGAATTGAACTATTGGAGAAGAAATTTGCAAATGGCATTGCTATGAAATGAAAAAAATAAATTAGTATTTAGATAATGACCAATCACTCTACAAAATCGATCGAACATGACTTCAGGTAATAATGTGGCCTGTTCACTAATAACACTGCTGCATTGCACTGCAAATACAATAGGCCTTTTTCACAGCAGCCATTCGGACATGAAATGAAAGATGTCACCAATGATACTAAGGTTACGTTCCATTCAGGTGAAAGAATCAGGGTGCTGCTGTGCTGCATGTTGGCCCACTGGAAAGGCTCTGCTGCAATAAATGGAACAGAACCTTTATTAGCATCACTGGAAACACCTGTTGGCCCTATTTCATGTCAAATGGCTGCTCTGAAAAAAGATAATACTGGAAGAAAGTTCTAATTGTTGTTCTTTAGTTCCACTTGTGTCTTCCTACTATGACATGTTAATAGGGGAATGATGAAGAAACAGGAACGCTCTGGTTGTAACAAGACCATCAAGATTCAGGTTGTCATTATTTATTATTGCTGATTTTCACCAAGCACACACACATCAGTCAGATCCCAAATATAATGAGGCGATTTTACAGGTCTAGATCCAGTTTACCATATTTGGAGGATTAAACATTTTTCAGCACTGAAATTCTGATTCTGATTCTTAGACCCTCACCAGGCCTGTGTGATATATGAGTGATTAAAAGTTAAATCATTTTTTTAAACATATGTATTTGTGGAATATTCACATCCAACATTTGAAATACTGAGGCTTTTATCCATGATTACCTTATTAAGTCAGTATTTTCAAGAACACCTTATGTAAGCATTCTGATGAACTCATTTTCCTGTGGTGTTAAAGAAATTGTCATATTTGTTTTTAATAACTATTTTCTTTGAGACAAAGTCAACTGTTTTTTTGTTTGTTTGTTTTTTATGGCTCATCATGGCTGCAGTTGTCAGATTTTCATGTCTACTCAGAGTGAATTTTCTCCTAAATGGTACGGGGACGTGCCAGATAAGACTCAATAAGACTCAAAAATACTGGATCAGAGCTGCTGATGAAGCCAGTTAATGACACAAAAGTGACTTCATGAAATATTTGTGATATATAGGGGCAGCTCTGGCTTAGGAGGTAGAGCGGGTGTTCCACTAATCAGATGATGTGCGGTTCGAGCAGTTGGCACCTTGCATACCACCCAATGCCATCAGTGTATGAATATGTGTGAATGGGTGAACGAGATATGTAGTGTAAAAGCGCTTTGAGTTGTCCGAAGACTAGAAAGGCGCTACAGTCCATTTACCATATTTCAAAATTCTTTCTGACTGAAACTTTATTTTGTTCATATATCCGTTCCTTTCCCTTTGTGTCTGTTTAATCATTGCCATCTTGAAGCAATATGTGCCATTTCATATGTTAGGGAATAACTGTATGAATTGATTATAGAGAAGTTTGCAATATAAATAACAATGACTACGTCTTTGAATATCTAAATATGAATGTAGGGAGCTGAAATCAAAAAACTTTTCAGTCAGTACAAGCAGAAACATGTTTATAACAATTTAACTGCAATATAAAAGTTGGCAACTCTTTACTTGGTGGTCATTTCAGATTACATTTCATGCTGCACTTGGTTATTTGGCTAATGAGTTATTTCTTGATATTACTAAGTAATTAATGGTCTGTAAATTAATGGGTCTCAGTGTCCCACACTGAGACTTGTTTTGTGTTCTGAGTGAAGACGGATCAAGGTTCATTTATTGTAATTTTACACAGGTGAAAGTGAAAGTCGTACCCTACGCACATTGAAATTTGAATAGAATAAATTAAAAGAAGAGAGATGAAATAAAAAATTAAACAACTTATACAGCTGCTTTTATTTTGTTAAGATAGATAGATAGATAGATAGATAGATAGATAGATAGATAGATAGATAGATAGATAGATAGATAGATAGATAGATAGACAGATAGATAGATAGATAGATAGATAGACAGACAGACAGACAGACAGACAGACAGACAGACAGACAGACAGATAGGGAAATTCTTTTGTTGCAGCAGCATTACAAGTAACACAGTAATACAGAACACTATATACAGACATGAGGTAAAAATGGTGACACAGTATAAATAGAATCAAATAAACTCTGAGCAGGAAGAGCATATGGTTCTACCTCTAAAAATATATATATACAGAAGAAAAATATACATATGGACTTTTGTGCAATAACTTGTGCAAATGTGCATCCCTTATTTTGTCCATTAGCTCAACTGTTCCAGAATGAGTCTCCTCTCTCTGCACAGAGGGAGTCATTGTACAAAGTTATAGCAGTTGGTAGGAATGACCCTCTGTAGCGGTCCTTTTTACAGTGGAGCTGCAGTCTCCTACTGAAACTGCTCTGTTGTTTTACCAGGAGGTCATGTAGAGGATGGGAGCTATTGTCATAATACTGAGCAGTTTGTGGAGCATCCTTTTTTCCACAACCAGCTGCAGGGGCTCCAGAGCAGTCCCCAGCACAGAGCCAGCATTCTTGATCAGATTGTTCAGTATTTTTGTGTCGCTGGCTCTGATGCTGCTGCCCCAGCAGATAGCTGCAAAGAGGATTGCACTCGCAGCAACAGACTGGTGGAACATCTGCAACATCTTACTGCACACATTAAAAGACCGGAGCTTCCTCAGGAAGTAGAGTCTGCTCTGTCCCTTCCTGTAGACAGCCTCAATGTTGCATCTCCAGTCCAATCTATTATCCAGATGCACGCCCGAGTACTTGTAGTCCTGCACCACCTCCACCTCCTCACCCAGGATTCACATTCAGGACAAGGTGGTCCTACTCCACGCCACAAAGCAATCAACCAGATCCCTGTTCTCAGTCTCCGACCCATTCTTTTCTTTCATTCTGATTCTCATTCAGGTAGCGTCTTGCACTGGGGCCATCTTTTGCTCATTTTGAGCGATTTTTAGATTTTATATATTGATTAAGACTGAGGGCTGGCCTATGCGTCTGGCTGGGCAAACACAGCCCAAGATAGCCTTTGCATCTGGCAGGGCTATCAACATCCCAGGTAGTATCTTGCACTGGGATTTTTTGTCCTCCCTCCTGGCTTTGGCACAATGGCTGGATCGACTTTTCTTTCATCCTGAGGACCGTCCTTCGCGTCTGGCAGGGTTGGTGATGCCCCAGGCAGCCCTTGCGACTGGCAGGGCTGTCAACCCCTCGTGTACACGGCAGGAGAAGAACCATCAACTTGATGGCAAGAGAAGAAGCTGCAAAGAACAGTCATGAGACAATTGACTCTTACCACCAAAAAAGCTCCCCAAAAGGCTGTTCTCCAGGAGCAGTTTGGAGTTTGGTGCAGTTCATGCAGCTCAGAGAATCTGAAAAAAATAAAGCACTGAACAAACCTGATCTAACAGTATCAGTATCACTTATTCAGTCATTCAGAGACAGTGTTACTAACCATTTTTTTTCTGCTCCCATTCAGGATGAACAAAAAAGTAAGTATGAGCTTCTGACTTATAATATAATATATCGTATATTTTAATTCAAATATTATTTGTCTGTTACTAACCATTAGTTTTTGTTCTCTCCTTGCTCCACCTCCTGAGCTGTGGATGAAAAAAAGTAAGTACAAGCTTCTGATTTAGAAAGAAAGTGATTCATAATATGAAATCATTTTGAAACAGAAGAATAATTAACAGTATCATACTGTGTAAACCTGTTTATGCATGAAATATAGTTTATTCAATAACTGTATGATTCAAAGATTAACTTACATTTTTTATTTACTTTTATATTTCACTAACTTTTGTCTTGGACTTAGAATAGAATATAAAGACATAACATAGTAACTCATTTTAGTGTGTAAACCTGTTTATCCATATATTATTAATTTGATAATTCGAAGATAATTTGTCTCACTAACCATTATTTTTTGTTCTCTTTCTTACTGTATCCCCTGAGCTGCTGCTGTCCACTGTGGACTAAAAGGGAAGTATGAGGGTGAGGCTAAGAGGGTGGGCCTCTACTCAAAAATCAGGTCAAACACACATCGAAGCTGTCACCATCGCCTTGCCTCAAAGTGTTTCATTTATTTATTTATTTTTTTAGACAATTTTGTTGTTTTTACAACTTCTTTTGTGTGGAATTTAGTAAAGAACGATAATCAGCTACAGTGATATTGTGTTCGGTGAAATCCGTTACCCTCACTGATGTTGGATTAACATGAGGTTTCTTGAAATATAATATTATTTATAATTATTATTACACTATATTATACTAATATTTTTATCAGTTCCAGAAGTCACAATTGCACCTTGATTAATTTGCCAATCATTATATTTTAAAATGACTGTACATGCATGTATGTGCAATCACAGACCAAAGCCATATTTCTAAACATTTTGACACACAGCTGATATTAAACATCTACACAGTTTATCAGGTTAATTTGAAGCCAGAAAAACAGCAACAATTTTTCTAACTTTGTCTAGCTTCTAATACTGTAATAAGTTTACCTAAAGTAAATAAAGCTCAGAATCTGGGCTCATTATCCACCACAGAAAAATCCACTCTCACATCTTATTGGCAGCATTGACAGTACAACTAAATGGAGTGATACAACTGATATCAGCAGCAATAGAAAAGAGAGGAAGAAGAAGCAAATAAGACACATAGGTATTACAGCTGTGTCAAATGTCAAACTAACAAGGATGTTAAAGATGAACTACTGAGTCTTTAAAGCCAGAGAAGAATGACCAAAGGGTGTCACAAACCAAAGGCAAGCATCTATAATGCAGACAGATTGTGCAGCATTCATGTCCATGGTGAGGTTTAACACTAGTATACAGTTCTCATATCTTTGACCACATTTAGACACCAGAACATGGTGTCATGCATAATATAAAAGATGTTCAGACTGAGCTTCTCATTGCATTCAGATTTTCTGCACTTTCTTATTAATACCACATTTCTACCATGTGATTTCTTCTGTGGCAGCATCAAAACTTAATAAACTTGGGTAATCATTCATTTGTTTAAAATGAACCAAAGGTTTTTTCTCAATCTAAAACTGAGAATTGTCCCATGAACAGTGTGATGAGCAGAAAAACACACATTTCAACACCCTGACAGACATTGAGTCCGGGCATGTGCTGATGTCTTTTTGTGTCTGTGGGGAAGAAATCAAACTGGATGATGAATGCAACGGTTTAATGGCATCAATACAGTACAACAAGCACCCTTTACTAAAAATAAATAAAGACTGCTCTTTACCTGCAAATGACTGCAAACTGAAATGAATAGCACCTGTCCTTAAGCTATTTAAAATTCAACATTACTGATACAATTAGTTTATAAATGTATACTTTTGCTAAAATGACTGCATTTCAGTAATTTCACATTTTCTTATGTGTGTTTCTTAAAGAATTATCGGCCTCAGTTCAGACTTCAGACTAGTGTTTCAAATGATACAAGCTAGTTAATTTGGGTATACGTACACAAGCTGATATGAACCAAATTTACATGAAAATAATTGTGAATATCACACTTGTTTCAAATCAGCTGGATGAAGGCTCTCTCTGTGGTGTTACAGTGCCTCCAGTGGTGAAAACAGGCATTTAAAATTCATTATTGTTCTTTAGTTTGTTTGATCTTAACTAATAAGTGAAAAAAAAAAAATAGTTTAATAAATTGTTGGAATAAATGGATCACACTGATCACTGCTATATTGCTGCAGTATTGCACGATGCTGCTTTTGATTTTCAGTTATTGATTTTGAGGCGTTTGTGAACTAAACTGCACCTCAGCACTTAAAGATCAGATTTTTTTCTCCCTTTTGAGTCTCAGTTGACACGTTTCCAGCTGTGTTCAGGCTTTTTCTACTTTCTTTTTATCCTGATTATTATTGGGAAAAAACAGCTGAGCGACAGTTTTAATAGATGCAAACTTATCAGCAGGATGATTTAAACTCAATTCATCACTTCACACCACAGACTCTCTTTTCTGGAACAGTACATTTTTTCATGAGGGTTTTTCTTTTGGAGGACCAAACATGAAACTTAATGGTAGCAAACATCTGTCGTATTGCAATGTCTTCTGTCCGTTGTGCTCTGTTATGAAATATAATTAATAATTAGGCATAATACGTATTGAAAGACCATGTTTAAGTTACATAAAATAAAACTGTGATTTATAGTATTTATTGCTTCACTGGAATATGTGTCTGATGATGATGATGATGATGACGATGATGATGGTGGTGGTGGTGGCAGTGGTGGCTCATCATCAGAGCTTCTGCGTGAGTTTCATTTTGTGCCACTAGAGGGCGGTCCTGACCAAATTATCCAGAGTTACACGTTGACGTCCTCTCACTTATTTACATGTAATCACATGCTGGAGAAAAAAAAAAAAAAAAAAAAAAGTCCAGTCCATTTTCCTTTTATTTGACCTGAACGGTCAAACACTGTCGATACACTGACAACAGAAATAAATGTTATAGTGCTTCAAAAATAATATTTTTATTAAATTTCCTTTTTTTGTTTTCACATTTTCTGTCACTAATGTTGTTTTTTATTTACATGTTTGCTGTGTGTGATTGCGGCCTTCATTGTCTGAAGGATACACACTTCAGCGCTGAAGCAGCTGAACGCCTCGCTGACTCTCAGCACATCCACTGACTGCAACAAGCGTCTTTTTGTACCAACATCTGCTTATCTTCTCCGTCACTGTTCTGTCAATTCCCATTTGTGTCGGAGGTTACACTCAGATAAGATTATCTTGACGCTGTTTATTAACCTATTTCCCTTCAATGGCGGGACAAAGGCCTGCGGTGTGCGCGCCATCAGCACACCAACGAGCCATTATTAAAAATCACAAAAGAGTTTAGCAAATAAATCAGACTGATATTCATCCGGACTGCAGAGCAACAGGTTCACATGATACTGCACATATCTGGATAAATAATAAAATCTACCTGTCATATGAAGAATAGATTGTAATGGGTACATTTATTATTTTTATTATTAATAATATTATTAATGATTTATTGTGTATTATATTTATAATAGTTTTGATTACTAATTATTATTATTGTTGTTGTTGTTATCGTTGTTGTTTATATATTACCATTTTGTTGTCGTTAAAATAAGAGCTAAATAAGCTGAGCTCAGCTCTCAGTCAATATTTTGGTGTTTCATCATAAACATTTATATTATTTTATTGCCTTTATAATTTTCTTTATAAATATCCAGTCAAGATTTTCCCCCTCCGTTGGTTCAGAGAGCTTCACGTCTATTTTTTTGTGACAAATGTGAGTTTAAGAGTGTAAACTTTAAATTACTGGTGTATTTAGGAGATATTAAAAAAAAATCAAACCATTCATTATGTTAAATTGCGATTATGGTTGTTCGGTGACGGGCTGTTTGGCAGCTCTCGTCTTTGGCTGGAGATGAACAGGAGAAAGTGCCAATCTTTCTGTCATTGATCTGACACCAGGTCAGCCCAGTACAGCTGCTTCATTTAACTCACAGATATTTCACTGTTTAAAAATCACAGGTTATTTATTCATTGTTTTTCATCAGCTTCTCCTATAGTGATCATTTTGGAAAGACTTTCAAACAAGGTAATAAAATCAATGTATATGATCAGGGGGGAAATATACGGATATAAATTAGAAATAGAGGGCCATTTACAGAATTAGAAAGCGTGTGTACTGCATCCCTTCAACCTGAAGAAATACAGTCAAAATTGTGAATCACCTCGCGTTGAAAACCTTTTAAAATCCACAATCTTTCCCCGGTGAGCAAATGGGCAGCAAGGTGCATTTGCTGAAGCCTTTCAAATGCTAACGTGGCCATATTTCACTCTTACAACCTTCTCGCATCTCCATAAAATATTACAGCACTCAGAGTGATGACTGGAGCCTGGCGCTTTTTCTCACACACTTTGTGCGTAATAACGCAGTTTGTCTAAAAAAAAAAAAGAAAGCACAAACACACACACACACACACACACTGATTATTTCAGTCATAGAAAAGAGAGCTCTGTCCTTTAAACACTTTATACTCCTGCTGTAATGATCCAACTCAGTTTGATCTGAAAGGTTGTTTTTTTTTAATATATATATCTTAAAAATATTTGATGAAAAACGTGTAATGACATGAAATACTGTTTAAGGTGGTAAACTGAGTGAAACCTTAATCTTTTACGAAGGCAGATTACAACAAGCGCTGGAATAACTCAGTTTATCTGACCTCATTCTCCAGAGTACCGGGATCAATCACTAAACATTGTGCAAAGGGGAATAAAAAAACACGCTGACATGGTTGAAAAGTCTAAACCGCATCTCATATCAACAAAAACAGCTTTAAAAAAAATCAAGTTGGATAGTTTTGTTTGTGTGCTTTAAATTTTCATCTTACATCTCAAATTAAATCGTCAAATTCACCACAAACATGAAGAAATCCTTCCTCAGGCCGCCGGGTCCCGTCTTTACCTTGATATACTCACTGTGTCTGCGGCTACAGTTTATAATGTAAATGTATATTCTTTGGCATATGTGGAAACAATGATTTCCACGGTGTGAGACGCGTCATTAACAGCACAGCTAAAGATCTTAATAGAGTGTGGCTGCTGATGCATTCAATGTCTCCTCAGACACCTTGCCTCCCGCCATTGCAAGATCTTTCTTACGGCTTTGAGCAGGAATCACATGGCTTTAGTCGATGAGGAACGCGACTAATATTTCTAATCTACTTTATTTGCTTCTGCACAGAAAAGTCCTGAAAATGTACACCAGGCGTGGCCTTTAAAAAAATATAATGGCTGCAGCAATATTGTTAAAAAAGGTTGAAAACTTTAATACAGGTTTAAAATAATAATATACTACATTAGCCTACTTTTTCAGCTGTGTGCCCGCTCTGAAACGTTACATGTCCGCAACATGGATCATCACTTATCATAAATAAATCCACTCAGTCCTATTAAGCACCGAGCAGTGTCGTCCATATGTATCTTAACTTGAAGCTGAAATTTCCGACTGCACGTCAAGGCAGCACCCGTCCAGAGAAGCCGCACGTGTGAAGCAGCGGAGTTTCTGTCTCCTCCAATCACGGCGCCGTCTCACTCAGCCTTGTCCAATGGGAATAGCGCGCGTGCAGGTGGCCGCGCTATTATCAGCGGGTCCCGCTTCACTCCCAGCCTAGAGCGAGTCAATTTATGGAAAGACAAGTCGACCCCTTAATGGTTCCCATCAAAACCACTAAAAACATCATCAGACCGGCCGACTTCCGCGAGGATTCCTGTGGCGGACTCATGCAGCTTTCTCCCAGCTGACACCCCGCGACCAAAACAAACACCGAGAGACATTTTTGGGACCAAAGCTCGTTGCTTCCCAAGAGAGAAGAGAAGTTCGGCTTTGCTGAAGTTTTTCAACATTTCAGCAGTCTTCTTCTTCCTCGTCCAGGATACTTTTGGAGAAGGCGTCAGAGGTGGCCTGCTTCCAGAATATCTGCGCCTTTATTTACTCTTATTAGTTGTTTTTTTAATTTCCGGGTTTTATCCAAACGAGTTTGGTGGTTCATGTTCACAAATGTTAGCGGTCGGGCAGATGGAGGCTAACCGGCAGAGTGCTTTCGTCCTGGGCAGCACCCCGCTGGCGGCGTTGCACAACATGACCGAGATGAAGACGTCCCTGTTCCCGTACACGCTGCAGCAGAGCCCGGCGGGATTCAAGGCACCTTCGCTCTCCAGCCTCAACTCCCAGCTCTCCATGGGGACCCCGCACGGAATAAGCGACATCCTGGGAAGACCCATCACCACGGCCGGACAGCTTCTCTCCGGGTTCCCCAGGATAAACGGCCTGGCTACCACCGCGGCCGCTGCAGCAGCGGGGATGTACTTCAGCCCGGCGGTGTCGCGGTACCCGAAGCCCCTGGCTGAGCTGCCGGGGAGGGCGCCCATTTTCTGGCCCGGGGTGATGCAGGGTTCTCCATGGAGGGACCCGCGGGTTCCCTGTCCTTGTAAGTCTTGTTTATCTGTCGGTACATCTTTAGGGATAGTTGATGAATTGTATAAATTCAGAAAAGCTCTGTGTGGCCTTTTGTATATTTGTTTGTGATTGTAGATGTTATGTAGAGTGTAAGAGGCCTTTCAAACGCACTAACAACAATATGCATTATTATTATATAATTATTATATATTACACAGTCAGCACAGGAAATCTAAATACATTCTTGTGAATATTATAGCTGATAAAAATCTTATTAAGCTCTATGGTCACCACAAAGATTTCTTTATATCTAAGAGTCACTAATAGAATATTTATTGTTTTATTTTTATTGTGATGCTTGGCAGGACGTTGAGACCTAATAATAATAACAATATAAAAAAAAGGATAATAGTACACTCGTACGTAGTCGGTCAGTAAACGCACCATGCAGCTCGTCTGAGGCTCGTCCTGACTAACTCAGAGGATCATCACATTTAAAATAATAACACGTGGGGCTTTTTAAATATTTCAGCTTTCACTCTGTTTATAACTCGACTTATGTGTGTGTTGTTTTTTTTATTCCAGCTCAGACTAATATCATGATGGACAAGGACGGCAAGAAGAAACACTCCAGACCTACTTTTTCAGGACAGCAGATTTTTGCACTGGAAAAAACTTTCGAGCAGACGAAATACCTGGCCGGTCCAGAGAGAGCTCGCCTGGCGTACTCTTTAGGAATGACCGAGAGTCAAGTCAAGGTAAAAATACATACATAAATACATAAATAAATAAACAGATGTTTGGTTATTTTTGGCAAATGTGGAGAATATTATTTGACTGACTTTCACTTTTGTGTAATCTATGAAATCTCAGTTTGGCTGCGAGTGCCTTGAAAATATATTTCTACACATGTACATACAATATACTTATATGTATTTCGTTATTATTATTATTATTATTATTATTATTATGCTGTTGTTATGGTAATATGTTTTGTGTAGTCAGGATTATTTACACATGCTGTGATTAATTCTGTTATGAGTCTTCGATGACTTGTTCATATCTGGACCTGTTGAACATCTGTGCGCATCTGTCTCTCTCCTCTCACCAGGTTTGGTTTCAGAACAGAAGAACCAAATGGCGGAAGAGACACGCAGCAGAAATGGCCACGGCCAAGAAGAAGCACGACTCCGAGACGGAGAAGATGAAGGAGAGTTCGGATAACGAGGACGACGACGAGTACAACAAACCACTGGACCCAAACTCAGACGACGAGAAAATCACGAGACTGTTGAAAAAGCACAAGGCCACCAACCTGGCGCTGATCAGCCCCTGCAGTAACAGCTCGGACACCTTGTGATGCCCACAGATGTGGGCTAAAAGTGAGGGGGAGAGGAGGAGGGGGAGGGGGACCGAAGGGTCCAACAGAGACTTGTCGCACTCTTTCTGACCCCCTTTTCACCTGACATTACGAACATGCGCCTGAGGGGAATCACACGGAGCAAAGAAAGTGTGTAAAAAAACAACAAAACAACCCCGAGTGTGCGCCAAGACGCACGGAAGACGGGCTCACCAAAACGTGGCCAGAGACGCATTTTGGCTGCATCCAAACCCACTTAGAGACACTGTGCACATGGTGACACAACTCCTGTCAGAACTGGACTGAAGAAGACTCAAAAGTTCATGTGAACTGAAAGGACAAAGAAATGTTGGGACGGGAAATTGTTTTGGCGACGCAAATCAGTTTTTACGCAGACAAAGTGGAGTTTTAACAACAGGTGTAAATGTAAACTATTATATACACACAATCCGGATCAGTGCTGGCCTTCTTTACTTTGATTCCACAAGTGATGCTGCTTTACTTTATGCATGCTCATAACTCATGAAACATTATTCTGCGTTAGCAGAATTAACAGCTTGTGTCACCTTTAAAAGTCAAGCAGGCAGTTCTTTTCTCTCTGAGTGAGGAGGCTGAATGGTTTTATTAATTGGTGACATAATTTATAATTTTCAGCACCCATAAGATTTTCTTCAGCAGAAAAAATGGCATCTTTATTCTGCTGTAAAGAAAGTGTACACCGTTTTTAAAAGATAATTCAGCTTTAATCCATTTTCTTGGTTTAAACCAAAATCATCTGTAAACTTTGAATTATCAGCAGCCAGCACTGATCCGGATCCCAGACGCATGTTTAAAATGGCAGGTGTAAACGGGGCCTGTGATGCTTCTAAAGCTCAGTCTAACCAGGGTATCCACTGTCCTAAAAGGCGAGAGAGGAACGTGTTTTGAGGTGGAGGCGCAGGTTTGAGGTGAATGAATGATTTGTGCTGTAGCCTAAAGATGAAACTGTTCGTCAGATTGTATATATTTTTTACTGAATAAGTTATGTTGTTTGAACCAGTGGAAACGTGGCAGCCTTCCTCCCTCCGCAGCCCGGACGCGCTTCAGATAAACCTGCTGCTGCTTCTCCTGATTTTTTGTTTTAATTCTGATCCTGCAGAGTAACTCCATTTTTAAATTTTTTTTTTTTTTTTTTTTACATTTCTCAGTTCAGTATCGACACAAATGTGTAGAAGCAGACTGCTGTAAATATTCACTGTAAAAACAAACAACCCAACAGATTGTTTTAACCACGCCACAGCACACTGTTTTCACACTGGTTACTTTTGGAAAGTTTCATGTTTTACCTCATCATCATCATCATCATCATCATCATCACACGCAGCGGAACAGAACACTGGACCCTCGTTTTTGTTGGACTTAAAGAGAGTATTATTGCTTCCGGGAAGGTGATAGGAAGAAAAAAACACTTTGTATTATGAATAAATTATTTAACAAGCATTTTTTTGTTTTATTATGAGTTTTGTTTGAATGTATGGGCTTAATATAAATTAAAGATAAATTCATGACTATCAATAATTGGATTTCATTATTGGCAACAGTGACGCTCTGAGACGATTCATGCTGATTTAACCTGACAATGATTTTTATGTTGGAAAACGTCTGAAGTGTGTCGCGGAAAACAAGGAACTTTAATAATACTGATAATTTCCCGATTAATTTGATTCAGTTTTTGATACAGTACATACAATTTGATACAGTCATTATTTAAGAAAAAACAAAATTAAATTTATGTTTTTTTTGTTTTTTTTTTTTTTTTGTCTACAAATTTAGCTATTTATTTTTCAATCCCAACATGTTACATAAAGGAGAAAAGATTGTAGACAGCGTTAATATTCACGGAAATTTTCAAATGTTCTTCTTCCTCTTATTATTATTATTATTATTATTAGTAGTAGTAGTAGTAGTAGTAGTAGTAGCAATATTACAGGCAGCTGTTAAGATTTTTTTTTTTTTTTTTACAAATCAGAGGTGAAAATTGAAGTCAGTCAGTCTGTTGTTTTATTTTACAGTCATCTTTATTCTCCTCCTCCTCAGACTTGATGAACTCTTTTCGACACGTATTTTAAACAGTTATTGTAGAGGGTTTTATAATATTTCATGTTTGGTGTAAAGTTATGTTTTAATCTCAGTGTGGAGCTCTTTATCAGAAGTGCTCCCCCTCTGTCTGCCATGTGCTACTGCACCCTTCTTTTCACTGGTCCCTTCTGAATTCAGCCAATCAGAAATTAGCAGCCATAAAGTCAAACCCAGCTGAGGACTCTCTGATAGACCACCTGCTACCACGTCAACAGAAAAATACTTTGATAAACTGTTTATGACAATAACTTTTTTAAACGGATTAATTTTTATTCATCATCAGTCAGACTGGACTAATATTCAAACAGCACTGGAAACCACCATGCGTGCAGTGCTTCGACTGTTTAATAGTGACTTTAATGAACATGAGTTATTTTAAATCGTTACTTTGCTGTGACTTTAGTATCATTTATATTATATAGTTTGTTTGTGCACAAACCTCCTGAAGGTCACAAATAGTTTCTTTTGTCACATTGCGCGCTTTAAATCGTTCATCTTAAAATGAATTTACATGCTTCACATAACTTTATTAATTTACTTCAATCCGGATCAAATTAAATAGTTGATAAAAATGCACATTTCACAGCAATGCGTGGCACTAAAACTAAAATATAACACACCAAAATATAATTACCCAATGTGGCGATACTGAAATAAATATAAAATATACATTTCCTACACAAAGTCAACATAAGGAGCTCTAATCTTGTAGAAATATTATTTTTCCTTCGTGTGTCATCTTAATTAAAGTTGCTGTCAGCGAATGTGTCCGAAGAAAAACGACCACAGGACACGTGTGGTCTTCATCTGTGTTGATCAGCGCTCTCCTTCTCTTAGTCTGCTGTAATAATACACTCATCATACACTGATGATGATGTGGTGGAGGGCTAATTGATGAAGAGCTTCTCATTGTGCAGTACGGAGGTAAAGTGAGAGGTAATGAGGACAAACAGCCGTTGAGCTCTAATGGTTTTTATTGCTTGAGAACTGCATCACCTACAGTAGAGGCCAGGCCGTCCAGAAGGGGCTAGAATAAAATCTCTATCTGCTTTTTTATAAGATGGAGTGAAGAAAAAACTGCGGCTTATACTCCTACAGTATACTCACAATGACCAGCAGGAACAAAAACAAGCTGCTTTTTTTTTTTAAACTCTTTGCCTACGAACCAAATCACACAAGACAACATAAATTCTGCGGCAGGCACAAAATCATTTCCACTTGCTGTGATTTAGATGAAAAAAAAAAAAAAAAAATCAGGAGGATCAATGTGACGGCTTCACACAGTCTGAATCTGTAGTGTAGTAAATGAAATCGATAAAAGGAAACGCTGGCGTCTCTTTAATGCTCAAATTATTTGCAATGAACGCTGCTGAAGGCTACAAACTAAACAAATAAAAAGCAAGTCTTCCTGCTCTTTCCCGCCTTTAGAGTTTCTCTCTCTTATTATTTTTTTTTTTTACATTTCATAATCAATACCTTTACCATCTGACTGAAGTATTTTATAACTCTTACACTTCATTTGTGTGTAGGATACTTGGCACCATAATGCAGTAACAAAAAAAAAATGACAAAAAACAAAAAAACAGTTTACATTTTAAGGATACCCAAGCCTATCTAAAATATCACATTCAGAACCATAATATTATAGAAATAAGTTAGAGTAAGAATAATAATGAAATAATGTGAGAGTGCTATATATGAAACATTATCTTATATACTTGCATGGTCTATGGCACTGCTTAAAACATTCTTGGATAGGCAATAAATCACTGAACAGTTTCTCTGTTTCTCTCCTCTTGTACTGACTATTCAAAGGTCACCGTGGCTGCAGGAACACCCACACAGTCACTCTGTCTGCGCACACTTCAGCATAAACATTTTGGTAAGAATTATAAATTATCTCTTTAAAAAGTACAGTATATAAAATGAGACTCAACTGATGTGTCAGGCATGGCAGTGTGTTGTGCACACAACAATAAGGACAACTCAAAAACAAAAAAACAAAACAAAAAATATATATATATATGTATAGGATTTGTTGAAATAAACAGAGTTCTGTCTGTTCCAACAAAGGGACCACAAAGTTTGGTCAGAAAAGAGAACGGCACTAAAACCATCAACAACTCTATGTTATACTGTCCAATGTACAAATAACCCTAACAATATAGATATACAACTTTTTTTGCATTGCACTTTTCTTTTTTTAAAACACCTTACATACTGTGTGGAAAGTAGCTTCTATACATAGAGGCATACCTAAAAATGGCAAGTACGGTGTCTAAAAGGATGTAGTAGGACTGATGTCAATTAGAGTTTTGGCAACGAGGCTGTGGCATGGAAAAGAGTCGTCCGTCCGTCCGTCCTTTTTTTTTCCTTCTCTGGGGAATGGGGTTGCGTGGCAACAGTGAGGTCAGCGATGTGTGTCTTGTCTGGAGCCGGGCCCACGGGTGCTCGTCCACATCTCAACAAGTGTTTTATGGAGAGAGAACGGCGGTGTTTTCATATGGATGAGGTGTCAGGACAACTGCAACTGGTCAGCACTGCTGAAAAACTTTGTCTTCAGTGTATGCTTGTGCAAAGTGTGTGTGTGTGTATGTGCATATTTGTGTGTTTGTGTGCATGTGTGTGTGTGTGTTGGTGTCCTGTTTGTTTCTCTGCTGTTCTCACAGAAGAGGCGCTTCACGGAATATCTTCTCCCCCCTTTGGCAACACTTCCCTGTGGAGAGAAAAGAGGAAAAGTTTGATTTCTAAATACAGAGCAGTTATTTCAAGCAAAGAAAAATGACCTCATGTCCACGTTTTTAGTTCAAGTTAAAAAAAATAAAAATAAGATGCAGCAATAGTTTGTCAGTAAATATCTTAAAATGACTGAAGCATTTTAAGTTTTGATGTTTTATTCTGGAATAAAACTCTTCAAACAGGCATATCTGCCTTCAGATCCACTTGTGCAATGTAATGAAAAATCAAGCAAATCAAAGCAAACAATAGCAAAGAATGGGAAGAATTATAAGAAAAAAAATTAATATTTACCACGACATCACTGCACCACACAACACTTGTGCTTATTTGCATTAGGTTTACCTGCCCCCGCTGTTATTCGGAAGGACAGGAAGACAGGCTGGCGGGGGGACAGAGACAAACAGAGTCAGAGAAAACAAGTTGAAGACTTTATTAACGCTCTGTGGGACGAGCGGGAGCTCTTTCCCTCTCTGAGCGCCGCTGACACACAGGTTAAACTCACATAGCAGTGCGGTGCATTTTTGGGCCCGTGTGCTAACTACATCGGACATTTTTTAAACATAGCCAGCTGTGATTTTAGCAGTAGTGTGTGTGTGGGAGGTGAGGGCTGCTGCAGTATCTCTCAGTGTGCTCAGGTCACCTCGCACACACACACTACCCTCTATGACACACTAAGTATTGATGAAAGACCTGACTTAAGGCGCCTCTCTCTCAGCTAAAGACTTTCTGTCTGACACCGTGGAGACTGAAGCGACAGTGTGTAACACTTTCAGTCAGCTTGAAAAAAAAATCCTGTGCTGCTCTGACCTCTCTCACACTTTCTTTACACACTTCCTTAAATATAAACAGCTTTAAGTAAAGCCTGAGTGTTTAAAGGCAGATACAGACATTTCAGAATAAAGCTGAGTGATGAGTAAAAATGTAGTTGCAAGATTGAATCTTTTTTTTAATTATTATTCTTATTCTTCAAAATGTTCTTCCTGCCCATCTGGTGCAGCATCTGAAAGAGTATTCATACTACTGGATACCTTAAACTTAAACTAAGGGGATAACTTAATGAACTTAAAACTTAATAATGAGATATTTGTTGACAACAGTTCAAACCAAATGTAGTTGAAGCTAAACCATATCTTTATAAAGTTCAATAACATCAGCCTCACACAATTGCAACACAAATAATACAAACAGTTCCTCACTAGATATTACAGTGTTGGGAGCAGATCCTCTTCCTCCAGGCTCACACACACAGTGAACAGTTTAATCACAACACGATCACACACAGTGTAGACGTGGGCAGAGCCCCTCTTGTTACCTTGTGGTCCCCCATGCAGACATTGGGCCCGATGTTATCATAGACTACAGACTTCTCTTCATTTTCAGGCTGCAGACACACAAAATCAAATGTTTTGGGGGGGATGAAAACATGATGAGCGAGATGTTCTTGTCCATTATGTGAAAATGAAAATGTTCTTCCACACTGAGCTGCTGTGCAGCTTGTGTCACACAGTAAATACACACAGGATGCAGAGTCAGCAGCACCATGCTTGTGTTTACACAGTACAATCATTACAAGCTTGTGTCATGTTTTATAACACATTCATGGATGAGCAGTCAATGTACCAGCTTCATTAAACACAATTAGCGGGATTACTGTGTTGATTTCAAAATAGAAGTCCTACAGAACAATGCAATGGTGAGATTCAAATATTACCAACAGTGGCTAGTAGCCTCACTCTATTTTTGGATAGTAAAAATTATTAATAAAATCATCCAAGACAATAACAATTAGTTCAGGTGTAAAATCCTAATTATGTCACTCAGTTTATTTAACTGGATTAGTTGTCAACTATTAAATTAATTACAATTTTAATAATTACTTAACTGTTTTGAGTTATTTCTTTTAAGAAAAATGTCCAAATTCTTATTTCAGCTTGTACAGTTTGAATATTTTCTGCTTTCTTTAGTTCTCGATGACCAGAAACTGAATTGAGAACATTTTTGGCCTTTTTCTGGACCAAACAACTTTTTGATTAATCGAGAAAATTATTGACAGATGAATCCATAATGAAAATAATCATCAGTTACAGCCATAATACCAAGTCAGCCATTCAGATTGCAACTTTGTATAAATCTATCTTGGGGGTAATACTGTGAACAAATTTCAAATGAGCACCAGTAATTATGTGTTCAGACACATACTCAGAGAATTGTAAGAGACAGAGACATTAGTACAATTAAAGCAATTTAGAGGCACAAAAATAAAGTGACCAACAGAAAGAGGAAAGAAATGGTCCCAATTATGTTACACAGTGGTTTTCGTATACTTTTATGATGCTGAATTTATCATCATGAATAACAAAGGAAACATCACAGATTATAAATTAGTTGAAGAGTCACAGAGCAGCAGCGCAGCATCTGATTCGTGAAGAACACAAGTATAGATTAAACTGAAAGCACCTTTAGGAAACTTTGAAACGTGTGCACAGCACAGAGGAGACGAATGAAAAGCGGAAGTCATTTACAAAGTGGACATTTGCCTCTGAAGCAGAGACTCTGGGTGTAATCTAAGTGCCTATCTGAGGGAATCATGTTTCTATATCACTTTCTGCACACAAAGAAGCTGTTACCCACTCACACATGAATCTGCAGACTGGAATATAAATCACACTTGTCTGGTTGAACTAAAGACTTTTTAAACAGCCATCCCCAACCCCCCACATACACACGCGCGCACACACACACACAGGCTGGTGGGTGCTACCAGTTGTGACTCGGTGAGCTGCACTGGCGCTTCAGAAGAAAGAGACAGAGAGCTCGAGAATGAACCATAAAGCGAAATCCAAATTAACTTCAGACCAATCCTGCAGCCGAGCGGGGTCAGCACACGGTGTACCTCCACACCTCACTCTACCTTTTTCTAGCGGGCCACGCACTGGCACCTCTCTATTTGTCTGGCAGCCGGCCCCCGAGCCGCTGCCTCCCAAAGCCTGAGATACATTCATCAAACACACACTTGATAATTTACAAAGGCAGCATAAAATTGTGGATTTTCGGCCTGCATAATCTTTAGACAGATAAACAAATTACCCGGGGCCCTCCGGCAGAGAGGGTGCGCTCGCTCGGCTAAACATTCATTACCGGCGCTCCCGGAGCTGGTGCCGCGCTGCACAGCCAGCGGGCAACCTTTGGCGTGTTAGGGCTCGGCAAGCAGAAAATAACATGATGGCGAGTTAACCGACCGTGCCATGATAGATGACGCCACACGCCGGGCTGTTTACGGGCCTATGTCTCAACAATCTGTAATGCTCGGAGCCAGAGAGTGTGTGCTCAGTGAATCATCAGCCAATCTGCGAACACACTAACTGTTCCACTCTGTCCCTGCATTACAAGCAATTAGCCGGTGCTTGAGGGGAAGAAAAGCAAACAGCAGCCCAGCTGTGTGTGTGTGAATCACCTTTTACATAATTCTGACACATTAAGTGGGTGAAACAAACTGGGTGTTATCATTTTAAAATGCTTTACGAGTCTTTTGTTTTTCATAACTTACTGTAATATGGTGATCATGAGTTATTGTTCTAGAGCGGCCTCAGTCCGTAAAGAAGAAAGATCAGGAAGGAATTTCTCATTTGTGGCCGACAAAAGAAAGCCAAACTTCCTGAGCAGCCCCCCGCTGTGGACTGTACCTGTACAATACACTGCTGCATCTCTTTCACACACATTAACAGATGAAAGCCTGCACGTTCCCGCACTGCACAGAGTTCTAAAGTTAAACTTGTGTTTGGGAATCGGAAATGAGACTTTTCCACACTCGCTGGATTGTTTCTGGTGGTCAGCCTTTTTCTAAATCAGTAGTTGTTGTCTCGTAGAAAACTGCTATCAAATAATCTGGGAAAACTTGGCAGAGCTGCATCGCGGGTCTCTAAGTAATCCAACAAACAACAGAGGTGGCAGATTGGCTGGGGTTTACAATGCTGGGATGGATTTGAGGCTGAGCAGGGGGGCCTGCAGGGTTCGACTCTCAGAGGAAGAAGACAGATCTGTGGCTTTATGAAGAAGATGGGGCTCACTGGGGTGAAGTGCTGGGATACATATACTGTCTGGGTGGACCCATGGCTTAGTGCTCTGAATTAATATTCTCATCCTTCCATCTGTGAAGTGACAGAGGGCGGGAGGGTAATGTGGATCAAGGACGATAGAGTTATAGAAATAAAGGCTGAGACATTTCCCCAAAGAGGGAAGAGCGACGACATCTTGGTCAAAATATGAAAGAATCTGACTTTTAAGAGCATTCAAAAGCTCCTGAATTGGATCACGAGTGACATGTTTAGACTCACCTTTAAGACCAGGTCTCTGGCAGAGGCAGACAGCAGGATTCGGTCACACCAGGCGGGGCATCTGGTGTTCATGTACTGCTTCCCCTGACTGCTGTCTTCACTGTATGGATAACTGAGGAGACACAGAGGCAAAATGCAACCCATAAATAGAAAAACAGACTCATATGACAAGCATTTATAGACATTTATACATGTTTAAGGGCTATCCAAGTTATAATGAACTTTATTTTCTATTAAAGTGCTGCACAAAGAACAAGACAAGAGAGGAGAGGCAATAACGAAAGCAATAAATATGATTTGTATGAATCAACGGGGCTCCAGAGGAGTAATAAATATGGGACGTCACGTCATCTGCCTTATCTCAGAGACAGAGTTCAAAATGTTTTCGAGAAAACAGCAGGCCCATAAGTATGACCAATCATCTAAGTAATCTCTTGAATCAACACACATGGATGGCTCAATCAAAGCTATCTCTATTTGCCAACTGTACAGGTTGGGAGTGTGCGTTTGTGAGCAAGAGAGAGAGAGAGAGGAGAGGAGAAAAAAACATAACAGAAAGAATGAGAGTGAGTGGGACAGAGGGAGATTCAGTAGCCCATATGTATAGCTACATCCCTACAGGGTCATCAAAAACAGATTAGGTGCCGCAGCAAATGGCCAAGAGAGATTGTTATCTTGGAACAGCAGGGAACAATCGCATGATTTAAGCGGCGGCAAGGCTGGAGTCGGGCGGCGAGCCATCGAGCTGATACAGATTTACATTGTTGAGAATTCAATTTGCCCCTTCCGCTCATCAAACTGCTTCAGATTTACACGCCACCAATCCAATTTGTTTGTAGGCGCTCATCAGGATGTAAGACCGGGCTTACATACTGTAATACCAATCCAATTTGCTCCTTCAGTGCCACACGTGCTAACCGTAGCATAACACAAAGTGCCTCTTCTCCGAGGATGGTGATATCCTAATGATAAAATAAACACACACACATCTGGACTTCGATTCATCACACTTGCCGAGCTCTGATAGCTTAATTGGACTTTGCGCTGAGGCAGAATACGTTTCAGAAGCGTTGGCTTGCTTTGTAATGTATATGTGTGCATTCAAATCACTATGAATGCTGCTGCTGCTGCAGCTACCACTGTTACTAACACTGCTACTGCCAGTAACACCAGGACAATATAATAGCACTTCTCTGTGTGCTCACAGAATTTCTGCCAAAATGTACGTCGTCTGATGAGACCTAATGTGTCAGCTTTTAGTTGTCTCTGTCTGCGTCTCTTCAGACTTCATTGTGATGGCAAGAATCCAACAGTGGTGCCAGAGCTGGATGTTTCATCTGAACAGAAATGATCTGTGATCAGTTGTCTTGTCAGTCTTATTCTTTTCCTTGCATGTTACTTTTACTTACTTATCTACTATGAACTGTGGCTAACAACCATGTGTTTTGCTGTGGCATTATGTATTGCTGGATGTGCTATTTTGTGCATATGTGATGTTGTGTTTATGGATTTTATGAGGTATAAAGTAAGGTTATTATATTCCATTGTTCAATCTTTATAAGAGGTTAAATGAGTCTTTGGGGGACTCATTTACAGTTATTTTCTGTTAATCAGTGAGCACTGTCTGTGTCAAATAAACTGAACTATGTTAAAGGGGGCACACACACTTTCTCTCTCTCTCTCTCACACACACACACACACACACACACACACACACACACACACACACACACACACACACACACACACACACACACACACACACACACACACACACACACACACACACACACACACACAGAGCCCCCCCACCAGGTGAACAAACAGACCTGTAGAGAGCTACTTAAAGAAGTTCCCTGCCTCCAATTAGCATTAATAGCACTTAAACCATGGGGGAAATGCATGGAGGTTTTGGTATGCAAATCAAAGGGCTAAAGAAGTGATCCTGGGATAAAAGAGAGCATGAAGAATAGGATGAGTGAAACAGAGATAGACAGGGAGGCAGAAGAGAGGGGATAAAGACGGATCAGACAGAAAGAGGCAAAGTGAGGGTGGAAAAGAGCAAAGTCTTCAAAGGGCTTGTGGAGCTGCTCGACTTCAGGGTGGCCTGAATACTGCTGCTTCCTGAGGGACGGTCTCTGGCCTTAAACAGCCTGTGAACAATCCTCCTATCAGGGACTCTGTTATAGCTTTATTGACTAACAAGCCTGGGGTCATTTTGGTGTTAAAGAGATTGAGAGAAAATCAAGTTTTCCCCCTCACCTCCTTCAAACAATGAACTCCCCGCCTGATAGCAAACTTCCCCGAGCACTTCAACAACAAAACGTTGCTATCGTTCAGTCATTTTTGATGACAGCCAGTCATTGTAAAAGCTGATTAAAAATACTCAACAATGGCCATTAAAGGGCCATTCTGCTTCCCTGTGTGTGCAGGTATAAGTTGTTCCCCTTTCTGTTTTACCGCACCCTCCACAGGCTCCAGTAGAGATAACAAGTCTTAATGCAACAGCAAACAGTCGAATGGCGCGCTGGGGCCAAAGTGATTAATGTGTCCGATTAGCGAGCTCACAAACTTATCGGTGAAGGTAAACGGTCCGAGAGGGCGTGTGGGCTGGAGGCCGTCAGCTCATATCAGACTCTTATTGCCCGCAGCAAGACTAATTACACTAATTAATGGGCCAAGCTGATAACTCCAACAATTGTGTACCTGTGTAGGAGGGGGAGCTGCACTTCAACGTATCCATGCATACACACACATATACATACACACATAAACTGCTTTACCAACTCTTGGTCCCAGAGCAAATATGTTACACTGCGATTAATGATTTCATTTGTAGAATGCAAAGTTTGTGAGAGTTGTAAAATAAAAGGAAATAATTACAAAATGCAGCCATGAACGACCTTTAGCTGGGTCAAAACAGAACAGAAGGAACAGTTACTGGAACAGTAATAGTAAAGGCTGCATTCATTAAACTGCCATATTGCCACATTGTCCTGATTGGGACGCTTTGGAATAAAATATGTTCTCTTACAGTTTCAGATCCCTGCAGACATTTTGGAATTATGAGTACGTCTCACTTCACTCCTTAGTAGTGACATACAGTACAGCACATAAGTAAGTCAGTCATTTCCAGAGTATATTTTGAAACACTGCTGATCTGCATAGAAAACTGTTCAAGCTGTGACAAAAATCACTTTTACAGTCCGGATGAGTGTTGTTAGTGAACACGATTCTGTCACAATGCAAGGAACAAAAGAAGTGAAAGAGCTGCTTTCAACAGAAAGGAAATCACCTCAGAAAACAGAAAAGTTTTGTAAAAACTTCTGCTGTCTGTTACATTGAACAGGTAGTGAAATGCCAAAGTCACAGTTTGATTATTTTAACATTTCCTCTAAGTATCAAATGGTTAAGTATGGTTATTACTTGAAGAAAGAGCACTATCACAGAGTATAATGTGTCGGATAATAACACTGTTGACTGTCTGATGACTGAAATATTTGTCCTGACAGGTTTCTTTGTTATGGTCACTGGTGTTTACAGTTTTTTACAGCACCTCCTGTGTAAAGTTGACATAGGCATACCATATTTCTGATTGTTCCTCCATTCTTTTGTGTTGCTGACCACATCTCAGATGATACATGTGTGCACGGTCGCACGTCGAGACCCTCTATCGCCCATTGAGAGCTCATTCATTCATGCTTGGTTTGGGGTTTAATGTTTGACCTGGCTGCTGACACATCACTCACGCGTGTTCCGCCGCTGTCAGCTTGTTTGTCTTGCAACAGTAAAAACTGGCGAGGTGAGCATATAGGCCCTACCTGTAGTGTGTCACTCAGCCTCACCCAGCAGAGGGATAGGCTGTTGTGACATAAATTACTGTACTATACAAGCTAATATATCTACACACACTTTATTTAAATAACATTTACAATAAAAAGATTCACACAAATAAAAGCCGACTATGAAATGGAAGGTAGGATTTTGTTGGCAGGCCTGACTACCAACCTGCACGTAACACCGGACATGGATTGCTCTAGACCAGACTTCCTTACCCCATATTCTCTTATCTCCTCATCAAAAGCTATTACCTTGTTCTACATAATGACAAATAAGAGACAGGCCAAACAGTGGGCTGTTTGGGTGTTCAGTATTTAATGAGGGCAATATAAACTTAGGAATATAGGTAGGGCAGGAAGCCAAAGATAAGAGTCATAGTACAATAGTAATAGCAGTGTGAGGTCAACGGTGGTGAAGAGCATCATGGGATGTTGGAGTGGCCATTGCCAGGCTGCGATTGGCTAAAAAGTCAGAAACTGAGAGTTTCGAACGACTCGCTGCTTCTACAGCTATGTTTGTTTGCGGTTGTCAGGGGAGGCTTGGCAAAACACAACACACACACATACACAGATTCAAAAAGATCAGCCAAATGCTATCAATAAAGCTGAATGTTTGCTTCAGTTTGCAGAGCTGGGAGGCTCGCAGGCACAACATTGGCATAGTGCAGTACAAACAGAGTGAAATGCCATCAGTTGCTCATGGCTCACAGCCTGCTGGGGTTCAGCTATGACATGTTCTGCCTTTATTCTGCTCTAAATGAAGACAAGAAGACACAGATGGCACCCATTTAATCCTCTCTGTGTAAGATTGTTTTGAACAAAGACTCCCTCTCAGTGGCATCATTTCAGACAAGAGGCAACGAACAAGACAGCGGACAATCTTCAGCTATAATCGCCACAATGGCCCCTCATCATTTTCACAGGCTCTCTAGTCGTTAGAATGATGGATGCCTTGGTGGTTGTAAAACAATGTTCCTGTTCAGTAGATTAGCCTGTAACGCTGAGTCCTGTGGCCGCGCTCAGCCAACACGAGCCACGCACTCACAGTGGTTCAGACGCAGTGCTTTAACCCAACGTTGTCGTTAAAGTGCATCTGTGGTGATCCTTAAATGGAGTCACGCGCCTCCACTCCAGTGTAGCATTGCTGTTGACGGAGTAGAGAACAAGAAGCCTCGTTCACGTAGGATGCAAACAGCGCAGCTATAGGACTAATGTATTCACAGTCAAATACACATGCAGAGAGGGTGACATCATTCGTACCGGCCTTCAGAGGCCGTGTGAAGAGTGTTAGTCACATAACAAAGGCAGTTACTGTATACAGGAGAGCCATCTGTGCGAGCACTTCCTATGAGCTCAAAACAAGTCTCGAGGAATTCTCCACCGCAGTGACAATTCTCTCATATGTACTTATTAACTGTTATTGAGGAACTGGCAGGTAGCCATTTGTGTCACTTGACCAAACTTTTCTCTCATCTGAAGGGCAAAGTCATTCTCTCTGGCATCAGCTTTCAAACCTGCCCCTTCCTCTTTCATGACAGTGTGAATGTTGTAGCTTTCCCCAGCAGGCAAGTCACTTTTTGGCTTGTCCTTACAGACCTGCAACTTTGGAAAATGTACGCTAATGTGCCAAAGCTGGTCCCAGGGTGCTTCCCCAAACAGTGAAGACACAACTGTTTATCAGTTTCTGCCCCCTCGCTGGCCTCACCTCCTGACCCGTGGGCCACGCTCTGCTTCTTTCCATGTCTAGACTTGACAAACACAGACACATGGGACTGGAGCCATGCTGTTCCCTTTAACACCTTCCCATCCTTCTCTCTATATGTATTTAGACGAGAGGTTCGCCTAAGCACTGGAATATATGGAAAAAACAATACATGCCAGAGAGAAACGTATGTTTGCTCTGCTGCACGGTTAACTGGTTAACAGGTCAAATATCTGAAAAACTATTGGATGGATTGCCATGACGTTTTCTACAGATTCATTGCTTCAGAAGACAAATCTTACTGACTTTGGTGATCCCCGACATCAAATATACCTGCTAAACATCAGCACCAGCGTCTGTTTTTCTTCTTCTGGCAGCAGTATGCCACCGTTCCCACATTCTGGAGCTGACAAGGAAACCTACATTTCCATGCTGCCTTTCCAAAGACCCACATGTAGACTTGTGAACATGCATTAATAGCAACATGTAGTGTTTTTAGTAACAGTAGTTCTACCTCAGTAGTAACCAGATGTTATGTACTCTACATATCTGTACTGTGGCTCCTCAAACAGACCCATGGGGCAGCAGGGATCTTTTCTACTCCTGACTTTTTCCATCTTTTCTCCCATCGATGTTCCACAACTTCCACACCATCTCCCTGCTCTAAAATCACTCATGATTTGTCCACTGATGGAGTCGTACCGCTGGTCTGATGTCACTCAAAATCTCCCTCAAAGCCTATTCCCAGTAACCATGTTACAGGCAGAATACATTCTTCCACTGCTCCCTCATTGTCCACTGCATTTCCTCCTGAAGCTGGGGTCCCGATTCAATTTTTGCATCGATCTCGTGCAAAAAAAGGGCAAAGAAATCAGATCAGAGGAGTACTAAAAGCTTTCCCCTAAATCAATCAAAATACATGAATATGTTACTGGTGCCTTAGTATGTTTTAGGGGATATTACCGTAGTTATGCCATTCCTAATATGAAATCAAAAGTACCATAATGTATAGTAAAACTTACCATTATTTTCAGTCAAATGGCCATGCTGCAGCCTATGCAAAGATAATGACCTAATGGCTTGTTGCAGTCTCGTGCACTGAGCACAGGAGAAGCTGCACCTAAATAAATGATTGGTTTCTGATGATCGGACTCATCTATTCTCTCCCATAAACTGGTTGAGAATACCAGTAACCATACACGGGCTCCTGTGTATGAGTGCGTATGAGTCGGCCCGCAGCAGCCGACTGGCTCCAGGTCCAACTGTGACAGGGCCCGGGCAAATTCCTCACCCCGGTGCCCAAACACTTAGACTTGTCATGGCCAACTTTGACAGACGACTTTTTGAAAGTAAAGGAGATATGCATTTTACAGCTTGCAGCTCCTGCAGCGATGCAGGGGGAAGAATTCATGCATGTATGTGTGGGAGCAGAGATGTTATGTCTGCAAAACTCGACGTCCAATCCAAAAAAATGAACTTCTGGACAAAGGTGTTCCGGCTGTACTTAAAAATTCTTTGGCTGCTAAAAATAGAAAGCTGGAGATAAAATTTTCTGCATTGTGGCAGTCAGTCACTTTGTGTTATCCAATCTTTAGTTCATCCTTGACAGCGTGTCTCATTTTGTGACAACTTCTTATCCACCGCAGGACAACAGACAGAATTAACTTGCAGATTAAATGTTTGTGACTAGTATTGATTTATAGATCTGAACAAAAGTGAGCCGTGTGCGTGCATGAGTGTGTGTGTCAGTGAGGGTGTGTTCTGACGGCCTGCATTAAAAAGAGTAATAACCTCACAGATGGCGAGGGGCTGGTCCGGAGCAGGCTATGTGATGGAGAACAATCGCTGAAGCTTGATTGCTCAAGGAGCACAAGGCAGACCTGACAAGGGGGTGGGGTATCACTATATGTGTGTGTGTGGGGTGTGTGTGTGTGTGTGTGTGCGAAGTGGGAGGAGGGGGTTGTTTAAGTTTAACTAGGCCACTGCTACCCATTACAAGTCTGACAATGATGTGGTTTGTCGCGCACACAGAGTAGATCAAATCAAATTTCATATGCTGCTCCTGGGTTTCATCTATTTGATTCATCATCACCTCAAGTATGTGGAAATCATTTGTATTCTTCCACAGCAGCACATTCATTCCTCCCTGTGGAGAGATGATTCAGTATTATATGGATAGGTGCAAAAGTCAGCCAGTGTAAAAGGACAATAAATCCACCTGTCACTTATGCAAAGTGATGTAAATGGGGTCCCTGATTAAGACACAGAGTCATTTAAAAAACAGGGACTGGCAGAACCTTGACACATGCACTCACACACACACACACACACACACACACACACACACACACACACACAGTCTTTAACTCACACTCAAAGCCACTCATATACACACACTTTGATAGCTCTATGTATATCTCAAGCCCTCTCTCTCTCTCACACACACACACACACACACACACACACACACACACACACACACACACACACACACACACACACACACACACACACATACACTAAAATCCCCCGCCGCCCTGCGCCTGCCACTAGAGCAGTTTATCAAGTAATTATTGTTTGATTACAGCGTTTCATTATCTGCACTGATTGAGTCACAACCGGCGGCAAAGGTCAAGCGCCATTAACGCGCTGCTCCCGAAACATATTTCCACGCCGGCCGCGTGTTTGCCCTCCCTCTCCTCTGAAAGGGCTAATTGCAAATGCATTTGTTTGAGGAAGAGGAGAGGAGACCACTCGCTCCAGTCTCCCACAAGTCCCACTGAGACGGAATATCAATGCTGCCCAAAGCGTTGGTGCAGCAACACACACACACACACACACACACACACACACACACACACATATGAAAAAACATACACATGGGAGCAGTTTGGGACCATATCCAATCATACTTAACGACTGATACCCATCAAACACAGATCCAACAGCTTTCATAAAACCATTTCGGACAATGAGGGGGTGACTGACTCCTGATTTCACATATTAATAATGAGTCCTGATCAGCACAGTTACTGCATTTACCAACATCTGTTAGTCTCCTGTGTGTGAAAATTTAAGCCTTAGGGTTTGCTCTATTTATGTTGTCTTTATCTGTCATTTTGTGGCTGTCCAATGAAAACCACACAATGCTGAATCTTTCAAATAAACTGAAGTCTTTCTTTATAATTCAAGAAAATTGTCTTGATGCTAGATAAACCATTTAAACCCCTTATGACTATTTCAAAACATGACTTGTAACAAAGCTGAAAAATTGAGCTGATGTCTGGATCAAACTGCACAGTAACCCATTCAACAGTCTAACTATAAAAGAGAAATGACAACCTCATGATACTACAGGAGAGTCAGTAGGGATCATGAAACGTCTGAACAAAATTTAATTTCAATGACAATCTATCCAACAGTAGCTGCTAGAGTGGTTAAAAAAATCAGGACCTGATTCTGTAGGAGCAGGAGTATTGTAGATGTCAGTAGTGTGAACATGTAGGTGTTTAAAATAAGTTGTGAGTGATTCATAAAATGGCTCCATACCTGGGTGGGAAAGAGATGTCCAGTTCATGCAGCCGATCCTTGAACACCGACAGCTCTTTGTCATACTCTAAAAGCTGTGGAAAGAGCAGAAAAGTATGGGAATGAGAGAAGCTTAAATTATGACTGAATGCTCTTTTCCAGTTTTGCTCTGCTTTATATTCATACATCACACACTTTACTTTCTAAAAGACGGCTGGCACAAACGTGATTATGAGATGGTCCAAATGTTGTGTCTTTATGCTTCAAACTTTAGATTTGTCTTCTGAAAAGTAGGTTTGTTCCACCAAATAGACACATACCAAGATAATTCAAGGACAGTCTGAATCTTCAGTGAGGGATGGATAAGAATAAGCCAAATGGGAGTTGAGTACAGCAAGATACATCTCCTCCACGCTGGCAAAAAGAATTGACAGCAGTTGACCAGTTGTGTGTGTGTGTTACTAGCCCCGTCCTACTGGGGGTCTATCTTTCCACACTGACAGTGCATCCACACACTCTTCATCAATCATGTCTCCTCACCCAGCTGTACTCACTCACTAGAGTGTACACACACACGTCCCCCAATTTCCCCCCTTTCACAAAACCCATAAATCATTAGTGAAAAGTGCAATTAGCGGCTTCTTGTACACATTAATTATCTGGGAGATGAACAGGTAGCTTGGGCACCTGCATGACTGCCTCCCTGAGAGACTGACAGCTATGTTTCCCGGCAACCCCCCTAGTGGACCTCGCGGCTAGCCCCACCCTTTTCTTTTTCAGACAGGGAGACATCGAGATGCAGCTGAGACATGTTTGTTTTGTGGTAAATTTGGCTATTGTACATGTTTCAAACACCGGGCTACAATTATGGCCTGGTGAAGACCTCATCCTAGACGCTACGAGTCTGACAGCGGCTGTATAAGCATCTTGATGTTAATGACATTACATTGGTGTATTACATGCAGCAATATGTTGATGGCTACATGATGAAATATCAACGGAGATGACGTGGTGCACATGGGTAATATTTGGAAGGACGTCCTCACAAAGTGGAGACGAGGGAGGAGGGAGGTGGATGTCATATGAATATTATTGTATCAGTGGAAGGTAACTACAGTCTTCCATCTATGCTGACATATTTATGTTGTCCACGGCTCACTGTGTATGCATTGTGTGTACACACATATAAATAAGCCAAAGTCCAGCATGTGCGTCCGGCGATGACGCTCCGCGTGTTTGTGTGTATGTGTGATTATGTGTCAGTGGTGTAGAACAGTGGCGATTACTTCCAGGCAGAGGGGCCTCCCAGACGGAGTCTCAGTGGTTCAGGAGGGCAGATGTGCTGCATTCATCAAACTCACAGTGCCGGGGTCACAGGAGAGACTCACACACTGTGGATGAAGGATGGCTGAGCAGGGGATGCAACCCCACGCTCCACTGTACACCACCGACTCACCATCCACCCACTGATACTTTCCTCTTGTGTGTGTGGTGTGTGTGTGTGTTATATCCCGACCGATAGCGATAGTGGATTTTTGATGCCAATAACTGAGAGTTTCTGAGAAATCTGGTAATCTGTGTAAAATGAAAACTAGCTTAAGAAAAAACCCACAATTTTTTAAACTATGGACTCCTGATTTCAAACAGGTCGACAAACGCAGGCTTCTCAATTCTAGCTGTAGTTAGCTAAGTTGACATTAGCTTCCTGAGTTGGTTGCAAACACTGTCTCCCTACAGTCAGCATCCTCAGCGATGATCTTGTATTGCAGGATAGAGCTGGTGTGATAATGAAAGATCAGACTGTTATTTCATTCTGGTTGCTCAGCTTTCATACTACAGGTTTGATTCATGTTTTCCTGTTCATATTTTCAAACAGTATTTCACTTTGAAAATTACAACAGAAAAGACTTTTAGGGTGAAGAACAGCCAGTGTGTTTGGCGAACATAACGCTATCTCATATAGCGAGTTTGGCTGCTGTTGCTGGAATGTAAATTTCCCCAAATCTAATAGCAGTACAGAGCCACAAATACTGGCCTACACTCTGATGTAGTAACATCCTTACACACAGTGGGGAAGCACTATGCATTCAAAATGTAATCTGCAGTGAAATACCACTGGTATGTGAGCTAGTTAGCTGGACATGCTAATGTTTTACGGCATGTTTTTGTCTGCTGGAGCAGACTTTTCTTTTACTTTACTTTTCTTGAACTTTTTCTACTTTTGCTTTTGTTGTTATACTTTACTTTAGAAGAGGGTTTAAAAAAAGAAACCACCACCCAAAATGTGTATAAACAACAATAAACTTTTAAAGAATTGTTGCCAGAGTGTGCAGAGAGAGGGATGTTGTGCATTTTGAAAATAAACTTGTAAATCTTCCCTGGACAAGCTATGAAACAGTGACACTGTTTCTAAGTATCTTTGGAATTTATGTACTGAAATTTCTTGTTACTTATTGGCTGTCATATACACAGAAACTGATATATTTACATTAATCATAATGGATGAATTAATATTCTCAGATATATTGGCCCAGCTGATTTATCAGTTGAGCTGAAGTGTGAGACAGAGCGTGGAAAAAATGAATGGTGCAGTATATTTAGCAATTTGTAATCATGTTCACTCAAACGCAAACCAATTTCACGTTCACAGGTGTGATTGTTTATTTGAGGTAAAGCACCTCAGACAATAAGTGTGTGACAGTTTAAACAGCAGGGGATGAGCAACATATGGCTGTGTGTGTCCACGGTAAGCCTTAAGTGAATGTTGAGTAATTCATTCAGGTGAATAAAAAAACCCCACAGCTACAAATTTCACACTACATTTCATCCCAGGTCAATTAAGCATAATGCTCCGCGGCTCTGCTATGTCAGTGGTTTAAAAAAACAGCTTATATTGGTTCAAGGCCTCATGACATTATAAAGCCAGGAGTAGTTTGTCAACCAGAAGTGACCTTGTGAGTTGTGGAGGAGGTGGCGTGAGATGATGCAGCTCCGCCAATATCGCAGAGTGAAAAGGATGAAGAAGTGTCCGGGTAAAAACTACCCTGTCATGGGCTCAAATTTCTGACTTTGCTTGGATGATCAGAGCGCTCTTAAATCAGAGTGGCGCTGATAGTTAAGAGGCAGGAAGTTGAGGGAGGTAAAAAAAAAAGGGAATACGAGGTCTTTGGCCCCCAACTGTCCCTCTCACTGTCCCTCACACCTGTAATTGTGCTTTGATTTACGCGTTGTCAAATATCCCCTGTGACAACACCTGCTGCCATTAAAAGCCATCAATAAATGTTGAGGTGAAAGGTCATTTAATTTGATTTTTACACCTCACACTTGGCTTTCATTGCAGGGGCCATATTTTTCCTTCTTTTTATGGGATCTTCATTATTTTGTGCGGAAAAGCGATAAACTGTCACTGAAGGGGGGGATGGTCGATTGGTATTAGGAGAGGCAGACCCAAACAAAACACAACACTACAGTAAACTGCACCTCTGAACTCTCTCCTTCATGCTAATTCAATTATGTAGAGAGGAGGGGAATTAGACAAAGACTGATGTTTAATACAATGATGAGAAAATGTCAGAAGAAGGCACAATTTTGTCTGTCTTCCCCACTCTGAAGCATTTTTTGAGGAACTAGGCAGTGAGAGGCGAGCTAAACAAAGAGACAACCAGGGACCCAATCCAGCATCAGTTTATATAAATCGTTTAAGGTCAGATTTTATTTAGCATGGCTTCTGTATTACCACTTAAGAGCTTTGACAGGAAAAAAAACTTTAGGCCAGAGTGACATTTGTTCTTTATTTTTTTATGTCCTTTCATGTTTAAAGCGTCTCTGGCCTTTTTGAGTAATGCTGAGGACGATGCTGCCAGCATGACAAGGAGAGGCATGCCAGACAGAAAGGTTCATCACTTACTACAGCTAGTACACAAACACACCCTCTTCTCCTGGTCCCCCATCTGCCGACACCACACTGATAAAGTTACAATAAAGAGATACTGAAACAAAATCAATGGGGATGGAGGAGGGGGACGGCCCCGCGGGTGTGTGCTCCAGGAGAGGAAGAGACACTGTGCTGATCTACAGATCTACAGCACAAACATGCACAATACGCATGCGTTCACACAAACACATACATACACACACACACACACACACACACACACACGAATGAACACACACAACACGCTCCTCCCATCTCTCCACCGGAGCAAGGCCCCACGGTGCCCCTTGACGCTACAAGCGCCCGGAAAATTTAATCTTCCCAAATACTCATCAGGGCTCTCCATCGTCCCGCCGTGACAGCGCCGGGGATAATTAATTATACAATTTCGATGGGAATATCGACTAAACAAACCTATTAATCATAGCAAAAGTCAATAGGCATGGACACATTCAATCATGTCCCGGCCAATGATTACTCCTCTCAAAATACAATAATTATTTTCAAGAGCTGCCTCGAATTAAATATCTGTCAAGCTGGTACAAGTCTTGCAGTTGATGAAGGATGCAATGGATTTTTTTTCTTTGCCGTTCCCCAGTGGAGGAGTGTGAGGAGGGACATTTATCCTTTTGGAAAGGTAGTTTGTTTTATAAGGATCATAACATGGTGTGTTTAACTAGACCATGACCATCAGATTATCTCTGATGCCCCCATTATGTCATCCATCTTGTCTGACTTGGGAGGAGGAGGAGGAGGAGGAGGAGGAGGAGAGGGAGGAGGAAATCAGGGGAGCCTCAGCCTCCTACACCTTCTGTTACACAGTTTCTACACATTTCTGATGATCACACTCCATGATTCACACGTGTCCAATAATACAACGTGTAAGGTCAATATCAGCCTTCATCTGAGTCTTTTAAATTCCATCTTTGGTTAAATAACTAAATGATGTCTTTTTCTGCTGTTTTGATGAACTACCTTGATCACTAGGGGGGTTTAATATGCTTTTCAGAAAATATCGTCACACACTGTATGTATGTATGTATGTATGTTTAAAGATGATTCCTCCCTCTAAAATAACCAGACTTCCAACTGATAGATCAAGCAGAATGACTTGTTCACACGATGGAAACTGTGTGACCAGACCTTTATTTTAAATTCTTTTGAAGAACCTGTAATTTGCAACTTCAGTGTAACACTACAGAAAGCTGACAGATACAGGACACAGTAAATTTGTGATGATCTCACAGTGCAGAAACCGTTTTGTCCTCAAACTGAAAGAAACCTAAGGGAAAGAGATATCGGGGTGAATTCCACTACCCTTCCAGATTTTTTATTACTACAGGGGCTGCATTCACTACGCAAATATAAAACAGAGCATTTGTGCTTAGCAAACCTACCCTGCATAAATACAGACTATTTGCTTAGGGGCCAGATGAGTGGAGCTCGTCACATAAAAGAACAGCGACTGATATACACATGAACGCCAAAAGGCTTGAACACTCACAGGAAAGTAACTGAGGGGGCCTTCTTGTACACTTTAATTATTCTCTACACACAGATGTCTGCATATGAAGACAGAATTTGAAGGACAAGATTTTGATATCGACTACATGCTGGTTTCTGCTTGTAGCAGTAGTTGAAATACAATCTTGCAACCCATCAGCTTTCGTCTGATGACAATTTAGCTTTTTATAAATCTATGTCGTGAATCAATCCACTCATAGACGTCATCTCTCAACTCCAACTCCATTCTCAGCAGCAACAGCACAAAGATCTGCTGGCTACACAGAAGACTCCAGAACGTTTCCCCTAGAGGCTAACTCGTCATCAAACTGTAGCCAATGGGTTTTGAGACTGACTTTTATGTGACCCAGTCTAATTCAAGAGCAGACAAACACAAGTACAGACAAAAGTAAATTTTCATACATGTAGAAATATGTCATATCACATAAATACATACAGTGCGCTGTAATCTATGTTCATTTATACAAAAATGACCGATCTTAGCCCAAGAGTTGATTAAATTATGATTCTGTAATATTCAGAAATGTTAATATTAAATTATCAGAACTTATATGTTGTTTTTACATTATGTGGGCAATAAATAAATAAACTCTATGCTCAAGCCTGGCAAGACAAGTGGCTTCACAGTCCATTCTGTTGATGTGTAGATGTGTGTGCATCCTTCATGAGGTTTTTAACAAGGTCCAACTTTGAACTACTTAATGTAATATATAGCCTTATAAACGAGGAAGTGTGTACCGGGTGTTTTTCACTTAACACTCACCTCACCTACACTCAGTCTCATTTAAATGTTATTCCGAAGACATTTAGCCCCACATTTAGGACAAAGACAGTGTGTGTCAGGCTGAAGTGATGTGAGTGTATCAACTAAACCATCTGCATGGCTCAGGTCAGGAGCAATGACGTGTTTGTACATGAGCCTTTTTAACATTACATTACCCTTTCTGTACTATTCAATTATGAAAAGCCCTCAAATCAAATTTTGTAGCTGAGATTAATCTTTGGATTGTTAATGTCTCGACAGTTTTTGGCCTGTCCCTTTAACTGATAAACAATTTCAAATGTAGAAAATGGCCACTGTTACTATACAATGGAAAAGACTAGTCTATAAAGTTGATAAGAAATTCTTGAATTTGTAATAAATGTGTGCAAATGGAGAGATGGAGAGAGTAGATGAATATATAAAGGTTAGGAATCAAAGGGGTGACTTACTGAGGTCCCATTGTTTTCCCGGAAAACGTCCTGGTTGACATAATTAAAAAGCTTCTTTTCAAGTTGAAGAACAACCTGAATCAGGGTCAAGAGAGAAACGGTGCTCTGATTAACACCAATACTAATGTGAACTGCACTTTGTAATTAGAGCACTAATGAACAGCAGTGTGCTGCAGCAGCAGACAGCACTGTTAATTCTACACGTGTCTCACTGAGGGATCACACCACTTTACACCGCACGTTAATGCAACCTGTAATACCTGTACAGTATAATATAGGATTAGAAAAGAATTCATGTTTGAAGGTTCAATTACAAGTTTTCTTTTTCAACATGTAGTATAGATGCATCATCCTGATCTGGCCCAGTGTGACTGGGCCTTAACCCCAATCTTTTAAATTTTCAATTTTTTTATTCATATTTGGCAAAAAAGGTAGAATACCAATATGATTTATATTCAGTTATAAATCTGATATATTTTACTGACGTTATGACAAGTCATCTTTGTGTTGGGCAGAATGATTGCAGAACATCTTACCTTTCGGTCGTTGTCACTTTCTCGGAATATTAGCTTGTCGACCTCATTGGTGTCTGCGGCTCTGACTGTCTGCATGGTGGCAGTGGAGCAGAGACTCTGGAGGTGAGAGATGGAGAGAATGAGTGATTACAAAGAAACAAAGGAGGACAAGATTGTGAAGGTCAAATCCTATCAGGAATACATGCTGCAGCAGGTTTGTTTGTTTGTTAGAAAACAGATACAGAAAAGTCACTAAAATAGAAACCAATTATTAATTTGTCACCCAGATGTCCCCCCACACCACCACATACACACACATTTTGTACAGTAATTTATAACGCTCTTAGATCGCACTATTAGAGCAGCCATTGTACCTGAGAGCATGCAATACACTGTGCTGCATTTGAATGATTTTTAAAGAACCGTCCCACAAACTACCACCTCACTGTCCCCTTTCTTTATCTGGGTCTATGTACTGACCCCGTGGACTGTGTGCATGGTTAAATTCCCCTTTGTGGACTCTTTTAACAATTAGTTAAACATTCGACCATCTGTGTTTGAAGACAGTTGAATGAGGTAATCCCTCAACCAGTGGTTCCCATACCACACGGCAGGGACTGGGTGACCTGATTGAAATTCAAAGCACAGATTAGATAATCGGGTCAAGCCAATATAGCGAGCAGAAAAAGGCCCTTTAGACTGAAATGTCACAAATCAGTCCTGCTTCGGCCACGAAGAAAACGGCACATCAGATTAGAACAAACACCATGCCCTGAGAGAAAGTGGAACAACTCTCTGCCCACCCCCCCCTCCGCCACACCACCACTGCCTCAACCCCATTCCTTCATGCTCACCCCCCCTCCCCAAAAGCAACTTTCTAAAGCCCTAACAAATCGCTCCATCTTTCACTCATTTAGGCCATCCAAATGCAGGGTCAATATGGTCCCCTGGCAGCCAAATGCTAATGCGCTTAAGTGCGCTTAAGCAGCTTTGTGCAATGAATAGGCCAAAGAAGGAGCTAGTGAGAAGGGCAAGAGATACTCTCCCTGTCAAAAAGTCATTGTAGCCACGACGAGCAAAGACAACCGCACAGTCATTTTTTACCATCTTTAATTGGGGCCAACTGCACCAAACGTCATGTGGTATCCTTTCTGTTCAATACTCATTTTTATCAACTTCAAATGTAAGTGACAAAAACTACAACCTCTCTAGTCGAGTGAAGGCTGTGACTTTGAAATATCAAAAACATATTGTTCTTAAATGGACCTTAATGTTTGTGGATCCTACAAACATCAGGATCATTTGATTCTTCCAAGCGAGCACCTTTCTGTCATCCTCTTTGAAAATCCATCGAGCAGAAATCCCTGGCCACTCCACAGCTACCTGACGCCAGAAGCTCACACTGCCTACTGGCACAATAAGTATGTATATATATATATATGTGTATATATATATATATGTATATATATATATATATATATATATATATATATAGGACAGAAATAGCCCCTCCATTCATGTTCAAATGATTTTTTTCAAACCAGTAAGCAGAACTTGGGATCAATACACGGTCATAACTAAACATAAATATGTCCTCTACATTTGACAGTGGTGCAGCTACATAAGTAAGTGCAAATGCATGTGTACATGCACAGATAGAAGACCATACACACAGGACTGTACTTGGAGAAAAGTGGGATGACATCATTCTCAGTGAGAAAATTGTACCACGGGTTTTGTATTCATGTTAGCATATACCTTGGGCCAAGAGTTTCATTGCAAGGAAGGTTCAATTAGGAAAAAAAGACAACTAGCTAATGCTGCCTTTCTTGTGGGAAAATGTCTTTTCCCAGAACTATTAAATTCTGGGTTCCTGAGTGAATTTTAACTATTTTAGCTTCAGGGAAACTAATGATTCAACTGCAGATTTTAGATTTGGCCTATTACAAGAGTGACAAAGAAGCTGACACTTGATTTATCTAAGATGTGCTTTACATTCAACTCAGTGTCAGACTGAACAGGATGAAGTGATTTTTCCATTTATATCTGAAACAAATGAATGTTGATAAGTGCAGCACATCACCACTCATGCGGTCAGTGCTGTAGTTATCCTGGGCAGGACTGTAGCCTAGTGTTCGATGCTGACACGTGACTGATTGATCTATCCAAAAATTCATTGACTGACCAATCAGTGTGTGTTCGGAGGTGGCTGATTGCGCCAGATTGATCAGAGCACTCCTACTGTCGTCCTTCATGAAAAACATTTCCCATCATCCAACACACACAGCCTATAAGCCTCAGTCCTCGCTCATCCCGGTGCCTCTGTCACAAGATCTGCCCACCAAACACCAAGATGGGGAAAATGAGAACCCCATGCTGTCACTTAAGACCATATCAATGCAGTGATGTCTCCTTCTTACTGCCAGCAGAGTCCAGGTGCTTGTGGAGAATCTCAGAACAGATCTCCCCCTTCAAAGCTCCTGCCTCCTAAGCACATTAAACGCAGACACGCTCTCACTGACCGCCCTAAATGATATTACTGTAATTCATTTGGTTGCAATGGGCTCCTTATTTAATACAAGACAATTAGTTAGTTTGGAAGGGAAAAGAGGAAAATATTAACAGACAGCTGTCAGGAGAAGCAGATGTATTCCAGGGGACAGTGAGCTGTAGTCATGGGAACAGTAAGGTGTAGTCCAGAGGACAGTAAGGATGTCTTCACTCCTCTTGGATAACTGATCCGGCAAAGTGACTTGGCATCACATCTCTGCATTATGGGTCACAGGTCAACACTGAGTGTTTGTAGAGGGCCAGAGGCCGGGGGGCTGGGATGAGAGGTTGCCGAGGAAGGCACTGCTTTTGTGCATCAATGGAGGATAATCTCATGACTGTCGAAGGAGGAAGCGGCTGTTTAAAAGGAGCTCTCTATTCCAGCTGCTCTCCTTAGAAGAGAGGTTAAAGCAATCTGTCCCACTTCAAAGACCAAAGACACGCACACATTCAAGCCTTCTGTCTCTGGTCCTGCCAACAGATGGAGGCCATCCACTGTGCCCGACTTAAACACTAAGAAACCCACATACAGCACCATGACATCCCTGACAATGCGTATCACCCACGGGGCTGTTTTACATGCCTACATTCAAAGAAGAAGCAGACTAATGAAAATACACACCGAAAAAACATTTAATTAAAACGACAGCAAAGATTTAAAGACAAAATATTTAATTTATTAAAAACCTTTTCTGCTGATTCTTGTTAACAATCTACATTTCCTTGGCTCGATACAAAGATGGTTAATAGAGAGCAGAGTGAACCTAAAGGATACGGCTGGCCTTCTTCTGTATTATTCTTACTTTCAACAAATCCCATAAAAAACAATGTCTTTCAACACTTTTGGACTACCCTCTCTGTGGCACTCGGCCCTGAGCCCATTAGATTCCACTGAAGATGTAAATCTTAAGAAATCAGGTCACACATATATAGTGTAGTTTAATTTTTAAAAAAGGCTAACTAATTTCATAAAATAGCTGGCCACTGCAGCTCTTGGCACACGTTACTGAAACAGGAGTATATGGTGCATTTTTCTTGGGGACTTTATTCAGCTGTGGATTAAAACAAATTTGGTACACTCGCGGTTATTTACAACAGCAGCAGGGTGTGTGTGGGATTGACTCAAAATAAACTGGTGTGTGTGTGTGTTCATGGTAATGAAGGAACATGTCACCCAGTGCAACAGTGTGGCTCATTGATGTGGTTTTAATAGTTTTTGGACAACAATGGAGCTCTGTGGCTCAGTGGAATTAGATATACACAAACAATACTTGTTAGTGGGATTCTTTAAAGATTTATTTGTATACTTGTGACTAATTATTTCAGTATATTACACAGTATTATTTCATTATAGTGTATAGTGTAGGGCACTTGGCAACTCCAGCTCTTTGAACCACGATCCACATTTGAGATCCTGTTTAACTTCATATTTAATGACTCGTTCTTGGCCGACCAGTGTCTGATTAATATGTGTTTGCTTTATGCGTTTGTCCATATTGACTCTGATGAAGACACAGTAGTGTTGAAACGAATCACAATCTGCCAAACAAGCAGGAGAAATTTGTGACATAGCAGTGTACCAGCCAGAGCCTAATATATCCAAACTCCTCCGGGGGTTTATACTCCTCCCTCCCTAACCCCAGTCCCATACAAGGACTCACACTATTCACTAAACTGTCATTTCACCGATATAATAATCCATTGAGTGCATTTAGAACTGAGTGATTAAACCTCAATTAGGTAGAGAGAGTATAAGACTGTGTGCAGAGAGAGACAGAGGATGAGTGGACAATGAGCTAACTATTCATTCTTCATTACCAGAGGCAAGGGACAGGGGCTCCCCTTTGTGTCAGCGGGGGCAGTGGCATTGTCAGAATGCGCCATTATTTTCTCGCTGCCACGCAAAGCGGGGCTGCCAGCTGAGTTAAGGTGTGCCAGCGGGGCTGGCAGGTTCACTGTGAATTGCTTAGCACTCCGATCACTTTTCTTCCGTTCGCCACCGTTCATCACGCCCATCCCGCATGCATGATTGCGACATCTGCCCGAGCTGGGTAAAAGGGGGCATCCAAAGTAGGCAACAACAAATTCGGCCTCCTGCTTTCCTGCCAGCTATTACACAGGAAAGCCAGTAAATCAGCTGTGACCCTCCCCACCCGATCTGACTGGACACAAGCCAGAGTTATCCACTCCTCTCTCCCTGTGGCTGGCTAATTTAATGCTTCCAAACACTGTGGATTCATCATTGACACACAGCGGGATGGGGATTCAACATGGAGGAGAGGTGAGAGAGGACACATTATCACCCGCAAAGTTAGCCTGCGGGTGACCCACTGGTCAGCAACTGACCCTAGTAAACCTGGCCTGTGTCACCCTGAGCAGCGAGTAACTCACACACACACATACACACAAACCCTCACCCCTTCCCATGAACTCGTTGAGTTGTGTGAGAGCTGACACTAAGGGTTGATGGCAGTGTGTGCTTCGTAGGAGGTCTCCTAACTTGCCACGCCCTCGCCAAAAAACGAGCTTGGAGAGGTAAGAGGGCGTGCAAGGTAGTGATAATGTGCCCTATTTATCTTGTGCATTATAACATCTGGGAAACTTCTCTAAAAACAATGGCACGCATTGAGGGCTGCCATTCTGACTTTACCTTCAGAAACTGGCCAAAAGCATTTGTCCCCTCGGAATGGATAATGGACAGGCCACAAATCATTCAGGACAACAGGACGGAGGGGTGTGTGTGTGCGTGTGAGAGAGAAACTGAATGTATGTGTATGTTTTGTGTGAGTGTGTGTGTGTGTGTGTGTGTGTGTGTGTTCCCCCCTGGTATTTAACTTCTTTGCTGGCCCATTCTGCTGGGCCCCGCAGGACAAATTGCCCTGCATGGTTGTCTTTGAGAAGCAGTGCAGCGCGCAGAGAAAGGGACAGGGCTGAAACACAGGGAACAGGCCTATAAAAATTCATCACTTTGACCCTGGTGACCTCCCACTACTGGGGGGTTGCAAAGACACACACACACACACACACACACACACACACACACATACACACACACACACACACACACACACACACACACACACACACACACACAGATGCACGAGCACGCACTTACACACCCAACCAAACTCACAGTCAGAGCTGGGAGCAAATATTCTGAAATTATCTCCAAACATTTTAAGTAAAGATTCATACCAACAGAAACACTCAGTAACTTAAACCAGCGAGTTTGAAAGAAAATGTACTAAGCCGATCTCTTTCTCTCCCACATGCACACTAGCAGACACAATGGCCGTGGAAAAGCCTTCTACACAGGAAAAGGCCACCAGATGCTTCATTGTGACTGTGTCTCTGTGTAAAGTAGTGGCAGTAAAAGGAGGGTGGGTTCTCCTGAGGCGTATTAGTCCCACTAAGAGGAGGACATTGTCTCAGGCTGGGCTCTTGACACATTACTGCCACCTGTACAAAGAAAACCTAATGAGAGATTTAATCTGAGAAACCTCCCCTGACACTTTTAGTCAGCACTTTGAAACCAACTGCGGCAGATGTCTGCAAGACTGTTTAACGTGCCGGCTTCTCTTAACCTCTCAATAAGGCCATGCATGCTTAAATTGCTCAATAGCCATCTTAATGTGGCATTCATTTGAATGTTGTTAGCTGCAGTTGTTATGTTTCCAAAAAGAGGCTTTGTGATGTGAAAGAGGAGACCAGCAGTGCTCTGGCCTTTCATGTGGTTTTTTTTTAGGCCTCAGACTTAAAAAGAACATTTATCCTGTTAATGAGGAAACAAATTCACATCCAACCGTGAACAATCATTGTAGCACATTTAAACATGGCCAACAGAAGAGCTATTGATATAGAGCGTAAACACTTACTAAGCACCTGAAAACATTGCACTCTCATTTAATTTACCTATCCACCGTAGCTCCGGCTTGGAATCAATTACAGGAAACAGACAGTGAGGTAATTTGTCGTTGCTGAGTCAATTACAGAATATCGAAGACCCAATCAGTGATTGGTGATTAGTGATGGACCAATAGGAATGCAGAGTCTGTTGAGTTCATTACTCTGGTATTCGATAAAGCCTGCTTAGCACTATCAACAACACGGACTACAAATATGCAACAGGGATTCTTTCATATGTTAGATCTTGTAAACTTAGTTATACTAAGATTCAATCAACCAACATTTTTTATTATAACAAAGACTTTTTCATCTCTGTAGCAACAGCTGAGCTACCAGAGCAGTTGATGGCTTTTTCAGGCACGCAGGTGACCTGCTATCTTCCTTCCAGTGTGCACTGGGAGGAGAAGACCCTGGTGAGGCACAAAAACCCTCCTCACACACAAAGAACATTGATTCATTTGGAGCACCACCCTTTAATTTGTTTGCACCATTTCATCTAAATGATGTGCTTGTCCGCCAGGGTGAGAGAGAGAGAGGTGTAATTCAGCCAAGGAAAAGGGAAAGAGGAAGGTACAGAGGGAGGGGGAGGAGGGTCTTGAAACCCCACCACAGGGCGCTAGGCAACCATCTAGTGGGTGGGCTTTGTGATACATTTTACCAATTTTTCATGCCCATCCCTCTTGATGTGACCCCACTCAGGGCCTTTTATGCCCCTGACAGCTCTGCGCAGGAAAACATGCTGCCGCTCTGATAGCATGAAATCGGGAACAAAGACCCCCAGGGAGAGGAGAAGGGGGCCACCGAGGCACGCTGTGCTCCGGTCCCGCCTGGCTCTGGACACAAACAGATGTTAGGCCAGCCCCGGCTCTCTCTGCCCCCTGAAAGAGGAGGCCCTGTCGGAGAAACGGGCCTGAAATGCATTGTTTTGGGCCTCCTCTAAGACAAAAACTGGAGCCACTCCTTCTGAAAGGGCCTGGCAATATGGCCGTCACAGATAAATCACACAAGGGGGAGTGAAAGAAAGGCCCATGAATTCTAAATGTGGCCCTTAATGGGCCCTCTTAAATATGATGGGATATTTGTGCGCCGATGTGAATGGAGCCCAGCGACTTTTAATGTCAGAGGGCAGAGTTGTTTAAAAGCCCATGGTGCCAACACTGGGTTTACAGCTGTGTTACAATGAGCCATTCTGTAGGAACATCACTCTGCTGCTGACAGTAAAGATTCACACTGGGAAACCTGTAAGTCAGGTTGTTTAAATAATCCTAACACTGCCACTCACTTCCTTAACAGCAGCAAAAACATTTTAGCATCACTCATCTGTTGGTCTTTTTTAATTTTGGAAAGGAACAAGCCCAGACAAATAAATACCACGAGTTAAGTTATCGCCTGATTTGAATAGGAGCTGTGATCGACTTGTTGAGTAGGCAGTGGATTCAGCCATGTGCAGCCATTCTTAAACAGACGGCTTCTTTGCATATGCACAACAGCAAACTATAGTGATTAAAATTCTGGAAAGAGCAATGGAGACAGAGAGCCCGCATATCTGTGCACAAGCCCGAGTTATCGTGTTATCTTGACTGCATCCTTCAGAGAGAGAAAAAAAACAATTATTGTGCTCTGTTCTACAAAGACTGAGAACTGCATTAGCCAAAAATAGACTGACATCATACAAATTGGACACTATGTACCAGGCACAAAGAGATCCCTATCCTTCACAGTTTATGCCACATTTCATCTGGACTAAATAATAGCATCACTGTTAGCTGTTGCTGTTCCTCCTTGTGATTTCAAAGTCAGGGAGACAACAGAAGACAAGACAAACCATCAATAAAGCGAGAGATAAAGAAAGACTGAGCTGGAAGCCAAAGTTGATTATTCGTGATTTATAGAGAGATTACATTGTTTAGAAAAAGTGGTGGATTAAATAAAAAAGACATAGTTTGAGTACTGAGTCCATTTGAATTGACAGACTGATCAGATTATTCACTAATTAGATTTAGAATATTTATATTGTTTGCATAAACTTGACAACCACACCACAGTAACTGAAATTTAAGATATGTAGAGACATATCTTCATAATTTTAAATGAACTGTAAATACTTTCACTTACATTAAGTAAAATATTCCACATACAGTTTCCCTGTATGACGTGTCTGGTACCCTCGTGGATAAAAGGCTAGGGATATTTAAGGTGGAATCATTTTACAACAAGCCTTCATGAGTTTAGTGTTCATGAGTTTGCAACGTACTATGACGTTCTGCCTAATATACTGCACGTAATCTGCTTTACAGAGCCAAGTCAATACAAGAGAGGTTTTTTGTGAGATTGGAGCTCCCTTAAAGAGACTAAAACATCTTGTGTTTTTTTCCCCCCCTGATCTTAAAAGTTGAAACAATCAAAAGAAACTTAATTTGTAAGAATTTTGATAATTATGTAATAATATAGGTGGTGGAATATGAATATTTTTCCGACTATTTACAGGCATCACCCTGGGCATTTTATAGACCAAACTATTAGTTGAGCTGTGGCCCTAATTTGATGACATATACTATGACATGACCAATGCTGTCCTATCCAGCTCGAGCCAATGTTTTTACTCCAGACTACTGCTACTACTACTGCTGTACTGTCACACATCCCAAAATACTATAGTTGTTTAGAAATGTTTGACAGTAGAGGAAATGCTGTTCAGCAGCTGCAAGACAGAACCAGCTTGCACTATGTCTGATACTTCCAAGAAAGGTTTATTAATGCACAATATTAATGCATAAAGGGGGATTTCTAACATGTAAATGATAGAAATCTAATAAAAGTATTTTGGGATGTGTGACAGTGCAGCAGTAGTAGTAGCAGTAGTCTGGAGTAAAAACATTGGCTCCAGCTGGATAGGACAGCAGTGGTGAGTGATTGAGGGGTAACTCAGGTTACATCCCTGACCGGGACCAACCCCAGGGGCCTAACAAGGCAACGTGCCCTCCGAGGCCCTGTTAGTGCCAGGCTCTGCGCTCATCCTTGGCTTGGTTTGTCACGCCATCCCACCGTTGGCATGGTGTTCCCAGCTGCCAGTCACAGTGCCCCCACCCCCACCAAGTACACAATGGCAATAGCATGGCTGGCGCCGGGCTCAAACGGCCTGTTGTTAATGAGCAGGACCAACAGAAGCCACTGCTTGTTCTTCATTTGCCAGCGTTTTAATTATATGGACAGCGCTCCCATCAAAGCTGCATCGCTCAAGTTACGCCCTCATAGCTGAACTCTTTTTTTTCCTCTGTGTCTTCAGCATTGTATTCATTAGCATTGAAGGCAAACAGAGTAGAGAGAGAGAGAGAGAGAGAGAGAGAGAGAGAGAGGCTGTTGTCTAGAGGGAATAGTCTCCCTCTATATCCAGATGGGTTATCTGTGATATAATGGGCCCTCATTGTGATAGATTGGACTCTTCTAGCTGGATAATATGCCTTTATTGTATTGTGAGGAAACATCTCCATTGCAGGCTTCACCTGTGTGGCCATAAATAGGCGTGGGTCAAATAGAAGGTGCTGTTAACTCCGTTTTAACTTGCATGGTGTTAAATAGGTGGGGTTTACTGCATCAGGACAATTAAGACAGTGTCAGGTGGGTTGTCTTTCACAGAAAAGTATATTGATTTAGTAGGCCACAACAAACCATGTAAATGATTTGTCAATACAATTTGGCCTAGTGATAAAATAGTCAAATACAACACTGCAATGCCTCCTCTCAGTGAGGAGAGCCTTGTTAATACTCCAGATTTGAAAGTTAATAATGTGAAGAAGGAGAAGAAGAAATTGTTACAACACATCCTGAAGAATTGTGACATAAAACAAACAAACAACATCAAATTTATTGTAATAATCTTCCCTTTTTAGTCAAATCTGATTCAGCACATGAGGGCTGGGATGTGTGTGTGTGTGTGTGTGTGTGTGTGTATACATCTGTGACTCTGGGTTTAAACGCACAAGTGTATCTGGGAAACTGAAGGCAGCCAAAGGAGGGTCGTAGTCCCTAGTGTCAGGGGTTCCACAGAACAGAGGCCCAATCAGTGCTGGCCCGCTGGTTAATGGATGGATGGCTCCCAAAATTAATTAGCCTGACTAATGTAGTGTACACTTAATTACACTGGCTGCCTTTTGATTTATTGCTGGCCAGATACACACATGCTAGTCAAAGTCGGCTAAAAAGGGAAAAATGTTTACCCTTTACTGGAGCAAATTATTTACCAGGACTAGGTTCAGCAGCCAGAACAATGGCCATCAAATATGTAATGAACTCTCGTTGGTTTCAACTAGAGGGCCAACACAAAGACTGTAGGAGACATACACACACACACCACATATTTAGATTTCATTCCACTACTTAAACTATTAAAACCTGCAGTGTACAAATTAGATTATTAATACAAATCAAAGTAAATCATGATGCTCCAAAATAGTCCGTCTATGATTCTTGAACACTTTTTCAAACTGGATCAAGGTGATGATATTTAGTTCAGCCTCTATAAATAGAAGATCATAAATGTGCAAAAATAGGACGCAGACCTTTATGTATAAAAAAGAGAATTTATCTTGAATGTCTTATCTCTGTTATCATGGGTGTATGCATTAAGTAACTCCACAGTGTGAAAAATGAATGATCTATCATGCTGGCCTGTCATTACTGAGCATTTTACAGCATTCATTAGGAGTGGGGATAGTCTAGGGCCCCACCTTTAATTTCATGCTGCTCAAGCGAGAGAAAGGACACGGGACAAAGGAAGGAAGATTGATGCCTGGTCCAGCCCTCTGCACTTCCTGCAGACGCAGACAGGGGGCGCTGATCCAAACCTCTCTCCTGTCAGTGAGAGGCCAGCTAGCCTAATGAAATCTGTCCATAGCAGCAGATCAGGCCCAATTAAAACAGCCCCACACCATGTCACAGGGACAGTAGATCAAGTCGACAATTAACCTTCCTGCTGGCCTCTATCAATCCTTAAATTGGAGCAGGCCGGCCAGCGGCATACAATCTCTGCAGATATTAAATTTACATTCTATTAAGTTTAATTAGGAGGGATTTTAAATATACTAGGAGTCCAGGCACGGAGCCCTGAGCCTGTCATCGACATTGCTGATTCACGGCCACCGGCCACCCTGAGGGACACACACACATACACTCTCTCACTTACACCCACACATACAGCTATACCTATAGCACCTTCTGACTGAAGCATGAAACCAAATAACCTGTCTGCTGTAGGTGTGAATGGGTCAACAAGAGCTATTAGTCCTATTATTGTGTTCCTATAAACATAACACATATTGGCAGTGACTGGGTTTTACATGGGTCTAGTTAACTCACCTGTTCATCATGGCCCTTTCTGACAGATTCAGTGTCTAACTTCTGCTTGCTGCCACTGTGATTCTGATCACTCATAACTGCAACAATATTGTCCACTGAAAATCTGTCTGCCACATCTCACTGATTAATGTTCACTTGAAGACATGAACTGGAACTAAGTCTTTGAAAAAACAGCTTTGGCTTGAGCTGCTGGGAACTAAAGGTGTAAAAAAGGTTAATAAATGTTAATCCTATAGCAGCAGTTAAGAACTAGATACTGAAGCATCACACTCACAGCAGTGACCGTGACACAGATAGCAATTCTATTTAATGATATTGATGCTAATAGAAAACTTCTGTAACCGACTACGTGACTAGTTTTTGAAGAAAGACCAAGAGTGGGTGAGGAAGAAAGAAAAATCAACTGAAGCGTCTTTATATGAATTGAAGCAGGAAGGAAATGAATTTGCATGTCGAGATCAATAATAATAACCTCGTAAATTTATGCTTAATGTGTCATTTCACACCAGTCATGTACTGCTCACTGCCTGCTTCAATCTTCATTGTAATAACACTTGTGATGGGACCTGCAGGATCTCTGCACACAGGTAGCTTTTTGGATGCCAACTGTCTAACAGAGGTCCTCCCTGAGAGTCTCAGATGCCGGGTCTTAGGGTCTCTTTTATTGTAAAAAGTCTCCAGTCTGGGACAACGTACGCTGCATCTTTAGTCAGTTAATCACAGATCCTTGAATGTGGCTTGAACAAGAGGGACGATCAGATTAAAAGAAATCTCAGGCAGCACATCAACAAGTGGACTGTGAAGTATCTGATTCGCCAGACCAAATCTTCAAAACCGTTCCTTTGCAATTTCCTGTTTTATCAGCACCGATGCAAAGCGTGATCAAGCCAAAGCGAGATCAGACCCATGGGAGAAGAGAGAGAAGGTTGGTGGGGACTGGACCACCTCCAGGCTGCTCAGCCCTAGCATTAGTCTCCACGTGGCTGTGTCTTTTGTCTGCCAGTCAAAGGGCCGCTGAATGGGGGTCAATTGAAACCAATTCCCTCTGTCGGACACAATTAATGGGGTTGCCCGGACCGGGCAGAAGGGGGGCTGCCGCAGGCCTTTGGTTACTGATCCTGCCGTACAAGCATGCCAGGAATTTGCCACCTGGAATTTGCCCTGTGACAATAACAAACCCACCCCCTTCCAAACCCACCTCCTTTTCTGTACACACATGGATACATCCTAAAATACCCCCTGTCCCATCCACCCACCCACAAGGCAGGATGGCTGACATGGGAGTGGCTAGTGGTTGTCCACAGTCTAGTCACCCACAATGGACCAGAGACAGAGAAGAAGAGAGAAGTGGTGTAGCGTGCAGCTGTAGTGAAATATACTGGAGTATTTTCTGATCCAGTGACTCCCAAAGTGGGGCCTAGTGATCCCCATGGGTGCTTGCGGGTTGTCCCTGGTGTTCAACAAATCAAAAGGCAAGTAGTTTAATGTTGCGATTATTTTGTCCGTTCAACACAGCAAAAACATCTGTTCTATCTATGTAGCTTTTTTGGGCCCTTTCCTATCGATTTGAAAGTGGAGAGAGAACAGTGAGAAGGCACGGAAAAAATGAGACTCTCAGACAGTGAGCCGTCCTCTCTGTGTCTGAATCAATCTTCGGATAAGTATGGACGATCGATCCACCACCAGCCCATCTACAGTTAAGCACTTCAGTGGATGTGCACTAATTGTCCTGTTGACATTAATTGTCATTAAAGGGCTTAAAACGGCCTCCCGGCTGTGAGTTACACCCCGTGCTAAGGTTGCAACCCATTTGTTTATTGGTGATATCACAGCTCTGTCTGCCACTAACGCACAGGTCACTGTTAAATCAGACAGGTTGACCACGGCGCACGACGGCTTTATATGAAGCAGCGCTGCCCCGCTAACGACACATTTCACACAGATGACATCACCAGCCTTTTCTGTTGTCCCCGTTAAATGGTCGGTAGTTTGAGGACCCCTCATTAAGCTGAAGGGAAAATGTCTAAGAGTGCGTGTGTGTGTGTGTGTGTGTGTGTGTGTGTGTGTGTGTGTGTGTGTGTGGTTTGTGCCATAGCCAACATCTCTAACTTCCTGAGGGGAAGTCTAAATGCCCCCCCTGCAATGCTGCCACACCCCTTTAAATGGGGTGAATCAATCAGATTCATTTAGCCTAACAAATTGGTTTGTGTGTGTGTATTTGTGTGTGTGTGTGTATTCGCTCTGGATGTGAATGTGTATGTGAATGGGGGCCAAGGTGCATAAGAAAGGAGCTGCGTGGAGGGGAGAGGGGGCAGAGATGGACACACACCGATGCAAGCCTAACACATCCCTGGAAAAGGGGTCATGACCCCTACTGCACTCAAACAGCATTTCAGAGTGGTAGAGACATGGAGAGGGAGAGTGCTTACCTACCACAGAGCACACAGATGAGACAGGAAACATGAGGAGAGAGTTATCTAGATTAGCTATACAGGATAAACACAAATCATCTCATCTGACTTTGTTTGATTGGATGCTTTCCTTCCAGATGAATGCATCCACGTTGCCTGTCAGTATTACCGTTGAAAGTACCTTTCTTATAAAGTCAAATGACATTCTATATTCACAGTGGGATATAAAAACAGCCTATCAATGATATAAAATCACTATGGCAACCTAAATGTGTGTCAGGTGATATTTAATTGCAGAAGTTGACTTCTGAATAGCCTCAGTGTTTGCACATCTGCTGTTGTGGATTCTGTACTTGGATTTATTATCTCCAAAGCAACGCATGCTCACATGATCAGGCAGCTAATGTGACCCAATTACACATCCAAAATCAAATATACTGCACAAACTTTGAGGCAATCATTCAATGCCCCTGATAGATTACTGATCCCACTTAGTGGACCATTCTACAGGAGGCTGTGATTTACTGCCCCCCTAGTGGCTGGATGACTAAACTACAAAAGGTTTCTTCTTGTGTGCCACACAGAGTGAAGTCCTTCCTAAGTCATTTGAGCAAAACCCCTCCATTCAGAAAGCCTTCCCTCCTCTTCCCTTCTGTCCTGAATGGGGTTCTGGTCGGAGTGAACAATACCCACACCTTGAACAGGCCCACTGATTCGAGGGGCCATTGTGCTGGAGAGGAGGGAGAGGATCGGCCAACAAGTGGCTCTCCCACTCCGTTATCAGAGGACACCACTGTCTGCGGTGGGCCTTTATGACTTGTTATGCCACTAAGCCCCCCATCTCCTCATGGAGAATGCTGAATGACTGCACTACCTTGGCTCTCACTGGCCTCATTTGCACCAAGAAAAGGAGGGGAGGAGGAGGAAGAAAGAGGGGAGAGGGAGGGAGCAGGAAAGGAAAGAGTAGTGAATGGCACCATAACATAACAATGCACTTGGAGGCTCAGTTGGCAAACACAGCTGGGCCAGCAACAGTGAAGCGTTTAATGAGTCATAACTCTAAGGGGACAGTGGGCTACTAAAACTACTTTTACTATATTGCAGTTTCTCTCTAATGCACACAAACACAGGCACACACATACATTATTTTACTATAAGTTTGATAGGACTTACCCACATATGTTTATAGTATGTTAGCACAGAGATGATCTATACAATACTCATCCAAAACTAATTTGTCAGGTGTAAAACAAAACACTCACCTCAATGACCTGCTTCGAGTCCAACCTGAAGTTAAAGTCCCCAAAGACAAAATATGGCATCTTCTCATACCTCTGGTCCGTGATCCTGAAACACATCCCAACCATTTGTCAGTGAGAAAGTTTCAAACAACCACAGACAGCTCTGTGATGGGTGCTGGCAGCTTTGGTAACTGAAAATCAGCATTCATAATAATCCCAAATTGGAGCACACATTTCAAATGACACTAAAAAGCCTGAAAACCACAGTCTTGACAAACATTACCATTGGTAAGCTGTTGTTTGATGATTCCTCTGACCCTCAGGGTATTTAGTTCATGAGGGCCACAGCACCACCTGGTGGTCTGAACACTTTGATTGGAGTATTTTCACCTTTACAAGCAGGGGCAGTGATGTTTTTCACATCTTTTTGTGGTCTGACACAATTTATTGGTACATGAGCATTCATAGTTAATCACAGAGCACAGGGATGGGCAGATCGGGAAATTTATAGAAATGCTGAATTTGAAATGTACATTTCCAAGAAAAACAGGGATGACATAACAATATTATCATAACATTACTGTATTCGTGTTTGGAGATGACATAATATGCATGTCTAGTCTGTTTCGCATGTTTCTGAATGCCTGCCAGTTTCAAGTAAATATTTAGTCCAAACTGCTCATTCTCAGCTGACACCACAATTAAATTAATAAATCTCCATAATTTCCTTTGATAATCTGCTTTGCTTGCAAAGAAAATTCACTTTACTGAATTGATCAAAGGGAGAGTGAACTGACCCCAACCCTGAGAAGATGAGAGAAGACCAACAGAGTCTGTGGATTTGTGATGGGCTTTTATCGAAACAAACTTGTACATTGCGAGGGACTCCATCTCCCCATGCGGCTGCAGGCTCTGCTTCAGCTGGAGTGTAACTTAAGTGACTCTTGATTGTGCTTTTCTTTTAATCCGACAAATTTTATTGTCCCCTGTCTTGCAAATGTGTTTAATGCACTGCATGCATAGCTTTTTAAACCTGAGAGTGTAATGTCAGACGATTCATAGAGTGTAGATCCTCTCTGTCATGGACTACTTCCAAATCTCTAGAACCATGCCACAGCTCCAGCATCCTAAGACTTTTAAAAAAAATGCACCTAAGCGACATATAATTAACTTCTATGCCTCATCACCTACTTAAAAGTGGCTCTCTAAAGAGCAGAGATAGGAAATTAAGGTGGACGTAGCGCAGCCTCTTGTGTAATTAATGATTCAGGATGCTTGGCTCGCTATCTCCACTAACCGTGCGGATAAATCTCACCGTGGACTTCCCAGGCCCGGATAACAATATATTTATGGGGCCGTAAAGAGAGAAGAAGCCTCTTCTTAGTGGTGGGTCTCGGCTCTGGGCAGCTGTCGTAAAGCATGGCCACTTCTTCTCTATGAGGCAGAGACAGGGAATGGGAGGGAGGCGAAGGTGACTGGAGTAAAGAGGCGGGGGAACACAGCTATTATATTAAATAGAGAGTATGTAACTTTGACATCCCATTATATTAAATATAAACTAGATCATCTTTCTATCCCGTAAGATTTTCAAATGGGGTTAGCAGAAAGAAGGAACATCATCTAGAATTTCATCTTCAAAATCACTGATATAATTATTAATTTCCAAGACTGTCCCATCTACATGATGGACATCTGCTCCAGTCTTTCCTGCAGTTATGCAAGAAAGCTTTAAATTAAATCTGCCATTTTAGCTTTATTTGAATATTATAGGGTTGCAAATAATTATTTTCTCAAGCAACTGCTTAATGACTTGGTTTACTGGAGGAAAATATTGAAAAAGTACAATTTCCCTGATCGCAATATGATATCTTCAGATCACTTGTTTGTCCCACCAATGGTCCAAAGATTTTCAGTTTACTGGCACAGAAAAAGCAGCAAATCATCACATTTGAAAACCTGAAACCAGTGAATCAATGTTATTTAAGACTTTTTAGGCTTCAACAATTACATTTTTGTGGATCAACTAATCAAGCTGCTGACTCTAGTTCGATGGCAGTAACATCAGACATTACCATCAAAGCAAAGGGCTGTTGACGTGCAAGAAACTCCAGATAGGTACATCTTGTCAGTGTGTGTATGGCCATGAGCATCTAAAGTGAGGTAATACGGACCCTCACAAACTCTAATCCTACACAAAAGTTGAAAAGTATTGATAACATAAACCTTCATCACAGCTAAAGATAAAATTCTGATCAGTAAACAAAAGTTTCATCAGCATCGCTCCCTGAATAACACGGTGGACCAGATACTGAGTTGAATGCTCGTGTACCAATCACATGATAACAGTTGTACAGTCTATATTGTATGTGGTGCAGTAGCTCATTTAAACACTCAAACTGGAACTCGTCATTAATGACCTCACATCCTAGTGCTAAGAGACTCAGCTCTATTCAAATAGGGTTAGTGGCCAGTTTATCCCATTGGCTTGAATGGAGGGCAGTAAAATGGCTGTACACAGACGTCAATGCAGTTGTTATAGGCGTGGGAACTCATGTATTCCTTGTGTTAATGGAGGATTTACCAGGTCTGCTGTTGTGAGTGAAGAATACAGGCAGAGGTATATTTCTGGTCTGTAATGTGCAGATTAGATGATGTCACAAAAAATATATAAAAGAGATAAGAGAGAGTTGGTTAAAGGATGAATGGGGAAGGAGAGAAGAGAGTGTGGAAGACTCGCAAAAGAAAAAAGGCATGGGCGAAAAGTGTGACAGGGAGATAAAACGTAAGAGAGTGTATGTGTGTTTCTCCAGAGCCTGGAGGTCTTCCTCCTCCACATCCCATAGCTTTATCCCACTAACAGCCATGTCTAATACCCGCAGCCTGGCTGTTTTGTCTGCTGCTCCAAGGTATCAGCCACAGGTCAGAAGGTAACACTCTGTTTACACGATCATTTCCTAAAGCACTCATGGTGACCCGCTGGTGTGAAAGTTGACTTTTTTTCTTGGCCTTTGTGGGGGGGAACGAAGAATTGCGACATTAGCTACAGCTACTGGGCGTGAAAGGGGCCTGAGGGTGGGGGGTCCCGAGCTTGGCTTGGGAGGCCCCCCTCGCTGACCCTCACCCTTGGTGGGGGCCCCCCCATTAGCCTCGTCATCACAGTTCATTCAAGCAAACTGTAACAGTGTCAGTGACATTCTCCCACAAAGACGCACTCCTTTACACAGTCTATAAACATGCTTCTCCTGGCCAATTCATCGCGCAGTGACACCCCCGAAAGAGGCTCTTCACAAGGGCTGTTCTCACTGAGGTTTGGGCTGGGGCCTTCGTCGGGCCTTCCTCAGGGCCACACAAAGACAGGGGTCAGACACTAATTTATAACATGGCTCCCGACTCTGCTCCCAGGCTCCTTAAACCACCAGCACAAAACAAGCACAGCGCATTCTCCCTTTCTGATTCTGCTTTTCTCACTGTCATGGAAGTAAACACACACACACAAAAAGTGCCCAAGACTCTGAAAATGCTCTTGCATCAAGGACACAGGCAGCATCTTAGTCTCACAGATAACACTCATATATACCAAAATAACACAACACCTGCCATCTTATAAATCCTTCTCCTTCACAGCAGCCTCAATCTCTCACTGACTCCTTGCCAGATTACACACTGTGACTGACAGCTAAACTGAGCCATAATAGACAGTCTATATGGGATTATGAGGGTGCAACGGGGGGGCCATGTCATGATTATATTGACAAGATGACTTACCATAAGTTGGCCGTTCAGATTTGACTTTGCACACAATAGCTGGGCTGAGCGCAGTCATCCATTGTAAGTAAATGTTGAGAATTTGGGAGAATGTTAACATTGTGAAGAATGTGCTGGGTGACGTCTTTCTGAATAGGCCAGGGGTGGCCCCTGACAGGACCTTTGACACCAGCAGGACAGCCTTCCCCTCGTCCCCCTGTTAGCACCCTAGCTCCTTAGTGACGCCCACCCCACCAAGAACACCATGCAGGAAAGACATGGTGCGAAGGGGGTGCAAGGATGTTTCTGCGGTCACACAGAGGTTAACAGATAAGTCAACTCAAACCAAAAGCACTGTCAACACAAACTCAAGATGAGTTTGCGTAAAGGTGGAGCCAACATGTCAGATAATGTGAGGAGTGGGCACATTTTCTGTAACTGTCACTAAGAAGTATCTGTTGAATCTTATTGGACCAGGAGTGTGTAATACCTGGAACTAAATAGCAGACCACCTGTATGCAAGACTGGATTACCAAAGTCAGCAAGTGCCCTGTGCTCTGTGCCCTGTGCACCTAAACATCTGGGGGCACCAAAAGCCTAGCTCTGTGTGTCAATTGTTTTTTGGGACATACTACGCATTACCTGCAAATATGTTGCAGAATTCCAAAAACCTGTAAGGAACAACATCAACTGGGTCCAGCCTCATTACGTAATGTTGTATATTGTGTACATATAACATGGTGCTTTTTCCTGCATTGGGGAAGTATATGAAAAAAAAATCTATCAAAATGAATCATGTCATCACATCACCTGGAACTGACATGCAGAAAACCTGGGACAGGTATTGATTCACTATAGGAGGACCTGCTGTTTTCTGCCATCTATAGTACTAAATGGGAAAACAGATGCAATACGGACAAACAGCTAACTTTAATTTGGGTCCTCAGAGAAATTACATTTGTCCATGCTGTGGTATCTGTTTAAATAAAAGAGGTAATAATTAGAACTACATTAAAAGACAAAGATGGTCAGCAAAGCAATACCAAAATCTGTGCACATACTCTTCAGAATCACTCCGCTTGATTGCTTTCCTGTTTTACTCAATCTAGTTTTATAATGTAGATCTAAAACTTTAAAGAGGAAATTTGTTGCAACACTAATGAATACAAACTGTGAGGATAAGCTAAGGAGAGAAAATGTAATTGGATAAACATTTACCATCAGTTGGGGCGCTCATATCTACAGTATAGGTAATGCATGTGCAATATTAGATCTCCCGCAAAATACTGACATCTTATGGGTCAATTTTGGTTGTGTGCATGCTCAAAAATGTCAAAAAGAATAACTTGTATTCAGAGTTTGGAGAAACTGCTGGCAAAGCAATACCCGCCAAATCTGTGAATCCCCCATGTGTATAAAGATAGGAATAAATATGGATGAGGTGAACATTCAAAGTTGTTTTCAGGTGCTGGAGAGAGATTTTATGTCTGTGTATCCCCCACCTTCTCTCAGAGTGACTGCTGGAGCACTGTGTGTGTGTGTGTGTGTGTGTGTGTGTGTGTGTGTGTGTGTGTGTGTGTGTGTGTGAGAAATAAACAGGTCCTATTAGCAGAGAGACACTGGGGAAGATTAACCTCTGCTCCTGCAGCCCTCCCAGGGTGAGAAAGCAGTTCAGAGACACCACACACTCACAGTCACATATGTACACACACACACACACACACACACACACACACACACACACACACACACACACACACACACACACACACACACACACACACACACACACACACACACACACAACAAAAAAATAATAACCTGGTTATACAATGTAATTTGGTATATATCTGCTGTATGTCTAACTACACTGAGGAAGAACAAAACATGTCTAACTGTCACTTCAAATGAACTCATTAGACATAGACATGTATGGCATGGAAACTGGGGAAGGACACTTGGACACACACACATACACACACACACACACACACACACAAACTAGTCTGTAATAAATTCATTCTGGCTTTATGGAGGATCTCACTGTGATTATCCAGTCCTCCCTCTTGCAGCTCAACATGTCTATTGGCTGGAAACTAGCCGGCCTTTCTCTGCTCTTTCAGCCTGTTGTTCTGGGAAAAGCCTAAAGGGAAACATTTAGATTGGAGGGCTCTTTGAGACACTCTGACAGTTGACTGATGACCGTCCATAAAATGACAAAGCAACGCTGTGTGGTGGCCAGTGTGGCCCGCTGCCTCCCCATGGGAAACTAATTGCTTTGAATTGTTAACGGCAACATTATTTTTCTGCCAATCATTGCTTTTCAATGCCTGGAAAATGAGCATGAAACAAGTCTTTTCAGCGAACAAAACAGTTAAATGTCCCCAATGTTGATCAAATTAACTTCAGCACTGTGACAATGGACTATATTTGTGTGAAAATAATGGCACACCACAAAGGACGCCTTTATGCCAGGATTTCACAGTTGTAATGTAAAACTGTTCTCCCCTGAACCGGACCAGCCACTCTGAATGGGGGCTGGAAAAAAGAAACAAACTCCAATACACAAAAGAGATTTTTTTTTAAGGAAGAGGAAAAAAAAAACTGTTGATTTTATCTCATGCTATCATTTCATGGGCTCATTGAGCAGCCGTGTTTTCCATCTTCTAGAGAGGTTTCAGCATCACTTCCATCACTTACGTCAGCTGCCTTGTGCAGAAATAAGCAAACAAGCAGATTTTTTTTTATAGTTTACAGCATCTTGTATCTTTTTATCAGTGAGTGGCAGATGCTTTAAAATTATTACATTTAATAAAATGTCCAATTAAAGTATTCTAAAAAATATTTTATTTGCATTGTGTGCAGAAAACAATAATAAACCTTGACATAATTATAAAACAATGATCGTCAACATCAAGGCGTAGTTGAGTCAACAAGGTAAATAATGCGTGATGCAGTCCATACATGCAGTTTCAAAGGACAGGAGAACAAGCAGGGGATGCATTTCAAGCTGAGCTTTGCTTTGCTTTCATAGAAGTGGCCCACACATCAGCGCAGGCTATAGAGCAGTGCTTTTTTGATGTGACTCAATAGTGAGGTCTGGCTGGCTAAACGCTGTTCCTTCTCAGCATTGTTCCCCCGAGGCCTTGAAGCACTTTGGAGATAAACACCGTTTAGCAGTTAAAAGGGCCACAGAGGAAAAGGCTTATCAGATGTCTTCTCAATGGGCCATAAGCTGCATTATGAGGCCTGGGCCCCAGATAAGGTGGAGGCTGAAGTTTGATGCCCGGCAGCAGATCTCTGTCCCCAGTACTGCTGTGTGATCAGGCTCCTGTGCCGGCTGCCTCATGGAACTCAGCTGGTGGTGTGTTCAGTATCCCCCTCCTCCTCCTCTCTTCTCCCATCCCGCAATGAGAGATTAGAGCTCGGAGAGGGAGAGAGCAGGGAGAAGAGGGAAGGAGGGGGAGTTGGGCTTTAGATATTCCCCCTGTCCCTTTTCCTGCTCTGCTTTCTGGGGGTAGGAGTCAGAGTTAGGACAATAGCCAAAAAGATGGTTCCCAACCAGCCGCTGAATGGGAACACTGTTGGTGGTAGCGCTTCATTCAAAGCCCGGCCCGGGCACATTGTCCTCCCAGATCGGCAGAGGAGAATGGAGTTTGCTGGTGGCTGCCAAAAGGTTAGCAGCCTCTGTGAAAGGACCAACCCATTATTCACTGCCCTTTACAGAGCCCAAGCACCCTTTGTGCTCCTCCTCCCTTCCCTCTGCACCGCCAGCTTTTTCTCACTCCGGTGCTCCGGATCTGCGGCTGGCGGTTTCCCCCAAAGTGAGCGACTGAGGCGCGATGCCACTACTATCCCACCCCTGTACCCCTAGCAAGTAATACCAGGGTAGCCGGAACATAAAATGACCTCCCCACCACCTTGCCTCGCACCACATACCCCTTATGCCCACCCCTGTCAAAAAAAGGAACCTTTAAATGATATGGCCCAGAAGTAACAACAGGGTTAGCATTCACAACACAAGGGGATTTAGAAAGAGGGAGCATGGAAACTGCCACTCAGCCAGCACAACTTCTATTCAATGCCCTCAGCCACCCAACTCAACCTCAGAGACTCTGCTATTTAGGTATATTTACAAGGGAACCTTTAAAAATAAATCAATTGAAAAAGCATGATGAAAGCAGAGGAAATACAATGACAACACTTAAATGTAAGCAAGAACAGAGGTCCTTTTTAAACTTCATTATGCCAGTAAATCCAGGTAAGTTACAGCACAATAAAAATTCCAAAAGCTGCCATATTCTTAAAACACTCAACTTCCCTGTCCATTAAAGGCGGACAATTCTTTCATCAAATCAAGAATGAAGTACAGGTAAAATATGACCTCGTAGAGAATACTTTAAAAAGTGCCTCGTAATTCATGCACATCAGAGAGCACGGTGATAATGTATGCCACCCATACACTGCGTGCATGTAGTTATTCAGAGTGGAGGCGGCGGGGAGCCATGTCGTGCATTCTGATGTCATTTAAATGGGAGGTCACCTACTGCGAGGCTGCTCGTAGGCTTTTATTCTGTGTTAGCATGACCAGGTAGGGAGCAGGGGTTGCACCGTGCACTCTCTTATTGTGCTTCACTGCAAATGGATATCACATAAATCACATTAGCGTGGCCTATCAATGGATAGACTGTCCTGTTTGTATAGAGGCTGGCCTGACTCCGTCCAGAGTGAAGAAATCTTTACCATGACTATCAAGATTCGTAGCGACTCGCCAGCATAATGCTGAATTTATTCTGAGGGTTGATCCCCTTGGGAGAACGAATGTGCAAAATGGCATAACTGTCTACCTTTGAGATTATAACACATCGAGTACAGAAGTGTACAAAGTTGACAAACAGATCTGTGGGTTGAACTTATAGAGTGTCCAAAATGTAAATGGTTCCGCCTCTAGGGAGCATGAATGTGCTCAGTGAATGTAAAGGTGATCAAATTAGGATTCATTCTTTGGTGACCAATATTATCCATCATACATTTCATTTTAATCAAACCTATTTCTAAATACTTATTGTACCTGTACATGTTTTTTCAAGCCTGATGGTGGCACTAGACAAATGGCCAGGATCACTAAAATCATCCTGTGGGGGCCACGACTTTTGATATAATGGCAGAGATAGACAGACACATGGTCTGTCCAACACTTTGGTCGCAAACAGCTAATCAATACATGCTTGCATCTTTTTGCCTGCCAGTAGTGAGACAAAAACAAAGATGATGAATGTAGGGAAAAAAAAAAAAAAAAGAAAATGCTGAAAAGAGTTAGAGAGAAGGACAGAAAGAGAACAGATAAAAGAAAGCTGGGAGTTCACAGACCGTGTAGTGAGTAAGACCCCCTATTTTTACAGAAAGATGTAATCCCATTGGCCTAGGACTGAATCCCACCAAAATCTTCTCCACTGTACCTCTCCTGCTCAGTCTCACTCTAAGCCGACATTATAATATCAATACAGGTTTTGCCATGCCAGACAGGACTGGATTGTGGATAATACTGTATAGCTACATTTTTGTACACGTCTTGATTATTATAAAAAATATACTTTTTTCAAGTTTTATTACTTTTATCACATTTTACAACAATATTTACGGGAATGGCTGCAAACTTGAAGAGAAATACTGTGAACTGTGATGAAGTGAAAGCATCGAGTCGTAGTTCACACAGGGAGTCTCCACAGTGAGGGAGCGATTTGAATTTGACTCTTTATAATCATATCTCACTGAAAAGAACACTATGTTTGCACAAGAAAGGGGTCTTCCCATGATCTCATCAAGAATACTGTATGGATGAAAGGTGGAGGAGGAGGTGGTGCTCACTGTGTGCCGTACCTGTCTAAAACGTAGCCCAGCGCCTTCTGCCTGGTCCCAGAGTAGACAGAGGGGCTTTTCTCCCAGGCCACCAAGTTGGAAGCATCATGGAAAAGGTGGATGTTGACCAGATCAAAGGTACTGGGATGAAAGAACACAATCTGAGTGACCTTTAACCAGAACATTTGCTACTTTTTAAAAAAAAAAAATGAACTCATCAACTGCATTAGGACTTTTAACACAGTCACCATAGGCAGCTTAAGCAGCGATAAAAGCTGACTGGATGTATTTTTAATGAGGGTTTGGAATCAAACTCAAGCACACAAAAATTGCATTAGACTATCACTTTACAGTTGACCTATAATTGAATGTGATGAGAATGAATCCCCAGAGGGAGAGATATTTGTGAATCGAGGCATTAGATGAGCTTTTGATGAAATGATGAAAACTGTTAAAAAACTATTTTTGGTACACATCATCTGATTTTTCCTGGTGGTGTTAAAAGCCATAATTAAAATAAATGCAGATATCACTACATGCAAACACTAATCTGCTTCCTTTCAGTTTGTCCTGTCAGGGAACAGCAAGACAGCTCAATGTACAGTGATGAACACCTCCCTGCTGATCCTATCAATCTGCACTGTTTTGTTAGCATGGTGTCAGACAGGGCGACCCAGAGGATTTAGTCTTATCTCGAGGGGGTTTTATTCTGCAGTGACATCTGAACAAATGAATACATGCATGGTTTGACTATCTCTGTCTATTCCATCTCTGATCTGATCTCCCTATTCTTCACCAGCCTCTCTTTCTCTGTACCCCTCTTGTCAAACGTCAGGCCCCTATTAAATGCTTACTGTTTCAGCTCTTTAGTTCTCATGTCATCCTTATATTAGATTACAATCCCCCGTCTTCCACCCCTCAGCCTCCCCCCATCCCCTGCTCTGCACACTGGAGGCCAGCGTTTGTATTCATCCCGTACAGGTTCAATTGCATGTAATGTTTTTTGTCATCTGTCATATGCAACTGCTTGACTAACGTGATTATGTCTAATCAAATCCCTGCTCGCTTCCGTGGCACACTGTCCGGAGAGGGTTCAGCTATGTAACTCACTCTCTCCGCCTGTGCTGTCTATGATAACCGCCCCGCGCACGGCCCACTGCGGCTTATATGGGTGAAACCAGACATGACCGACACGGTTAGATCATCATCTCTGATCACAATACAGCTGTAATGAATCAGGGCAGAGCAGAGATGAGGTGGGATGTGTCACTGTAGGGACTTAATTTAGAAAACTTACCAGTCAGCCAGGGCCCATCGAGTTCTGATGAATCCTTTTCTGGACCACTTGCACTGCAGAACAGAGAGACTCAATTTAGCATGACAATGGTAGGATCTGACATTAGTTGAGGATTCACCTGTCATCACGAGGCAAATGAACGCTGTCAAATGAATCAATCAAGTAATAATGTCCAACATTTGGGAGCACGATTTCTGTTTCAGATATTTTTAAACACTGTCACAACATCAAATGATATGATTAAATAGTCAAATGTCCATCAAATAGGTTGATTCTACTTCACTACATTTCAGAGGGGATTACTCCACTATATTTACACTATCCTACAACTATAGTTACAAGTTATTTTGCACATTAAATATGATGCAGCGTTACAGATTAAACTAGCCAAAAGCATATAAAAGATGAATACTGTTTACATGTTTAGGTGCTTAGGTAGCATAGGGACTTGGCTTAGGAACAGGAGGGTGGCCAGCACAGACCACTCTATGGAGTGTGGACTGGTAGCTGGAGAGGTGTCAGTTTAAGTTAAATAAACTCCTCTTCACATATCAATAATATTAAACCAACATAATAATAATAATAATAATAATAATAATAATAATAATAATAATATTTTTTTTAAAATTCATTTTATACCTACGTAAAGGATCGGAGTACTTACTCCACCACTGTAGGTTAGTCAGTCGATTTCATAACTGCTTGGCAGCTATATTTATAATTGATTTAATTAATTAAGTTATTTTTAAGTCAAAAATGTCAAACAAATTCCTGATTCTCATTTGTGACGATTTGCTGCCTGCCTTCATCATGTGTGTTAATAAATTAAATCCTTTGACAAAATAAAAGAACCATTTGATAACATTAAGTTGGACTTATAATGAGGATCACTATTTTCTGATGTATTATAGATCAAAGGAATAACTAATAATAATGATAATAATTGAGAAAATAAAACACACCTTATAAACTGATAATGAAAATAATCATTAGTTGCAGCTGACACTTCAAAAGTTAGTTTGAAAGTTCTTGTCTTTGCAACATGTCAGATAAATAATGCAGAGATGCGTTATATGAACAGCATCAATACAGAACCTGCAGCCTGTCTAAGTGAAAGTTATAGAAAACATACAGACGTATACAACTCAGTGTGTGAACACTGTAGACATCTAGTATACAGCTGCTTGATCAGCTCCCACCAGCCTCGAGTTAATTATCCAATCACAAGTCCAAAGATCTTTCTCAAACAGCACATGATTCACCATGAAGCTGGTTATTAAATGAGAGACAAATTGATGTTGCGAGTGTTCTCATTCTGAATAGATAAATAAGTCTCTTTCCCTCAGCCTCTCTTTTTCTGTCCATCTCTCTCTGATACTCCTAATGGGGAGTTAACTGCAGTGATGAATAAACTAATTATGGGCCAGGTCACATAATTACAAATTGACTAATTTTATTTAAAAAACTCAGATGCAAATTAAAAGGCTAAGAGGTATTTGATTGCGTCTCACATCCTTCAATCTGCATTAGTACAAGATTAACTGTATCAAATTGAATTACATTAGCATACTTGAATTAATCCATACTGCCTGGGCAGGATGTATGGGCCCAATTATAACTCGCTGTCCCAATATTGTGACTTTGAAAGGACCAAATGGAATTAGATGTGACTGTCAAACTGCAGCGCAACAGCCTGACCTCACACTTAAAAAAATATGTCTTCAACTAACTGAATCAAAACATACTGAAAAGATAAACAAGCAATGAGGATGGACGTTTAGTAATCACATTTATGTGTTTATGTACACAAAATGTACATTTAGAATCAATCACACATTAACTATGTTGCACAGAGAGTGTACTGAGCTGTTTGTTGATGTAAAGTTGAGGGAAGAAAGTCTTCGAGTGGGGAGGATGAGGAGGACAAGATGAAGAGCGTGTGTTTGGAGGGGTGGGGTGGTGGACTTGCTCAGTGCCCATACGAGCTCTGACTGCAGCCAGAGACGTTTAATCTCGATTTAATTTAAAGAGCCATTAACTACAATCGCAGCATTAAAATCCATCACTTCCTTGACACCCGGCCCCAGATTGCCCCATTTCCTCCACGTATGACTGATTGACCCCCTGCTTCATCGCTTGCTTATAAACACGCTTACAGCACACACACACACCTAGACACACACGCACGATAAACACGCAGACGATCGTGCCAGTCGTGCAGAACAAGCATATCTACCATATCTACATACCAGAAAGTAAAAGGAAAATACACTTTGCTATCTATTTTAGCCAATTTAAGTGCTTTTATTTTGTAATGGGAGTCCAGTTAAGATGATTATCTCACGCAATCAATCAAAGTGCAGAAGAAGAGAAGTGTCTCTTTCTATTGGTTGACATGATGACATCATGATTTGGTTGCTGCAGCTGATATTGGAGCAGAGATGATGACACAGATGCTGTCCAGCCCCATTTAATCTCCTGCTGAAACATCATCATCACCACCCCTCCTTATACCCCCCTCTAAATACACACACACACACACACACACACACACACACACACACACACACACACACACACACACTGGTACACACACACACACACACACAATTGTATCTTCTTAAAAACAGATGCATTTAGCTAATACTCTTTGAGAAGCTGTGGCACAGTTATTCAGAATAGAAGACATATTTGGATTAAATGGATAGGTGACATATAATCATATCATATATCAGGTTTGGTTGGCCATAAAGAGTAAGAGGGGAGGGGGTGAGGGTGGGAGTCAAAGGCCAACGGTAAAAGGTCACAAGGCTCGGGGTGACATTGGCTGACCTTCCACAGGTCAGTGATGGCGTCTCCGCCCATGACAGTGATGAACGGCAGCTACACAGTGGGTCACATCCAGGGGTGTCAGGCTATACATATACAGGCTGACCATAACACACACACATGCGCGCACACACACACACACACACATTCTTGTACTTGCTGCATAGCAAGGACCGAGTAAAACGACTCACAAACTGAGGACCGGCATTTCTAGCCCACCTATCAACACAAATGAAGCATTTCTGAACACTAGGTGGCACCAAGAAACTATACATTCGCTCAGATTTTGAGAAAAACAAAGTTTCAGGAAAAAGTTTTTAACCATCACAGTGAGGACCGGTTTGTGTTTTTATCAACCAGAAGTATATTACTGCTACTGTTGATCTTTACAGATAATTTTATATTATATCACCTAGAATACCTCATAAATACCCCTTCCCTATTTAGTGGCCAACAAGGATGTCATATTTATCATCAAATATGAATTATTATGACCTGTAATGAACTGTTTACTTTTGAAATGGTCATTAGAATGGCAATTTTATCTTACCAACTTTGCTATTACAATGCGAAATTGGTCATTTCAGCTGGGGGTATTTCTGATCTTATATTATCAAACATCTACCAGGTAATTGGCAAACTGGGAAATAGGAATTGTTTTAGACACCAGACTATAGTAGAGCCCCACATGACTAATTCCATCTTAATAAATAAAGTAATTAATTTGAATTTCTGAAACGTTTTAATAGAAACAATATTTCAGAATACTTGTATGATCAAACATACACCTTCCTGGGAAGTAAAAAACTGTTGCATGTGTCATTTCTAACACAGTACAAAACCAAATAGCAGCTATAAGCCGAACAGATAATCTTTAAGACTACTAAAACATGCTCAAACATACAGCTTCGAACAAACTGCAGTTGCCAGTTCCAACTCAAAACAGGACCAGCCAGTGTTCTTTAAACAGGAGTGGAGCTATAGGAAAAAAACAAAAAAAAAACCAACAAAAAAAAAAACAAAAAAAACAAAACCAGAAACAACAAAAATAAGCTTTCCTTCTTTATCTCTGGTTAAATTTCTCCCTCTCAAAATACAAAATACAACAGGCAAGATTACCCATTAATTGCTCCTCTTTAAAAATCAAGCTTTCTCTTGATTTTAATTATTTCATTATAGACAAAATATTTAATATCCTTCCATGTTCGAGTGCGAAGGACTGGCGATTCCTTCCCAATACATAGTAGACAGTCAGTCTTTCCTGGCACCTTCCTCAGCGCAAGGAATTTGGCCATCCCTCGCTGGACTGCACTCTTCTCTCGGTCAGTCCAGGGTCTCTTAACTTGGATTTTTGCATCTATAAAATCAGAAAATAAAGGTTCCATATAAATGAACAATAACAAATGCTAACAGACAAGACAGATTTCAAAGAATATCAAATTCAGAGCATCCTGTCACAAGCATGGTTGATACATCCTGGATGTGTCCTAACGCCACTGCATCAGCTATGGAGACTTCCAACCTTCCCTAATGATTCCTTTGCACTAGTGCTACACCAAAAGTATCAACTCTAGCCAGGGAATGGTCTGACGACATCCATTAAATCAGCTAATCCACCAAGAAATCAAACATAACAGCACCAATGCTCTCTCCTTCTCACTTGAACTCTCACTGTGAAGCAGGTATGATCTGCTGACTGATCAAAATGTGTAATAATACAGTTACAATTAGTGATATGATAATTAAAAAGAACTCACAAAATAGATAGTTAAGAGCACTCCTTCTGTATTTGTGTTGCTATCAGGATAGAAGATGGATTGCAGCGATTTTCTGTGGACTATGTCATGACTTTGACCTGCCACCAAGATAGTCACTATTTCATAAGGAAATCTTAGAGCTACTTTCCCTTGCCATCACTGGATGTGACAGATGAATTCTGAAAAGGACTGCAAGCCGTCTAGTCCATGACTTTTCCTTATTGTGTCTTTTCGATATTTTCTGAATCCTTGCAGGTAGGACATGAAGTACACAAGATTTCATTATTTACAACAGACTGCCACTGCAGTAATAAAGTCAGACTTCATTAATCACTTTTTGTTATAAATAATCTAATAGTTGATCAATGTAAGTGCAGCTTGACAGTTAACTATTAGTAAGTAAATCATTAAGTCGTAGCTGATACATCTTATGGATCAAACTTCACAAATGTGAGGATTTTGTTTTTCTGCATGGTCAACTTTTACAAATTTTCCTTATTATAAATTAAATATTTTCAATGAAGGACTTGCAACAGCATTTTTATAGCATGTTATTAATACTTTTACTTAAGTAAAAGGACCACCACTGATGTTCACTAACTCCTGCAACTACCCTGAACATTAATAAAAAAAACACTGTAAAACACAGCAAACATCCTACCAATCAGGTAGCAACACTTATGAAATGAACCTGTACCATAACACATAGTGCCTGTAATACAGCCATCCAGTCCTAGTGACTTCTGCGTTGTCAGCAAGTGGCTGGCAGCTGTACAGTCTTCAGAAAAGTTACCTGTTTTCCCTCTTTCAGCTGCAGTTTTCTTTCCCTTCTTGGCAGATGATTTTGTGGCAGTGATACTTTGTTCCTGTTCATCTGAAAATTGACATTTATACAGTTAAAGTACTGAAGACTCAGATTTAGAACACTTCACTTGTTTATATCTCCTGGACTCACCTGAATCCTCATCATGTTTTTGTTTAGTTGAGGTCTTTTTTCGCCTCTTGATAGGGGTTGAAGTGTTCATCATGGGCTGCTCCTTTCCATCTGACAAGAAAACATCAATGCAGTTAAACAGTAGTCTTTCATTCAGATCATATTATTTTTCATTTTAGTTCACCTCTTAAGATTTTGTGAATACTTCTGTCATTTTTATTGTCACACTCAGCAGATTTGCTGTGTGGCCTGTGGAATGTGGGACCACAGTGCTACAGTAGATGCAATGCAAATGCAATGTATTACCAGCTATAATGGCAAAGCAGAGGGAACTTTTGTCGGCCTGTATTGCTGCTTATTCTATTAAATCTTTTATAAAAATATTTAACTGTCTTTTCTTAAATAGTGTTATATTTATGACCTCATTGCATTGACAATCCATACATTCTGAAATAAGATGATACAAGGAAGATAAATATATGTGCCATTTTCCCCTCGAGTACAATATTTGAAAACTGTCTTCTGATTTAATAAGAGAACATTTTGTTGTTGATATATCGTATTGGCATCATATATAAATATGGTACACAAGTCAGAATTGCAAAAAGTGTCCCATATTACACTACTCCACCCTATTTGTGTGGGACACAAAAGAGACTAATACAGCAATGTAATGCAATGATTTAGGCAAAAGTAAGTCACTGATTCTTGAGAAGTGGGACAAAACAGGTTATGATTTTGAGAAAGTAAAACCGTATGCTAAGTCGAATAAAACTAGATGTATGCATCTACCATGCACTAGGCTACTAAGCTATGCTTTGATACAAATTACCAACTTTTCCTTATCATAATGTGCTTTTTGCCTTGCCATCACTTACTTTTCACTTAAGACACAACTGGTAAACCTTGCAAAACATGCATGTGTTATTTTAAAAAAACAATCTGATATTAGGTATGATAAAAATGTTTCTTTTGACGAAACTAGACCTTTTTAATAATTAAAGAAAACAATTTAATCCATGTTATTGCACATGAATGATTGAACCGACAGTACGTGTCACAGTACCTGTCACAATTTTGATATAATGATGATTAAATGAAACTGAAGGTAATAGTTGTGTTGAAAACATTCTATTATTAATTCCTCATAACACCTGCACTTGAAAATATTCTCATTTTTAAACCTACTAGCAGATACAACTGCTGGATATGTTTGTCCCGTTTCTTAAGAATCAGTGCAATATAGCTGTTACTCAGGCCAGAATGTCAGTTATCTGAAGCGACAGAGTGTTTTTTTTCACACCTTTTCAATGTGAATGGCTGAACACGTGTTAACAGTGCAGTTTTCTCAATGTCTAGACTTACCCCTCTCATCATCACTCCAATCATCATCATCATGTTTTGTTGCCATCTTTTGCCTCTTAGCTGGAGGTCTTCTAGTGGTCTGTTGTTGCCCTTCTATAAAAGAAAAGGTTTTAGTGGTGTGAAAGGACTGATATCTGCAACTGTGTACAGAATGCAGACTGAGAACATTTGTGTTAACACCTAGACTTACCCACAGCATGTTCACTTTCCTCATCAGCATCATGGTCATCACGTTTACCCTTCTTGTGCCTATCAGCAGGGGGTTTTCTTGTGATTGAGTGTTGCTCCTCTCCATCTGAGAAAAAATATTAAGTATTAAAATCTGAGAGGGTTTACACTAGCACAGTGAAAGAGTACTGAACTCTGTCAGAGACCATTTTTAGTGTTGACAATGCCTAGACTCACCCCCTTCATCATCACTCCAATCAACAGGATGCCTTTCGGGGGTCTGTTGTTGTAGCTCTTCTTCATCTATGAAAAATTATGTTTTAGTAAAGTGAAAGCACTAATATCTCCATGTATAGCATCTAAGAAAGATGACACTTGCACAGTGAAACAGTACTGACCTCAGACTAAGAACATTTCTTGTGGTGGTAATGGACTTACCCATATCACTTTCACTCCTAGCATTATCATCATGCCTTCTTCTAGTAGCAGTCTTCTTTGGTCTCTCAACAGGTGAGCTTGTGGTGGACAGGTGCTGCAGGTCCCCATCTGATAAGAGAGCATAAGTTGTACTGAAAGATCTCTAAGCACCACTCACACTCATTGTTTAGGAATGTTACCTTTTCTTTCTCATTAAACATTAGAAAATACTCTGGAGACTTAGGCTCCTTCTCCATGCTTAAAAAATACCAAATTATAAGTACCAATAAATACAAAATAAAAAAATCAAGATAACCTCTGACATCATTTGTTTTAGTGTCCTCAGCAATTTTTACAGTGGCAAATTTAAAAACTAAGTTGAGCTTTTGGTCTTCTAACATGTATATTTCTGAGTATAAAAATTTAAAAACCTTTCAATTTTAAGTGTGAGCTTAAATGCAGTAATATGGAATTTCTTATGTAAATATTATCACATATATTACTTACCATCATTAACTTTCAGTGGTCTGTCCTCATCTGATGTCTGTCCCTCTTCGCCTCTTCTCGAGCCTGTGGTTGGGGGGCGGTCGTGTCTTTCATCTATGAAAATATTCACAGGGGAAATTAGGAGGCTTTTGACATTGCATTGAAAGTCAGAATTAACAGGTTGATAGATGCTTCGATACACCACTTTGTTTATCCCTGATAGGAAATTTGCTTGGAAAAATGCAATGTGGTTTGTTTTAATTACTAAATATACTGAAATACCAAAAATGCCTTGAAAAATAATAAGTAAAACTTATATCAACATACCAAGGGCTATAGTGTCCAGTGTCTTCAGGCTCTTCCCTTTTAGAGATTTTGCTCCTTGCTCCATTGCGAACAGAAGTTTTCCAATCTTGGCCACCTGAAAGGTTTTGTCCGTTTGGCGATAATATTCACAGTGGACTCGTATGTCATGTCCCATAAAACGAGCTACTTGTTCCAGCTCTTGATTATCAAGGTTGAGAAGCTGGCATAAAGTAGCAACATGCTTTCTGAGTTTTGTCGACCTCAGGAGTTCTGGGTTGCTTGCCTTGCTCTCTACAGCATATTTCCTGAGGCAATCACACCCACGGATGTTTGTTGTTGTCCCGATCCTAGCAAACAGATATGGGTTGTCATTAAGTATTCCAACATCACTCCGTTTTTTGATCAGGAAATCAAGAGAGGCTCTTGTGCGCTCAAGTAGCAGAATGGGGACTTTTCGACCTCTCTTCCCACGTGTCACAATCCGTGTTAGTCTGTGGCTCATTTGTTTTTCCATGGGTGACAAAGTATCATAAATGTCTTTATTCACCGGGCCAGTATCTGCTTTTAGATAAGTCTCTAAGGTTAGCCGCGAAGCTTCTCCTTCCCGCTTCTTATTGAAGACAATTATTTGTGCAAGAAGGCTCTCACATAGCCTTTTGTATGCAGGGATGCTCACAGACTTCTTCAACTCCGCCTTAGACTCATCCTCAATCTTCCTCAAATAGTTCTGCAGAGTAATAACATCCTCGGTCAAAGGCACACAGTCTTCTTTGTTCCATCGCCGTTGTTCCATTGTACTGTGAGCATTTGTGGACACATAACTGGACCAGGAGCTTTCCAACAACTCCTTAAACTTCTTGGCTTTTTTTTCACCTAAAACATCTGACGTCATCAAACAATGTCCAATCCAGGCTTCTGTTGCCCCTTTGAGAGAAAATCCAATTTTAACTGCAGTGGATGGCTTTGCATATTCAGTGGTGCTTGTGCTGTAATTTGACACTCTTCTGGCTGCTTTTATTGTCAAATCAAATTTTGTTGGATCACACAGATCTTTCAGACCTTTGACACTCTTGTCAATTTCCTTTGCAGCCAACACAAACCGCCCCAGTTCTCTCATCTTTTGGGCAATGTATCTGTGTTGAGATTGTTCACGGCCCTTTCTTGCAAATAATGTATCTCCATATTTGCATATCATCGTGTCACTTCTGATCTGAGAGGTTACCTTATCTTGCAACATGGTATGAATGAGATTTTGAATTCCATCTGAGGACTTGCTGATTGGAAGGAGATGTGACGAAGCTTTTTGGATTCTTCCTCTTTTGCCTCCCTTTGTGTCCTCTTTTCTAGCTCTACATGCTTTCTCATGACGCCAGAGTTCAGTCCTCTTTAACATGGCGTAACAGTGCTCGCAGGGTAGATAGTCATTCACAGATGCCTTCTCAGAGGGTCGTTTCCAAGTCACAATCTCCCCATTTCCTTCTTCCAAGACCTTAAGATTATGTTGCCAGTTGCCCTTATTTCTAAGGATTTCCAGCAGCACCTTCCTTTCTTTGGATCCAACTGGAAAACTAAAGGCGTGGGCAACATCAACTTCATCCTCATGTTTTCTTTCTAAATGTCTTGCAATCTTCAGATTTGACTTTCCACAATATACACAGTATTGGGCTTTGTCCCAAGTCCTTTTACCATTCTTTTGGCTTGTGTTAACAGTTACTTTTTGTCTCTTGTCACCACCTTGCTGCTTCTTTCCTCCTTTCCTCCTTTCAGGTGGATGTGGTGACTTATCTTTGGTCCTTGGGTCCATAACTTCTAGTTCCTCATGTTCACTGGATGATTGGCGACAGTGATCTTTCTCTGGGATTCTGTGCCGAGATGATTTCTTCTCCTTCTTTGAGAGTGCCTCATTGTCACTGCTTGATGGTGTTGATGAGGGCTGGTATTCTTCACCAGATCCACTGTTGCTGAATAAGTCTTGATCTTCATCATGTGCATCTGATGCGGGTAAGTGGTTTTTGTCAGATTCATAGTGGAAGGATAACAACTTTTTAGAGAACTCTGACTTTGAAGTTCCAGCTTTCAGAGGGAGAATCTCATGATCTGTGATTGATGAGTCCAGTGCAGCAAACACAGAGTGACAACAGTCTTCTACAAGGAGCCCATCAAGGTTACATGTTGAGGTGGGCTGGTCACTGATACATCCACCGAGGGTACTTGAGTCCATCTCAAAAGGCCAGTCCATCTTGGAGAACAGATGGACAGAAAAAGAAGGGAAAAAACATGTTATTCACTCACAGGAATTAATATAAATGACCCACAGGCCTGCTGAAATATTGCCTTTAAAACAGTAAAAACTAACACACAATTATACATTATTATGTGGCAATACTGGTGTTCAGTCATTTTTGTGAGATCATCGTGTTAATTAGTGCTACATCATCAACACCTCATAAGTACCCAGCCCAATGTGTGTCATAATGTAAAGGCAGCCACTGCCTGTCACTCATGCAAGCATGTTAGCAACACTGCAACCTGAATAGGACAGAGCTGGTTGATCACAGTATAGGAGTGATTTAATAATCCCTTCTGATGTGAACATAAACCAGGATATCAGTTAAATCAGCCTACAGTGTTACTGACTAGCTGCAATATTTTATTTTACAGTAACCATAATATTGTCATTAAATTAAACTGACTGCTTATAGGACTTCATAGTATAGTAGTTTGTGATAGTTTGTGTATTTAAATATTTTCTATTATTTACACATGGTATGGAGTAAATGGCAGGTCTAGGTATCAGTGAAATATAATACAGTTTTAAGTAAAATACTTTTGCATCAGATTGGTTCATTTTCTTCATTACTACATTGTTGGACAAATGGTTATAATGATAGGACACTATGACTTCAGCAATGTGGAATTAAAATGGAATCAACTGTTAAATGCAGAGCAGCAATTCTTTGATTGCTGGGTTATCCCCACCAATCTAAAAGTTTTTCACAGTACACCAGGACAGCATTTTTTCTGTTAACACAGTTTATGCAGGCATCACCAAATTAAATGTAAGACTTTTTAACATCTTTTTAAGACCAAAACACATTAATTCTACAAGAGAACAAACAGCAAGAAATCACACAATAATGTTGAACAGCACATCAACCTCAGAAAGGCAAAGTGATCTGTTGTTTACATTTACATCTCACTTCATACACAGCTGTTATAACGTGTAGTGCTACCCTAATCTTGTGATCTCAGTTCAATAATCAACTCATAATCGTCAATATAATCGATTTTTTTCTCCACCCCTATACTGAACTCACAGGAATAAATGCATTTGGATTTAAAACTTTCTAATTACATTTGCATTGTCTCTGAATGTCTGTGTTTCTTCCCGTCCATAACAGCTAGTAAAGCATAAACCTAAAAAAAAAACAATAAAACTAAAACGACCTCAGCAAAAGTGAAATATACTGCAGCATTTATCATTAATGAGAGCAGGTGAAAATAAAATAACATTCCTTACCTGAGCAATGGTGTATGCCCCGTAGCTCGATTTCTTAAAATGTCCAAAAGTCTCTCCACGTCTCTCTATCAGGTGAACATGCAGCCGCACTCTCTGCCAGCGAACTCTTCACCTTGCGCACCGAGAGCTCTGATTGGCTGCTGTTGATGGGTCGTTAATTAGCGGAGGCCTCCCAGTCTGCTTCTGCTTCTCCAGCACCTCACTAAAACTCTGTTAACCCTTTCAGTGTTCTGCCTTTCTGAAGAAGGTTGACCCTAAAACCTGAACATATTTTCACACAGTTCCAACAACTAGATAAAGTCAACTGAATTAAAACAAAGTGCATCCCCAAAAAACCCTTTTTATTTATTATTTATTTATATTCATAAATATAAATACAAATATGAGTATCTTTTATTTTTGTTTCTTTTTCCACATTCAGTCTTGATCATAAAATAATCTCCATCATCATATTCAGAATTTTAACCCTTTAAATGCCAGATTGAAATTCCCTAAAATCAAAGGTAACAGAAGATGTGTGAATATTGCTCTCTCAGGATAACAAAGCTTATCTTCTTAAAATAAGATTTATGTTGTTATGAGAAAACAGAACACACTTGACAATGTCAGAGGAGCAAGAGGATATAGATTACCTTCTCGCATATCTCTTCTATCAAGGCCACATACAGGCTGAAATAGCTTCAGGTCTTGCTGTTACAGATTATAACTTGTTTGACTGACTGAAGTTAATGAACTAAAAAAAAAAAAACCTTCTTAATTTGAGAAAATGAAGGCAACATTTTTAATTTATTCATTTATTTACCATAAAAACAGGTGTATAAGTGACTTTTATCATTGAATAGTGGGGTGCGTCTGTGCACTGTGTCCTATTCACCAGTAACATACAGAGAGGTTGGATCTGGATATGATTTAGGGTTCCCACAGTCATGAAATTCCTGGAAAAGTTTTGAAATTAGAAAAAAACAGTTTTCCAGGTCTGGAAATGGTTTGGAATTATGTGAATGTTTTGGAAAAGTTTTGAATTAGTGATGACCGAGCTGATATCAAAGATAACTAGTATAAGTAGATTAATTTAATATGAATACACTAATCATTAGTTTCTATACTTTTAGCCTTTTAATATCTTCTGATATGTGATCTGGAACCAAACACTTCCTCTAGATGATCATTTCTCACAGTATAGTCAGATCAAAGAGTCAAAACAGCTGTTAAAAAGCTCAAGAGTACAGGAAATGACACCTACTCTGTTAAAAAAAAAAAAAAAATCACTGTGTGGGCTTTGTTAAACTACTTGAATTAAGTCATGGAAATGGGCCGTCTACACTTATGAAGTTTAACATCCTAAAAACAACTGTGTGAAGCATGCATGCATGTGCTTCAGCTGTGTCTGCAGCTAATGAAAGCAGATAGGCTGTTGATGACCTGTTACTGCTATACGCTGATTTGATGTGTTTTCAGTTTTTACAGACCAAACTGACCCAGCCGACAACAGCATATGTTGAAGCGCGATGCACAAATGCACACAGTATGAGCACAGATCAGAAGAATAAAAGATTCACTAACTTTGTTGTTTTTCCTCTGGATGGAACAGAGGATGATGTTTGACTCTGACTGACAGTCTGACGACAGTGAGCTTGGTGAGACTTACAGCACAGCGACAGCTCTGATGAAGCGTTTTTGGGACTCAGTAAGCGCACAGCTACACACTGTATTAAATATGTAAAGCTACTGTGTTCTTTTAAAAGGTTTAAAGGTTGAGTCTGTAGGTTTGTTCATTGCAGTTTGTAAACACAACATTCAAACTGGGCCCCTCTCGGGCTGAACTGTACACGTCTCCTGCTCCTGACAGCAGCAGCAGCAGTTGTCAGGACTGCAAAGAAAAGGAAATACAGTCCGAGTGAAGCACTGGAGCGGCAGTCCGATACCCAGCCGTAGCGAGTGCGGCTAGCATCCGCCGCTAGCACTCGCTAACATCCAGGACAGCTAGCGGGGCTAACACTCATGGCGACTAGCGGGGCTGGCGGGCCTACTCGTGCAGCACGTGACTTCACTGCGCTTTGTCACTGGCTGGGGAGAAAACACGACTCCCACCCAGAAATGTCCCGTCCACACCAAAACAATCAGATCAATCAAAATACAGGGAGACGAGGGAGGACTCTGCAGACACAGTCACCACCATACATGAGTAGATAGGTGATGATCAAGCAGGATTTCTTTTGTATACGTCTATATTAGTTTTTTTGGAAAATCCTGCAGACTCTACCTTTAATGTAAACTCAGCCTAACCTGAACCTAGTCTGAGTTAATATACCTGTATGAGTGTGTCTCTTTTTTCAAGGATTTTTTTTAATGCTCTATGATTTGCCCATCATTCCTTCATACAACCACACAGCCATGACCATACACAAACTCTGCGCCAACAGACTTAGCAGTCTCGGATAAAATAACTGACACTGTAACAAAAATAACAGACAAAAGCGACAACAAACAGAGCACCTGCATTAATGTCAGGCATGCAGGGTCCAAAAACAAGGTGGGCCCTCTCTGGCGCATTTTGTCAACCCTTTCAGTTTTCTGTCTTTCTGAAGAAAGTCGACTGCTAAATCATGAAGTTGGATAATGTGCCTCATCACAAATGTCAAATCATCTCAAACTGGTTTCGTGAAAGTGACAATAAGTTTACTGTACAGTACTGTGACCACAGGCAATGAAATACAGTTTGGCATGGCACTCTCTTAGCTCATAATAAATAACATTAATAAACAAATAAAAATACAATAATTACGATAAAGAATACAATATTTAATTAAGTCTAAGAATCAAAGAAAATCAGCCCTCAGCCCTCCGTCTAGCTGAACTCTTCAGGATCCTTATTGCCTCACAGTCACCAGATGGGCACGTGTATCTAATAAAGTGGTAAGGGAGTATATATAAATATACATAATTTAAATAGTATGGAGAAAGAAAATACATCAGTACTTTACATTTTCTGAGAATTTCCAGACCAAAAGTTCATAGAATTAACATAAGAGCCTTCATCAGTAAGTTGCATCAATTTTGTAATTATTTGTTTGTTGTTTATTTTTGGACCTGCTGTTATAATTTTATGTAGAAATAGTTGTCATTGTGTTTTTTTCTCATTTGTTTGTGTTTATACAATGAAATTATATTGTGATAATAAAATGAGCTCAGCCATTTAAAAAGAGCTCAGTTCATAAAAAATGGTAAATTGTTTTATTTCTCAGCTATAAATATAACTATTAATTCAGTTTGCATGGCAAAACTATCCATTACATTTCTGGTTATGCCTCTGATCACAACACAGCAGTACAGGCTTTACTCTTTCATGATAATTTGGGTGTAATACCACACTAATGCATTGGGGGCGCTCGCGAGCAAAAAGTGTGTGAAAATCCGGTGCGCCCTAGAGTGTCCAAAACTCATTTTGGCATTCAAGTTGGGACTTTTTTGAAAACAACAGAATAGCATCTATGTAGCATCTATATAGCCTCAGGAGGTGATTTAAGTGAAAACAAAGTGAGGACCGGCCAAAATGACCTCACTTCCCAAAAAAGACTTCACTATGTTGGTTAAAAACTCATGCCGGTCCTCAGTACGTGGTAAGTACAAGAACACACACACACACACACACACACACACACACACACACACACACACACACACACACACACACACACGGGATGAGAAAGAGACAGACATAAGGAAATATAGAAAAAGACAAGATGGGGTGATAGAAACTGGAAACCACTACATAAAACTCCCCAATTGTGACCAATGGAAAATTATGCTCTGATAAAATGTCAGACGTGACACACACACACACACACACACACACACACACACACACACACACACACACACACACACACAAACAAAGACACAAGCCTACTGTCAGTCCTTCTCCAAAACACCCTCCCGCCACCATTTCCCGGTCCATCCCGTTTGATTCTTTGACCTTTCTTATATTTCAGCTCAAAGTCCGACCCCCATAAATAATATTATGGCAGAGTGATGTTTTGAGGGGGGGGTGGAGGGTGATAGAAGAGTGCAGGACTGGGAGAGGAGGGGGGGGAGTGAGTAGGGGGTTACACAAAAGCCCTGTGACAGAAATGCACTGTGAGTAATAAGTAATACACACAAACGCTGATTGATTTGAGCTCTGGTAGACAGTCACATTTATCTTTATTCCATCATCCGAGGGGGCCCCATCAAATAAGAGAGGGCCTCACAGAGGGTTTATATGACTGGACAGCACATGAACGTACATATGTGTGTGTGTGTGTGTGTGTGTGTGTGTGTGTGTGTGTTTGGATAAAGATGCATCGCATGTACAAGAGCAGTGTCTATCGTTGTCACCACTCAAATATTTCAGTAAACACAAAGTGCTTCAGGAATTCACGTGGTAAATTCAAGAAGATGAAAGACAAACGTGGATTCAAACAGTCAGAGAGCAGCTGAAATGGGATTTTTCCAGTACAGTTCAGTTGTAAAAATCAAGATCATTTTTCTGATCATTCTGTATACCAAAAAAATGAGTGTAGAAAGGCTTCATTTAGCCTTCATTTCAACATTATCCCCTCGTTTATGAGCTCCTTGCAGTCTCGTGGATCACGCCTGTCACAGAGAACAGCATCTGTGTCACAGGTGTCTTGTCTGGTGATAAACGCACAGAGCATTTTTACAAGCAATGCCAGTTTAAATGACTTCATCTTCTTAACGTACGCATCGCATCTATGAATCACGCATGGTGTTTAAATCAAAGGAGAAAAACATGAGGGAAGTTAACTTTCATCGGGGGCAGAACTTGAAAGTAATCACAGCCCCGTATCAGAGCTTACTACAGAGGGCACTAAAAGGGTATGAAAAGTCAATGCTTTTATGGACACGCTCGTGGTGCCAAACAACAAATACAAACTCATATGGATGTTGATCTACAGCCTGTCCGCTATTTCCTTCCCTTCTCCCGCTCTCCTTTTTTTTCCTTCTACGGCTGTGTAAAACAATCAATAGCAAGGGCACATTAAGGTCTGGGTCGTATACTTTATTTATATAAGGCAATGACAAATCCTTATGATGCAATGGTTTTTGGAGGCGTGTATTACCGCGCCAAACAAATAAATATATTAATGCCCACTGGGGAGGTGGAGAGATTGACGGAACAACGGGAAACGACAAGCCGCCAAATCCATCACAGCGACCTTTCAAAAGAAATGCGCCCACAATTTTGTCCACTTCCTTCTTATTCAGCATTTCAATTAATGTCCATGCTTCTCTCTGCTCCACTCACGGCCATAACTCAAAGTGGGATTACGGAAAGAACCGATGTTTTGCATATGGAGGGGTTGTCACTTAAATCAGAATCAAACTACTGTAGGAGCAGAAAGCGGGAAGTGTGAATGTAAGTGATTTTACCCAATATTTTATTTTATGACACTGAGTTTAGCCACTTTTAAGAAAGCTACCACGAGCATGATTTAGTGTGGCGGCAATATTTTACAGCTTCTGTTTGAGTCCCATTTAGTTTGTCTGTTATTTTGGCCCCTTTCTATTTTTAAATAATCCACCCTGCTTTCATCTCAGATAGAGTTAGAGTTACTCACGAATCCAGTCAGAAGAAGACGTTGACTTTTTACTTTTACATCTCCAAGCAAACATCACAGGTTAAGTAGAAAAGGATCATATCAAAGTCTTAAGTAAGAATCTTTTTAAAAATAATTTCTGATTGTTCTCTTTCCACACTGGTTGGACATTTAGTAGCACACGCTACACCAGAGCTGAAACAATTAATCAATGAGTTGACTGACTAGAAAATCATTAACTTAAATATCTATTTGTTTACTTTTCAAGTAAATTGCCAAACATTTTACCAGCTTCTTAGATGTAAAAATCAAACTCAAAATCCTTAAGTTGTGGACAAAATTAAATTAAATTAAATTAAAATTAAAATTGCGTTCTGTGAAAACCGTGGTAGACATTGTACCAAATTTTTCACATCTTGAAAATAATCAGTGAATAAATGAATCCATAATTGAGAGAATCAACAGTTGCAGCCCATCTGTGCACACAGAACCTTGTGATAATATGGATGCACACTTCATGTATCTAAACCACTGCACATCACTTAAATGCAGTGAAATGTACTGAGTGACATTTGGTTTCTCTTTTATACACACAAACCAACGCACACACACACACACACACACACATACACACACACACACGCCCAGCCCTCCCACCATGATGTCATCAGCAGCTTACTCAGTGACACTTTATTAATGGGGGACCGTAAAGGTAAGACACAAGCAGAGAAACACACACATCTGTCTCCCACCGGCCACCTGAGCTGTATGCTGTCACTCTCTAACCTTCCTCAGAGGATTCTGTCTGACAGAGCGGTTGAATTTCAAACACACGTGACTTTTTTTTTTCTTTGATTAGTTATGAGCATATAAACAAGACGCCTGACCTCTGTGTCTTTATTGTTAACTTAATGAAATCATTCAGTTCGGGTGTCTTTCTACATTTGTCACAACAATCACTCCACACATCTACGGCTGCATGACCCAAGACTGAGAGCTAAGACTCAAAGCAACTGGTTTGGGACTGTGTGTGGCGTTCTGTCCGGTCCAAGATCCCCGTGTAATAGGATTCCTCAAAGCTGCAGATGGATGGCAAATCTAGGCGGTTTCATCTACTAAAAGAGGGCATAAATCACTAGCGGAGGAAGCGGGGACGAGGCAGGGGTTATCACCAGTCTGCCTCTCTCATGAGAGCTTTGCATTAAAGCATTAGTGAAATTAATTCATCTTTCATAAGAGGTTTGAGCAGTATCTGTGATCTATGATAACAACCAATTTCTCACTACGGAGGGGCCGGAGGAGGGGGGAGGAGGAGAGAAAAAAAAAAATACTCGGCGACCCTGATAGACTACACAAATCTGCTCTTTTTAAATGGGCTAACATTATCTGGAGTGCTGCTCTCTGGAGCATCATCCCAGATTCATATCCCAGCCGGGAAAGACGCATAAATCACGGGGCAAAACTTTTCTCATCTGCACCCCCCCAACACACACACCTCCTTTCTCTCTACATCACTCCCCTCATCCCTCTCGTGCTGTGCCATGCCAGGTTTGTTTTGTGGTTTTCTTTACTTGTCCTGTTAAACGCAGAACAATGCTTTCGCTGTAATCATTTTAAATGGCTTTGCGCCTCAATCAGTGTAATTGGTTTTAGATCATCTCTGGAATGGGAAAGTGGGAAACTTGAGACGTGAAGCTGTTTGGGTGTGTTTGTGTGTGTGTGTGAATGCATATGTTTGTGTGTATGTCTAGGGTGGCTCAGGGTGGGGAGTCCTGCAGTGTGTGAAAGAGACGGAAATTGGGGGGAAGTGTGTGAAGGGGCCGTATCCATCTGTTTTGCATATATTTGCAGAGGCGGCCGTCGGAGCATGGTTGACAGATGAGTGGGGAGTGCGGGGATGACACACGGGCGGTCGTGCTCTTTATTACTATATCAGCACAGCTATGCTGAGCGCTCAGCTCCCCTCTGATGGCACACCACGCCGAAAACCAGAAACACCGAACACAGCGGAGTGAGCAGAGAATTGCTCCACGGGACACGGCAGACACAACGAGGACTTTTCTCCGTTTCATGATTTGAATTTTTTGACTGATTTGTCTTCAAATCAGCCATGTGTCCAGCCGGACCTCCTCGAAGCAGAGAAAGAAAATTGGACTTTAAAACAAAGAATAAAAAAGATAAATAGAAAACGAAATGGCCTTTGAAAATTCAATAAAAAAGTAGGGACAAGAAAAACTCTTTTTTATATAATCTGTGATTTAATAATAATTATAATAATCTGTACAACCTGATGATCAACGGGTAAAGTGTTATATAAGATTTTTTTGTAATCTTATTTAGGGGAAAACATTAAAACAGATTTCTTTTCATGTACTGTACAACATCAAATGATATGTGGTAAGAAGGGCAAACGATACTGAATTTCATGAGTGACTGATCACTTTTGAGTTTAGCAGCTTTATTTAACCTGCATACTGTATATGTGAAAGAGCTTTGTGTTTATCCATCCTGACACTTCTCCACCTCCCACTGTGATATCTGTCAGTCCATACGTCTCAACAGAAAGCTGTCATTAGAAGACAACACCACCAGTCAGTCAAAGAGTGCTTATTGACATTACCCACCTCAGGAAAGTAGTCCTGTGGAAACTTCTCCTTCTCCAGCGAGGGTGTGCTTTCTAGTGTCTCTGAGTAGGTTTCCTTCCCAACCACCTTCTTGAATTTCTTGGCTTAAGTGGAGATGAAGGGAAGATGGACAGAGGCAGAAGGAGAAGGGGAGGAGGTGGAGAAAGGAAAAAGGTTAGGTTTATTTCTGAAGACCCCATGTGTGAGTCTGAATCTCTTAATACAATTAGAGCTCACTGAAAGCCAGTGTCACTGGCTTCTCAGACAACTGCACCACCTGCTGGTCAGAGTGAAGAACAAGTGTGTTCAGCAGGAGGTGAGTGTGAGAGGTCACAACATGGTACAAGTAAAATATTTTGCTGCAGTTTGTTTCACGTCAGGATCCCTCTGTATTCATCATTACATGAGTACAAAATAACTGGCCCAAACAGGAGCAGTGATTCTGATTTTCACCTGTACACCACAGGCATGTGGGCTTCTTCCTGATCTGAATCTACAGTCTCAGGACAGAGGGAGTTGTAGGTTCTGTCTTAGTCTTCTGAGTCATGTTGATGGTTTGTGATTTTTGGCTACAAAAATAAACTTAACACTTCAACAGAACAAATGTGACCACAAAGCCTGTATCTTATGAACACGCATTGCTGCCAAGAAGAAAGTGACTTGATTAAATGTGTGAGGCAGGACTGGAGTCACTCAGGGCTGTAACAACACACTGTGATACAGGTCAGCAACAGGATTGCAACATTCTTCAGTTTAGAGTATAAAGATCAGCTTATAAAAAAGTACTATATCCAATACAGTTTTGCATAGTTTATGCCTAACAAGGAAATAGTATGAAATTGTGTACTAGAACCTGACCGATATTTGCATATCGCAAATGATATCATTGGTATTGGCGTATAAATGATCTGATATGCAGCAATATGAAAAATGTTTTTCTTGGTATATAATGCAGACAAAAATGGGTATGTGGTCTCTGGCCTGTGGTAATACATTAGTGTCACTGCAAAGTTTAACTGAGATTTTCAATACTATGGCAGGCAGCACAGAGTAAGAAAAGAAGAAGCAGCCACTCTAAGCAATGTCAACTAGAATTGGGCGATAATGAATTAAATCATTTAAAATGTTGAACAATATTGAACTATTTAGCAGAATTCTGAGTACCTTTGAAAAGTCATATTGCTGCTCAATCCACAGAGAAAAGGTCTATTTTCATTCTAGCTCAAAAAAATCACTGCATCAGCCGTCATATCTGTAATCAGTGAATTTTCCCTCTAAAATCTGGATCAGTCAGGCTCCGTTGTGTGCAGTGTGTTTTCATGTTTTTGTGCTGTGAACCCTGTTTGAGTATGATGAGTATGAATCTATTGACTGGTGTCACTTCACTTTCAGTCTGTGAAGCTGAATTTTCTCTCAAACCACTGAAAGAGCAAACGTCTCTCTTAATGAGCACCCAATGGGCCTTTATCATGGAATTATGTCTCACTGTGACACTTGAATAGAACAGAGCCAATGTTAATGTCGTTAGTAACATCTGTGCTTTTTCTACCATGACAAGTCAAAATGTCTGCTGTGGAAAAGGCCTGTGACAAAAAGCAAAGCAGCACAGTGTGTACCATAGTTTATATAATTCTGACTTTAAATATATGTGTGTACGTGACGAGTGGCCCTCTCCCCTCTCGACCCCTCTGCTGCCTTCGCCCTGTCCTTCACTGGGGTAACTGGTGCTAATGCTGACTTGGGTCTAATAGGAAGCGAGGCGCCTCCACATCTATATCCCTTCTTTAATTAGCGTGGCCGTCGGACCCCGGGGCCCTCTGACACCGCAGGCTGATGAGACCGCCTTAACTGTCCAATAACCCGCCACACACCATTACTGTAGGCCTGAAATCTTATGAATTAAATCCTAATATTAATAAGCATTACCATTCTGTCCCCCTCCCTTTACATTATCCTCCAAGCCAATCTTAGCTCGCTAGTTTTGATGGAAGCGGGAATAGCCTGCAAATGGTTGTGTGTGATATGCAGGGGTGGGATGAGGGGGCACGATGTGAGGATTACATTTCAAGACATTGGTGATGATGTATCATGTGGAAGTGTGTTGGACGGGGGCACTCACCTTTGAAATCAAACTGGTGGATGTTTTTCAAAGAATCGTGGATAAAGTAGAAACTTCCGAGAGCCTGCAAGAGAAACGGGATTTGTGAGATTGGACAAGTGGAGAATACTTTTTTAAGATATTCATTTCTTCATCTCTCTGCTTGATCAAATTACTTCACAGAAAAAGATTCTCCACAGGAGAGTGAAAATAAAACTCTTGTGCTCGTGTTTATCACATCATTTCTTCAGTTTCCTGCTCATAACCTTTTCACAATGTCGAGAGTGCACCTAATGTGGGAATGCTTGACTAATAAACTGGGCTTAAAGTACAGAGCCTCACTCTTTAACACACTCCAGAGCACACTCCCCATAGCTCCGCTCAATGGGAAGCCACAAACACTACACACCATCAACTACACAACAACAGGTGCAACGTGCTCTCAGTACAGTACACTCAGCAGCGAGGTCTCTGTACACCCCATTCTCGGGCTCAGAGTCTTCTAATGTGGCGAGTCAACAATTTGAGCTTTCAAAGGACACATTCAGATGGACTTTTGAAAGAGCAAAGATCGACTTCAATAGGCTTAAAATCTTAATTTTCCCTGTGAACAATCAGGAAACTTTCCCAGTCGGGGAACAAGCCAATCAAAGTCTGTGGGAAGAAGTGAGAGTTGTGCAGAGGGGGATTTGATGCGGTTCACAGTCCACTACACTGCTTTCTGTTGCCCTCTTTACATTTAGGGCAAATGGAGGCAAAGCTCAAGCTCAATCCCCTGTGTCTTTGAGATAGCAGACCTTTGGCTCGGGATAATTCTGAGTCTCCTTTCTGCCCTCAAAGAGAGAGGCAGAGAGTGGTGAGTAACTTTTACTATAAAGACCCAATGAAAACATAAGTGAGTAGAGGGGGAAAATAGTGGAATACAGAGAGAGTTAGACAGAAAACAGCAAAGTTGTGAGGTATATGAGATGAGAGATAATGGAAGGGAAGCTTCTCATGCTCAGGTACTGTAAAAGAAAGAGGAGTGATGAAGTGAGGTTGAAGGGGTGTGATCAAAAGAAAGAGGAGACCTCTGTAGAAAAAAAGGATCTGGGCATGAAGAAGGATTTAGTCTGGAGGGTTTTCCTGCGTTTTCCTATTGAGGCCGGGTGCGGATGCCTCTCTCTCCGGCACGCCGGGAGAGAGTTTGGGCCCGGCCTCTGCATTATTTATGAGCGCCGGCACATCTTGAGATTAAACATTTGCTGATTTGTCAAAAGCACAAACATGAGGTCCTGCCCATCTCCTTGACATATAAGTTCAGCCGACGGAAAACACTGTCGCACATTTAATTGATGAGAACAGCGGCTGGTGACCCGAACCCCCCGCCGCGCTCCCCTCCCTCCCTCATTCCTTCTCCTGCTCTGACGGAGGACAGAGAGGAAGGGAAAAGGGTGGTGGGGGTGCGTGTACGAGAGGGGATGGCGCTGGGCGAAAGGCAGGACTCAAGGTCACAGCTACACATTGCGAGAGGACGGTTTCCAGGAAGGCCCCCTACACTTATTTGTGCTCACTTGTCTTTATGTTCTGTTTCACCTTAAAGTGCCAACAACAGACCCAGAGACAGAGATGGATAGGGAAACAGGCCGAGGGAGGGAAAAACCATGCCATTTGTCAAAATGGTGCCACTATGCTAACTGCTGCTGTTTGTGTAAATATTTCAGTGGGTAGTCAAGTAAAAATGACAATTTTGAAATATGACACTAGGGAAATTATGGAGAAAAAAAGGGATATATATTTCACTCGATTAGAAATTAAACTGCACAACTGCAATTTATCTGGAAAGTCAACGTACTGCTGCTGGCACAATTAGATTTTGAATCAGCTGGTTGACTGACAGAAAATGAACAAACCAAAGTTTGAACAACTGATTCATGGTTTAAGTCAACGGTCCAAGGTGCTTGAATATGAGAATTTTCTGATATTCAGCGAGTTAGTATAGTATATTAAATTCAGTATCTTTGGGTTTTAAACAGGGCTACACAATGTGCACAGTTTCATACTGTAATTTATTTTGACATTACGATTGACGATTAGTAAGAATTATCATTTATGTATCAAAAGTTTTCATTTTTACTGAAACAATTAAAATCACGGTTATGTGTTGGGGTCTTATACACATTTTACCTTGATCAAAAATAAAAATGCAGCTTCTGAAATTTGGATGCTGCAATTTCAATAATATTTTGATTAATTAAGCAGCACTAGTTTTAAACTGTGGGCATTTTTCACTTTCTGACTTTTCTCAAACAAAATGATCGATCAGTTAATTGGACAAATACTCTCCAGGCTGATTGATCAAACATGAAAATAATCAGTCGCAGCCCTGAAGAGTTAACTCACTTGCTTTAAAGAAAAGTTGTACTTGACCCCAACGCCTGATTAATGATTGCAGGGAGTCTTCAACAACTATTGCCTGCATATAAAAATAAAGAACTAAAGAAAAAATGATTGAACGCTTCACTTAAATTCCCAATAGCCACTGTGTGTCTCTCTCAGTTGAAGCTGATCCCTCTGCAGGCCCTCAATGCCCGAGAGCACAAAAATAAAATTAATATGACATCAAACAAATCGGCATGAATCAATTTTCAAATAAATGATAAACAACTATGCTTAAGTGGCTACCCGTGTAATCGCAAAAATCTACTTAACCCTCAACCCTAATAAATATTTATTTGACATCAGGGTTCAGAACCTAGCAGCTGCTCTGCTCTCTCTCCTCTCCTCTGCCTCCCTCCTGCACTCTTCATGAAGAAGCTATTATATTAGCAGGGCGCAATTAATCCATTTGTCTCCTTACATGACAGCCTCAAAATATTCATTAGGGTTGGACTGCGCTGACAGGCCATGCTTATCTTTTACCAGTAGCTTTACAATGGCCTGTGTCAAACGTATGTTTGTCACGTCCCTCTTTATTGATTAGCTGCCAGATTCACTTGAAATAATTAAAAGTATATTTTACATATTTATAAACCCCACTGCCACGACGGCTACTTAATTTTCCATTAGTAAAATGCAGTCTATTAAGTGCACCATGAGGGCCGCGGGGGAGGTAAGGGGAAATGAGTAATCACCATAATTGTAGACAGAAAGACAATAACCGCACCATAAAAGCTGGGGTTTTATGACTCCTTCTGGCAATGCTATCTCTTATCACGGGTTGTATTGGCTACGCCGCTCACAGATAAGGGCACACTGACACAACGGGGTCTGAACTCGCTGTCCGTGTGCATGTGTGTGTTCGTACAAGTGTGTAGTTGACATTTCCAAAACCCCAGCAGATATGGGCTGAACAAGTCCCAATAGACTGGCTGGTGGAAAATAGAGACTTGAGAGCTGCAGTACATAGCCTGCATACTTTGCTCCGCTGAATGCTTTATCGATACCGAGGGCTGCAAAAATTAGTTCTGGCCGACGAAGAGAAGCAGGAATTCTGTGACCTCTGAATAGATTTTCTGCGTTTAATGTGAAAAATGAGCCATAAAGCAAACATAAAAGTAATAATTTTTCTTCAAGGTCTCACCTCCAATCTGTGCTAAGGGAGAGTGGCCAGTCCCAGGAGAGCTGACACATACACACTCCAGTGTCATCACAGTGTCACTGTACAACTTCCGAGGGTAATGTTCTGCTGTCCCCCCGACACTAGCAAAGCGCAGGCTTATAGGTTTGTGGAGCATAGCGATGAGCGTGTGTCCAAAGATGGTTTTAACAGGAAAATAGATGATACACTCATAAAGCAGCTTCTTCAAAAGATGTTAACTGTGGATGAACACGGTGGTTGTTCTTTTCTTAAACTATGTTCAGGTTGTATGCCTACATCTGAACTTTGCATATACAATTTGTTCTATAAGATGTCGTTTAAATGGTGCAAACTATGATTGTATCCTTTTGACAAAGTGTTTTTTAGATTATTGTTCATTGTGTGACAGATGTTTGTACCTCCCCTGCACCAATCACCTGGAGGTGATCTGCAATTCTTTATAAAAAGGGGAGGATACCATCCTTGGGGTCTGTGGTGAAGGTTTATATATACACACAGATACACACAAAAACAGGTCAGCATTAGAAATATGATCTTTGACTGAGGCCATAGTTTTGACTATTTTTGGTGTTTTTTTTTTTTTTTTTAGATCTAATATCCAAGTTTACACAGTTTAGAGGAAATATGTAAATCTTTTGAAAGTGCTTTTTTGGCAGCGTTGCACTCTATTCTGTCTCATTTCTGAATATAAGTTTAATTATTGTTTGCTACAACTTGTGTTTTGTTTTTGTAGTTTTGGACATCATGATGCAGCAACAACAAATTCCAACTGTGTGAGTACACAATCAGTGAGATGATCAGGTAACAAAGTTAACACAGATTATCTAAACCACTTATTGATATGTTGATCACAATCTCTCATTGTACAAAAGACTGTGTGAGTGTTAGAGCTGAATTGATTAGTCAATCAATAGGTCATTTTGAAAATCGATTAATTGTTTTAGTAAAATCAAAAGAAATCCAGACTGCGCCCACCTTCTTGTTTGCTCGTTTTCTTTTTGAGCATCTGTAGTTTTGGACTGTACAACAAAACGAGCAACCTGAAGGGGACAGAGAGGGGAATGACATGCAACAAAGGGCCTGGGCCAGACCTGAACCTTGACTATTCAACCTTGATATGTGGTCCGCACTCTACTTGAAGAAGAAGAAATTAGGGGCTCCTCAGAGCTACTGAGGAGCCCCTAATTTCTGACAATTACTGATCAAACAATTTATCTAGAAAAAAACGAACCAAAACAAAACAGTAGTTTAATCAATAAGGAAAATAATAGTTACTGTCAGCTACAGTACAGTAGGTCTAAGAGTTTATTTATAACATGTTTGATCATCTGAGCTTTAAAAACATTTTGACACATTTCAAGTTGTCAGAAAATAATTTGGTGAATAAAGTCTCACCAACAGGTAGGATGGCCAAATTATTATTATTTTTTTAAATAACACAAAAACAGAATAACCCATTAAGAGCACTTTCTTTGAAGTGATACAGTACTTGCACCATGATCAGGGTCATCTCAATGTTCAGGCTACAAGGCTGTTACAGCCACCTCAGAGAAATATCTCCTCAGGGGTTTTTCTGTGGCATTTTGCCCTCCAGACAGCAGAGACAAAATGGGCTGTTTTCCAGTTTATATCTCATTGCTCAGAAATCCCTGGAGTCCCCTCATCTGTCAAATCACGAGTGATGCCACACTTCCACATAAACCTGCACATACAAACATAACTACAAAACTCACAAATGTACACACGCACGCACGCACGCACACACGCACGCACACACGCACACACGCACACACGCACACACGCACACACGCACACACACAGTCTTATCGGAAAGGTCAATCAGATGTGCTGTCATGAAGAAATGGTGTTGCGATATATCAGAAACACATGCTATGTCAAAACAGCTTAGAGATGGAGGCAGAGACATAAGCTCTGACTAATAGGTACATAATATCCTCATTAGTCACTAAGGAGCAGCATTCATACATGGTTAAATTCTAAACACACTCCAAATCAGAGTGAAAAGGGCGAATCCTTCAGCAGCCAATAGAACAGCATGCTATGTGCTCTGAGAGCTGCTGAATGTAAAGAATCCACATATCTACTTCACGATCAGTCCTCTATGTCCCAGTAAGGGACCCATTGATATGCAGGATCTGGTGCTAAAAGAGCACCTTCACAGGAGCCTCTCTGCACAAATCTCCAGTACTGCACAAACAGCCTGTTTGTCATCCCCGGCAAGGAAAACACCCGGCACAAAAGTGAGCAGCATCAATAGAGATGGCTTGCTTTTTCAGCCCAGAGATACAGATGGAGAAGCCTTAGTATTTTCTACCCCTCCTGAGCCCACCGCCCACCCTGGGCTGCCATATGTGTTTGCCAAGGCCCTCTCCCAGTGCCATTGATTGAGTATTCAGAGTATTGAGCCACAGTGTCTATTATTCATCGGCTGCCTGGAAGGCCTGACTGGATACACAGACAAAACTCTCATTAAAACTTCCTCTGTCACTTCCTGTGATTTGAAAGCGGCCTGAGTGTTGGAGCCATCCGTCACGTCCTGAAGGAGCCCTTGTCTCTGGGGTGTGTGTTTGTGTGTGTGTGTGTGTGTGTGTGTGTGTGTGTGTGTGTGTGTGTGTGTCTGTGGGGGTGGGGGGCATAGGTAAGGGACAGAGGGAAGGAATTAGACTGTTATAGATATAGTAAAGAGGAAACATGTTACCATAAATTTACTCATTTATTTCACAGTAATTAAGATTTAAGTTAAGCTTACTTTCCTTAATGCTCTTCCACTGTCCCCATGAGAGACCTCATGAGCAAACCTCGGAAGAAAATTGGTTTACGTGGCAAAGCAGGACTAGTATTGATCCCTTACAATTAAAACAGGAATGGCAGATCCAAACCACCTGAACCTCATTTTGACTGGTATTGCAGCTACAGTGAATAATACTGATCTGCAGCATCAAAATATGGACAGATGAGGCCCTTCATACTGAAATGTTTCATTATAATGCTGACAAAACCAACAAGACTAAGAGTCTACAGCCACACTAGCAGCTCTGCAAGCCTGTAATGGCCACTGCAAAAAAAGTTAGATTAGACCCAAAGTATTGGGCACATCAAAATTTTAACCTGATGGTGAATTCACACAGACCTGCTGCTGGTGTTAGAAGAAAAGTCAGGAATCAGCAAAATCATGTATGTCTGTAACAAATTTGGTGCCAATCCATCTTGTAGCTAGCTGTAAAAAATATTTCACTGAATAAGTGAACATTTTGATGTGTTAGATAAAAAGCCAGGTGATCATAGAGGACTTTAGCATTCACCCTCTAGAGAACATGAATGTCTGTAAAAATGTCAATCCATCCATCAACCGTTTGTCAAAATGTCAATCCATCCAATAGGTGCCAAGATATTTCAATTTGAACCAAAGTGATGGACCGACTGATCAGCCAACATTTCCATCCTTAGATCCACAATCAAACCTCTGTATCTGCTACATTTCCCAAACCCAGCCTCTATGCATCCATTTATTGATTGTCTATTTCAAGTAAACCCCATCTGTCGGTTGGATACCTGTATTTTAGCTCTGTAGACTTCTTTTGGCAGAGTGTTTCCGGCTCCGGCTCCACTTCATTATTCTAAAATCTCCCAGAATGCAGAGCGACATGCGCTCATGATTGATCTCAAAACCACTGATTTTATTTTCTTTTGAGGAAAATATTATGGATGGGTCTAAACAAGGCATAATTGGCCAAACCCGCGGCAGCGCCTGACCTGCCAACAATCCAGACCCACTCCCAAGGTTGGCTGCCTCCCTGGGAAATATTGTGCATTAATTTCATTTAGTCTCCCCTCCAACATTCAATGGTAGAAGTTAATTAAATTGCTTGTCCATTGTGTTCATCCACTTACAAAGTTAATGATATTGTGCCGGGGAATTAAAGAGCGTTTTATAAAGCGCACGGGATGGGAGCTGGCAGGCACTACATTGCCCAGTTGAACCCTGTCAGTCGGCGGGCTTCTGGACCCCCTAATTAGCGGTGAAATGGATGCTTCCATCTGCCAATTTCCTGCCACGCTCATCAGTCGTGCAGTCGCTCCTCTAACCTGCCCGGCAGAGGGGTCTAAAGCAATAAAACCATCACAGCAATGACATTCAACAAAAAAAAAAAAGAAAAGTGAATACGCGTATACATGATATGACTCAGACTTTAAAAGCGCTTCTTTAGAATTCCTGGCTTTTTTTTTTTTTTAGCTCTCGGCCACATCATTGGCTTCTTCAGCATAATCCAGATGGAAGAGTTTGATAACTTTGTTAAAAATGTTGGATACACACAGTAATAGCACCTTGTTTCTTTTTTCAGAGAGGATGTTTTGAATAAAAGTCTTGTTATAAAGCAATAATAAAGAAATGTGGTGGTGCACATTTTGATGTAATACACGTGGTATGGTACAGAACTCCGGTCCTAATTAAAGGATAACTATCTAAATTCAAGTCAATGCATCATCTCTGCACAGTCCCCAATTTCCAGCAAGGTAGCAATGCCCTGTCCACTACAAAGAATGATTAATGCTCATATATATTCCAGCTGCGTATTTACTAATACGATGTTGCTACTTCAGCAGCTTTTAACGAGGACATAAAAACAGAGGATCAAAGTAAATGGGATTACACCTGTGGGGCCTGTGCTGCTGGTGACCTCTTGGGGAGGCGGGGCAAAATGTCCTTTGCATGGCAGTCTGTAAATGCATAGTGAAAATGAATTAAATGAAGTCATGGTGAGGGTGTTTTGCTTGCAGCTTGATGCAGGTACAACTGACATACTGTATGAGCTTTAGACTCAAAGGCAGAGATCAGCTAACAGCAGTGGTGATGCAGCTGGATTATGATGTTGTTCCTTCTGGTGTCAATCAGGAAACAAAAAGTAAATGAAAAATGAACAAAGGGTCACCTGCATATTTGCTTTATTTCTATAAATGAGGAGACTCTGAACCTTTTAGCCTAATCTTAAAGGGGCACTCCACCAATTTTACACATGCAGTTTACTTGTCAAGTACTATTTAGCCTGTGAAAAGAGTTTATATATAATGTATAATGTCTACAGTTGGTCTGGAGAGAGCTTTGTTAAGTTTGAAAAAATGACCTGGATGATATCATTAGGGTTATCTCGGCTTTAGACGTCTATATCACAATGCCAGCATTACATACTGGAGTTGTGTTTCTGGAGCGTTACCCGTACTAGAGACTGAAAGCACGCTGCTCTATTTTGACCATGTTGTCTTAAATCTGTCTTGTGAGTCCTCTGACTTTGCGTAAGAGCTATCTTAAATCGAATAGGTACCCCTTTAAGTAGAACAAAGTTCGTCTCCACAATTCTAGCACTGATTTTTAAGATCAACTCTCAGCCTAAAACAGAGAATATCTACAATAACCACTGTTTTAATAGTATTGTTAGAATCATTTGAGTCTGATTAGCCAGTTGTACGTCAGTGACATATGATGTTCATGAGTCGATTACTTTATTCATTTTTGTCCCCAATAACTCAACCAATCAGATTTAATTTTGTAGACACCATGCCCATTGCTTAGTTTACCCAGTTTAAAAGATGAAAGTTTAATATTGTTAGACTCATTACTGAGCTCTCTAAATATGATTTATGTAAGTCTTTTTCTTCTCCTCCTACTTTTATTTTATCTCCTTCTCTATCTTAATTTTCATTCAACGGCTGTGACTACTAAGAGGTCATTTCAGTTTAGATACTTCAAGACAACAAAAAAATCTAGAAGACTGTCACATGGTTATTGTTTATGGAAACATAACACCAGTGAAGTGGAACTGGGGTCAGACTAGCTTATTCTAAGCTTCTCTTGGTCTATATAAGGCTCTGGCATTAGAAATCCTCCCTCCATGTATTACTCTTGAAGAACTAAAACGCTAGTGTGCTTATTAGAGCATTTAACAAGCTGCAGTTTGTTGACGTCACCTCATCTTAACATGCAGATGCTTAATATATTTTCAGTGGCTCAAGAGGTCATCAGGACCTTGTATGCGTATTATATATATATATAATCTTCTGTGTGTAACAGGGAGTGTTTTAACCTAATTAAAGAGCAATGTCAGAGACTGCTCTGCTATGTCTCATGCTCTGGTGAATTGCTGTTGACCAGAGCAGTTTAACAAAGCAAGCGGAGCACTTTTAAGGTCACCCAACCCCATGATTTACACGCAGCGATGTGAAGATTGTTGTGCAACTTTGTAATAAAGCTCAGGTCAAAACACTGCACTGCACAATTTAATCACGACACAACGCCGCAACTACGTAATACTAAAACAGGATGTAACATTCATCCAATGACAAACAGTGACGAGCAATACGTGGGACAATTGGAGTTCTAAAGGAAAATTTTACAACGTCTGTCCCCACTAACAAGGTCAACTTCTCAACCCTAAGTGTATCAGACATCTGCAATTGGGAATGAAAAGACCTTTCTTCTGTCTTCACAGGCAAATAATCTTTGGAAAGCAATCTTCAAATAAACCGTTGATCTTAGAGGCCAGGATGGTAAATAGCCACTTTCTTTAAATAACTGTGCTGTCTGGGCTTGACAAAATCATCGTTTTAAAAGGGGATATGAAGATGATGAATATTTGCCTTATTAGATTGTACCCAAAGATGAAAAATCAAAGTCTGAACAATTGAGGTATCCATTAGTAATTAAAGTGACATTACCTCCTCTCTATTTTCTCAGGCCACTGCTTGGTTGCCAGAGCCATTATTCAATTGTTTCGGATGCTGGGGGATAAAATGCCTTTAATATACTTATGCTCATTAATGTAAATCATATTTGGCTATGGATGTCCAATAATCAAAAAGAATATTTCAACTTGTAATTCCCCGTCTGTAAAAGTATTCCCATTAGGGGAAGAGGCCCATGCAAATGACAGGTCTTTGAGCTCATTGATTTTTTCTTTTTTTCTTTTTTCATCTCTGCATTTTAGAAAGGCTGCTAATGTTGTCATGGACTGTTCATCAATCTATATTATTATCTGATTTAATATTACGCCTATTCATGTGGCCTCATTTGTGAAAGAATTGATTGAATTAGGATGATACAGGCTGTAGGAAGAATGGAAGCAATATCGTTTTAACTGATCGCTGTGGTTGAATGAAGACCGTAAAGAAGTTTTAAAAAGTTTTTCATATTGACAGACTGAACAACTTGTTTACATGCCCTTGATGAACACTTTGTTTGTTTTACTTTAAACATTCTGCTGCATTTGTAGAGGTGAAGCGCATCATTTGGGGTAAAGTGACCAGTGACATAAGCAACTTTAGATGTCAAATAATCAGTATTGAGCAAACTCAAGCCTCCCTAAGGATGCTGGGATAGATGTCAGCTGTGATGTCGGCTGGAAAAGTAATCAGTCAGCTTCTGTCCAGAGGCAGCTTTGATTCTGTCCCTGTCCCACGCTGCCTTTGGCTCGCTCATGTGGCCTTGTAATGACAAAGTGGCATCCTTGGCTGCCCAATGAGATACAGCTCTATTGCGGAGTCCCATAATGAAATATATTAGTTTGCTGCATCTTAGTGGCATTACTTTGTCACTTGTGAGAAGAATTTATCAGGAAGGTCCTCATTTCTCTGTATCAAGAGCCCTTCCTCCTCCCTTAGTACAAACACAACTCTTCCTAAATGAAGGCAACATCGTCTAGATCATGAGCCATCGCGTGAAACATCTATAAAATATGACAGCTTCCGCGGCACAGGGACAATCGATGGCGGTCTACAGCATCTCCTTGGGCCCAGGGACTCGAGAGCGCTCCTCTGAAGATCACGTCGAGAAGTCACCCCATCAGAGCAGAGTGTTCGGTTTTGAGGTTGCGTTCAGAAAAATCATTTTTTCCCCTAGATGTATAAAAAAATAAGCAGCTTTCTGTCTGTGTTCTGTCTGGGTATGAGCAGAGGCGTTCTCTGAGCACAACAGTGACCACAGGACCGTGAAGCTTTAGAGGAGTCTGCAAAAACACACGCAGCGGCTCGTCTCAGGCTAAGACGCCCGTCCGGTGGCTCTTTGTGGCCTTCTTTGTCTTTATGTAAAAACCAATGCTCGCCAATGATGTGTTATGTAAAATTCCCAGAGGCTTGATTTAAATGGTTGGATATCCTCCATGCTAGCTTAGTTATACTCCAGTGCATCGCCCCTAAGAGCACATGGACGCTGCATGAAAAGCAAATGTAAATGCAGCCTCAGCTTCTCAGATAACAAGAAATTATGTGATGGGTTTTTTTCCTCTTATTGTATTATTATAATAATAAATAAAAAAGAGCGAACAACGGAGGACTTTCCTGCGCAGATGTTTCTTTTTTTGTCCGTACAATCGCAGCATCCGGCCTTTCCCCTGGCCCCTCTTAAAAGACAGCTTTAGGGTGTGAGTGAGCAGAGGTCCTGTGCCAGGGGCAAGAGTGGCAGCAAACCCACGGCTGCTCTCCTGTAAATATCACACCCACATAAAATGTGGGAAGAAAAGAGGATTTGGAGGGGCCCATGCAGGTCTGGCTCCCGGGTCGCCCCTTTGAGTGCTCGACAGATGACCAGGTGGTACTGTATTGTCCATCATTAGGTCACATGTCAGTCAAGAAGAATACGCAGCATACAATGTACAGTGCATCTGTTACATCTGAGAACACATTAGACTCAATACTAGACATGAGTTTGGCTTTGCAGGTGCCCTCTCGACATTTAGCAGAGCAATGGCTGCGCACAAACAATTAACAACTGAGCTTTCTTCGACCTTTAAATATTGTTGAGTTGAGGTGTAGGTTAATACATATATCACTCATATTGCCTTATGTTGCTTTTATGTTTTATGTTGAAATGTGTAAAAAAAAAAAAAAAAAATTCAGTCATTTAATATGAAGCACTTTTTAAGAAGGACCAGACATGTAAGATGAACCCATGCTTTTAAATAACTATTTTCTATGGTATTTTTCATTTGCTTCGAAGCATTCGATAGTCTATAAATGCTGCAGTATATTAATATAAACAATGTACTTGGCATTGTCAGAAAAATAAACAAAATTAAAAAAGGTGGATAGTCTGAAGGGGTAGATTTGCCTCACTTACTGGAACACACTAACAGCTTCTAGCATTCATCTACCCTCCAAAACACTTAGCATAGCTTGAGAAGTAGAGTTTCCAAGCTAACTGCTAGTTTTAGGGGATTTTGGCTAACCAGCTAGTCAGCAGGCTATTCTTCTGTGATGTATCTGGTGTCAAATAAGCTCGCAACTACAACCCACTTCTGATGATATAGCTCCTACCTCACTTGTAGTACCCAGCACAACTAAGATGAAAAAGTTGAAAAAATTTGGCGATGGTGAGCTGACTTGATACTGTAAATAAGTTACCAAATGACTCGTCATCAGACTGGTTTGTTTAGAACAAGGTGTCCTAAACTTTCTCTGTCATGTTCTCTTTACGAAGCTAAAGAAATAGTAGAGTTGTTTTGTTTCTGAATAAATCTGCCTTACCTGACTCGATAACCTTGTTAGCATCACAGTACTCCTTTTTCACAGGAGCCATTTTGAGCAGCAATAGCAGGAGAAGCACAGGTGCAAGCAATAACTAATTAAGATGCAGCAGTTCGCTGATTAGATACACCTGTGTTTGAATGTCTGCTGTTAAAAAAAAATGTTTCCATCACATTTCTACCTCAACTACTTGTGCCCTCTATTTTTGGAATCCCTGCTTTAAATAATCAATCAACTGTTCCACCTGAAAGAATGCTATATCAGCTGAAAGTACTCTACTCGTTCTTCTATATCAACAATTATCCATCGACAAGAAGATTCTGTTCTCCGTAACGGCATTCCGATAAACGCTTCGTTTCTAGCAGGCCAGAGAGTGCTTTGAAATGTGTTTTTTTCCCTTTTCAGAAATGTAATTAGGCAGTTAAAATTAAGAGCCCAAATTTAACTGAACGAGCATAACATACAATCTAATTAGAGGGCTCTTTAATGAGCTGGTAATTAGCTACAGCATGATGCACACAGGGTGCCATTGTGGCTTGAACTTGTGCAGGGACCCTGCTGACTGGGGCACCCTTTGTGTTAGATTGGTTCCCACTTGGGAAGCATTACTCACTGAAATATGGTTATGCTTTGCTTATAAGACACCACTTGCATATGTTCTGGAGTGAAGTCTCAAATGAATTGTCCTTTTTACCTACACTGTGTTTCTCTGCCATTAAGCTGCTGTCAAGACAACAAACAGAATATACAACATAAAACAAGGGCAAGAAACATAACCAACATCGGGGTGAGCGGGTGTAGTCAATATATGTGCCTGTATATTTGCTTGATCAATCATAGGAGATGCATTTTGTTGCGTGTATGCAACAGCACAGAGACAATACATCATAAGCTATTGCACGCTCCGCCCTCGAACAAACCCACAGTAAGTTTCATCAGCCAGACTCTGGAGATCCCGTAGCGGTGCGCTGCCTTTCCGTTTGCCCAGCACCGCCCCTCATCTGCTGAAGCCCGTCTACCTCTGACCTCCAGAACCTTACAGGGACTGCATTAATTTTCCTAACAAAAATCAATCGGCCGAGGAATGGGACAGGGAGGAAGGCCCTCGTTATTACACCGGGCAGGACACACCCTCCGACTGGGAGTGTGCGGCTGTTTTTATAGGTAATAGTTTAACGGGGGGTGGATGCTAGGGGACAAAGGCATTGCTCATTTTCCCCTGACCCCATAGATGAGTCATTCCAAATAAACTTACACGTGTCCCATTTAATATCATTAGAAAATTAGACCTTAAGACAATTTTGGGGTTATCTGATGTGAATCTGTTGTGTGTTAATCACAAGGGGGAAAGGATATGAGGCTAATTTGTTTGAAAAGATGGCAGTGTTGATGTTTGAGACGGAAAATAATGCATTCAGTCAAGGGCAAAAGAGGACAAATGACTGCAAATTCCCAGCCATGTGGCTGTTTCATTTTTGTTTGTCTATTTATATGCTGGCTAGCCGAACAGACTCACAAAACATTCCCCAAAATAAGATTAGGAAATTATGAGCCCTATAATTAACCGGCTGTTTCAGTCGAGAGCTTCGGCTTCCTATTTCCTAATGAAGAGCGAGTGAAAAATGATTTAATAATGCAACAAATGTGCTTTATGAGCTATTAATATGTAGTACATAACATAAACATGACAACAATATTGGCTACACATTTAAAGATCGGCATAAACTGTCCATGGTGGGCAGAGTATAGAGTTATGACAGTTAAAGAGGAAGGGCAGGCGCTGCATGGAGAGCTTGTGATGCCATTACTCTGACAGCAAGTGGGGGATCATCAGCCCGGGGAGGGAGGTGGAGTGACTGAGTGTGTGTGTGTTTAAAATGGCCTATGTGTTTAAAATGTGCTGCACAATACCTGCTAATTCTATTAAGTGCTTCTGTGGTGTGGCTGTGTGGTTATGGGTTGATGTAAATGGACGGCTGGTTGACTAAACAATGCAATAGCATTAGAATAAGGTGATTGGATGACAGAGTGGAGTAGAAGGCCCAAGCCCAGCCACCCCATGACTTGCCAAGTCCATTACGTGTATTGGAGACATCTTGATATCCGTCATGGGGAGTTGCCAGCGAAGAGAAAGAAGAGGCTGTTGTTTTGTTTAGCCTTCATTGTCAAGATGGCTTCCACCTCTCGCCATCCAGGCATAGGTAATGCAATCAAATGAGGACCTCACAAACAATCCCCCCTCTCTTTCAATCTACTCTGAGACCTTTGGGCCGTCTTAGGAAACACCAGTAGTCAACTGGCTCAAGGACAAGCATAGAGTTCGGTTTTGACTTTGCCACCAAGCCATCACTGTCTGATTTCATGATGTGTACCTGTTTCCATAAATCATTTCTAAAGCTCTTGACAGCCCAGAGCGGAGAACAACAAGAAAGTTGGAGATGAAGAGGAGAGCATGGAACAAAGACTACTGAGTACAGCAGCAATATATTATCGCCATAATTTATGGAGGTTGACCACCATCTGACATATATTTATACTATGGCCACAGAAAATTGTCAGCACTTACTGGCTAAAAGGTGTCCATTAATGTCTCACTACAGACTGTATATTTGGACACCTAATAGGCAGGTGTGTGTTTGCAGTTCTGAATTAATGCACAGTACTAAACTTTAAAAAAAAAAAAAAAAATGGTAATACCCTCCAAGTTGTACATCAAACATTGTAACAGATGACGCAGTCACCTGAGGTTGTTTGTCTTGTCGGCACTTGTTGCACAGCATACAACTGTATTTACATAATGTACTGACTTAACACTTCACACTTAATGAAATCTGACTCATATGAACAATATGAGGACATTTTCTTCCACTATATTCCTGCATTTTACATTTTAATATTTGTAATAAAATGCATACCGCCTGGTCCAAAAAAGGAACTTCAATGACTGGCATAAGTTATATTGAGACAGTCTATATCAAAGATAATTGATGTGCTGCAAAAACATCAACACAGTTCATTTTCCAGAGTCAACATTTTTGTTAAAACCAGGCAAAAAACATCTACCGACAAATGGTGACATCATGTCATTTCCACTGTGAAAATGTGTTTCAACAACTAAATTTTGGCAGACATTTTTCTCCATACACCCCCACACAATTTGGACATCAATGTCTTACTCAAGGACACTTAACCAACCTTACTATTAAACTACAAGTGTCTAGGAATTAGTGGCACATTATACTCCATTTCTGTCATAAATAGAGCCTGCTGAATTGTACACAATGGATCTTTAACAGCCAACCTGCTCTACGCCCTGACCCATGATCCACCAGCATGCCGTTCGTCAGCTCTTAGACCAAAAGAAAAATGTCACAACCAACACTACAGTGATAAAATGATCATTTCATCCGATTGGTTGATTTTAAACTTCAGTGTTATAATAATATTTGACTCAAGATATATATCAACAAATTGAAGATGATAAAACTGCATCTTCAATTACTGTTATTGCTATTAATGTTGCATGGAGAAATTACAGCGACCGTGAAAGAAATGCAAATGGCCCTATCTAAAGCCAGTGTTTAATTTGTCCATTCTTTGCTTCTGTAAAAACATGATGGTTCAACACGGTGGACTCCGTGGAAGAGGATGTATTGGAACACTCTCAGCTTTATTCTTATCGGGCCCGTCACTCTAAGAGCCAGTCATTAAAAGCACTTGTGTGGAGTGTGATTGTTTGAGTATGTTCATTGGAGACAGGTGTCAAAAGGTTGTTTCTACTGCTATAATTACTCCACAACACACACAGCGCTTAGCACGGGAGCCACAGGCTTTCTTCAAACTGGGTAGAAATTGCCTGGATTTAATGTAACGATCACCCCCTCCGATATTAACCAGCTGTGCGTGACAACGGGCTCAAGCGAGGAGATCAATTCCCCGGGAAAGTGTCGTCTTCTTCAGACAGGCCGGTGAGCCAGGATGAGAGGGAGAATCACGGATCGGCACTTCCACTTCTGGAGGGGGATGTTTGGATTAGAGGCTGGTGGCTCGCTGTAGGTGTCTCACCCTTGCTCCCACCTCAACACCCCCTCTCCTCCTCATGCCACTCCCTCCTTCTGTACATGATACCAGGTATGGGGCAAGGTGCTCCCGGAGGAGGTAGGGGATATATATATACACTTAGGCAGGAGAAAGGTCAGGCGGGCTGAATGTGGCAGGCAAACAGGCAGTGGGGGTCTGGGGGCCTGGGGATGAATCACAGGAGAATTGGTGCATGGCAGTGAATGAATAACCCGCCATGGCTCCCCAAACCCCATTATTTCCCTCCTTCTCCAGCGGGGCCTGAAATTCATGTCTGCGCATGCTGCCAGTTCATTAGGGGGAGGATGTCATTCCTCTTCTGGCTGCGGCAGGACAGGCCAGGCGGGCCCCAGGAGGACCCGGCCCTGTTTAATTCCACATCAACCGCTCCACTGAGGGCCTTAATCTCTGCTTGTGTGATCAATACTATATCAGTGTAAATTAAAATGACAATTTTAAAGTAATTAAGCCTGTTAATGCTCGATTCAAATGTCATTATTTGCACAAGGAGAAGCAGATGGCTGGATTTGTATACTGTGTGCGTGCGAGGGAGGGTTTTTTTCTCTTTTCTCTCTTTGAAGAGGGGGGTAAATTACGAGCCATGTCCACAGTGACAGGTAAAACGCTTTAACTGGCACAGCCGCAGCCACCAAAAGGAGGGCTTAACAAAAGCAGATTAACTCTCCACCCATGCCAGCCCAGAGACCTCTCCAATTTCAGAGGAGGATAACCCAATTGCTGAAATCTGATTTGTACAACCAAACCCAATTATGGCCATATTAGATGAGAAGTGGCAGGGAGAGAACGCTTGCCGAGGGAGGCAGGAAAAATAGAGAGGGGGAGGGGGGGCGCAGGAAAAAAAGAAACGTTACACAATAAAAATGCACTTAACTATAGAATGAAGCCCAGCAGTAATTGTGTGATTCGATTATTTTTGTCTCCCTCCTCACTCGCTTTTGAAAGGCTATTTAGAGTCATTGTTAGAGTGAAATAAATGGGGCCCAACGTTAACCTTGTCCACCATGTATGTATGTGTGTGTGTCTGTGTGTGTGTGTGTGCCATCTCATGTGAAGTGAGGTGACGTGTAAGTGAAAAGGAAATGAAATGATCACATTGTTGGTTGTTATTATGACAGGCTCACAACCCCATAGCCAGCGACCCTGCACTCCTCTTAGACCAGATTCACCAATTACACCCAATCACGCCGGTTAGGGGCCACACGGGGGCCAGACAGCCGTACTTCCTGCTGCGACTGTTGCCTCGCAAAGACAAGACATAACGTCATTAAGACCAGCAGTTTTTCCACTTCTTCGAAACACACAACAGTTACATGAAGTGTCACTGGTGACGAGCGGTCCATTCGGTGAAGCCCCGAGTCGGGCTAATGAAGCGGCTAACAGCATTTTCCTCTGCGGAAAACGGCCGTATCTCACAATTAGTGCCTAACGAGTCACGTGGTGACAAACAAGAGGAAGTGTGGCGATTAAGGGGAAGCAATTAGCACGGCGGTATAGATCAGCCAGGGATGTGTCCGTCACCGCTCGGCTCATTCAGCAAAAAGAGCAAACAGCTGTCAGCAGACAGACACTGCTGTCACCACACAACCTCAGTGACAGTTGGAGGAAATCGCCTAAAGGTGTAGATATTTGGCAGCTCTGTAGCGAATGTCCCACAGTGGTGTGATTGATTGTTCAGATGAATGAAGAATTGTCTGAATGCTAATTATTATTAATAAGCGCCATCCTCCTCCTACATGATCAGCATTTAGGACGTAGGTGATAAAAATTTCAAGTTCATCTTCTCTAGATGAAGTGAACACTATGTGTTATGTTGTGGCCTATTAAACCTCTGAATCTGACTGACTTTATCACAAAGTCTGCAGCAGTACAGCACAGACCCTTAGCTCTGTCCTCAGTGGTGCAGCCCCATGAATTATTAAATACATGCCAATAGTGAACAGATAGAAAGCATCCCTGCTGAAAAACAAGGGCAACCTGTGTGTATTTAATTAGCACGGTGGGCGCTCCTCTGCATGCCTGATCACGCAGGGTAAAGGACACCCAGGGGCCGCAGAAAAGCTTGGCATTGTATTGGTTTGCATCCAAGCTGTCCGATCCATCATGCTGTCTGTTGACTGGTGTTTGCGGAGCCAGCCCTTATTAATTATCAGCTCATTTGGAGAGGAGGGGTTGTCAAGGGTGGAGTGTGGGCGGTAGGTGGTAGGTCCTCTTTGATCAATGGAAGCAATCGCTCCAAGAGAACTCAAACTGAGGGTGATTAAGGTCAATTTGGCACCGGCGCACTGGATGTCTCTTCTAGGAGAGGATGAGTGGATGCCTCTGGGATGAAGATGTGGGAGGTGGATGTGTTAGCTGTGGGTCCACAGCCTATTGGCAAGTATTAGTGATAGCATCCGTGATTAGCTTTCAGCATAGAGGGTTAAACACACTGTAATAGGCACTTCTACTCGGTAAAACAGATTACGGATGTCTGTTTAAAGGTTATCCACACTTGATTAAATATTTAAATCTCGCAGCCTTAGAGAACGTTTTGTAGAAACTGCTGATAGTTAAGAAGTCTATAAATCTAGAAATGTTGCTCCCTTTATCATTACTATGCTGAGGTGCCCTTGAGCAAGCTCAAATGTAGCTGCTAAGTGTTCAACACATAAGGTTTTGAGGGAAATCGGTTAAATATTTCTATTTAAAAAGGTTTGAAAAAAGTATCTGGATAGATGGTGTGATGTATGATCATGTTCCTTGGAGAGTTATTGTCACTGTAATCATTCCTTGTCCAAACTAGACATGAAAAGATCTTTTCCTAACGTGATTCTCGTGTAACTGATGGGAGACAAAATCCAGATCTGGACAAAAATACATTCGAAAATTCAGCCAAACCTAATATGAAGTTTCAGCAGTTTAACTTAGTCAAATTAAGATGGTATCTTCCAAAGTTACTCTCTTTCAGTCTTCCCCTGGACAATGTTTCCTCACTGAGCTGCAGGGCTGTTTTGTGCAAAAGGGTAAAGTTCTGACTGCTGAAGCCTTTAACAATGCTCCCCTGACACTTCATGTCACCAACACTTGTCTCAACACAGCGACACACATTAACAAGCACTGTAACTCTGTGTTGTGTTGTTAAACAAGGTTTTGTAAGAGTCTGTGAGGTGTACATATTTCACTTCAGATGACATGGAAACTTCAACATTAGTAGTACAGTGGTGGAAAGTACTAAGCATCTACTTATTTTATAAAACGATGCAGTGTTCAATGATTGAATTACCCGGCAACGTAGTTAAAATTATCTCCATGGTGACCAGAAATGCACAACATTTTCCTTGTGATGCTGAAACATTCTGTAGAGGATGTTAAGTCAAACTTTGGTGAGGTTCTGAATACTTACACCACTGGCAATAACTCTCATTATAACACAATAATAGGGCGTCACTGCAATGTTTAAGCATACATATGCATGTGTGTGTATATATGATGTATGTTGCTGTGCCATTTGTTGGAGGGTAAAGTGACTGGGGTGGGGGAGGTTGGGGGTCTTTTTTTTTTTCTCCTTGGAGAGCGGGACTGTGAGAGCTGTGAGGGCCCTCAATAGACAGAGGATTATGGAAATCAAAGCTGAGAGATTAGCTAATGGGAATATAATGGCCACTGACTGCCTGGGTCAGATGGGCCATGCAAATGAAGCAGCCATAGCCAGTGGCGGAGGAAGAAATCGATATGTATGGACAAAGTGCTGGCTGAAGACAGCCCTATATCACTGATGCTACACAGACATGCATGTACATGTGCGCGCGCGCACACACACACACACACACACACACACACACACACACACACACACACACACACACACACACACACACACACACACATACAGAGTGAGGGCCTGAAGCCAGTAGACAGAAGTGAGCTTTCAGCAGGAGGACCCAGCTCAAGTGGAGAACCGGAGATATCGCCAGCTCCGGCCCCTCCGCTCCCTCTCACTGATGTCAACAGGCGGCAGGAGATTCTCCCCGACGCCTGGCTCTCATCCCCACTGACACAGCACTGAGATGCAGATGCTGGTCCGGCCCCACTCTCCGCGCTCCATCAAATATCTATTCATCCCCGCCTTGGCCCCAAAACAGAACAAACATCCTTGTGGACAATCAATAGTGCTGCGACCAGGACAGCCAAGTATTACGACAGCATTTAGATACACTAAGTAGTTTATTTTCCTACAGACTCTGGACAATCTGACATCCGCCATTTAGGATGTGCGGATATTAACCTCCTCTGAACGTATGAGGTAAAGTGGGTGTCGTAAAATGCAATTGACTAGGACACATGACGGCTTTCATCATCAAACTAAATGGAACATTGACTCTCTTATATATCAGAATACCAATTTTGAGCATGTCAGAAAAATTTCAATTTCAGGTGGGAGCGGCGGGACTCCGGCTCCCCGTGCCTGGCCTCTCCCCTCTCATTTTCATTCCTGCCCGCTCTGCTTGGCCATTCATCAGGACCCGGGCAGAGGACACCTCCCGCCTGCTCACAAATGCATGGAGCAGGCAATAAAATTAACCTTGTGGCAATTGTTTTCCCACCCGTTTGATGGCCCCGTGTCAGCTCATCTGTTACAGCGGGACGGAATAAAAAAGTCAAGCTCGGATGTGCAAAAAATTATGACTCTGCGTGGGTGGGATGGGTGGGGAGGGAGTGCAGGGGGAGAAAGGTGGGGGGGTGTACCTGAATGGAGCCGAGCTAATGCCAGATTATGGAGTCAAAACCCGATCAATCAGTGTTGGAGAGTGGCTGAAAAGATGGTTGCTTGTTGATTTGTGTCTGGAAACAATAAAGAGCATCAAGAGCCTGGTCGGTGGTTATTATGAAGACTACTGAGCAACAAGATGGTGTGATATTTTTACAGTTCAGCCACCATCCCTGACCCGGCCCTTTCACTGGGCGGGGAGGGACAAGACGGAGGAGGGAGGAGGGTAAGGTGGGAGGAGGGAGAGGGGGGTATAAAAATCCTTCAGAGGGTGTTTATTTGCTCTCAACACCTCCTAAGCGATCAATATTTTTAATTTGGGTCCGAGTTATTATTTTTCACATCACTGCGCCGGGGAGCAGAGTAAAGTGGCTCATATTTTAGCACTAAAAAGATCGATATGACAGGCTCACCTTCACTCTGCCCCCTCGGTGGCTGGGGGCCGCACATCATAATGGACGGTGGCGAGGTACACCCGGCCCGCCTCATGCTGGAATCACATCATTATCTGTGGCTGGAGACCCCCCCACCCACACACCCACACACACACACACACACACACACACACACACACACACACGCACACCACGGCAGGACAACAACACCTCCACCTCCACAACTGATTTACTCCCCTCGGCTAGGTCCCGTCCAAACACACACACACACACACACACACACACACACACACATCAGTAAACACTTTATCAGAGCGTTGTTTATAAGGAGAAGCTTGGTGTGTGTGCTCGTGGACGTCTGAGGTGTGTTTCAGAGCAGCTCATGCCCGCCGCCGTGATGATCCAGGAGGGCAAAAGGCTCAGTTCCCCCAGATTTGACTCCTTGTAATAAATGCATCAATTTCTCCAACTCTTTACACAATCTATTAATTATATCTACATTTTCAGTCAAAATATTTTCACGCTGGGAATGCCCACTCTCTCTCCCTCATAACTCACTTCTGATGGCAGATTCATTGATTGTCGGTCAACCCATGTCCTGAGTGTGTGTGGTTCAGCGTGCGTGCTCGGGTCGTTGTTTATTCGGTTTTGTCGCTATACGTGTGTGTGTGTGTGCGTGTGTGTGTATGCACTTATGTCTGCCCTGAGAGTATGAGTGATGGCCGCGGAGAGTTATGGCCCGGCGATATTACCGTGCTGACATCTACTCCATTCAAGTGGCCTCAGTCGGTGCCGTACTTCTCACCATATTGAAATAAGAGCTCTCTTAGATTTAGTTAGCAATATTTTAACCTGCTTATATGCCTGCTGCAGTCTTTTTAAACACAGAGCTGAGAGGTGGAGGAAGGAGGGAGGGATGGAGGCAGGAGGGGGCTGCTCCTGCTAGTTAACCTCTGTGTGTAAAACCAACAGACTGTACACAGAGACCCCTCCTCTATGACCCCACTTTCTCTGGAAAGTATATAATCTCTATATGCAACCTGGTTTTGTTTCATCATAAAGAAGGTGGAACAGGGGGGTGATATAGGATGCAGTTAAGAAAAAAAAAAAAAAAGGCGATAAATGCGAGTGACATGCATTTCTGGGCAATACCGTAAACACACTCTATGCTGAGGCCCTGTCAGCACAGAGGGACACTAAGTGTTCATAAATTCCTGGCCGAGCAGAAGCGGTACTGATGATTGCATTACAGCGCGCTGCCTGGAGGAGAATTAAAGACTCACCTCTGGAGCAGAGTGAGGCTGAGCTGCTGGCAGCTACTGACAGGGCCGCTCTACTGACCAGAGATCAGACAGCAGCTTGGGTAGGAAAGGCAACAAAAAAAAAAAAAGAGACATCAGGCCTTTAAATATAAAATGCGAGCTGGGATTTCTGTGCATTGCTAATAAGCACATCAACATGTGGCAGTTGTGGGGTTCAAACCAGCAAGTTGTTGTTTTAGAGACAGACTCTGAAGACTTTTCTTTACCTGAGTGCCTCTGTGCTACATGATACTTTGTGTCTCTATGATTTTTGACAAGTGTCCTCGAGTGTCGGCAACTTATCTGAGCCCGAGAGCTTTCTCTAAATCTGGTGCGACTGTATTCAGTGTTTATGCTCAAAAAGTATGAAACAGTTTATCTGACGATCACACCTTTAGCTTTATGTCTTCATCATTATTATATTTTAAATCACTTTGTTTTTACTTCTGTGTCATGACAAACGTTTGGTTCATCCTACATGGAACGATAAAAATCCAAACTTGAAAATCTAACATGCATCTTCTGATGACACTAGTTTCATCATTATGTATTTTGTGCTTCTGGATACTTTCAGCAACACTTATGGCAAACATTTTAAATAAATTGTACTCAAATATCAGAATAAAAATAAAAGATGCTACAAGTCTAAAGTTTATCCTGATAAAGAGCTTGTTTTTCCTCATCTCCCAGACTTTCTCCAAAGCGACTGGCTAATTTAATGGCAACTCTGTCTTTATGAATCATCCATATTTACAAAATTAATTTTCAGTTTTTATCTCATGAAATGTGTCTGGTTCCCTGTAAGGATTTAGCTGTGTGTTTTTTTGCTCGTCTCCATTTTCCTTCTTTTTCTTCCTCTGTGTCTTGCTTTTCATTTCCCCTGTAAAAAAAACTTAAAATCCAATTTGTATTAAAATGATTTCATATAAATTGTAGGAATCTGACCTCAGACTTTCACTGTATGTCATCCTGTCCTGCAATTATCTGATCATGTCAGAGGGGCTTATTTAGTGCAATTGTACTGTATGTTTGTGAAACTCCTGATTTACTTCAGAAAAGACAAATCCTCTGAGGTTTAATGATTGTTTTTATGAAGTTCAACTTATTTCTTTGCATCTTTACACCTCTTTTATTCCAAATAATACTCAACTACACCAAAATCCAGTAAAATCTAAACTTCTTTTAGGTCCGGATTCATCCTGGACCTTTGTCCACGACCATTTGCAGTTTGTGTACATGCCAACATAAGGCACCGACTCATGATAATCAAATCAAAATCTACAGACAGCTTCCTTTGAACTTGCAGCACGAATGCTTTAGATCCATGACACAAATTAGTCAGGACAAAGTGCTACATACTTTAACACTGTCTCCCCGGGTAGAAGTAGTTGCAAACACGCACATGCACACACAATTACGGGGTAAAAAAAAAAAAAAAAAAAAAAGAGACAGCGGTGTCCTGTCAAGCCACAGAGCCTGATTTATCCTCTGTCACTGCTCTCATTCCTGTCCTACAGACCACAGACATGAAGGATGCCTTTAATTTCCCATTAAAATGCCCTGGAACAACTGAGGGCTGAGGAGGCAGTGCATGCTGCTATGTGTCGCTGTCTTGTGTATGTGGATAGCTTGATTAGACTATGTGACAGTGCTAGGTGTGTGTGTGTGTGTGTGTGTGTGTGTGTGTGTGTGTGTGTGTGTGTTTGTGCATGCGGGTTTGCAGGCGTTTTGTGTTAAGCTGCACTGACACCGGAGTACGAGTGTGTGTGTCAGGAAGCGGTAACATTAGCGCACGTCATTGCAGATGACACGGGCTGCAGCTCCAGGGCCAGGCCCACGATAAATATTAATGGCCAAGAACAAGTGGATTGGGAGTTGAGTTATCAGGGCGGGCCTTCCTAATTGACATTTTACCTGCTGTATACCTTAACAGGGCTGTAAAACACCAGGCCCGGGCTCAGCCGTAGGGGGGACGTGTCAGTCAAGCTCTTCCCCATCACTGCTGCCTTCCTCTGGGAGGAGAGGAGGAGGAGGCTCCAGCTTGCCTGGACTTCTCATTGTTCAGATTCAGCATCAAGGTGTTACATGTAGCATTTTAACATCGGGAAATGATCACGGTTTCATTTAGACAAATTATGACGCAGTAAACAGACAAGGCTGCAGTACACTGCACTTTAGATCGTGTACAAGCAGTCTGTCGGATTTTACATAAACTGGACCGTTTCTGCTCAACAAATGATACAAAATTTAATTTCAGCTCCACTTTTCTGATTGAATAATTTTATTTTCAGCTGGCTCTAGAATTTAAAATGTTCTAAACCTTGAAGAAGTTCGGGTGTCTCCATTTCTACACCATTTGAAATAACAACATTCAATGACACCAAAGTTTACTTATTAAATAGATAATTATGTTTTTTTCTTTCCTCAAATTTAAGCACAATGTAACTGTAACTAATGTAACTAATAATTATTTTCATTGTATACACACTCACTGGCCACTAAACTAGGAACACTTGTACAATCTGCTGTGAGACAGCTCTGGTATTAATTGTTTTTTGTTTTTTTTACAAGGATAATAATGTTCAGTTTTGTTAGACACTGTCAAAGAGATATTAATTTAACTACATGTATATTAATAAAGATGTAGTTTGCAGTGGAGTTGAACTGGACTGCATTGTATTGAGAGGTATTTTTTAATATTTTGGCCACTCGATTTCAACCATGAGAGGGCCATAAAATTAGAAACAATGAAAATGCAACACCCACTATTACCTCAGTAATAAACATAAAATCATTTTCTTGGTTCATTCTTTGATCCATATAATGTCAGATAACAGTTTAAAAATAATAAAAGCTATCACATCTTCCCGAATTGAGCTCAATTTGTCATAATCACACTGCTTCTTCTGTCCAATCAAAACTCCAAGAGATTCAATTAACTGTCAGAGAAGACTGAGAGAAAAATCACATCTGAGAAGCTGAAAGTGATTATTTGGGCCATTTTTGCCTAAAAATATGTTGCTGATTAAGTTTCTGTTGTTTAATTAATTAATCAATTACTACATTTTTTTCCAGCTTCAATCAGTAGTAAAAAAAAAAATGTTTACAAAAGTGTCTTCACACATTCATTTATCTAGCACATCCCCCTCTTTCACTGACACAGAAATACAAACACACCCTCACACTGGGCAGGCATGTAAACAATCCGACTGGCCTTTACCATACACTCGCCACATTACTACACTCGCACTCATCCAAAACATTCACTCGTCTGCTTCCAAAGAAACTACACACAAAACCGCACAGAGAAAAAAAAAAAAAAAAAAAACAACAATAACACACACAATCATACAAAGTGGAAGCTCTGGACCCAGAAAAGTGTTCCCACTTACATTATCTGAAAATTGACAGGCGGGGCAGACAACAAACAATTATCCCCGGAGCACAAGGGGGGGAAAAAAATCGAAGATTGAGAAAACAAATATGGGTGATGTCATCAAAGCTAAATGGCAAGCCCTGTGTGAGAAAGACTGGAGAGTCTATTCATATTTACTGTTGCCAGGATTTCAATATCAGCATCAGATGTTTCCCTTTCCACTGACTGATTCACAAAGAGAAGCACAAACTGCCATCTCTATTTGATGAAAATGAAAATACAACAAAAAGGTTAATCTATAGACAAACACCATTAAATAAACAGCTCCTAATGCCGGGATATTAGCAGCGCTTATATGAAATGGCAGATAATTATATTTTCTAAAGGCCAATGTTTGTAATATTTTTTTGAAAAGAGCAAATGTGACTCAGTGGGTGCTGTGATTTATGAGCATTTGTGGAGGTGCAGTGTAGCGTGGCGATAACGCCGAAAACATGGAGGAGAACCAAGACACACACAACTCAGTGATCACAGGCAAACTGAGACCAAAGTCCATATCTGAACCAATCTGCACATTTTACTCTGAAGGTGCTTTTTTCTCCTCATAATAAGCTGGGAATGCAGAGATGATCGTCTGACATACCTGTAGTCTGTCAATTAAGCATGGGACATAAAACTGCTCTTAAAACTATGTTTCCTCCTAAAGCACAGGATGATACAGAACACAGGGAACTCGAGGCTCAAGTCCTCTGCTGCTGCTTTTAGCTTTGAGTATCTGGCTCCACCAAGAGGCCACATGCAAAACATCTGTTCAGCCGAGGAACAAATAAATGAATGAAAAGGATCATTCACAGAGATTAAAGCTTCTGACGTGAGGACATGGTCAGATTATACTCTACAGTATGATTTACTGATGCGTAAATTAAACAGGAAACATATATAGATGATGGTATAGTAATCTAAGGGTTCTCCACACCTTGCTAAACATTATATTCAATAATTTTTCATGGACTTTCCAGGCCCAAGTGTTTCATATTCAAGGACCCAAGACTACACATTATGAGACACTGATCAAGGTTAATTACTGTGAAATAATGACGCAACAGCCGGAAACACACAAGTAGAAAATACAAAAAGAACCTCAATTTTTGTCCTTGCATAAAATGTACCTTCAATGATCCATGACTATTTATGTCTATTTTAATAAAACAAACTTTCACGGCCTTGATTTTGCCCCTCAAAATTACAAACTTTAAGGATTTCAAGGACCCGTGGGAACTATGTGTATCTATGTGTAGGACAGTGTGACACATTATCCCTCTATTTACTGGATACTTTTACAAACTTTACAACACACAAACACTGGCATTGACTTTTAGTTCTATTATTTAAGATGAGGTGTTCCATTTGAATCCACTGATTTACTCATTAACTGCATCAAATCTTGGTTTGTCAACTAAAAGTAACTAATAATTAACTAACAATAATAGTACTAATAGTAATCTAATGCTGAGGTTCCCATGGTTTGATAATAAATCCTGATAATTAACAAAGAAGTAGTCACTAAACGTTTCACAAATTTTGAGGCAGAGCGCTGACAACAAAATGATCTCCAAGTATCTACTGACATCTGGTGGCCGTCTGTTGTTACTACATATTGAGGCAAACGTTGCAGGCGGTGGTTTGTCTTTGCAGTCAGTCAGCTCTTGTGTCATGTCTGTAGTGTCTTAGTTTTTTTATGAATATGCCAGACATTCTTAATTTTCTTAACTCTCTGTGAGCTGCTCAAAACCAAGACACAACAAGATCAACGTTTTCTACGGATTTCAGCTGCATGTGTTAACCGTGCCCGGCCTTTTCACACACACAAACTCAGTGGGTGATTTTTCAGTTGTGATGAGTTTGTAGTTTGTAATTTCAACCACAAGCTAAAATTCCACCCCAGCGTCCTAATTTAAGAGCTGTGATCACAAAATGATATGACCGCTGTCTGCAAATGTTTCCTTGTTACTGACACTAGAATTCAGAGAAACGAGTGTCTATCGACACAGAAAATCCTGCTTAATACAAAAGTTTAATGATTCATGAAACTGTTACTACTGCTACTGCTGTCACTGCTGCTGCTAATGACATGTCTACTACTACTACTGTTCACAGAGAAATGTGTGTGTCAGAATAGTTCAAGATAAGATAAGAAAACATTCACATTAAAAGGCGAGAAATTGCTTGACTTGTTAAACTATATATCTTTAACATTTCAAATCTATTTGAAAGCAGACTTCCCATCTGACAACTGTTTGATGCAACTGATCGGAGGTCTTCAGTGTTTACAGAATAGAAACTTTCTGTCTTATTTTAGAGTGATGTCTTTCTCATGTGGTCTGAAGTTTGTTTAATGCGTGCACACTTTGGTGCAACATCATGGCTTTTGAAATAAACTGAAACAACTGAACAGATTTGCCAACATGAAAAAATCGAACTGAATCCAATCACCTGAGTCTGTGATTCACCCCCGATTCAACGCGTGGAAGCTTAGATGAAAACAGCACTGTGTACTTTTTGATAGGACGTGAACGCACAATGAAACGTGTCAAACAGCACTTACTGTGAAATGCTCCTGGGATTTGTAGTTCTCATCGAGGTAGACGCGGGCTCTGCTGTACTCCTTCATGGCATCACTGGACAACAGCTCTCTGATGGACAGAACACACACACACACAAAGATATCAGGAAGTGTTTAAAACAACCAATTCAGTCAAGTTAATATTTATCCTGATCCAATATTTACACTATGAGACACATTACGCACAAACAAAACAACATTTTTTGCTGCGCTGACGGCTGTGATGTGACCGGTGGGGGGAGTAGTCCGCCCAGACTTCTCCTGAATGTTCCACAGTCCATCAAGTGGGTGTTTCCTCATCAGAGAAACTGCTCAACCATTTCCATCCTAATCAAAACAATCGGGACAATGGCTGCATCATTAGTGCGGTACTTACTTGACAAAACTATCCACGTGTGACATGGACGCCTCATAATTCTTCCCGCCCACTTCTTGACAGTGCACTGCCAGGAAGTGAGGCTTATGTGTCTGTACTGTCTGCAAGGAAAGAGGAAAAAACACAGGTCAAAAAGGAGGGAAGGGAACAAACACTTCCACTGAAAGTACATTCATAACAGCTGTAACAACACCACAGTAAGCCCATTTGCTCATAATAAACAAACCCCAAGTTGAATTATTCAGTCAAGCGCAAAACCTATATGAACGTGGCGCCCGGGCCTCCACAATTCTTCCTAACTCGACTCTGTGACACGCTACTATATTTACACAAGACAAAGTGCCTCGCTAATGTAGGCAGAGGGCATTTAGTGAGCTTGTTCCACAAGCATAACGTCGGCCCCTCTTCATCTGCCATCAGGGATGTGCCTGCGAGCACGGAATGTATGTATGTACAGCAGGGTGTGACAGATGCTCACACTTCACCACTCGTGCTGACACATCGCTCACTGTACCAATAACAGCACGGCTGCTGCTGCTGCGGGAACGCTTATGTGCACAACACTCCGGCAAACACGGGACACAAAAGGTTGCGGTAGAATGAATATAAACTTATGAGCATGCTCTGCAATTAACACTAATTGGTAGTTACATACTGCATATTAGAGCCTGAGTGATACTGGATTTTTGGGACCGATACCGATGTTAGAGAGTAAACAAATTCTAATAGACATATTGGACGATATTCTTTATATATAAATAAACACACTTTCCTTGGATCTTAAACATGGCTATCAAACACTTGACAAAGATATGTTTTACCTAACAATGAACTTTATAGTCCAAATTGTGCTCCTTAATGTGCACTAAAACTGTAGCTTTACTGCAAATTTAATAATTATAGACAACTATACATTAAAAAAATACACAATTAATAGATCTAAATTACCCAAAGCATCTTTTTCTGCATGAAACCCTGTAAAATAAATATTACAAGCCAATATGAGCTGATAAAACTGGCTTCTACTATAAAGTGACTCCTTCCTTCCTGTAAGCTATCCCATCCAGAGTCACGTGACCTCATGTTGCCTTCCCTTAACATTCCCTCTTACACACAGCGAGGTGTTTGTGAGCACCCTGTCAGAGGTGTTCAGAGTGGCTGACCTCTAATGGAAAATCAATACCGCAGAGTGATTTAGAGCACTCACAGGCACTCACAGGGTCGGGCCTATGGATGGTAGGCAGGGGACATACATCAACGTCACTAGGTATTGGGTGAGGGGTGGGGGTGGGGGGTGCGGGCGGGGGGGGGGGGGGGGGGCAACAAATGGTTCATGGACCCAAATGGAGCCCCCCTGCTACTTCACCAACAGACCACCTCGGCGTTACATTATGCTCGCTACAGGCCCAATCAAATAAAAGTAATGTATGGCAATAACACTATGGATTTTCCATCAACCTATGGCTTGTCACTTAGCCCGATGACCCAAGAGCGAAGACCTACAGCGGCTCAAACTTGGAAAGATTAGTAGACCTATCAACTCACGATGGAAAAGGTCACACTCTCAAGGAGCTTGCAACTAATGTCAGGCTCCAATGTGACGTGCAGGACGTGTGTGCGTGTGTGCATGCTTGTGTTAAGCGACTGCATTCTATTTATCTTTCCAGGCTGTAATTTCAGGTCTACCTTGGCAAACAGACAGTGTGCAGGTGGTAATTTCATTACTAGAATCACCAATGCTATCAGCCAAAAACCAAACAGCATCGACGAGTGACCTTACTCTGCTTTGGCAAAGAGCCGACCTGCGCCCGATATCCAATTAAATCTACCACTGTTAACAAGTCATTCTGTTGACATTCGAGTCGAGTAGTGACCGAAATATTGACACGCCAAATATTGTATCTATAAAACGTTGATTTTATGAGGGGCGACAACAGTAGTGGCCTCTCTAAACAACCCTCGGACAGTGACAGCTGCTGTGTCAGCGCTGAGAGAAGCCTGTCTGGCTGTGAGTGACGTGACTAACAGAGCGCTGCCATATGGGACCATTTCTCAACCTCGCAAGGATGTCAGGCACTGAAGTGTTTGATATGGAGGTGTGTCCTCATATCCTCTCTCTCTCTCTCTCTCTCTCTCTCTCTCTCTCTCTCTCTCTCTTTTCTCTTTTCTCTCTTCTCTTTTCTCTCTTCTCTCCATCTTACCATGACCTGATTCCTGACATTTGAATTTCAAGGAGGTTCCCATTTGGCTCCATTACATATTTGACAAACTGTGCATGTACGTATCCTGGAGGCAGAGGAGGCTTGTCAGAGTATGCACCGCCTTTCTAAAGACTATTTGAGCTACAACTAATCTGCTGAGCATTTTCTCGATTAACCGTTTAGTTCTTGGTCCACAAAATGTCACAAAACGGTGAAAAATGTTGACCAGTGTTTCCCAAAGCCCAACGTGACGTCCTTAAATTACTTGTTCTGTCCACAACCCAAAGGGATTCAGTTTGCTGTCATAGAATGGTAAAGACACCGGAAAATGTTCATATTACTCTAGTCTCTTCAAAATTCACAATTCTTTACTCAGTGATACCAGCAAACATCCAGAATGCTCCTGGCTGTGTTCACTGTATTCATTCTGATATGAGGGAAGATCATGTGGCACACATCATGTGACACATTTTTAAAAAGGACCTGTGTGTAAGATTTAGTGACATCCAGTGGTATAACTGCTGATTGTAACTCCCTCACGTCACCCTCTCCTTCTGAGCGTGAAAAAGAAACAACAGTGGCCGCAAAATGTACGAAAAAGCTCAAGGCCTTATCTAAAGCCAGTGTTTTCGTTTGTCCGTTCTAGGCTACTAAACGTGTCAACATGGTGATGTCCAAATTCAGACTTATGTCCAGATCGATTTTATGAAAGTCTGGACAGCAAAACATCAGATGAAATGTGATTTTTGCCACATTTGGAGGTGGAGATCAGATTTCTACCGATGCTTCCACACTGGGAAGCCACCAGGTGTCACCAGCGTACGTAGTTACTGGTTCCTACATCGTTACCACAGCCCCTGCAGATAGGACAGTGATGTCCAGACAAGCAAATCTGATCTGATCACTTGCAAATAACAGTGCGGATAGTCTGTCTTAAAGATCTCATTTGAGAAACAAATCTTATTTGCCTGCAGTCTGAAAAGTCTGAATCAACTCATGCATTGGATGTAAGTTTTAAAATTAATACACATTAATAGAACTTTCTCACTTTGTAATAACCAACCAGAGTGTGAGGTTGAAATGGTTTGGTGCCACAGCTGAAATTTCTTACACTGTCAATTCCTTTTTATAAATCCTGACAACTTGTAATCCTTATTTATTGGAAAGCATATAAGCTGCTGATTTTACACTTTGTTTCACCTTCATGAACTAGGTCAAAAGTGGCACTGTGTGCACCAGATATCATCTACGAGACAGAGGGGGCCTTTGATGAGGACTAATCAGGAAAGCCTGAGTCCTATTTCATGGTTCCTATTTAGAGGTGAAAAATATTCACAGGGAGTTTGTGAGCTAACATGCAACAAGGACTCAACTGTGGTGCAGCCACTCGCTAAATAGATTCCATAATATGGAAAATTTGGGGCTTTCGGAGACAATCTGTGGGTCATCAAGTTATTTTTTTATTAAGAGATAGCATCAAAAGTCAAATCAAAAGGCTTTTGTTCCAACACATATGTCAGACAGGCCTGGCGTTTCAACCATGAGCCATAACATAATTACAGATTGGGCCTTTAAATGTGGCATCAAATCAATGAACTATCTGATGACCTTTAGCTCTGCAATCAACAGATCACAAGACTGGATGTGGGGACTTGACACTATCGCTGGCCTGTGACAGTCCAGAGAAGTTTCCAATGCAAATTGGCTGTGGGATTGTTCAACTCAGTGGTGCGATGCAAAGCGCTGTTTATACTACCGCAGCAGCGCTGCCGGATTCCCATTTAATCCGGTCTACTGCACACGTGTGGAGCAGGCAAATCATCCTGCTTTGCTTACGTGTAAATGACTGGGATATCCTGGGACAGGGTCAGCTACCTGATACATGATTTGATTGGTATAACTCACCTGAGAAGTAAGAAAATGAGAAGCAAAGACTTTAAAAAAAAAGTCAAGTCATTGCATGTGTCATCAGCCTTCTAAATAGTAGTATTTAATAGTTCTGCTTTTCCACTTCATTCAGTTTCATACGGTCTATTAAATTTTTAACCGAGGGCTAAACCCAAGAATTCACCCAAAGCCTGTTCACTGAACATAGTTCTGGTAAAATATGTTTTTGCACTCAAAGTCAAAAATAACTGTCCCTTTAACTGTAAATCTGATTGATGTTTCAGCGCTCTTTCCTGTAGTTGTGCCGTCACTTGATATTCACACCAGAGAAAAAGAAAAAGCTCAATGAGTAATAGCAAAAACTCTGTTTCATTTTGTTATATCAACCATCACATATATGAGTAAGTGCTAACTGCCAGATATTAACATCTGTTCTTTACACCCGTAAGACCTTACACTCAGAGGTAGATTCCTGTAAATGGCGAACATTCTAACTTCTGTTCTCTGAAAAGCAGGTCCTACATTTACAGACATCTTGGGGCAATTATGTCCGTCGAGGAGAAAGAACGAGAACGGCAGCAGGTTTTTGCGGTAGCTGGTACAAACAACTGATGTGCGTGAACTGTGACCAAGTTGTGTCGTAAAATAAAAGCACTGCATTTCCTCAAGGAATTCCCTCAGGCTGCAGACTTGATTTGGAGTGCCGTGTAGCTGGAGGAAACACAGCAGATTGAATGCACGCAGACCTACAGACACATAAGATATGTAGAAAGAGTGCAGGTAGCAACAGGCAACCGTCTACAGCAACCTTTGCTGCAGTCGCACCTTCATAAAAGCCAGTTAAACAGCTTTTATTGTTTATTTTTCCACGTTGTTACAGTGGAACTACTGGGGTGATTAGTTTGGACGCATTTAACAAATGACTGTGACTGAGTTTGGAATGCATATATAGCCACCTTGGAGCAGCACTGCACGTGGCATATTTAAAGGGGGTGTTGGCAACACCGGTTTCAACTCTAAAGTCTTAAATGTTTCCTGAAGACAAGATGTGTTATATGATTAAAGCGATTACATCTATTGGGTGTGAGAGCGGAGTCTTCCTGTGTGAAGACTTTGGAGTTTTGCCAAGTCAACAAAAAATGGTTAAATTAAATTGGTTATAACATGATAGTGTTTTAAACATGCAATGTGCTTTTCTTTGTCTTGAGCATTTATCACAGTGAAAAGCGCATCACAGTTTGAAGAGTTCATGGCCAAATAGCAGACTCTAGATCAGGATTCACAGTGAGTGTATTGTGTGTGCAGAGGGGTCACGATGAGCTAGCGCAGCGTGGCTGATTGTAGTTAACTCTCGCTGTCATTGCTGGTTGTTCCCAGCTGCGTCGAGTTCAGAGTCTGATGCTTCTTTCCATGACGTCAGCGTCAAGCGGCACAGAGCTGGCATGAGGCTACAGGCCTGCCTGGTTCACACAGGGGCACCCCTCCTCCCTCCCTCCCTCTCTCTCTCTCTCTGCATGCTTTTCTTTCCCCCTGTGTCACTACACACACATTAGGAGATATAATACCTTCCTCTAAAGTGCGCAAGCCTGCACAATGCAAACAGAATTCCTCAACAGCCGTAACCAGGACACACACACACACACACACACACACACACACACACACACACACACACACACACACACACACACACACACACACACACACACACACACACACACACACGCGCTCTTATGCTTATGGCATCCAATAACCTCGGTGCTAAACAAAACATACAGACTAGAATCACCCGGCAATCGACATGCTTTGGCATGCCAGTGACAGTAATAATTACGAGGAGGAGTAAAGTGAAGCTGACGAAGACTCTGAGACGTGTGGAGGCCATGCATCTGAGCAGATGTTGGTTTATCTGGATTTTTTAGACTGTTCAGACTGTGACTTTCTGTAACTCGCTGTACGGCCTGAGGTTAAACCAGGTTAAACTATTTTGGCACGATAATTAAACCGACTAAAAATGGAAATTACGGATGTGCCAAACTAGTTTCAGTGATCAGTATCAGAAGCTTAAGCATTTCAGACATTTAGCATCCCATTAAAGATCTACAGATACCAGTAAACATATCAACATTGACAGCCATTGTATGAGAGCTGTGGGTTTTCTGTGACATTTCTCAGGTGTGCTGCAGAACACCTCTGATGTACTGCTATTGGTTGAAAACTGCATTTGAACTTCAGTATTTAGTTTCAAAGAGTCTGTCCAGCCCGATCTAGTCCAAACCTTCCGGCCACAGCAGTTTCAGACAGACATTCCTCTTCCTGTCTCCACATTCTTTTATCTGCTGTACAACACACTATAAGACGATATACAGAACACCATAGGAAACCTGAACGCTGCCAAGACAGCTGAATTTCCTCAATGCAGAGCTATTCACCTCTTGCACTGTATATCCTACTTAAACTTTATTGTCTTTACTAAGTTTAAAGTCAAACCCCAGTGTGTGCTTTGAGTTGTGTACTGATTGGATCAAAATTGTAATTACTACAAACAGAACATTTTGACTTGTTTTTCACACTCTTCATTAGTTATCTGTTTGTTTCTGTGCTGGTAATTTGACTGATGCAATATCTGCCTAGTAATACTTCATAATATTTGATCATTTGAATTCCAATGGCCACACCAGCTGTTCACCAGTCGGGGTTCTGAAGTTGTTAGCGATTTCAGCACTCCGTGTGTTACTCCACGTCATGGTTTCAATCAGAGAAGAACGATAGATTGCAGGGGACTAAGAGTGGCTGTAAGTTTTGGCGGTCTGGTCATGTGCCACATCTAGACGCGTAACAGAAGGAAAGCTAATTACCTAGACGCATTCTTAATGAAGGAAAAACGCAACACTGAGTGCATCCCCCTCACCTTAAGGGAAACATAAGGTGATCATATTTTCAGGTTTTACAGAAGACGTGTGTAAATTTCATATGATGCATCAGGATGGACATACATTGCAGCTGGAAGTTTGCAGCCTACACAAAATTCTAGTTTACTAATGTTGATTGTTCATTTTCTGGCCTCGGCTTCACACAAAAGTTTGTGACGTTGGAAGTCTCTCCGTTCTCTTGCATTGAATTGTGGGTGAAAATTAGGCTTACGGAACATCTTTGACTAATCAACATTACTTTTATGTGTTTGGAGATATGGCGGAGGGAGACAGAAATCAGCAGCAAGTGATAAAAGAAATGCACCCAGTATTTTGAAGGTGGACATATTTTGGACTTTATGAACTTACTGAAAAGCACGAATCTAACAGGATGGTAATACAATGAGGAACCACATTAGGCATGTTCACTCTGCTACAATAAAGGATACAGCAAGCAGCTAATCGACTAAGAAGGGGGGAGACGCTGCCAGTCAACTCTGAGAGAGGAAAGAGAGTCACGTTTATGTACTGAGGTAACTTTCTAAAGAAAAAGGGAGTTTAGATTTATCTGAAAATTCTCAACAGTTGGCTAAATCATTATCTGTGTCTGAAATCTACCAGCCACTTTCATATTCAGATTTTTACCAGTCTTAGGCTGGTGCCTGATTGAAATGAATCAAGATGCATCGAGAATTGTTGAATCCTTTTATATCCTATTAGACACAAATGAAAACATAGTTATGCATATTACATTCCATTTCCCCCATGTTATGTAAATAGGACCTTTAAGGTAGTCCTAATAGATACACTTTGTAGCTGTGCTGGGTAATGAAATCTGAAGATTATATTTTGACTCCAGTTATTATATGACAGCAGGATCATGTAGGAAAAGAAATGTAAAGCATGATTTGGCTGTTTGTAAATCCTACTGTATGCAAAGTATCTGCTAAATTTACTTTCTGTTGAGTGGAGGTTAAGCTGAAGAACTATTAGAAGTCATGAGGCCAGCCACAATATGTTTCAGCTCTTAGTAACATAACCGCTGTTGATTTGAGGAAACATTAAGATGACTTAATCGAGCTTTCTGGTCTGGAAATTACTAGGAAACCTAATCATGCATTCAGCACTCACGGCTTGGTTATTAGTCCTGCGTCACATTTAATCTGCGTGGTCTGCATTCAGTTCATTTGAGGAAATCCATTACAGAGCGAGTAGTCGGCTGCAGATGCATTAAGGTGCAGTGCAGATCTCAGATGTCTCGTGTTCACTTACAGAGTTGTTTTGAGGTCTTTGTTGATCTTGTACTAATACGTGTTGAGGCTTGAAGTATACATTTTTTTGTGTTCGGGAGTATGTTTAAATGTGTGATAAACCATATTCTTGTTAACGCTTGAGGCTGAACAGAATGATGACACCCACGCTGTGTGTGTGTGTGTGTGTGTGTGTGTGTGTGTGTGTGTGTGTGTGTGTGTGTGTGTGTGTGTGTTCAGGGTGTGCTGTCACAACCGATAGGCCGGTAATTCCTGGGAATAGTAAATAAGACTGTGTGTTTTTTCTCAACACTGTTTGAGGTATTGTCTATTTACTTCGTTTACATACTGGTGTGAAGTAACTACGTCTTCTAGCTTCCCTTCAGCCACTGTTGAACTGTCCGCACAGACACAGTGTTAAGAATCTTCCACTGTATCTGTGTGAGCAGCAGCAGGAGAAAGAAAAAAGAAGAGCTCTTCGATGCAGAGAAGTGAAAAATATATTTTTGATGTGTAATACGCCGGCAGTAAGAGAACACTTTGAGCATATTCAAATATTTTTCACTTCTCTGCATTGAAGAGCTCTGACATTTATATTTAGCACTAGTTTCACTCTGGACCACAGAAACACATTTCCTCAAAAGAGGAAAATAAACAAATTAAAACCTGTTACATTATGAATGAAGTGCAGAGACCAAGATAATGCAACGCCCCACAAAACCTCTATGTTAATGGGAAGCAGCACGTGCAGCAGATATCTTAACCTCACTGCACATTTGTAATATACAGCTCCTATCACCCTATTTGACTTTGTTTCTAATGGCGCCTGCAGATATCCATTTATTCACTAATAAGCTCACAGCTGATGATTGTGGTGTCATGACTACAAAGAAAAATCTGGATCGTGTGCAGCAATTCTCTGATATTTTTTCACAATAAAGCTGCAAGTGGAAAACCGCTTCAAGTCAAACCACTTCCTGATGAGAAAATTACCCAGAGCATCAAGCAGTTTGTTTGACAGTGAAAATGCGTGTCCTTGACATCCCATCGCTGTCTGATTTATAAAAGAAAAGAAACTCTCTCTCGGTTGTAGCTTGGTGTAGGTGACTGTGTGTACCTGGTAGGATCCTCCTCTTGTTTGGTCTGTATCTCTGCACAGCAGAAACAATGGTGCTTTATCATCAAGCTACAGGCATTTGTGGCTCTAACACTAGTATCACTGACACACAAATCAATACTGTGCTACTTAGCCTGACAGCAGCGTTTGAGTAAGGCTTTAAGGATTGCTCAATTCCGGCAATCCTTCCTGATAAATTTGGAGATAGTGATAATTTCATTTTCTGTCTCGTCGTCTCTTTCTGTTTCAGTGTGTTTATGCTTTGATGATTTTCATTTCAGAGTTTCTATCAGACTTTCCTTTTGTGTCACTCTGTCTGTCGTTTATGTGCTTGACACTTGGTACCAACTTCTGTATGGTGGGTTTAGTGGTGATGGTGGATAAAAATTTGGATCCTTCTTAGTTTATGTGTAAGGAAATACAAACTCTAGTAATACTGCAGCCATTGTGCATGTTTTTCCATCTTTATATTGGTGGGAGCAGAGCTTCAGGCCTCTGGGTGGGCCTTTGCCATGGTGGCAGTATACTAACATTTGAGGGCTGGCGTTGCTAGCAGACCTGTCAACTGTAGAGAAGGTTTTAGTGTGGTAGTCTAAAGACTTTTTTAAACAAGCACACATGGCACTAGCATTTAAACATCTGGGCTTTACAACATTTCACATGACAGAGGATGAATCATTCGGTTTAGTTTGTATTACACAAAGTGGAAGCTAGCAAGCTAAGTTAGGCTAACTAGCTGCCACGCTAAGAAATTTGGGACGCTAAAAATTAAGGCTAGGGTTAGCACAGGTTCCTACTAATTGTTACTTTATTTTCATGTTATTTTAACATTATTATAATGTTACTAGCACTTCTCCCACACTCAGTGTTGGGTTCATCCCACATTACACAAATGAGCGTTTCTAGCTAGCATTAGCCGTCTTTCTTTCACAGGTCTAGTTGTGGTAAAACTCACAGTAACAGGTAGTCTCGTAATGTTAGCACTCTGTACATTATGAAAAAATCATGAAATCATGAAAAAAAAAGTAATTAACATGCAGATTCAGAGAGTAATACACTCAGTTTTCAAATTACAGATGGTACAAAGCAACAGCTAACGTCTGTTAGCACCAGATTAATGGCACCGGATTAATATTGCATGAATAAAATGATTAACTTGACCTTTAACACGTTAACATAAATAACATTTAGCCAAAAGGCTCATTTTCATCTGCAGTACTGTCAGTCAGAACCAAATATTTCCAGCCTGTGTAACATGAGTGTAGTGGTGTCAAAACTCGACTCAACTTAAACTGCTCCAATCTGCATAAATTCACCCTCTGGATGTGAAAACGTTTCATAGAATATATTAATTTCTTTACTTTACCCTTTCACAACTACAACACGGTTGTATAGAGAAAAAAAAGGGGACTATCGCAGTAAAAACTTGATGTGTTGCTCCCTCTCTCTTCTCTCTGTCTGTCACTTTCAGACAGCAGTTAAGAGCTCGAGCTGCCTCACTTCCCTTACCCCAGTGGAAAGAGTTGCGGTTAGTCAGGGGTTCCTATCTAGATGAAACGGTAAGATATGAAACATGACTGAGCTCAAGCTTTTCCTCTCTGAAAAAAAACAATGCATTTAGAAGGGAAGAAGGTGAATAAGATCACAGCAGCTCAACATTAGTCTGCAATATTTTTTTTTTTTAAAGGATTCCCAAGCCGGATCAGTTGGTTATAAAAAGTTTTCTTTTTTGAAGCTTTGGATTAAAAAGCAAGTGCATCCTGGGTTATGACAGAACTAGACTGAGATTTCTCTAGCTATAGGAAGCACATGCCTTCACTTCACAGTGCTTCAACTGAAAAAGAAAGTCACATTGACTAGCCTCAAGGATTGTGGTCACAGTCCTATGACAACACTTGAAGCTATAGAAACACATGCCACTGCTGCAGCCAATTAGGAACAGATGACGTGGAGTTCAAGCAGTAATACGTTCATTACTACATATCTGGGGCTGGATACAGTGTCACTTACCTGGTAAAACTCCCTCAGCCATGTTTTCTGTAGATTTTCAGGCTGGAAAGAGAAAAGAAAAGAAAAGACGAGATGTTAGTGGTGTCTTTATTTTCTGATATCATCACAGATCCAGTGTGTGTGTGTGTGTGTGTGTGTGTGTGTGTGTGTGTGAGCGCTCCATCACATAACTTGGCAAACAGAAGAAAACATACCAAACTGAAATCTTGTTAGAAACAACACTGACATTTGACATTTTCTCAGCCAAAACTGTTAAGATTTCAATTTAGAGTAACGAGTAAGGCATGTCTGTCTGATATATGGACAACCATATGCTCCATCCACTGACAGGAAGTTTCCTTCCCCTAATTACAGTGTCTTTCTGTCAGGGTCAAGAATCGTGTTCTCGAGGGCATCATCGAGTCTGTCGTTATCTTTCCTTCCCTCACCTCCTTTTGCTCAGCCTGTATCTGTCATTCCCTTCTTCTCCCTCCCTCCCTCTCCTCCACTTTAAAAGGCTATTCCCAGACCTGGACTCCATTTGGTTTGTGCAGTGGAAACAGAGACGGGGCCCTGGGCAGTCTACCATTTAAGGAGAGATCTCCCTCTGTCGATAACTAGGTCTGATGAACGCTCTGCGTGTTTGTGTGCATTTGTGTGTGTGTTGGAGAGTTTGTCCTAACAAGACTAGTCTAAAATAAGAATACACAAGGGATCTGCCGGCTCTGTTGGTATCTGTAACAAAGCCCTAATATATTACAGAAGTAGGTGCAGTATCCTTGGATGGCATCAGGGAACAAAGCACACCAAATACCTCATCACCATAACAACACTAACAACATTTTACTTATTTGACAAAACAATCTTAATAGTTATCTTAATATTACTCATGCTCATTCTGAAATGTTAATTAATCTCTTTGTGGAAAAGTACTGATCTGAATCATACGTTATAATACTCCTACTTACGTGACCAGCGTGAATTACATACCAGTGTGTATGAGTGTCTTTGTTTTATATGGAAAATCTCTCAAAATGAAAGTAAAACCTACAGAGCAGGTTGACCCGTGGCTAATAATAGACTGTTCACAAATTTCTGGGAGGTGAAGTGGACAGAACTACTCAATCTTCTTCATTGTAACTTCAATGAACACTATACAGTGTGTAACAGAGTGAGTGCAGACTGTCATTTACTAACTAAAAAAAGAGGATTTGCTCCTAAGTAACTAAGTCTGAAAGTATGTTTAAATCTGTTTGTTTGACTTGTACTGGTGAAATTGAGTAAAAACAGCAATTTGTGGGGGAGTCGCAAAATATTTCTTGATGACTGTTTTTCTGTGTTTAAATATTGTTAAAATATTGTTTCCACCGACTTGCAGGGACCTCTTTAGTTGCTGACAGTTGAGAGCCTTAGCACTGAGTAAATACACTTGTCAAAACTAGACGACTTGTCAGTAACCTAACCACTTGAGTTCTGGTGTAGTCCACCACAAATCCAGCGAGAATACCAACTGATGTGGTGTGTTCTTGTACCAAAATAAACATGGACAGTAAGCAGGAGCTTTAAAAACGTGGTATTCTTTTATTTCTAAAAGCTTAGAAATGAGAGAATAGCAGAATAACAGAAGTAAGAGATATAAATATATATAAGAGGGAAGCATAAAAAGAGAAAAGCTTACATTAAAAAGGTCTGGTTAAGGGTAAAAGGATAAAAAGATGATAAAGGAAATTATAAAGTATGATAATAAGATAAAAGAGATGATAAAAGAGTCCACTGAACTAGCAAAAGCCTTATCTCCTCGGGCCGGTCTGCCAAAGTTAAGGGGCCCTGATGGAGAAATCTCAGTCACCTCACCTCTAGTTTTGAGCCTCGACCGTGAAACAGCCAGAAGTGACCCGCCTGAGGACCTAAGGCTACGTGCTGGCTTGTACAGGGTTAGCATGCTGGCTTGCTGCCTAGCATGCAATATGGTTAGGGACCTGACCCCGACAGGCTTTAAAAGTGATCAGTAAAATCTTAAAATTAATCCTAAAATGCACAGGGAGCAAATGGAGGGAAGCTAAAATCAGGACAATGTGATGTTGTCTGTTAAAACCAGTAGAAGCCTAGCTCCTAGTTAGAGGCGTTGATGATTTATTGTTGATGCCGGAGAGGAATGCAGTACAGTAGTCCAGTTTTGAAAAGATAAAAGTGTGGAATATTTGGAAGAAAGGATGGGACACGTTTATTGATATGTGTTTGGAAGCTGAGGTCTGAATCGAATAATATGCCTACATTTTTGGCAGAGGGCCTGATGTTAGTGGACAGGGTAAGGAGGGAGGAATGTGGGGGAGTGAACAGTAAAATCTCTGCAAAGTAAAAGTTCTGGAATCATTGAGTTTAAAAGTTTTAAGCCATCCAACATCATCGTTCAGACATACAAAAACAGCAGCTAGGCTTCCTGGGTCATTAGGTCTCAATGGGTAATCTGACCTAGAGAAAGTATACAGATGGAAAATAAAATGGGATCTAAGATTGATCCTTGTGGTACACCACAGGCAGCCACAGCTTTAGAGGAAGTGTAACTGCCTATGGCAACCGCATAGGTTCTTTCTACAAAGTAGGAATAAAACCAGTTAAGTGCAGTGCCCTCGATACCAACCGAGGTCTTGAGATGCTCAAATAAAAATGCATGATCCATAGTGTCGAAAGCTGCACTTATCCAAAACGATTAAATTGCACTCTCATCCTCATCAGCTACTACAAGAAGTCTTCTTCCAGATCAACAATTTTTTTACTTGTCTTTTTGAGTAGAAAGCACTCCCAGCTAGTCATTGCTGTCATTTCGCAATTGTGTCAATAAAGCTTTAAGTTACTGGCTGTGGATTATTTATACGATAACATCAGAAATCATAAACAGTGGACAGACACAGTGATGAGGCGAACTCTCTTGCAACCAAAGCTGCAAATGCTCAAACTACAAACAAAACGCAGTGACATTTGTGCTGCAACGACCAAAGGGTCTGGGTACGACTGTAGAGCCTTCAGACGAAACTGGAAGTAAATAAACTCTTTGTAAAACTTAAAGGTAAACATGTTTATTTACCGATGTGTCTCCTTCAGGTGACACACAAGTGACGTCATTGGTCGCTGACGTCAGTCATAAATATTTTGTTTGAAAAACAGTTTAAAAAAATCGTTGTGACATTGACTGACAGTGTGTTGATCTGAAGACTTCAGATTAAAATCTTTACATATCAGACACTATATGATTTTATCTGCCCACTGTCAACACCTGCTAACCAAGACTGGAACAGGCTAGCACTGTTCGCTGTCACACCATTAGCGTCAAAGAATTAAATGCAGAACTTTCCACAGATATGCTAACATACTAACCGATGAATAAATGCAGTCAGGAGCTCATGTCTGATATAAGCTGACATTTCCAGGGGCACCTAAATGTCTCAAGACTGAGCAAGTGTGTGTGTGTGTGTGTGTGTGTGTGTGTGTGTGTGTGTGTGTGTGTGTGTGTGTGTGTGTGTGTGTGTGTGTACCATCGTCCCAGCCTCAGCCAGATCAGCCAGAGCATAGGTCTATATAAGGACATAAGCACTGGACCTTGTCATTAGTCACATGGATGGAGGAAGAGAAAAAGAGAGTGAGACGGAGACAGACAGGAACAGAAAGGTTCAAACCAGAGAGCTGCCACCTGACCATCCAGTTAGTACGGCAGAGAGCCACATACAATCATAAGTTCACACTGACAGGTCAGACCGAGAGGTGCAATTTTTACTGTTTTACACTAAGTATGTGCCTCACAGTGCGTGCTTCAGTTAGTGGCTTATTGTGTCTCTCGAGTTTAGGTACTGAAGTGTGGGATCGCAGTGATGGTACCATCTAGTAAAATGACATCCCTTGACAAATCATCCAGATATTTTTAGCTCTTTCCATTAGTCGTTTGTCCCAGGAACACAGTTAGCTGAGATCTCTGCAATTTCAAAGGTTTGAGGTGTATCACGCTCAGCGGCACACTGAGCAAAAACAATGAATATATTCTCTCAAATATATCCCTCCAAGCACACAAGTGGACGCTGCATGAAACAAACCATCAGACACTAACTTGATGGAGGCGTGACCATGTTAATAAGACAATAAAACCATAGTGCTGACAGTTTTACAAACAAGTCTTAAAGTATCTCATCTGGGGAATATGTGTCCTAGTTCAACTGGACGTGGAGTAGAGATTGGAAAGAAAACAGCTACGGCAGCTTGCTCGTGTAGAAACTCATCCAGAGCTTTGCTCAGAATTAGGCTGACCCATCTCTGATGTGATGGTTCAGGGGAACAGATGTTGCCCTTGTCATTGCGGCTTGGAGGAGGATCGGCGGGCCCTCGGAGGCCTGGGCCCCGAAGAGAAAGTGGGCTAATAGCAAAAGGGAAGGGAGGACGAGCAGAGTCTATATCTGTAGCCATGGCACTTTGCCACCCGCCCTCAGCGTATCACAAGTTAATTTGCAGTTAATTAGAAAGTGGGGCTATACTGGCAGAGAGGTAAAAATAAACCTGTACCCTCCCCAGCCTCTCCTCCACATACACCTCCTCTTCCTCTGCTGGCTCTTTGACGCTTAGTTCTCTCCACCTCCTCTCTCTTCTTTGCCCATGCCTCTGTTTTCTCAGTCGATGGCCTACTTTTGAGACAGCGTAGGGAAAGAGATCCTGCTTGGGTTTTTAGTGAAAATCCCTTTAAAATCACAACCATTAAAAAAGCAGATCAGAAGTGTCCATGGACTCTTGATCTTTTCATCACTCGCATCGCATTTGCACAACAATATACCGCATCACCTTTTCTTTCCTTTTCAGGTGGACCTAGCAATAAAGCAAAAGTACGTTCAACCTTATCACCACGATAACATCACAACGCTTTCTTTGAGTGCAGGTATGACTCGACATTGTTCCAAGACATTTGCTGATTGCAAATGCTCAATCTTTGAATTTAACAAATAAAATGCAAAGCACTAGCTAGACGGGCAAGTCAAAATGTGGTATCACACTGAGCAGAGGTGCAACCTGATATTACCTTTGACTGCATTAAAGTTGCACAAAGCAAAGGCAAGTTAGGGTAAAGCTATGCAGCTACCTTTAGATTTATGAGCTGAGATTATGTGATAAACATACAAACCCTTTGCAACATAAATAGTACCAAAACACACACGTTTCACAAGCAAGAAAAGAACAAAAGTATCTGTATGACTAAACACCCGTAGATGTGCGTGTGAGCTTTTGTGTGATTTGAAAGAAATGACTGTAACCTAAACCACAAAGTGAGGCTACAACAGAAAAACAACACGCTCTCTTCTCTAATTAGGGCTCTGTAAATAAATTCCAGTGTATTGTGAGGTGTCATCTCTATAATAGGACGAAGGAAGTGATGAATCAAAACTTGTGCATACATTTAGAGAACCTCTCTCTACATTATTCTCTTCGGACAACTTGTTACTATATACTAGTGTGTAGTCTATGCTGTCAGTTTCATGCAAAGTGTACAGTAGTGAGCAGTGCGCTCCTGCTTTAAATTAAATGGTACGTGGTGTACGTGGTGTACGTGGTTCTGCTGGACTAAAACAGTAACATGAAGTTCAAGGAGTTGAGCAGAGGTCACAACCCTCAGGCTGCCGCAGATCCTCAGAGGTCGTGACCTGAAGTGCACACACCGTTCTCTCCCTTGTGGCTCCTCAGTGAGGCATTCTTTGGATAACAGTGTAGTATCATTCCTCAGCCCCTCTTGGTGTTACAGCAGGCTGCTTTAAACCGAGGCTGGTAGGGAAATTACGTCAAGGCCCATCCAGTTATAGACCCCCGTGGCGATCTTCTGGGAACACATGGCCAACACATGAGTTTCCTCTCCTCTCCACCTACTCCTCATACTCCCGAGTAATCCTCACGCTGTTTCCTCTTGGCCTCAAATACAATATTATTATTTACATTAGGTTCTGCTGATCTCCAGGTTCGTCCATCCCCTCGTCACCGCTGGCTGTTATTTTGCTTCATTCTTCTCAACAATTGTGCTATTCTTTCATTCCCAGCAAGCGTGCCCAGCCCTCCTTTTCTCAAACTGAACCCGGCATGGGGTAAGAGTAATGCATTTTTTTTTAAAAATACTTTGCTCTGCAGCTCGCAACCTCCATAATTGAAAATAAGAGAGTGGAGATGAGGAGTCTTAAAAAAGCAACGGTTGCTTGGTTACACCTGGCACTAATACCAGACACACACAGGTCTACCACAGGAAAAAAAAAAAAAAAGCTGCATTCGAGATACAACTTATAAATCAAGGTGCAGCACAGTATAGCTCTAATGTGGTCGTCTCACTCGTCTCTGTTTTTGACATACAAAGAGGTGGACCTCGCTCTAAAGCAAGTCAGACACATGACTGAATATAGAACAACTCTCTGCACGTGTGTTCAAGTTTGCTTGAAGGACGTCTTAAAATGTAAGTAACATACGTAAATTGGTGGTGGATGCTTTCATGTGAAGCGCCTGACACGCTGGTTTGCACAATGTGGGCAGATGAAGGACATTTCTGAATGGAAGCTGCTGAAGACTGAAATTCTGTGCCAATATTAAATACTACACAAGACACAGCAACAAGGAGGAAATCATTCAAACATGCGTATATACAGTCTAATAAAAAAAAGTCAGTATCACAAACTAAATTGGTGATTCACTGATTTACACATGAAGTTCTGCTCACTGTTCACTAGAAGTACCACTCAACCTTTGCGGTCTCTTGAGGCCCTGGAGGACGTTTGTCAAGTCTGAGGAAATAACCCTAATGATGTCATCAGTCAGGCTGAGCTTGGAGACTATGAATTTATAACAGAAAGCTTATCGTACGAACTGGAAGCATGGAGCTGCAAATACATGGGTATTTCTGAGGAAGGAAGAGTAGCATGTGATGTGTACGATCCAGTGTTTTTGAAGCTTGACCCACTTCAATTCTTTTTTTCTTTTTTTTAAGTTGTCTTGTAAGTTCCGCAACTTTACTGCAATAAACCTTTACAGTCCAGACTCCACATGTAGTAAATCAATTCTAAAATCTTATTTATGGCGGATAACCTTGACCTTTACGACTGCTGTGCTACAGCTACATGCAGTACCAGGAAGTTAACTTCTGATTTTTTTACAGTGCCGTAGCTAAATCCATTATGTCTGTTGTTAAGGTTTGTTGAGAGCTGTAAAAAATACTTTTCTTACTTCCAGACAGCACAGAGCACAGTCTCAACTCATCCCCTTAAAATCTCCATTTAATCTGCAGTGTACTGTATTAGCATAAACACCATGATGAAGCCTGATGACTGTGATGAATAATTATGTGTCTGAGCGCAATCTTCATTGCATAAATCTGCATTCATTGACTTTTTGGCCACATGGGGGCAGTACAACGAGACGTGAGACTGAAGCAAAACAGTAAAGTTGTTGGCTGCAAAATCCAAAACAATGAGCTAAAAGACGCCAAAACATTGTTTAGCTCATTGAATCACTGTAAAACTGTTGAGAGCCACAGAGTCAGGTGCTTTCATTTCAACAAGCGACACTTTCCGCGTACATGTAGCCATGTGATCTAATGCTAATATAAAAATACAAATTATAGTCGCTTTAAAGTTTGAGTATGGGTAGATAAGAAGTAACCAACCACAGTGGCAGTGCTACTGCTCCTAAAATATGTAAAACGCCTTGTGACAGAATGACCTTTCAGAGAGCCAAAAAAAGAGAAACATCACACTTTAGTAAGTCCAATTTGTGCAGACAAACTATGAACTAGGCATGATGAGGAGAATGGATCCCTTTTTTCTAAATCATAACCACCTCATTTGCCATGCAAAATGAGAGAATAAATCTGTGACAGCTTTTACTACCAGGAAGGCTTGGAATAATTTTCCAAACAAGCACAGCTCGCAAAAAAAAAAAAAAAAAAACATCTTTTCAAAAGAGAATCTCTTCACTGCGTTGATACTGTTCCATCTGAAACATAGCCATTACTTAATTACAGGATTTCATTTTCTCGTATCTGCCGCAAATAAACTTATAAAGAACAACAAAAAGCTGCTAGATCCCAAATGAAAATGGAAATAAAGATGCTGAAACGTCCAGCAGTGGGCATGCAGCACCGGCCTTTCACGTCAACGCCTTTTTTTCCCCGACCCTCGTGGCCCAGCTCCTTGTGGGCAGCTTGTGTACGTGTGTGTTGACAGACTGTTAGAAAGGAGGTTATTAACTTTCAGGGGAGCAGGCAGCTGACTAAAAATACCTTGCCTAAATGGAGGCCATTGACTGAGGGAGGGGATCTGAGGAAGGAGAGCAGCTGGGAGAATCAGCAGGGGAATCAGCCGATTGGCTGGCCACGTGTCCTTCAACAGGTTTGCCGCCGATGTCACTTTCCCTAACGACTCTCCTTTGCTGTTGCTCGGTAGAGGCCGGATGACGCGGAGGTGTGTCCCCTCAGTGTTTTATTTAACTCCACATCAAAGAGGCTCATTATGGAATTAATTAGAGCAAACCCACTCTGAGGAAACACTAAATTAGACCTAAGCTGGCTCCTGAGAGATATCCTCATCCTTGCAGAGGATGAGGTATGGAGGAGGGTTAAGGCGTCAGCGAGCTTCAAACAAAGTGCCAGTCGAATCGTCTCAAACCCCCCTTGGCCCACAGTGTCAGACTGGGAGGGGGAAGAGATAATCCGGCGAGCTCACCCACTCGTGTGGGAGTGAAGAAGCATGAGGGATTTCAACTTCTCTCTCAAGTTTTTTGTTTTCTTCAACTATTTCCGTCACGTGTACAAACGGGTGTGACAACGTGATCATCGAGAAAATATACAGAATATCTATAGAAGTTTCTTTTTTATTTAGTAAAGAACCACAACTAAATGACGGAACACAAGTTTCAGTTTCTGCATGGTTTTGCTTTCATGTTCGACTGTTGTATTCTCTTGTGCATTTTTCATCGCTCTCTAGAGCTTGTGCTCCCTTCAGGGTGTTTATCTGCCTTTAACACGATGCATGCTGGGACAGGTTCCAGCCAACCCCTCAACCCTAAACAGAAAGAAGCAGGTATAGAGATTGGACGATGGAGTGTTTGCGTCTCACTGATGTGTTAAAAGCTTTTCTGCTACGAGAAAAAACTTTGTATCACACTTAGAGATATTCAGTAATGGCCAAAACATCTTCATCGTCATCATATGAAGAGTTCTGAGAGTGGAAACTGTTGTTTTATCCATGACAACAGCACTGTTATAGGTAAATGCACATGTAAACTACTGTTACATTTATCATTATTAACTAAGAATGTATCTCTGCTTCATATGAACAACAGAGGCAGACAGAAAAAGTGTAAACGGAGCACAAAGAATGGTAGCTGCAGTAGCTGCAGATTAAATGCAGTAGTGACCAAAGCAAAATAGAGAAACAGTACTCATCCAAATGTACGCTCACACACCCCAGTTAGTGTGAATCAACAATGTAATCAGCTGGGATTAGTGCAGATTAAGTGTCATCAGAAAACAGGAAATTACAGCACTTAGAGCGACCGCAGCTGTGTAGTTTGAAAGCCTTTTCTTCGCTGCATGAGACTGCAGCACACACACTCAGAAAACGCTCGGTCAAACGCTCACACACACCTCCCTCGACAGAGAGATACAGTATCAGTTGAGGGTGACGCTGTACAGGTAACACTGCAGTGCATCAGCAGTGCAGTACAGTACAGACTGAAGCTTTGCTCAGTCAAGTGATCCAAACGTGTCTTTTCACAATTCACAGTTTGCTTCTCACATCTGAGGCAGATCGACATCAAGGACCTTCATAGTTTCTTTACAAAGTGCTTTTCACTGTAAAATCTTGCACTGGAAGAAGTCTGCATTGTGCAATACACACCAGATCTAAAAGGGAGCTCAGCAACTGACAGAGCTTTGCCACTATCTGGATAGTGTGAGCTCTCCCACTCACACCTCTGCCATGTGTTACTCAACACAGACAGCAAACTCCCTTCAACAATATGATGCACACAGCCACTGTACTGTACTCAAATACCTCTTGACTACCTCCTATCTTATTAATTTAGTATGTCTGATTCCATTAAATACTGACACTGAATAAATATTTTATGAAGCAAATTTGCAGAGAATTAATTATGCAAACTGTTAACCTAATGATCTATTTCACTGGTTCTCAAACTGTGGTACGAGTACCACTGTTGGTACGCAACCACTCTCCAATAAACTATTAGGTGAGCTCAAATATGACACAATACATAATCTTATTATTAAGAATAATCTCCTGTGTGAACTGTCCATAGCTGAATAAAGTTGGCCTCCGCTGCTGTCATGATGGTGGTACTTGGAGAGCCAAATACTTTCTGAGGTGGTACGCAGTGCAAAACGTTTGAGTAACAATGCTCTGTTTCATAACCACCATATGACAGGTGCTGTTAGAGTTGCTATTAAGATTGTAACGCAACAGAAAACTGCACAACTTACAGACAACTGCTCTGTTAGATTCAAAAACTACACCTGAAAACTACAAAGAAACCTGAAAGCACCTCTAGTCTGCAAGAAATAGTAAATGTAACCTTACCTAATGAAAGAAATGCACATATCTGATTTTCAGTTTTTAGACTGCAAAGTATATTAAGCATGTGTTTGTAAAGGTCAGGCACGTGCAGCACTCCACAAAAACCATGACACGTCTCCACAAGATGTCTTCAAATTATCAGCTGGGGATTTGTCAAGCCACAGGCGACTCTGATAAGGATAAGCCGCTACAGAAAACGGATGGATGGCTTTGTCAAGCCCTTGGAGATTGTCAAGAAGCCACAGTGCCAAAGTGAAACCACACCCAAATTCTATCCATATACTATCAAACACTTGATCTCTGCGGTGGCTGTAAATGTTTGCATATGAATGGGGAACAGAGGCTGTCATCTCGCTGGATTTATGGTGATTATGATTCAGTTCAGCAAATCATCAGTTTTCTGATGCAGTCTACCGATTACACACATTAATCCTCTTTTTACAGGAGTTGGGGAGCACTACTGCTTATTTGAAAAGAAGACTTTGGTGACTCGAGAGGCAAAGTCTGATAAACATCCTCAGGTTATGTCACTTGAGTCAGCGTTGGCTTGGTCTGAAGATTACAAGTTTGAAAATGGTAGATAGAAAAGGCTACAGTGCTCGGTTTTGACAAGGAAGAAGAATGTATGGATTTGTCTGCTTCTGCAGCATCGATTCTCGTCTTTTTTTGTTGTAGGACTGCAATGCCCTGCATCTCTGTGTGTGTGTATAAACAGCTGTGTGAAAAAATAACAGGGGTAAATACTGTAAACCTCTTGTGAAAGAAGAGGGGAGTGCCTGGTGTTTCAGATGCCACCCAGACTCACCACACTGTAATCATGAGCCACTAATCAAGCAAAAATAAAGACCATCCATCCTCTGATCCACACTGAGTCCTGCACATATTCAACTGTGATTAGAGAGCTGAGGTCTGCATACTGTAGCTCTACTTGTCAACAGAGCTACAGGGTTTTGCTAGTGAACATGACCAAGATACAAAAGACAAACAGTACTCAACTCTGTCTGTTCTGGCAACCACAGAGAAAAAAACAAGAACAATCATTTCCTAACTCAATACACTTTCCGGGTGTTGATCTCTGACTTAATCTTGGGCGGTGTCCTGTGTGGCTTTTCATGGACGTGATAAAAAAATAAAATAAAAGCGCCGTTATCATCTGTATGTCACACGAGATAAGAGGCTTTTCATATTCGTAGCTCTTTTTTTTCCAATCAGCGCAAAAAGGGACCCACCAAAGACTAACTGGTCCTGGACTAGAGCCACGTTAGGCTTGACGTTTCAAACAAGGAACAGTATTCTGTTATAAAACAAGGCCAAAATCATCTGCTGTGTACTTTTATTGCTATAGTTCAATTGCAGATAACTTGGTTCCCATTCTGAGCTGAGGACAAAGGTTACAGTGGCAGCTTAGATTGTCATTTTTCTGCAAAGTCAAATCTGTGTGAATCACGCATGTAAATTTAATTCTTTCCCAATATATTCCAAGAATTTGGAGTGTACATTCTACACTCCAGATTAGATGATATAGCACTTATATATTTCCAATAAAACAAATAGTAAATACATTTGCTTTTGGACAATATAGTATAGGGTCACCCACATCAACTGGGCCCCTGAGAGTGAATGACTAATGATAATGTCTCCTTAAAAAAGATCAAGTGCAGTAAAGTAGTTCCATACTTCCAGTGAAGCAGCTCATTAACGGTTGACAGGCTGAGGTTGTACTAAAATACACACACATCCGAACGAGTGCGACTTCTCTGGAAAAGAAAATAAGAAAGAAAATAAAAATGCTCAACTTTTACAAGCGCCAGGCGCTTTCCTGATGAATCGGACAAATGTTCCACATGGCATCAATGATTTGAAAGATGTAATAAAGTCTTGTAAAGGCCTGGTTAGTGTCACTGTAAGTAGAACGTTGTATTTACTCAAGTCATAACCTGTAAAGCAAAATGAGGAAATGTCCTAAGTGGAGGCTTCTACACAAACATTATAAGATCAGTCGGGCAGCCACCAAGAAACCTACGAGGGTTTCTTATTGTTTTGAGCTGAAAATGCATTTTATCAGAGATTTAAAAGCTATGTCAGACGCTGTGCTGAAGGTTAATCCTTGTGTTTACTTTGCTCCCACCGGGGTAATTCAACAGAACGAGCAGAGGCGGGTGCTGTGCTGCACAGTAAGTCACGTGATCAAGGAGCCCAACAAAGAATCTATCCGCACAATATTTATGATCCACAGAATCTTGCCAATGCTTTTTTTTTTTAAATAACTCTGTCGTCATCTACTGTTCTTTTCCCAGGAACATTTGGGATTTCCCTAAAAAATGTTTTGAAATGACTTCATATCTTTTCTAGGAACATAAATTCCAGCATTTGGTGGTGTCTGGTCAAAGTTTCAGTTCAGGGATTCTAGCACAACTTTTTTGTAAGATACTTAAGTCTTGAAGGATCAAAACACCAGCAACAGTTGTAGCTTTGAGAAACACTTTGCTATGAGACCAACATGTTTCGGCACAGGCCTCAGAGTCTCTGGTGTCTCATATGAAAATCACTGGCCTCATCATAAAGTTTTCCATGTGAGAAGCAGGGAAACCCCAACAATCTCAAAATCCAGAAAACTCAGAGTCACCCAAATTACACAATACTGAAAGATTTTCTATGGAGGCGTTAGAGAAGCTGCAGGAACATACACTTACAGATGTGTAGAGCTGCTGATCAGTCTGTTATGTTCTGATCTGTAACTCCAACCATTCTCTAGTTGAAGCTTCCCCAACATGAAGTCTCAGACAAATCTTAACTCAAGGCCTCACTGAGTTCATTCACATTTGGCTCTGGGAAATTGTGACAGGCATTTTGGAATTTTGAAGACTGAATGATTCATTGATTATCATTAGTTGCGCCCTTAAACATACATTTATTTACATTTAATATCAAGCATGAGCAGATAATATCTAGTATTGTTTATACAGTCTGCTGTTGACATGGAGAAGTTTAAACTGTGAAGTAAGACGTGAAGCAAGCAGAGTTCCTAAGATTATTTTCACAAAGAAAATTGTAATACTTTATGTCAATAATGACACTGACACACTTAGAACAACACCTTCAGCATTTCACAAGTTTCAGACGCCACAGATGTTAATCTTGGAAGCTAAAGTCTGCATCAGAACTAAAATTTCTTGGTCAACATTCTAGGTTTCCAGAGGTGCAATATTTTTTGGAAGACTCACCCTTAAAGACAGTATTTACTGCCATACCATAGCTTCTATAACTTTCTCTCTCAACATGCAAGGGCATTCTGCGACACGTTTGACAATTACTGTATGTTACGATAAACATGCAAACAAAACAGTATTACTGTAGAGGTTTTCATTAATAATTCCATCAACCAAAACACAGAAAAAGTGCAGGTGCCGTCTTAAAAACTGGCGCAGCGCTCAGATGGCCTGAGGACATCCTGAGGGAGGTGAACAAACTGGTTCTGCTCACACTTTCAAAAAGGAGGATTCAATCTCCAAAAAGGACATACTTAGAAACATGTATGCATAATTTAGTAACAGAAGAAAGAGAGAGAATTAGGCTGTCACAGATTCAACATAAAAGTCTGCTCTACTTTCTGCAGCTTTGAAAAATCACTCAGATGCCTCACATCTCTAGAGGCAACTGCACGAAAACGTTTGATAAGGATGGAGCTGGGTTTTCGAGTTTTGAGTTCTGTTTTTTTTTTTTGTGTGTCTGTGTGTTTGTGGGTAAGATTTAAAAGTCTAAAATTGATTCTGATATCGATTATGGCGTTTGTGTCTTGGTGTCAGGGACCATTACTTTGCATTGATTCAACAAAAGAGACACATTTGGTGTTCATCTTGAGAGCTACCAAAAGACAAATGTCACGCAATGCTATTCACTGTTGCTATTGGTTGAACATGTCAATCATGTCGTCCCCCTGTAAGCAAACTCGATATTTTCCCTCTTTACATAAAGTGCTCTGTCTGAATGCGGCTCTCACACTAGACTGTATGTGTGTTCTGCGTATTGTCTAAGGGGAGCCTAGAGCGAAATGTAAATGACATGTAAATGATGTTATATGTGATATGTGACATCCATAAATCAATGTCACACCTGGCAGGTATGTGAAATCTCGATCATCGATTAGTCTTGACAAAGTTTAACGTGTTTTTGGAGTGAACCCAAAAAAAACACAGCGCCCGACAGTAAAGGTCAGCAGTATTGGCGTTATAGTTGGAAGCGGAACCAGGTAACGTACGCTGGTGAGTTTACTTGTGTGCACACAGGCATCTTTTTTTAGAGACAGTGACAGCAGCATCTAGTGGTGTAGTTGTTGATTGCAACCCCATCGCCTCACCCTTGATGAATAGAATAACAGTGAACATGAAATGCACAAAAAATGCAAAATGCTCTATCTAGAGCCAGTTCTGGGCTTCTGTAGAAACATGGCGGTTTAAAATGGCAGACTCCTTGCAAGAGCACCCACGATGTCTGTAGCTATAAAAAGCATGTAACAAAAACATAATGATTCTTATTTTCTAGTGATTGTACACTAATGTAAACATAGTTATTGATATTATTCCATTTCTGCTGTCTTCTGGAAATAAAACCCCGTAAATCTGACACACTGGACCTTTAAGTTGTTTTGCTGTGCGGTGAAAAGTTCGACTAACCCATCATCATCACAAACAGATGTGCAAATTGATTTAACTGACAAAAAAAAACAGATGAACCTGAACGAAAAACAAAAAGGGAAACTTGTGAACTCTGGGGAGGCGAAGTATCCCGGCATCTTTGTGCTGGACGGAAAATTCTACAAAGCAACCAGTGACTTGTTGGATTTCATTTTTGAAGGATCTGTGAAGAACATGAACATGACAACAGCTGCACTATTGAGATTTTGTATACGAGGAAGTGATGTTGGACACGTTAACTGACACACTTTAAGATTCAAACTGTGAAAAGCATCAGATTAAACATTTTAAATTTGTGAAACCGTTCAAGTAGTTGGACACAGAAACTGCAGGGACACCATGTTGAGCATGAATGAGTCTCATTTCTCACATGACCCACATTTTGATCCTGAATTAATATCTCAATGCCAGAATTATGGACAGAGTGAGCTCAGTCACTGAGTCTGTGGATAGCGAGAATAATCTTTGGCTTAGTGGATAAAAGAAGATCAAGATAATCCTCCAGTAATGTGTTTCTGTGTGACAATAATGTGATTACACCTATAATACAAATCCCTGTTACTGAGGTCTATGCGCAGAGCGTGTGATTTGTCAAAGCTGTGTACCTGAGCCTTGATCATGATGGTAAATGAAGTCATTGTGAACTACAATCTAGCAAGGAGACAACAGGAAATGGTTTCAAGTAGGAGGAGGAGGGGAGACAACACACTGTAGTACAAGTCGTGTTTCCTTCAGGTGGCGGCACAAACCCTTGTACTTCCTGTACAAGAATGACACTTTTCTAGTGATACTGTAACTGTACTGTTGCTCTGCTTCAGTCCCTCTTTGGGTCATCAGATCATCTCTGCATCATCAGCTGTTTTTGGCCTCTCTCTGCCCCCCTTCAATGCCTTTTTTTTTTGGTCTTTCCCACTTGCCGTTGTCTGTTCTTATCTCGCGACGCTCTCCTGCACACAGCATCCTGTTTGCACTGGGGCAGGACAAACATTGTCTCTGTGTGACGCCGAAGACATTTCACAGGCTATCACGTTTTCAGCATGGGCCCGATATCTCTATAATTGGGTTCTTCCTGCTGTGGGAGTGCTTTAGAGAGAGTGAGAATGGAAAGAAAAAAAAAAAGAGTAGAGAAAAAAGAGTGAGCAATGGGAGGGGGCCAAAGACGGGTCAGTTTCCATTTCCACCAGGACCCCATTAAAATGTCTCAGAGAAGCCCCGCAACAACTCTTTCTTTTCTCTTCTTTCATGTTCCGGGTACTATGAAGAGCAGAAAGATCAACATGGGGATCCATGTCATACAAAAATAGGTTAAATCCATCATAGTTTATCAAGCAAGCCCAAAAGTGGACAAACCAGACTCTCCCCCGCTCTTACAACAGAAAGCATGTCCAAAATATGTCCAAATCAAGGATTTATCTCCCAAGCGGTTCTCTGATTTAACGGTTCCCTTCGGCATTGACCTTCCACAGAGTGCCAGAAAACCAGGCTTCCAAAATAAACAGTGGAGAGGGCGCTGGATTTCCACAACACAGTGCCCAGGCCTCAACCAAACCCAGAGTGGATGAGTCACGCCTCAGAAACACCACAACAGCCATCAGTGGTTAAAACCTGGGCTAGACGAAGACGTTGGACACACGACAAGCTTGTTAAAGATGGATGACCATCTGCTGAAATATACAAGTTAAGTCTGTAGCTGTGTCTAGAACCTGTGAGGGTTTGGGTGGTGTATCTTAGACTGCTGATGAGTATTTCCCCATGACCTGGCCCTGCAGCTGAACTCAGCCTGAATCATTCTCTTCCTTCAGTTTCACATCTTCTTTCCTCCTTCATAAAATACCCTCTGTACGAGTCACTTACGCTCATAATCTGCTGTTTATTTTGAACCCAGCCTCAGTAGCCAGGGCATCGAGATTCCCTTCATTATTTGCCTTTTTTGGCAATTACACTTCACAATTTTTGACGAAACACTTGAATAATTTCACAATCCAGTTTTGCAACTTTCTTATGAACTCCCATCACAGAGCAGCCGTTGAGAAAGTGATGAGGCTAACCTACATTTCAGAGGACATTTCAAGTGTGTCATACTTTTGGCAAGCATGATGAGTTAGTTAATAACTTATTTTAGAGTTAGTGAACTAGTCTAGTGTCCATGTAGGTCATTTAAAAGACAGAATGAGAGGGGAGAGTGTGAGATATGAAGCATCTTCGGCTGGCCTGTCAATCAGTTCAGGTATTCACACGTTATTTTTATAGGGAAGTCACAAGTAACCCCTAAAAGGTTTGATCTTTGGCACATGGTCTACTGTGACAAGACAATCTTGTATGTATGTGAAAAATAAGACTGAGGGTCTACAGCCATGCTAGCAGCTCTGTGAGGCTATATTTAGGCACAGTGGTGCTTTGAGTCAGATGCTAACATCAATATGCTAACAGGGTAAAAATGACAATGCGAGCATGCTGATGTTTAATAGGTTTATTATTTATTAATTATCACTAAAGATAATGTACAGATGATGTTGTATTAGATTAGTTGTTAGTAAGTTGACTGATGTGTGTAATGGCTATTTATTTATTTTTTTTTTTTTAAAAATGTGCTGTACAGAATTGGTCAGTGGATCACCAAAATCAGTAGAATTCATCCTCTGAGGACCATGAATGTACCAAAAGGAGGTGTTGTTGTATATAGATGTTAAGATATTTTACTGGATAAGCAAAAGCACCTACTGCTGGTGCTAAAAAGAAATCAAGGGTCAACAACATCATCTGGATTACTCTTCTGGACACAAAAGGTATCTACAAGTCAGATCCAGTCGTTGTTGAGATATTTCTGTCTGGACCAAAGCGGTGGACTGACCAACTAACAATACGTTACATAGGCCCATGGCTAAAAGTCCTTTAACGATATAGAGTCTGTGCAACAGCAAATTATCCAACAGACTCTAAACACTAAAAATATATATCATACGTCTGTCTTATTGCTGAAGCCAGAAGCAGCTAAAACCCTCAATCTGATTGTAAGTGTGGTTTGAGTATTCACGTAGCTTCCACAAATGGACACACTAGACTGCAAAAAGAGCTGATTGCTGCCTGATATCTATTCTTCTCCCCAAAATGATGAACTTTTTTCAGCCGTTCATTGTGTCCTTAATGTTGGTCGGGTGATGTCTCCCTTTAGGTCTCACGGAACACCTCATCAGTTTTACAGATGCAACCACCCGGGTTCCCATTTACTTTAGTCTATTCCCATTCATCATCCGATATATCTAATCACGTCTCCCGGGCAGTCCTGTTCCCTCGGTGGTGACCTTCCAGCAGAATAAGGGCATACAATAAGACAGGACGAAATGGGGAAACCGCACACACAGGCATACACACAACCAAACACACACACAGGATAAGGAGTGTAGACTGGTCATCATGAGAGACGCGTAAACAGGAATTGAGAGACAAAGTTCTACGTAATCTCTCTGTTCCAGATGCAAAATTCATACAAACTTGCAAACACACTTTGCCAAGACACACACACACACACACACACACACACAGTGTTGTCTCTAAAAAGTAAACCATTTTGCCCAACTGAAGCACCCTGACATGAAGAAATGTCACACAGAGAGTGTGCCCAAATTCACATTTCCTATATGTTTTTAGTGTCACACACTGTCCTGGCCATCAGTGTCATCTGTCCCACCACAATGTGATGAACAACAAAAATGAATGATTATTTTTAACACAAGTAATGACTGAGTTCATGGTAATAATAACCAAAGCTGCTGAAGAGAACAAAAAAGAACAATGGCTGCATTCTTGTCTTTCTCCTAATGGCTCTTTCACACCCGCAAAGTCTCTTTATTTTATTTTATGCTGCAATCAGTCGATTCGCTCAACTTTAGTTAAGACAAGACCAGCGAATTCATGCCACTGGCCAATAGCATTTGCGCAAAAGGAGAGCCGGACAGCCCAAAATGCTGCCGTTGTTACGTTATATCACCGACTTTTACTCTTTTGTTGAAGTTTTCTTTCAATAAACCATGTTAACTTACTCCGTTAGCGTCCGAGCTAACAAGTTTGCTTACTGATAGTTAGCAGACAGGCTAGCTAAGAGACCTTTGATGACTATGAATGTGACCGACACACAAGCACCTTCCTGGCAGGCCAGCATGTTAGCTGCACAGAGCCACTTTCTGGTGTGACCCGGCCTGATTTGTTGGCATGTTCTGAGCTTATTTTCACTCTGACCCCGAAACCCAACCGGGCAGGTCTTTGTCACGTCGCGGGTGTGACGCCGTTTTGGTCCGTCCTCCACGCGACTTCAAACCCCCACAGGGAGCGTTTCAGAAGCAGAGCGTTTAGCCTGCCAGACTTTGTTTACTTGCTCAGATTTGGTCGTTTTCCCGGTTTATGTGCTCCAAATATGCTTCTACATGTGTAAATATGCTACATGGTTACCTTGTTTTTGCTTTTGTCTGTTTTTACGACCGGCAGTTTGCGCAGGGTGTTTTTTTTTTTTGAAAATCCATCGGATTCTCTACGCTGTTTCTGTGTCCGGCTTCCGCCAGCTTGCGCTGCTCTGTGTAAACTGACGCGGGCTGCTCGCGGTGTCCGTCAAAAATAGAACAGCCACGTATTCAACGCGGAGGCCAGTGGAGGCCTGCTTCTGGGACGCTGGTGGGGCTTGATACATTGACCAGAACAGCTGCGTATCGCTGCAGCGGTGTGCACCGCGGGGCATCTGCGCCCAGTAGAATTTGGGGGTTAATGTTAAGTAAGATTTTTAATATGAATTCATGTCATTCAGATTTAATTAAAAAAAACAGTTCATACATTTTTTGTACTCCTGGGGCTATGACAGAAAAAATATATGTTTCTATACATAGGAATAACTGCATGTTTTAATACAATGTGTGATAACGATTTTCAATAATAAATAGAGACGTTCATGTCCTATATTCAGAGTTCATGTGTGGCTACAACTGAAAGACTCTCAGATAACAGTCCCTGTTTTCCCCTTGGCTTGTTTCAGTATTAGAGGACTCCTGTGTCTAGACAAACTGTACACTGGTGTATTACAGTCATTAATCAAAGTTAATGCAAGAACAGCCATTTATATTGTTAGTCTTGAGGAAAAAGAAGGGGACCAGTCAACCACAGGTCCACCAAGCGTCAAAGGTCACTCTATTCCTTATTTCCATGTTTCTCCTGCATAATCATCCCTTGTTTCTGCCATCAAATCAGTAAGAATACTTTTAAAAATAGTAATTAGTGCAGCTTACTACCTTTACACTGGAATTTTCAAGCACTAGGAAAAACCTCCAGTGTTAATCCGCCATATCAGATTTTTACGCTTTCATTGTCTCCAAATGTACTGTGACTTGTACTTGTTTTTCTAGCTGAGAAGAGGGAAGTAAAAACATATGATGTGTGATGTTGTGTGTGAAATATGGACTGGAAAGGCCAGACCAAGTCCGGCATCCTCAGCCACCTATTTTCCCTTCACGCACCACTTTACCTCTGTCAGCAGCCAATCAGATAAAAACACACTCTGACTCTCGTCTCGCTGTCTCTGTGTCTGAATCTGTGTGTGCAAACACGAATATGTTAGCCCAAAAGACACGAACAAGCGCTTCACAGTCAAGACCCGATGTGCTAGACTCACTGCTGAGAATGCAAACATACAGTTTCAGCTTTCACTCCACTTCATCATCATTTTATCTGGAGACAGTCAAATAAGCAAACATTTTTTCAGCACATTTAAAGCAGGAAAAAAAACCCACCAACTTTTGGCCATTAGCACACTTCTCAGACTTGTAAATGTGAAAGTGAATCTTGCCTGCTTGAAAAATGGCTCTGAAGCTGAACATCAGAGGTCTGACAGGCTTGTGGTTCGATTGGAAATGCGATCCCTTGCTTATTTTCAGATAATAAAAGCCAGAGCCAGGACCAGTGAACAAACAAAGGTCTGCAGCTCTGACTGGAGATGCTGCTATTCAGAACAGCGGAGGAGACGGGCTTAGCCTCCCTCTGCTACCATCTCTGATCACTAGTATGAGCACTGAGGCCCCCGAGCTGTGTTTCTGCAGCCATGTATAATTAAGTCACATGTTTAACCTGGCTACATTATACAGACAGGACATAACTAGGACAGAAGTTGACCATGTCACTGTAGGTACTAGCCTTAAGAGTCTACTGCAGGTAGATATCCAGATGAAGATGAGTGCAACAGGAGGAGACATAACTAGGCCAGGGGTGTACGGGTCAACAGCATGCTGCTTGTAAAGTAGCTTAATGTTCCTCGAGTTCATATCTGTGTATCTCTAGATATAAAGGTATAAAGATAATAAAGATGTGCCACATGAAGACCCAGCCAGGTGATAGTTCTGAGCTCATTTTACAAGACAGGATCACAAACCAGATGCCAAACCTTGTAAACCCTTGTACTATTTTGTGTCTGACAGTTTTATATCTATTGGACAGTTTTAAATAGCTTAAGTACATATTTTTTCTGCTCTCAGTGGTACAGCTGGAATGTTTCTACAACCCAACTGACTGACTGAGCACGGCTCGTGCAGGAATATACATTTCACTTACACAATTTAACAAGGTGTCCATCTGCCCTACAGACAAAGCAAATACCTATAAAAGCTAAATGATGAGCATTAGCAGGTGGATAAAAGTGCTCCTTTTTTTTAACCAGGCTTTTGTCTTTCCTCTCTAACTAGCCTCCAGCTCGCCAAATTGGGTAATAAAAACCTGTGAGGCAGGCAAGGTGGAGATGGTACCATCTGTTCAGCTGGTATGTGGACTAGCCTGTCCCGTGGAGCCCAGAGAGACAAACGGACACTTGTTTGAAGCGGCGCTGACAGGCAGCAGGCAAATGGCCAGAGCAACCCTTCAGACAAGTGTGTGTGTGTGTGTGTTTGTTTGTGTGTCTAAGTGGCAAGTGTGACCTCCTTTTATCTAAAGCCTGTCAAATGACCACTTAAATCACTGTCCACCTTTCTGTTCAAATCCACCTCCTTTCATCAGTGAAGCACAGACACACTGACTGACACACCGCTCATACATTGCACATGTAGAAGTGTTACTGAAAGAAATAAACAAAAACACTCTGTCTCTGAGGAAACATTTCCACAAAAAGCACAAGGACGAGCTTTATTTAGACAAGTCCAATCACAATTTGACCCTTAAAATACCCGATCCCTGCCTGATTTATTGTCTCCTTTCCTAACTTTCGCACTGTTTTTGTCACTGGAAGAGGAAATTTGGGTGAGGCCGAGTACTCAACTGTCACACAGTTTCCCAGGCCTCTGGACCATGGGACCTTTTTCCGGCAACGCCATAAAGAAATAATAGGATGTCTTAGACAAAGATATACTTGTGGTTTGAGGTCTATATATAGCAGCCAGAGGAGAGGCAGTAGTGGCGGAGAGACGAGGGGAGGGTCTGCATTGTTTGAGCCGTCCGCAGTGGAAACTTTACTGTTCGTAGTGGAAGACCGAGCGATAACCCTCTGCAAAAGGCCAGGGGATGATAAGGCAGTGAGGGGACCACACACAAACGCGCACACGTGTTTGGAAAACTGGCAAAAGCCCAGTGACAATTTCAGAAACAAAGGGGAAATCAGCAGGGAGTGGTCATACTCCCACCCGGCTGTTCACAACATGGGGACATCAACACGGTCGACAACAGAGCTGCAAATGATCACGTTTGTGATGTTAAAAAAAACATTTTTACATAAAAATCAATAAAACTAAATTCCCTTGTTTCATTCATTCTGTAACTGTATTCTGTATTTTCAAAAAATAGATTCCCAGACACATTTTCTGCTACGCAAAGCACAGGTAAATAATAAATCTAAAGATGGCTGAATTCCATCTAGCTGCTTCAGTGTTAGTGCTCCAGTGCTGCACGCTGACTCACTGGCACACTCGAATAGAACGGAGTCATCGTTAATGTGATTAGTTCTCAAATGAGGTTTTATGTCATCGGGAGCCAAAGGTGAAAAGCCTCGGAGTTGGCAGCACTTGTGATGCAGCGGTGCACGCGCACGCTCCTTCCGAGTCACATCGATTCACACACTTTAACTCAAAAGGAGTCTCGCGCTGCTACCTCCAGCTAATTACACGGTCGACGTATGAATGGAATGCACGGAGCGAGAGGCGACGTCGCGGGCTTCCTCGCCACACACGTTCACAACTCTCTGCAACACATTTACTGCGAGATGAAGGATGTGAATGAAAAGATGAAGTTTGAAATCTGTTATAGGCATGTTCAAAACAAAGGCACGCGTCCATAACTGATCATCATTTATTAATAATTAGATTCCTTTTAGAGCTTTCAGCTGCATCTCATGGCCTTGTTTGTTTCAGTTTGTTCACCTGTAACAGAATGTGCAGAAGTATTGCAAAATAAATAGTTATTTCATAAATCTAACATAAAACTATTAAAAAAGAAGTCTGTTAATGACAAATAAATACTTTGTACATACTTCATACTTTGATCTTCATATATAATATTTGAACTGTTATAGTTTGGAATTCCTCACCTGAGACGTGATAGTTATTAACAAATACATTAAAGAAATACGTACACACATACGTTTACAGCTGTGCAAGGTGTGTACAACTTTTTTTAGCATTGAGTCCTGATGTCATGTTCAGTATTTTGAACAAATGATACATTCAAGGTCTTCATTTTCTCCTGGAGTGAGGCTGAGAGTGGGAGGACTAATGATGCGGTAATTAAAGCAGGCGCCAAGCGTCAACACCACAGCAGCTTGCTGAGGAGTAACACTCAATACCAACCACCCTCTGCGCGGCAGCTGGGCCTCCATTTGCATCAGAGGGCAGAAAACAATGCGAGCATCCTGGATGCAGCACGACAAGTGACCGACGAGAGCCACAAAAACCAATATTTCCATGTGCTGTATACACAGTCAGTATTCCACATGGTGCTTTCTCAAGTATAATAAATACTCAAACTCTGGAGTGCCATCTGACATATAACAGGAGCTATCAAGCTATTTCAGTAGTGATGGAGTGCCAGCAGTGCCGTATTAGTGTGTGCCTGTGTGTGTGTGTGTGTGTGTGTTACGTATTGCTCTATCAGCGTACATCTTGGCTTGCCTTAAATGGGAACCAGAGGATGTCAAACAGTCAAATACTGATGTTCATTGGGAGGGAGTTTTCCATTATGGCTTAGCAAGTTGTTGAGAGAAACCAGACGTAGATCTGAGTGATGGAAGATATACTTTTGAGCAATGCAACACTCCGACTGGTGCATGTATACGCTTTTTAATTCGTCAGAAGAGTGTGTGTTCATGACCGAATCATGCCCGATATTTATAGAGGCACAGCGTTCGGTAATGCCATCCAGGTGCTCCGACCAACCGCAATGACTCCACACCAGGAAACCCGAAAAAAGCAAGAGGCTGGAGGAAAAGTATAGTCAGTACCAGGCGCTGCCTAATGACTTGGCCAGACCGGCTAGTGCTTTTTCAGGCTGGGGCCGTGTAGGAAAAAAAATAACATAATGGCCTTAACTGGGAAATATTCACCCACTGACTGTACGTGGACCAGAGACAATAAGCACTCTCCATCAAAGGCTTAGGGTTAAATAAACACCCGTCCTGGCTGGGAATGTGTGGCTGAGTGTGTATGGGGGAAAAGATAAAGGGAACTGGTGAGTGTAGAGGTCCATGCGGGAGATAAAGGGAGTGAGAGGAGAGAAGAAGTGGTGCAACCCAGCTGGAGAACCTTTTCTCTGTAGATTAGTAAACCTGCACAGGAGCACAGTAAAGAATCTATGCATCAGCTTGTGTGCTGTACGTAGCCTGCAGGTGAACGCCTGCTGATGAAGACTCTCCCAGGAGCGTCCAAAACGTATGCTTTGGCCTAACCTGCAAAACAAGTTCATCGCAGTGTATGTTCAGCGAAAGACCTGACATGTGACGCTCATAACATGCCCTTCAGATGTTAGCAGACGCTTCTGTGTAACAGGTGGTTATGTAAGGACGGCCAGTGAGGATCTTAATGACAAAGGCAAAGAGAGAGTCTTAAGAGTCAGAAGTGACATATGAGCACACAGGGCAGGACTCTGACATGGTAATGTCAGTCAGTCAGTTAGTTCAAACCTCTGGCATATTGACATATAAGGTGATGGACATGGTCACAAACAATATCTGGTTACGGTTTTAACTGTAAACCAAGAAGCTTTCTCTCATATTTACTCAGTGATAGGTTATGACTCTTGTTCCGTCAACATTTCACTAACCCACTAATGGACTCGCTGCAACTGGGAATGAAGACGAGGCGCAGTACGGCCAAACTTCTCCAAAAAAAACTGGGTTTTCTTGCTGAGTTTCATGATACCGCTCTCTGGCCTGTACACTAAATATGAAGCTGCAGCTCGCAGCTAGTTATCTTAGCTAAACATAAAGACTGGAAATTGGAGGTAACATCTGGCGTGACGCTGTCACGGATTGCAGGGGGCAATACAGGAGGCCCAGATGCCAAAATGGTGGTTTCTAATGGCTCTGAAATGGTGGCAGCTATTTTATCATTCACTGCGATGAACATGAGGCAAGCAGGATAAGTAACGCGTCCTTCATGCAATTGAATCCACGAGGAATGTGCACTTATGCATGTGACTGCTGCCCCTTGCCATATGACATTGTGTTGTTGAGCCCGGTTCAACTTTTTGGCAAACAACCCGGTATGTTTTTGCCGGAGGCCTCCGTCTTGGCACTGCTGCTGTCCCACCAGACTGAACTCATTCTAGCAGGCTAGAAACAAAAGCTAATATATTAAATAATCCTGTGTTGTTAAAAATTAAAGAAGAATAAATTTAAGAGCTGGGTCTTAATATCCAATCCTAAATGTTATTTATACATAAAGGGTCAGTTAAAGACGGCATCCTCTGCACTCCGGTTGGCTAATTGGGTGAGTCTATCACCAGTTGTTGATTTTTTGCGACAATTTCTGTCATTTTATTTTGCTAAAGTGGCTCATCGTGCCAGAGAACAAGTCAGAGGAAAAAAACAGCTGAAGAATATTTTCACATCTCACTTGGTGGATTATTTATTTGGACCAAACCAGTGTTGGTGAATGATGGAGCAGTGCAAAGACTGTTGCACTGCTGCAAGGTGTTGGAATGAAGTGTGGTTTACAGTGAGCTGACAAGGCAATTAAGCTCGTCTGAGTTCGCTGAAAGAGAAAAAGTTAACTTCAGAAGCTGTACGGTTTATTTTTCTAAGGATGTTTCTTGATTCTTCGCGATTGGGTTAAATATATCGGTAGTGGCTGGTTGGGATGGAGGCGGTCGGTTGCAAAATTGAAACATATCACCCAACTACGCCGACTATTAGCTGCTCATGAAAACACTGAAATGAACTAAAATCTTTCTCATCAGTTTTTGTAAAGAAACAATTGCATCTTCTATCAGCGAAAAAACAACTTCACAGTTTAGTTATCACTGGAGTTTGCACAACAGCAACTGTTTGACCTGATTTCATTGTAGCCTTGCAGAAAGTTTATATTGCAATCATTTGTGATCTAATAATTCTGGACCTTGCCTTAATCTAGTCAGCCATGGCTGAGGATTACACATCACGGTTTAAGCTGTAACGAGAAAACACAGTTCAGGAGACAGATTCCACAAACAATTCCCGTTTAACACGATAATGTCAACTCTGAAATAAATGAATTGAAAGTGAAGTGCTGCTGAGCTTGTAATAATGTCCTTAAATTTCAGTGAAAGTCAAGTCTGCACAGCTGTCCCTTCCATTTATCCAATCTGTAAAGACGTGATGTATTTATGCATCCCGTCTTTGAACAAACCCTGCAGCTGCTGGCTATAAGAGCTCCGCGTGGTGTAATGTGGAGCAGAGCAGGGAGGACAGATATGTTAAGGTCCTGCTTCTGCGACAGCACAGGCAGGCTGCGAGCCACGGCTCCTTTATTTCAGAAGTTTGGCTTCTATGGAGATAAAAGAGGTATGAGCGCTTCTGTAATCATTCAGTTTGTGTGTCTCCCCAGCAGACAGTCATTTTGAGAAAACACAGCAGGACGGGGAGAAAAGCATGCGCATGAGTCCATGTGAGCATGGGACAGAGAGGTGTGAAACGGACATCAACACATGTTCACAACAGATCGTATGTAAGTGGAGTGGACGTGGATCATAGATAAGGAAACATAAGTGGACAGAAGGCCTGCTGTTGCTAAGCGAACTCTTTAAAACACACACTTTGGGTTTACAAGATGAAAGTGAGCCAAATTCCTTTGATAAACAGCGCTGACGCAACTTAAGCACTGCACATAAACTGTGCACAGAATTTCAGGTATAAATACCAACAGCTTCATGACACGCCATTAAAAACATAAAAAAAAAACACATAAACCTCTTACTGCAAACTATCCAACATCTCTCCTTCTAGAAGATCACCAAACCCGGAGAAATCTCACAGCTCTGGCTTTGTTTTGAAGCACAGAACATCCCGGGCGTAACAAAAGCCACATGGTCAGCGTCAACCAGAGGCTATGATGAGGTGTGAGTTAAGCAAGAAGCTGTGAACTTTCCGATCATATCAATGTGTGAACTGAGGTAACGGCCATGATTCTCAGCAACACCTTTATTGAGTGACTTACAGAAAGTCACAAAGGGGGTTCCACTCAAATCTGCTCAACAAAACCGCACTCTGCACGCCATTATCTGCCACTAACACTTCAATCTGCGCAGATCAAATTAATTTCATCAGCAGTTATTTGAGACAGCTATCTCAAAACTAGGGCCTGACTGGTATAGGATACTAATCAGTAGAGTTGAAGAGTAAAATTCACAGATTAGCAATATGATCTAGGTAAAATAAACCTGTTCTGTGTGGATTGTGCAGTATGAGTATGCAAAGGTACTCAGAAGGCTGCTTTCTTAAACAAACTTCAACTTCAATTAAAGAATATTGAAGTTAAATATGGTTTTAACGTGTTGACATTGCTGGGAGTGTGCTATGCAGTTGTAAATTCCAGTTCACTCTGCTGGATAAGCTCTGCAGTGACACCCATATATTACCACAAGCATGTTTTTCTGCATTTTATAAACCTTAACAAAACATCTTACGAGTCAGCGCATGTCAGATGAGACATCGATACTGATCTGTTTGCAAGAGGCAAATATCGTCTGATAATGTCAGCTGATCGATATATCGGGCTCCAATCAAACCTCAGCAGGCAATAAGAAGAGCTGAGGACCGGGAGTGATGTTGTACAGCAAAATAACTTTAAGCATAACCCCCTTTGTCATTTTCTAATATTTTGAATGTGACTACATATGTACATGAACAAAGAGAAACAATCATTGACATTCTTTGTCTAACGTAAGCTAACACTCCACACTAACTAAACACGTGACTTACACCCCCAAACACAATGAATGTCTTAACAGCCAGGCGTGTCTGGACGTAAAAAAATCCACAGTGGCTGGAGACAGAGACACAGAGACCTCCTTCAGGAAACTCCTTTCTGCATCTCAACTAACGTTCAGTATGTGCAGATGGGAGACGGCTGCTACTGAAGCCTCGTCGCCTCCGGGCAACATCTACTAAGGCAACGTTGCATCGCGGTAGTGACATTAGCCCACTTTGGGTCTGACATATTACCACCTAATCAGCGCTTCATGTTTATGAGCGCAGAGGTGCTTTTTATAACCCAGTTACTGGAGTAACCTGGTTTGGTGTTGATGTAAATGTCGTACAGTAAATGGGTCAGATAGCTTACACGCGAGAAACCTTCCTAACGTGTTGGCTCGGAAACTTTTGCCACTGTGTGGTTGTCGACGTCTGTCAGAATCAGACCTGCACTATGTGACATTTTGATGGCAGCATGCAATAAGAAATAATACACTTAATAACTAGTTTGGAGCTATTAAACGTCTCCTGTCTTTTGCGGCTGACATTAATGAGCCTTGTTTATAACTATGGCTACTGCAACAAGCCGGAGGTGACTTGTACCGCTTGTACTGGAAGGAAAGATCCAAGGTGACCAAAAGAAAACGTCTGAGATAAAATTAGGCAAAGAAATGTGTCCTCTGTAGTCGACGTGATTCAACACAAGCAGAAACAATGACTTGATACTGACTAAGCTCCTGTTGCATCTGTTCCATTGTACTACTGTATGTGAGTTTTCAGAGGGACTGAACCCCCTCCACTGTTCTTGTCTCTTTGGGGAATCTTATGAATGAGTCCTGTCCTCATCAGTGGGATGGGTGGGGGGTATCCCCCTCTGGCTTTCCCATCCTGGATAATTATGGCTCTTGGAGTGAACCCAAGCTTCCCTTGCTTCGCGTCGACACTCCCACCCTTATCCCAGTTCCTTATCTGGGTCCAACGGGGCCTGGCTATTCATTGTCCTTCTCTGCTCACTCACACACGCACAAACACACACACATTCTGTCAAATCCTCTTGAGTGGAGTCAATGAACTCTGGAAAAAGTTGGCCATGTCGACCCACTGTAAAGTCCCTGTCTAATGTTATACATTACTGAGAGTCGTTGTGTTTCTATCTCCAGATTCACATATACGTCTGTGAGTGCGTCATTTCCCCCGAGACCCCCCACTATAAACTCTCCAGGCTGGTTCAGTGACTGACTGCTTATTTTGCCTGTGAAGATCAACAGCTCAGGCCAGCCGGAGTAGGGGGGAGACAGGTCAGTCCCCACATCAGCAACATGATCATGTCCACACCTCTGAGCAGACTCTCCTGCTCTGTTCGGGCGCATGGTGACCTGACTCAGCAACTGGGGGATAGAGCTCAAAAAAAAACAGCCAGATAGGCTTAATGTTAGCGCTAGTCAGTCACTACAGCTCACTGAGCTTCTTTCCATTTTCCCTGTGCTGTTCTGTGCTGTTCACTCCCACCTGACATTATGTTCTCAGACTTGTGCATCATTTCATTCAATTTCTGAAGAAGAAAGAAAAACTCTTTCAGTCAGAAATCTCGTTAGCTCATATGCTAACAGGACAAAAAGTTTCTTCAAAAGACGTTTTTGCACAGTCATCTGCTAAACTCTCTTGTGGATCACTTTATACTCTGACAGAGGAACGCGTACTAAAACTGTTCCCACAGAAGTCAGCCCTTCAGACAGGCACTGCAACGAAAATGCAGGTTTTTCCATTCATTTGAGTGGGGGTAGTGTGTTTTGGCTGTGACGGTACAAAACATCACGCTGCAGCCGCCAATCAAACAATCAGATTGGGCAAACTCCACGGTCGGCCTTAAATGTCACTGAAACTAAGGCTATCCAGGTGGATTCATGGACTAAACTCTGATTTCAGACTTTGTTCATTTTGTGTACCCAGCTTCTAAATCTGTGTCTGTCTCTCAATTTACGCTCCAAAGTAGTGGCACAAAGAAGTTTTCGTTGGTTTGTGTCCAATGGTTTTAGAGACAGAGAGGGAGGTATTCGCCGTGGCGCCGGATCCTGTCCGAATATCCCCTAAGACAGCTTGCTGTTGGTCACTGGGGTGAATTCATGTGTCAAGTTATGCAACGTTAAACACCACCACTGCTACCAAACCGGCTGACTGCAGAGAGCTAATTAAAATCAATACAATTCATTAATAAATTTAAATTGAACGATTATAAATAGAATCTTGTGGTTTCTTTATTAACAAAATATAAAAGAAACAACAATTATTGCAAATTACCACTCAGTTTTCTACCGTTCATCATTTTTTACCATCTTTATTGATAAGCATTTTTTCAGCATTCTTAAAAATGATATAATGAAGTCTTAATGGTGACAACCAAATAACAACAGAAATAAAAATTAAACCCAACAAACTAGTAACAGTTATACTGTCAATTAATCATTCATAATTTATAATTTATCCTTCATAATAATTAATTAATAGATGTATTTCTGGATGGATACTACATACTGAGGAATATGTTTTACTTTGTAAATTCTGACTGTTCGTTGCCTGCTGGTGGCAACATTCCGCTCCCTCCGACGTCTTTTCCTTTTGAAATTCTAATTCCGTGTTATGACAGGACGGAGAAGGGCAGAGCACGGAGAACACCAAAATAGCATCATCTGATCTTTCTTTCATAAACTTTTCCACTCCTGCAGCAACGCACTGGAACAGACTTTGGCAGAGGAAGAAACGCAAAATCAAACTGTCAGATGAAGTATTTAGTCATCGGCTCTGATGTTTGAGACTCTGCGCAGAAAAGTTGAGCTGAGGAGTCTGGAGGAAACACGGAGAGCGGGTCGCAAAGTGAAAGGCTTTACATTGAGACTACACCCATTCACACATTGTTAGCTTCATCCATTTAAACCCTGTATCAACACAGCATCACGTCTGGTATCAGACACACCACTGCCAACGCTATAAATACACATCCTGAATGCTCAATTACATTATTCAGTTAGGGAATTCACTACCACCAGCCATGTGACTAAAGGCTAAATATAGTTTCCAGAGTGTACGCTGGCTGCAGTAACATCTTTATATGTACGTTTGGTAATGACAAGGACCATCCCAACCACACACACACACTGTATAACAGTCATTGAAGTCAAAATACTGGGAGCAGTGTATGCAGAGCTTCCAGGTTTGAGGACACACTCAGTCAGGCGGGAATTTTTTCCTGCTCTGTTCTATCTTTGGTGGTGTAAATATGCCAGCTCAGTGGGGTCCGGGCTGCGATAGCCTGAGTTAATGAGCTGTCAGTGGACAGGAGAGGGAGAGACAGTGGGAGCGAAACAAAGAGACACGATGAAAAAATAAGTTGGATGACCAAAACCACAAGGGGTACTATTCATAGTAATCTATTGCATCACTGTATGATCATCTTGGCTTGGCAAACAAGAGGTGTATGTAATCAAAAACAGAGTGGTTGTAATCAAAAGAAAACCACAGCCAGTGTCCAGTGTTTACTGCAGTGAGAGCACTTGAGGAGAATGTCGGAGCCATCATTAGGCCGATACGATGAGAGAGGAGTCTAGGCCGCGTAGCCATCGAAAGGCAGGGCAACACATCAGTTTACGTCCTAGGCAATGAAATCTAGTTGGAGAGTTGGCATCTGTTTGTCAGATTTGAGTCATTCAGATTAATCCAACTGAGCTTTCCACTGGAAGGTCTCCAAAAGTCATGATATGATCTCTCAGTTACTGTCAGCAAGCCAGATTCAGTTACCACCAGAGATCTTATAAAGGACAAGGACACTCTATCATACAAATCTATATTTTCACTGGTCTGGATTGAACCGTAGTGGAAAAGTTTACTTTGTTCCTTTTTTGGGGGTTTATTAAGGGTCAAACTGCAAAAATACAAGCAAGCTGAGGGCTTGTAAAAAATAGCTGACAAAGATCTCTTGTAAGAGGTTCTGGGTGGTGGACGATGTTAAATCAACTGGATTCCACTCTTTGGAACTGAAGTGAAGCAAGATGGAGATATAGTATTTGCACGGGCTTGTCTGATATTCTCAGATGTTCATGTCAGGTAAAGAATTATAGGTAGTAACTTGCAATCGGCACTTTGCACTTGAGGATTCTGTTCAGTTTTTCAAGCATGAATTTCACCATCAAAACAATTTTTTAATAGTTTCCTGTAAATGCTTTGTTGGTACAGTAGTTCACCCTCACACTTCAAGAACTATACCTCCGTCTTCTCTCAAAACAAAACCTTCGCCTCAGGCATCACAGTGTTTTTATTTGGTGACACCCAAGTCCAGCCAGCATGGAGTCCACCTGTTAAAACAAACAAACGCTAAAAAGGAAAACACTCCCGAGCTCTCCAAACATGTTTGATCTGAACATGCGCACATATACTGGCAGTGAAGGAGTTTTCAACCAGAGTTCAACCAGAGTACAGGAATTGTGCCACGTCCATACAGCCAGTGACGTAGATGCCCTGAAGTGTGGCCGTGTGGCCAGTTTGGCAAAACCTGTTTTGAACTGGCCGTTGGGTCCTTAAGATTAGTTTTTTCTACAAGCTACGGAGCAAAGAAACTAATTTTCATGCATGTATGATCACCTGAAAATAAGAATCTTTTTATTTTTGTTACTTAAAAATTATCCTTTTATATCTACAGTGGGAGCGGGTCCCCTGTCATGGAGGCTGCCATGTTGAAACACTGTGTTTCTACAGTAACCTGGAACAGACAAACTAAATGCTGCATCTAGACAGGGTCTGTCAAGTGTTGTGAGGAGATTGCAATGCAGAGATTACACCACTAGATGGAACTAAATTCTACACACTGGACCTTTAATACACGTTAAAGTTTACGAGGACATTGCTGCATAGCGTTAGCTGACTTTGAACGTATAACTTGCTACTTTTTCAGCACAAGGAAACAAAAGGAGCACAAAAACGAGGGGAACAAACCCGCAAGTAAATATCGTAAACTCGAAATCTTTTCTCTATGTAAGTTGAGCCCAATCTTTAAACAGCATTTAGTACTATGCAATTTCCAAACAGTGATGTTAATAAGTACTGTCCTGTGTCCAGGTTAAAATCTGAAAGAATGCAGTAAACTCTCGATCAACACTCATCTGATCTGTGTTGAAATCACAGAGAAAACCTTCATGTTAACATCTACGCTTACGTCTCTTTCAAGCACCAAAAAGGAAGCAGCAAACCGGGTAGTTACTTTTGGTAAAAGATCCTTGAATTCCATTACAAACACAATTCTGTGACACAAGTGTGTTTAATTGGGGCGTGCATCTGATCCACCAACCAGCATGTATTTTAGTAATAACTTCCTTCGAACAACAAACCTACCATTCCCGAGGTCTTCTCTTCTTGCTGGTAGCAAGTCGAGGCAAAAAAATCCAGAATGTTAAGTTTGTATTAGATTGACTCTGAATTGAGAATAAGTGCTATACTACTACTAGTTATGTGTTTTTATCTCTTAAAGATAGCTTTGCATAAAACTTTGTACATATATTTCTTAACGTTTTGTCACCACCACAGAAACATTAGGTACCTGCCAAAGCATGATAAAGTTATTTGACATTGACTTCTCGTTATTGGTTTATTCTCGATTAATGATTTACAGTCTAATAATGTGTTATTAATAATAAGCATATTTTTTAATTGGCTTCATCTAGGGTGAATTATGGTGTACACTGCAGGCTTACTTTGGATCAGGGATCCCACGGGACTCATGGAAATCCTGCAGCGATGGGATGGAAACTGAACTTAACCCTGGAGAGTAGATATCCTAAGGCTTTATGTATAATGTATGTTAAAGCTCCATCATCCCCCTGCAGCTGTTTAATATGACATAACTGTTTCAGCATAAGGTCAACATTTAACATTATTTGCTCAACATAAATTAATAAAAATGTATTTCATGGGAGTTTTGGACCTGTATCGGTATAACTGATGAAGTCTAAACTTTATCATTGAACATTAGAAAAAGCACCGCTGATTAAGCTGATAAAAACCAGACACAGTTTGGATAGGAATAAATTAATTAGTAATAGTTAATAAAGGGTAAGAACATTTCAGTTCAGTGTCTGCTACGTGTGGTGTTTTGCGTGAACAACACAGTATCTCCTTGTTGTCATAGTGGCACATCCGAGTGGATGCTTGCTGCTCTATTTAATCAAGTCACCTTTAAGAACTGAACCCTGCTGTTCTCCGCCTGACCGGTTAACTTATTGAAAAAGTGAAGCAACAAGCAGACAATCCAGCTCTCAGCTGGAGGGGGGGCAACTTTACCTTAGAAACACAAAGTGAGCATGTGAGACTCAACAAAAAGCAAATACTGCTTAGCGGTGTTGATGGCCGTTTTAAACATGGGAGAAACCGATGTTTGCCGTCGTAATTAGATTGACTGAGAATGGCTCAGAGGCTCAACAATGGAAATGGAAAGTGGCTTGAGCTTGAGGATGACTGTTTGTCTTCTGTTTTAGACGTTCAAACAATAACTGAAAAGTGGAGTCAGGAAACATTTAAATGGGCTGACCAGCAGACAAGCAGTTTAAAATGAAGGCACCATGCACAGGCCACATGAGTATTTTATTTTCCATATGAAACAGCGTGAGGGAAAGAATACTGTTACAAGCATTAAAAAAAAAGCAAACTTGGACGTTTAACTGTAAGGCAGCATCTTGGAAAAACAGAATTGTGTGACTTAATTGGAAGTGGTTGCTGCAGGCATTAAGACTGGTACAGTTGAGGGTTTTGTTCCTGTTGGGCCACCTACAGTTTACAGCTTGCGGGCACAGTCGTGGCGCTGTGATGCAGTTCATGAACCCACCATCTAAGACACTGTATTTTTGTGGTGAGATGCTTAAAACTGGTCTACAGCAACTTTAGTTACGGAGCGCTACTCCGTGGGAGTTCCTCCATCAACTTCTAACAACAGGGAGTCTTTAAATAATACATATTTTTGCTTATAGACTTAAGAGTGGGACAAACAGGACAGTATTTTGCAGTATCTTTGCTTCATTGTTTTTAGTAAAAGTGTGTCTTTGTGTAGTTTCTACACAGTTACTACATGCTTTCAAGTTCACACAACGAATGCTGCATTAAAATGAGCATTCACCACATACATCATAAAGTCAGCAGAAAACTTTTCATTTGTGCAATAACAAATGTGCTAATCTGCTTTCAAAATGCACAGTCATGCTTTAAATCCACCACCCAACACCCACAATATCACCACAAAAAAAAAAAAAAAAAAGCACAACTTACTTTCCCACAAGGCCACCAGTTTCAGAAAGTACAGAACGAACTGACTTTCCTCTTGAGTCCGGTTTGCTCTCTGCATGCTTCAAATGTTTCGCACTCGCACCTTTAATCTGCATCTTCCTAGCCGAAACCTGCAAACTCAAGGATCCAAACCACTACGGCATATGATAACGCAGCCTACACCAGCCGATCTTAAACTTATCGATCGATCCTTGACATGTCCGCAGCCATCTCGTCTTCTTTATCTTAACATACCTCGTTCTCCTACATTTTTAATCAACACAGAGAAAGAAATCTGTATATTTTACATTACAGGCTTTAATCAATACTTGCAGAGTGGCACTCCTTGTTCAAACACACTGCATTTTGGGCCTGTTAAGAGCGTGTTTACATTTGCAATCGCTGTAAATACAGACGCCTGCAGCCATGTAATTTTGAGTAATGTGCGAAGAAAAGTTCCAAAGTGCTTATATTCCATCAAGACTGCGTAAGAAGGGAATATACCTCCGACACAGAGGGCCTGGTCCGTTTCATACAATGTGTTGTGGAATCGGGGTCAGGCTACGCAATGACAGAACCGTCTCATCTATATTGGACAGAATAGTGAAAAAAGGCAGTCCACAAAGACTTCATTCAACAGTGCAGACTACAGATAGCCTCATATATGACCAGAACACCCACTCATAAAAGGAAACATGCTCTAATGTGCATTTTGGCTCAGTCTGTTGGAAGTCTGGTGGAGACAGAAAAAAAAAAAAAATTCACAAGACACCCAAAGCATGCTGCTTGTGAGAGGCAGGCTATTTATAGGCTTACTCCAGCGAGGGAGACCGCTCTTCCCTCATGTTTGGGATCAGCTCTTCACACGGGTGAAAGGAGGAAGGAAGGGGGGGGGGGGGGACTCTATATTGACACAACATGTAAAGTGACACAAAGCGTTTGAACTTGAAGCATTTAAGCGTAACAGCTACACTTTCCACCATAATGAAGTGCCATTAGGCTAGCAAGCTACAGTCAAACATGGAGTCCAAGTCGCGGATCATCATTCATCGACCTGCACAGACACTCCTTAGGAGGCCTGACACACCTATTTTAACACATAGCATGCTTTTGCTTTCTTTAGCAAGCATGTGGAGTTTATCTAGAGTGGAATATTTGAATGCTGCTTGTTCTCGTGATGATGCAAATAGGATGTTGGTGAGTCCACAATCTCAATTGGCATCAGTGTTATTTATAACCCCTGTCTACTCTAGGAAACACCCCACCTTCTGCTGAGTGAAACACTGCACAGCAGCCTTCACATGAATGAAAGAAATAACTAGAAGGTGTTAAACATTCGGCTACCGCAATGTGTGTTGCATAAAAACCTAAAGAGGTGGTAAGCGGCAGCATCTCTAGTGATGCAGTGGTCGACTAATATACTCCTGCATATGAAAAATATAGAAATACTCCCTTTGGTCATCCACCACTAGGCACTCCAGTAGTAATACATGGTTTGTACTTCCTCAATAAAACAAACCTTATCTAACTTACATAAGTTTTCTGTGCTGCACCCAAGCAGACTCACATCAGCCTTAAAGGTGGGTGTACCCTGCCAATGTAAACTGCTGCTGCATGCCTGATTATTACCTAAGTTACAAGTTGCTTCGTGGATAATAACCATCATGGTCATGGCAACAGCACAGCAGTAACATGCTGCACGCCATGATCGATACTCACGTCTTTACATTGACACAGAACAGGCAGACATGAAAGAGAAAGTGGGTCACTGCATGTGTACAACACACAACCCTGAACACATACAGCTAGCGTGGGTCCTTATGGATATGAGAGGCCCATGTGGTGTGTGTGTGTGCGCGCGGCAGTATAGGTGTTTGGCTACCGCACGCGACTTGTCACACACACACACGAGTCGTGACCAGCGTTAGCTTTGTGACATGAAGACGGAGTTGACATTGTGAATTAAAGAAAAAAAACACACACACACAACAGCGACAGCGTGTATCAATGGAGAAACTCACATCCTCGAACAGAGATCCAACGTTGGCTGTCACCAGCAGTATTCCTGTGCCTTGCGCTGCTGTCAGCTTCCCTGCCATAATGCTCTCTCGCAGGTGGGTCGGGGGGGACTTGCACAGCGGGACTTTATAGGTAAGAAGCGGGAAAAATAAACAAAACAAACAGGAGCCGGCGAACGTCTCACGAAACTGGTTATAAGACTGGGAATTTGCCACTGAAGCCGGGGTTGAGGCGGCTCGGCTGGAGCATATTTTTTCAGCAGTGGCCGTGCATCTACCAGGAGTTGCTTTTTGCAGTAGAAGGTCCGTTGGCGGCGGCGGTTTTAGCGTGCTTGCTTTCTCGTGCTACTTTTTCACGCTCAGAGCCATCGCAAAAGTTTCCGTTTTAATCCACGGCGAGTGCCCGAGGGCTCTGGTTCATTTCAGCGACGGGTGTTTTGCCTAGCTTTCGTGCAGTGTAAAAGTGTCCCTCCGAAAGCAGGACTCTCTGCCAGGACCATTGCCTTCACTGTTTGGAGAGGATAGGCTGGAGTCCTTCACTGCTCTGACGTCACCGTGCCAATGGAAACACGGGGCTGTCTTAAAGGGCCAGCGCAGCGTAAACACAGCAGCTCTGCCGGCATCCATTATCGGACACAAGTGGACTAGCTGACGGCGAGTGTTTGTCTTTTTTCTGTTTGACACTTAACGTTGTCTGCAACTTCATTTTTTTCTTTTCTTTTCTTAAAAAAAAAATAAATAGTAACTTCCCTTTTTTTCATGACGTTTGCAATTACATTTCTTAAAGTGAAATCTGCATGTTTGTGCCATGATGAATATATTCCAAGTTTATATCTTTCTGAGCTCTTCATGGACACCTTCAAGGTTCAGAGATACAACAATGCAGCTTTCTTATCAGCACATATTTGTCCATGAATGCTCAGCCTGCCGATGCCTTAGAGAATGCCACAGGCTTGGTTTATATCTGACAGAAACAAGAGAACTCATGCAGTCCACCACCACTAGCTGAGGTGAAGACCACCTCAAGGTACTACAGTGCCACTCATGGATTTCTTTTTTTTTTTCCACTTTAGGTTGTTCACAGGTGAAGTTTCCTTCAGTACTATCGAGGTATTTTGTATGGGTTGAGGCATGTAAGTCAAAAACCATGAACCAGGTGGAACTAGAGTGTAGTTTATGATTTACAGGCTAAGTCTTTTATCTTTACATACGATTTAGTTTTTTGTTCGCTTGCTTCCGTTATTTAAGTTAAGTTAAATTTAGTTAAGTGTGGAGACAATAAGAATATCTATGGGAGAGAGACTTAGAACCAAAGCAACTGCCCTTGAATTAAAACTCATTAAAACTCATCATCTCTCAATTAAAGTTGGTATCTATAATGTCTTTGGACAGGACAAGTTGCACCTGTCCTGGTGGAATGATGCCAATTAAATCTATTGGACTCATTTGGACATGTCCCAGTAGGTAGAGCACTGGTGTATAGAATAAAATTAATGATGACTAAATTCAGTTTTAGAGCCCTATCCTGTGTCTTAATTTTATTTTGAGTACAGTATGTACTCACACTGTTAATTATGTCAAAATGCAGTGTACTGTGAGTAACCACTCATAACGGTCAAAAAGTTTAAGAGTTTATAACGCTAGACACTTCTCATCCTAAGGGGTCAACATTTTGGTTATGTAGCGGAAATGGCTGCTGGAGCTGAAGCAGCTGTGGTGAATACCCCAATATACAAATGTAAGCTGTAAATATGTTTTATATTTAACTTTAGCAGTCAAATGTTGGCACTAATGCTCTGCCCAGTTGCAATTTGGCAAAGAAGAACAAACGCTAAATGTTGCAACTGTGATTTCCAGTAAGTGTGCAACTGCCATACTCAAATTAAGACAGCACTACCATGCAGAAATGAATGTATTACGCCAGGAAGTATAAAGTGTATTACATAGAAGTGTATTAATGGAAATTGAGACAGAGCACAGATGTTGTGCATGCTGGTTCAGTGTCACACGGTCATGGCTTGCTGTGCAGCATCAATAGAACAAAACCATCATAAATGTTATCAGTTACGCCAGTGCCACCCTGTGTTAAACTCAAAAGTTATTTTTAGCATCACTATAAACAGTATAAAAACAACCCACAACCTCACTATCTAACACAAACAACATTCACCGTACAGAAAGGTGCAAAAACAGAGATATGTGGTCATACCTGTGCAGTCTCCGCAGTGTCAGATGTTCACTGGTATATTCACACTGTCGTCTCTTTAGCTTGCTGAATGTTACACACTTCATCAGCCATTTCATACTGGGCAGCTAATGTAATGTAATGAGCTTGTGGGCTAGCACACTGTGACTACACGTGGCTTCAAATAAACTGTAACTGTTTTTGTTTGTTTGTTGAACCTAGACAGTGAAACTGTGAGGTGATAATTGTAAAGAGCTGTAGCCTAAAGTGTTGATCTGTAGTGGGCTCAGCTGTACTTGACACTTTAGCTGATTTGATTCATTGCTAATATTTAAAAAAACGTGGTGTAATCATCTTTAGTACATGTGTGCTTGAGTGTATTCAAAGTTGCAATCAAGACAAGATGTTGATTTTTTTTTTTGGATACTAACTGCATCATCATCATCATATTGCACCTATGATTAGCCTTGACAAGAACTGCTGCGACCCAGTGGATGCCAAACAGCAGATAGTTATCCCACTAATCTATCTAACTGGGCTCAATCAGCATCTATTGGCAGACAGCTTAAATGTTCCTGACCTGACGCACATGCCCTGACATGCATAATTACCCTTTCCATTGCGTGTGTAATCATTTCATAGACCTAGACACCCTTTGCCAACACGTCAACGCACACTTAGACCTAAACATTTCCTGTTTAGGTTTTGGCAGTGACACCTTGGAAACTTTCTCATTAAAAGGCTGGAAATGAAAATCTGTGTGCATGACTGGATTTTGCCAACAGTGCTCAGAGAGGCAGCCAAGCCCATGTGTAATGGATTATTGTGAATGAGACTAGATTATATCTGCCTTTTCCTGGCTTTACAAAACCTGTTTGGTTAACAATAAATTGCTCATCCAGCAATAACTCACCTATTTACCGACACAAGGCTTAAGACTGAGCTGTAAGTAACCTCACCTCATTTTTAAAAAGAAAATGACTGTTGAATGCAAACTTAGGCTTAAGACTACACCTGATGACAGTAAGAAGAGCTCAGTTTGATTTTGTACTCTAATATATGTGTATAAAATTGGGCCATGTTTGAGCCAGCAGTTGTTTTCATCAGACAAATTATGGGAAGAAAACAGATCAGCAATGTTTTCCATCACTTTTTAGCTTCTGAAAGCTAACATCTGGCAGAACCACAGCGTGACTCTTCTGCATCATTCACAGGTCATCATCTATTAATTACAGGCATGCTTTTCACGCAGCATGATGTGATCTCCCCTGATGATTTCGAGGGAGTCCGGGGACCATAAATAGCCCACTCCAGTCAAAGGTAGTTTGAGGTCAACAGTGTAGGGCAGGCATATGACACATTGGATAACAGCGCAATGAGCTCCTGTTCCTAAGAGGACAGATGAGGTAACAGAATCAGAGCAAGAGCTCATTTTAGTCAAGTCAAGTGAATCTTTAGGTCTCATTTTGTCGTGTTGTGCCTTGTGTGAGTCGTAGTGTAAGTCGCCACATTCAGTGAGCGTCCAGCTGTGCAAAGATGACAGGAGTGAACGGTGGCAATCCTCAAATGGCTGGCTCATGCAGCTATTATGGTAACAGCATCAGACTAGTGTGTGTGTGTCTGTGTGTGTTTGGGGAAGGGGCGGCCACGGTCATGGCTCACTAAGAGTCTTTGAAGAGAGCTGAGAGATTATCGCCAAAACGAGAGGGCTCACAGCTGTGTCTGGCATGAGAGAGAGAGTGTGTGTGTGTGTGTGTGTGTGGAGGGAGAGAGAGTGTGCGTCTTTGTGACTCCCATGTCACGGTTGTGTCTGCATGAGTGTATGTTTATTTATGTGGTGTTTCGCCATGTTCTGTATGTGTGAACATGATATGCTGCAGAATATCTATAATCAGTCATTCAGACACGGGAAGAGTATAATGATAACACTCACAGGGAGAAAGCAGTGTGTGCGTGTGTGTGTGTGTGTGTGTGTGTACACGTAGAGCGCTTTAATTAAAAATGGATCAGACCGCCCTTGAAAACAATCCAAACTGTGAAAGAGATAATATCTCTTTCGCAGAATGTTATGCTCACCTCTATCACAGTAAACTAAGTACCATTAGAGCTATGTAAACTGTGTGGACTGTCCTGGAACATTCTCAGTCTGACTGACTGGTGTTTATCATAAAGTTAACATTTTGTTGTAAATGCTTTCAGTAAGTCATGCTGCCTTTGGGTGACTGAGAGTTAATAGTTTTTCCTCAGGAGGAGGCCGAAAGAAGACAAAGCTTTTAAAAAAAAAAAAAACCCATTAGCTGTGTCCTTAATAGGCAGAAGAAGAAGAAGAAGGAAGGAAGGGAGGAAAGGAGAGATGGTGGAAGAGGAAGAACACAGAGCGAGGAGTGGAAAAAGAAGCTCAACAAGCAAAACAAACAAATGAACCTAATCTTCAGAGGAATAGTGCGACATTTTATGAAATATCAGAAAGTGACACAGTCTCCTCTGTGTGTTGACATAGACTACTCACAGAACGAGTTAACTAGCCAGGACATGCTAACACTAGTATGCTGAGCTTCTTTCGATTTACTCTGTACTTGAATGTCTACTGCTCCCTGGTATTTTGCTCTCAGAATTGTACGTCATTTCTTAAAATAATGAATTTTATTGAAGAAGGAAAAAATGCTCTCTGTGCAAATGAGCTTGCAAACTGCTCAACTCCTGTCCTATAGCTGTTTACAAAACTTGTGTTTCGACCATAGACAGTATAAAACATGGATGTTGTATCAGTGACATCACCAACAGGTTTCTGAAGAGCTGTTGGGAAGCTCAGAGTGTGGTGGCTCCAGTTATCACCATCTTGGTAGTCCTGCCTCTGCCGCTACCCAGCTAATCTAAATATTGGCAAAGTTGTGGATTGTTGGTGGAGCTCAAACGGGCTAAATGATGCCTAGGTGCTCAGAAAAACCACCTGTAATGGCACCTACCTGTCAGTCAAAGCAGCCATGCTGTTAATTATGCAAAGTTTTAAGCCTTAATATCATTTGAACAGGTGAATTGTATAAAAATTCACCCTCAGTACAGTTGTCATGAATGGGGAAATTAGCTCTACAGACCAAAACTGTTTTTTGAACCAGGCTTTTTATTTCTGCTGTGAAGTTGAGCATTTTAATATGTGGGCTTAAGGAGACTGACTTGTTCTGTAGCCATCTTCAAGTGGCCGTTTGAGGAACTGCATTTTCCACTTCAGACTCCACTTCACAGACACTGAGCTTGCCACTTGGTTTCAACTCCAGAATAGTTCAACAAACAAGCTTGTTCGCTTTCTTGCGGAGAAATGAGAATACTGATACCACTCTTAAGACTGTACAGTAAATATGTACCTAAGGCCAGCTGGTGCTTAGCTTAGCATAGAGACTGAACGCATGGGGAAACAGCTAGCCCTGCTCTGTCCAACGGTAACAAAAATTGCCAACACTTAGTTCTCATAATGAAATGTTTCTTGGTTCTTTAATCCTTTACAAAAGCCTAAATGCTACATGGTAAGTTGTGGTTACATGAGTCCTGCCTGCTGCCTAGCAACCTTGTGGTGATGACAAGACTACAGGAAAGTCAGAGCCCTCAGCCAAGAAGGAGTTTCAACATCTAAGCTGTAATGAAACCACCTTTTGTCCTTTTTACATTTCTGTTTGTTCAAGGAGATTTAAATGTGCTGGTTCTTTTGAGGTGTTTTTTTTTAATTTTTTACCTTTGGATGGAGCCAGACTAGCAAACCGCTTTCAGTCTTTATGCTAAGCTAAGCTAACCATCGTCTGGCTTCACAGTTATTGCACAAGATAACAGTATTGATTTCCTCATCTAACCTTTGGCAAGGAAGCAGATTTCCCAAAAGGTAGAATTATTCCATCATAACTATATTCCTGGTAAACCATTATTTCCCAGGCAACTGTATCCCAGCTGTCATCTCAGACTGTGAGATTGTTTCTGCTTCCGAGACTTTTCTTCCCACTAATCAAATAGCTTGAAGGGAGAGCAAGTGGAAATGGCCCTAAAAATAACAGGGCAAATATGTGTGGAGGTCTGTATGCACACAGATAACAACTCAGGTAATGTGTTCCATGAGGGTCAGTAAATACTACACCGTTAGCTCTAGGCAGGATATCCCACAGGGGTAATGAAAGGAGGGGCTAATGAAATTTGTGTGTGTGTGTGTGTGTGTCTGCTGCTGATAAAGAAGTTCTACGCACTGACCAGAAGCTCCTCCTTCTGCACTCTGGGTAATGGAAAAAATTATGTTGGAATTCCAGACTGCAAGCAAGTATGTGCACTTTGACCCCGATCTCTCTACTGCTTAAGTTCGCTTATCTAAAAATAGGCAAACCTGGAAATAATCAGGTTTTTTCATGTCTCCAAAGGAGCACAGATTCAGCCATGTAATGACGTATTGAGACTCGTCGGCATGATGTTTTAACTCCAGCCTTGCTCAGAAATCAGCCATGTAGACTTGATATATGTATCCCAAGAGAGCCAGCTTTGTTAGCATGGGAATTTAGCATGAGAAAACTGTTTCATTAGTGGAAGGGAGGTCTGTCTGTGTGCACTTTTGTGCTGCAGAGGGTGTGTATATGTGAGTGTGTGTGTGTGTGTGTGTGTCTGTGGTGACGGTTTATCTCTGAGTCATTGCAGCGACATTTATGTCTCTCTGACATATTTCCATATCATTTGAATAAAATGTTTACCGACAGCACTTTCAGATTTTTATATGTTTACTTTAGTGAACCATATTTTTTTTATTATCTAAGTTGGCTTGTTGAAAATCATTTTTCATTAACTGACAGGGGTTATGCCAAACTGTTACATGCAGGAGTATGTTCATTCAACCTCAGAAGACTCGCACAAGCGTGTGGAGACTTGAAACAACAGTTAAAGCATTGAGATTCTAGAGTTTTCGATGAGGGGCACTGAGCAGATGTAATGTAGGATGTAAGGATTTTTTTAACTTGGAAATTTAACTTTTTGTGGAAAACTATATCAGACACAAATTATGATTCCAAAAAGGGTATTTTTATGTCTTCAAACCAAGCGTCAATCTCTGTGGCTATAAAGTGAAGCCAATGCAAAAGTGCCAAAAACTGCAGTTCCTTGAACGGCCACTTGAGGCTGGCTACAGAACAAGTCAATCTCCATAAGACCCCATGTTAAAATGTCCAACTTCATAGCAGAAATAAACATGTTTACAGCCTGGTACAAAAAACAGTTTTGGTCTCTATAGCTAATTTCTCCGTTCATGCCTCTGCCTGCAAAGACATGGATCGTTGGTGGACATGAGGCGGGCTGAATGAAGCCTGGGTCCTCAAACAAACCAGCTGTAACAGCGCCCATCATCGATCCATGTTCTCCCTGTGTCTGAGTGGGTTCTACTCACACTCCAAAAAACATGCAATTAATAGGTTAATTGGTGACTCACCTGTCCGTAGTTGTGAATGTGAGTGTGAATGGTTTGGTTTGTCTCTATGTGCCCTGTGATAAGCTGGCAACTTGTCCAGGGTGTACCCCACCTCTCGCCCAAAGTCAGCTGGGATAGGCTCCAGCCCCACCGTGACCCTGATGAGGATAAGCGGTTACATATAATGGATGGATGAAGTTCTATAAAAATTCACCCTCAGTACAGTTGTCATGAACGGAGAAATTTGCTATAGAGACCAAAACTGTTTTTTGTACCAGGCATCAGAGGGAGGACTGCCAAGATGGCAACAGCTAGAGCCACCACACTCAGAGCTTCATAACGGCTCTTTATAAACCTGTGCATGACATTACAGATACAACATCTATTCTTAATACTGTTGGTGCTTCAAAACATATCTAGAGGATGCTTTAATGATTTTTTGGGGGATTTGTGGCTTGCAGTTTGGGGCATCATTTTCATGGGTGAGTTAGGGAACAGGTTGAGTTACACTGCTGTATTTTCTTGTCTTAAAATGTTTAATACCATTTTATTCCCTCCTAAGTGGGGCTGTATAATATGGCTCTAAAATAATAACCCACTATTTCATTATATTTCTGTGATACTCATAGTCTTGACAATATGACAAAAATACTCAACTCAGGATAGCAGGTCAGCTTTCCTCGTACTCAGTTGGATGCTTCTGTTTGAGATGGTGAAATAAGTTTTTTTGTGTTGCCCCATTTTGTTGTTACAATACTACATCTGATCTTTCATAACCAAACCACTTCCATTCTACTGAAGTCTAACTAACTCCTGCACTGTGAACTCGATAGCTATGTTTCTGTCGTGCTTGTTCTCGCTGTGCGTAACTATTTTATGACAAGTCAGAATGTTGACATTATCATTTTTTAATCATATTTAAAATTATACTGATTATCGTGCACGGAAATGATCGGTCAAATTGCTGACATAACGAGAGAGGACCTGTCTGCTAAACTGAAGGCCTTGAAGTAAGTAGTCATTCTAATAGACATAGACACTAATGCTGCCTACATGCACTTGTTAGAGGATGGGAAGCCAGTCAGTCTCCTGGTTGGGCAGTAGCTTTTGGAGCTCCTCTGTCATTGGTTAGTTCTTTCTTTTTTCAAGTTTAATCATGAAGAATAAAATTTAGTTTGTCACAAAGACATTTGTGCTGTATGTAATTGTTTTTTGCGTCGTCATTTGAGGTGTCTGTCACGTTCTGTCACGTGGGTAGTGGGGAGGTACAGGAACGGACCCAAATGCAGGGAATTAAACAAGTGCTTACTTTAATGATAACCAAAACGAAAAACAAAGAAACGCAGGCGCAGGATACAAACCGAAGAACACAAAAACAGACTAACTAAAAAGCGGCTGGAAAACCAGGCAACAAACACTAACAGGCAACAAACACTAACAAAAGGCAAATAATCTACAGGCATCAGAAAACCGAGAGACCGCAGAGAAACAGGGCTAGATACACAAAGACACAATAACACAAGAAACCAAGAACGGACAGACAAGGGAACAAAGGAAACACAGGAACTAAATATACCGGACTAATGAGAGACAGGTGAAACACATCAGGGGCAGGTGCAAAACCAAAAAAGGCGGGAAACAAGCCAGGAAGTAGGACAGACAGGGTGGAACTACAAAATAAAACACGAAACACAGAAACAAACTCAAAACTATCACAGTGTCTTGGATGCTACCAAGCATGAAGGGTCATGGATGAAGACGTGCGTCTCTTTCGGGGCAGATTGCACCTCTGTGGGGGAGTGATTGCCCACCTGCAGAGAGAGGCAAGAAGAAGGCATATCCACAGTGTACCACATAGGTTTGCAACCAATGAAGCGAAATGTTTCTCTATGATTTAGTTTTATATGCGAGCAGGGAATGTTAAACAGTGTTGTGTGTGTGTGTGCTAAGTGCTGGAACGGAAAATTCTTACCACAGAATTATTGTTTTCTGTTGGCACAAGAGAGAGGCGGAGAGAGAGAGACAGATAGAGAGAGAGAGAAAATTGTTTGGCAGATAGTTACCAAGGAAATGATTTCTGTTTCTTGCACAGGCTAGAGCTGGCAATGCAGACCATTCAACAGAAAGATTTACTCACTACTTCATAGATAAACCGGGAAATGTGTATTCTGCCACGGCAAACAGTTTCAGGAGCTGTCCTATAGTGGACGGTGGGAGACCATGCAGACAAATGCCCCCCACAGGCATGATCATAGGTAAGGTAAGCCAACAGTACAGTGGTTATGTATGGTGTCCTTTTGTGGTTGGTTTTCATAAGTTTATGGCAAGAGTTTAAATGAAACTGAAAGATAACATTTTTCATCCTGGAGTTGGTGCAGCTTATTCTGCTGCTGTCCATTTCAGCCGCCCAGTGTGAGCGAGCCATGCCGCATTAAGAATTCGACAAGAAGCTGCCCCGGGGTCTCAACCACTGAAGACCTGATGAGGATCAGCCTGGAGGGGCCTTCTGTCGGGGAAGTGTGTGCCAGATGGCCGACATACAAAAGCAGCTGGATAACTGATATCCTTTGCGTCAAGTAGGCACGGGCCAGTGTGTGATTTTGGTTGTTTGTGCTACGATGCTTGTCTCATAGTGCACACACACACACACACACACACACACACACACACACACACACACACACACACACACGCATTACAGTAAAGCTATTTTGCAGAAGCAGTACATCTGTTAAAATGCAGTATCAATATTTTAAAAACAAGCTATTTTCAATATTTTGGTCAATATTTTAAAGCCCATGGCTTGTGTCTAGAGAGTGGTCCATTTCTCCACAGTCCTGTTTTTTACATCATAATTGCACACAAAGAGAAAGAGCACACACACACATGCAGTATGAAGTATAAGTTTGTTAATAAACTCTGTGTTATTTGAACATTTCTTACTGTGCACATGTACGCCTTAGGGAAAAGGTTACCATAAAGTCCTGTTTGCCCTCTAGGCTATCATTAGTGGCCTAAGGGTGAGGCAGAATGCAGTCCATGCCCCTATACTGCGTTCATCTGGTACCCACAAGCACACAAACACACCCACTTCACGAGAAATCAATAACCAATGCAAAGCACCGCAGCGCAAAAGCACATAACAGTACATCATATGTGCACAGATGGCACAGAGACGGTGAAATACCTGATATTCACCATGAGGGAGTGAAACAGACGACGGTTACGCTCCGTAACAGTTCAGCAGAGAGCGGAGAAAGAGAGAAAACGGCTCTCCATGAGCTCAGAGGCATGACAGAGAGTTACAGCACCTCAAACAACAATCAATCTGACAAAACACTCAGCACAGAGTGAGTCAGAGAGAAATGACTATGATTATTAACCCGCTTAATAGATAATTAGAAAACAGTTCATATATAGCATTCTTCTTGCAGCTGCATTTCTGATATTTTGCTACTTCAGTACACCTTCAGACCAAATATCACTGGGACTGCTTCATAAAATTTCAGATAAAAAATTGAATATCCAGGAATTACAGATATTGTTGATTATGCATGGTTATACCATACACCAGGTTTTAGACCCAGTCTTGTTTTTGGTTTCTAGAGGGCAGAGAAAACTAGCTCCAAACACAACAGTGACACTTCATCACCTTTTCAGCTAATATTGTGAACTTGTTGGCAAACAGTAGTCTGTTGACACATCCAGCAGTTACGGAGCAACATTACCATTTATTTGGAGTTGTATGTATTTCCACCTAGTGAGTGTAAGTCCAATATTGACTCTGTTTTAAGCCTGTTTTTGGTTTCTACCAACTCCTCAGAGAAATATCTGGCTCTTCAGCTGATGATTGTTCACCAACCAGTCCCTGACTTTGTTTTTCTCTGTAAACAGCATCTGATGTCACTGAAAACAAAGCTATGAGTGCTAAACTGAACTAAAACAGTGAAGTTGTGGGTCAGGCAGTTAAACAATGAGCTGACACTGACTATAAAGCTCCGTGAGGCTGAGGAGCTGCAGATTCAGATGATAATTGTGACGACTACGAGCGACCCCTTTCACATCGTCACACTGATTTCACGTTGTTATTGATTCATTCTTTTATTTATTTGCTCAGTTGTCAGTATGTGACTTTAATATAGACCTTCAGTATCATGGGATGGTTGGAAGTTTCAGAAACAGCCAGTAAGTGTTTTGTCAGAGTTACAGAGCTATGTTTTAGTTGGAGTGAAATATTACATACAAAATATCTATACAAACAGAGACTTCATGTTTGTCTTAACAATGTTTACCTACATGTAGCATGTAGCACGTAGTGCACAGTTTGTAGTGTTTGTAATGATGGACCCATTTGCAGGAAGAAGATGCTATCAATAGCTTGCCCGTGTTATCCAGCCTGTTCATATTTCAAAATTAATAAATGCATGTGAGCCCTCATCCATGTCATGTGTTCTCATGACACCACAACAATGTCACTCCTCTGAATTTATCTTACCTTTGGCAGCGTAAGGAGTTGACATATATCTATACTGTATATACTGCAAATAGAACAGTGTTTAAGTATTTATCATTTAATTTTTCCCAAGAACGCAGCTTGAATTGTGAAATAAACTAAACAAATATGTGCGTAAAGTGACTATCTCTACTTCAGAGTGAAAAGAAATGTACTAATGTAGTGTTACTTCCATTGTTTCCTTTAGCCTTCAAATGACTGGAAATATGTGACTCTTTAGCCACTAAATACTCCACTATGTTAGCCAACTAGCTGCTGGTTTTGTCTGTCTGTCTGTCTGTCTGTCTGCCGTTTGATACTGGGCAGGTAGTGTTTCAGTGAAAACAGATGCCATAGACTGCAAGTAGAAACAACATGAATGAAAGTGATGAAAGAACCAAAACAGCAAAGTTACTGATTATAGTAGCTTTAAACTATGTAAAGGGTTTTTTTGTTATTTTTTTCCATCCATCCATAAAGCCAGTCCTAATACACGCTGGACGAGAGGTGGGGTGCACCCTTAACGCATCACATGACAATTAATTATAATACATGTTTATGGCTCTTTTAATGTCAAATACTTGCCCATGCATTTATTCAAATTGTTAAGAAAACAATTAGGAGATTGTGATTTTTTAAAAGATAAAACTGTCTCTGTTACTGTTTCTGTTGTCAACCCTGTTTCTTAAATGTAGTTTTATCATAAAGCCTTGTCTTGCTGAATACATTATGCACTAATAAGGCTGGTATAGCACTTCCATATCCAAAAATGACAGGGCAAAACTTTCAATCGTCACAATACAGCAGCAAAATATAATTATATGAGAAATATATACATACATAAACTGTTATTGTTAAAAATATGAGAGAATACAGTTGACAGTGACACAGTAGATGAATTTTTGCTCTAAAGTTTGCTCAGAAACGCAAGATAAAAGTGTCTTTTTAGACTGACTGCACAAAACTCTGAATTGATTCATAAAAAATAACCCAAATTCTCCAGTAAAATGGGTAAACATATTGTTTCCCCTCACAAAAAACAAAAAAGTGGACATGCTGTGCCGTGGAACGCTGAGCGCTTCAGTGAATCCAGTCATATTTGTTCAGTTAGGTCAGTTCAAAAAGTTATCCTTTTCTGCCTGGACTGTAGCCTTAAATCTCTGGCATATTTCTGCACCTCTCTCTCTCTCTCTGTTGGGCAGAGTGGATCCCACTGCGAGGAAGCCTATTTTGGAGCGCCCACTGGGTGCTTTATAATATCGCCCCATACTAATTTATCCTCCCTTACCAATTAATTTGGAGCACAGTATTCTACTGGGACAAAGGTCAGTTATTTTCTGAAAGAGGCTGCTGATGACCTAAATCATTTTTAGTTCAAGGGGGACTGACTGGTAAGACTGTCCCCACTTCAACTCATTGCTCATACTATTTTCAGAACATCTTTTATCATGTAACTTTGAAATTCTATGGAAGCTTAATACTTCCATCTGAAAAACTAAAGAGAATGAACACAGAAAACTTCTAAAGTTAAACCTGTGTAACCTGTACCTGGAAACATGTTGTAAGCATAATAACTGACGTATTATAAGTATTTAATTTGTTATGACAAATTTGTTAGCAGCTGGTTATTTATATACAGGCATAGAGCATATTAGCATTTATTCTCTTGACTTTTAGCTCCGATTTTGTCTCCACCAACAAAAATGATACGCTCTTTAGCTGTTGCTAAATACTAAACAGTGTCCACCAGCTAGATGCTAACTTTATCTGCCATGTTGTCCTGGATGTTAGTGTACAGTGGGTTCATCATGCCTTTTTTCCTGAAAACATCTGTCTGCTGCTGGAGTCATTGCTGATGAAAATGAATCCCTTCTGTAAAGTTACAAAAACGCTGATTGTGGCAGCTTTAAAGCTGCACTGATTGTATTAATATGGATAAAATGTGCAATGGAAAAACAATTATTCATAGTGACGAACACAGAACATTTTAACCCGACCTTACAAAGTCTCTCTGCTCTACAGAACGTTTGTTAGTCTTTCATTGTTTTGGCTTCATGGCCTTAAACTTTGTTTTGATTCTGTCTCGTTCTCAGCAACAGCAGGCAGGTTAGAGGTGACCAGGACAGAAGTAAAGCACGACTGCTAATGAAAGCTAATGTTGCTCTGTGTTTGCTGAACAGGAAGTAGGCTGTTGATATAAGCCCGTAATTGGGGGACTCTTTGAGTCAGCATTCTCCATCCCTTATGCCCATGATTCTCAATCTGGGGTCCCTGGACACACATTTAAGTCTGTCCACTTCAACATGTGATGCAAAGGTTAAACCAGCTACACTTGCAAAAATATGATGACAGTTACCTCAAGTTTGGTTTTATTGAGAACAACAATGGAAGAAAAAATGCGTCATGTGTCTTCAGGTACTAGCAAATGAAGCTATGAAGCCAGCCAAGCTATAAAATATAAATAATTCCTATGGCATCTAGGAGTACAGATGGCAGTGAGGATTATAAGGGGGTCCTTGGAGAATTTCCTCTCCTGTAAGGGGTGCCTGGCCCCAAAAAGTTTGAGAACCCCTGCCTTACACTATCTGTGTCCCTGTACACACTGGAAATGTCAAGTTACCCTAACCTGGTAACGGCAACCTGCCTGCCACTGAAACAAGTCCCTCCCCCTAACACAGCGCCACCCAATCCAGAGTGTTTTTATTTTTCCCCCCCTCTAAACCAGAATAATAATGGCTGCAGCCAGACCTTTCTCCAGCGCTGGCACAGCACTAAAAGTGTGGCGATCTGGCTATGTGAGACTACTGGATGTGTAAACAGGCAATTGTTTGCCAACACATTTGGCAGGAATACTATGTCAGTGTTATGTTTACAAGTGGCACAAAGAAAAAAAAAAAAATCCCCAAAAAGATGATGATCGCAACTTTATGACTTTCCCTACTGCTCGCACTAGTTTTGCATGATCCTTCTGGGGTCATTTATGAAGTTGGTGGACCGCTCCAAATGAATGGTAATGTTGCTCCGTAACTGCTGGATGTGTCAACAGACTACTGTTCACCAACAAGTTCACAATATCAGCTGAAAAGGTGATGAAGTGTCAGTGTTGTGTTTAGAGCTAGTTTTCCCTGCCCTCAAGAAACCAAAAACAAGAGCTCTTTTTTACAACATTTAAACCAAATATCTAACTGGACCTCTTCTCTTGATTCCACACACTGGTATGATATGTCCGACCCAAATCTGTTAATTTAGGAACCATTATTTGTCCTAACGAGATTATTCTGTCTGTATTACCGCCATCTAGAGGTCAGTTCTTAAGCCCACACACAAAGTTTCATCTCATGTCTTACTTTAATTAAATAGCAAAACCTAGCTAGTGACGATATTCTCACTTATAAAGCAGCTCTGTATGAAAGGCAGGCCTTTTTTTCACTAAACAGTGCATCACAGGGCGGAAAGCGTTCACCCAAATGAAAACAGCAGCCATTTTAGCAACAGCTGCCCGTCCAAAATACAGAAGAAGTTGCCCTGCTCAGGACCAAGATCTCCTCACCCACTCATCCCTCCATTCATTCAAACCATAACTGGCAATAAGTCAAGCCAACGACCCCATGATTCAGACTTCTTGTAATGAGAGGACTGCACTAAATATAAACCGAGAGGGATTAGGCCTTTTTTTTTTTTTTTTTTGCTGCTTGTCAAACACAAAGCTCCTGAAGGTGCTGAAAACAGGCCTGTGTGTATCTAGGAAACGGCCGCTGCCAAAATGGGAAACAAACCGCGCTCTGTGCTGCTCTCCAGAGCCTTATGTAAATGTCCCGGCAGAGTGGGGCTTAATTGACATCAACTGGTGGCCCCGGCCAGACTGAAAATGATGAAATTGTTCCACTTCGTGACCAACATATGTTTGCTTTCAAGATCATAACTGAACGTCCTTGTCTGACCTGTTTATGTCGGTTTTGGCAGTCAAGAAACGTACAAGTGTAAACTATTTACCAGAAATGAGGATTTTTGTTGAACAGAAACACACAAACATGTGAACTGGTTAAACAACACGACTAAATGAGACTAAATGCTTCATCTTATTACACAAGTGTCGAGAGAATGAGCTGAAATAATGAAATCCTTTTTAAAATTGAGAATCATGTGTTCATGTTCATAGAAGAGAGTCACACAAGCAATACTAATAAAAATGTTACACGTGCATTCTTGCTTTCTTCCAGGAGATGGCAGTAGCAACTAATGCTGTTAAAACGTGTTGCTGAATGAATCTAATTATAAATTCTGCCTCTTTTTTACAGTGAAAGAAGATATGAAAATAAATATGGCAGTCTTTAAATCACTGGCATTGGTACATTAGACAAAGTGCTGCACTGATGTCTGCTACAGAGTTATAAAACGCATGTAATACCCTTTTATGGACACTTCATATCTCAGTGTACCAGAGTTTTGCTTTCATGTTTTCATAGTTCAGGTAATATGAAGACCCTTTCATAATTAATATGTCAATACTTATTTATTCTCAATGAAAGTAAAAGTAAAGATAATTAAAAGTAAGAAAAAAGTGTTCAAAGTTCATTTTTCATAATGAAAGTTTTTATTAAGCTAAACTAAAGACCTGCAACACACAGTACAACATCTCTAAATAAAAACAAACAAACCAATAAAAGAACTCTGGCCTGAATACAACAAAAAGAAAAATGGTTCAGCACAATTTCACAATTCACGAGTTTAAATATTTGTTTCTTATCACATTTTATTCTTATACATTAAAAGATTAAACCACATTTCCCAGAAATTGCCTTATTATTAGTCTTTATGATCAAAGATTCTGTTAATCAGCAGTGCGAACCTTTGGAAATCAGCTTTGTCTGCTCTTAAAATAGCAATGAACAATCACTGAAGCGTAAATAAAACCTTATTCTTGGCTTCATGTATCTGGTGACAGGAGAGACCTGGTCCTTAATATAAACAGCTACTTAGATTTGGGCAGTGGTTTCTGCGCCCACTCTCCAATACTTTCCTCCTTACCAAGAAGTCTGTGAAGGTACTCAGTTGTCCAAGTCGTCTTTCTTTGTCAGTGAGTTGAAGAGTTAAATCTGGGCCAACTGGGCTTGTAGGTTGTAGATCCATGAAGATGTTTCACTTGTCATCCAACAGGCTTCTTCAGTTTTGGCTGCCTGGTGGGGAAAAACTCCAAAAAGGAGAGACAAATAAAATCCCACATTAACAAAATGAAAGTACTGAGTCTATTTCTTTAAGCTGAACATTGTTTATAATATCTACTGTGTACATTTACTCACCGCATGTCTAACTGACCACTTTCCATATATATCCTCCTATGTTTAAATTAAAGACCATTTCCCAGATATTTATTACTGTACAACATATTTTCATAATGTTATAAAATACTGGCGCTGAGTGTGCACTCCTAAAGGCTCATTTTCAGCAGCAGTCCCTGAATGTGACCTGTTAGGTCAATCTGATCACTGACTTTTTTTTTCATCCAACCATGATTTCTATAGAATTCTTTTTTTCTCAGCTTAAATAAACGGCTTATTCCAAATTGACAAATATTGCTTATGTCGATAGATATGTGACAACTTATGAGAACAGTGTCAGGTTTCATATGTAAGATATGAGTTTCAGTTCAGCAGTTTAGCACTGTCATAGTTATATTTAATATTATGGCTGCATTAGTTGTAAAACCAACAGCAAATGATAAAAATACATAAAAGCCAGTGAAACTACTATAGATACAGGATCAACTCAGGGTGGCAGCCATAGAGACTTGGCTTGGAAACAGGAGGGTGGCTGGTTCAAGTCCAGCATGGACCATAATATGGAAGGTGGACTGGTAACTGGAGCCGAGGTGCTCTTGAGCAAGGCCCCCCCCCCCAATCGCTCACAGGGCGCTGCTCTGGGTGGCTGCCCATCACTCTCCACACCATCTCTCTCCACATTGCATGTCTATGTGTGTGTGGTTGTGTTTGAAAAAATGCATGCATGTAAAAAAAAGAATTTCCCCCTTGAGGGATTAATAAAAGTATCTCTCTCACTCTCTCTCTCTCTCTCTCATAACTGTAAACATGTCAGTAACGTCCTGAAACATGAAGTCAATTCAATTCAGTTCAGTGCTAATCATAATAGAAGTTATGTCATGACACCTTTCATATACTCATTTGATTCAAATTCATTTGTCACAAGCACTCACCAGTAAGAAATCTATAGAAAAAGCTGTGGTAGAGCTCCTTCTTACATGGTGGGAGTAGCTGTCTGTTGCTGAAGGAGCTGTTTAAGGCCTCCACGGTCTCATGCAGGAGGTGAGAGGAGTTCATGATGGATGTAAGCTTTGCTAACATCCTCCTCTCCCCCACCAGGACAGAGCTGGACCTCTTTACCACTTTGAGTCTTTTTTTTCTGTCTCTTTCTGTGCTTTGATGGCTGCATAGAAGACTGCAGATGGCGCCACGTGTCTGCAGATGGCGTGTCATAGAAGGTTTTTAACAGAGTCTTGCACACTCCAGAGGACCTCAGTCTCCTCAGTAAGTGGGGACGACTACCTACCAGTCCAGTTCGTTGTTGAGGTGAACAGGATGAAAAGGTTTTTGTATGCTCCCACCATCTCAATATCCAGTCCCTGGATGTTCACTGGTTGGTCTTGGGCGTCTTCCCCCGAAAGTCGATCACCATTTCCTTTCCTTCTTCCTGGTGCTGATGTGGAAGTGGTTGAGATTGCACCAGTCTGTCTGTGACTGACTCCTGTACTCCTGCTCATTTCCTTCTGATACACGTCCAACCTCAAACACTGTATCTAGATTCACACACTGTACACTGTGTTGTGTTCACACACTGTGAGCTACCTCTGAAGTACCACTGAGTGGCAGTGTTGGACTTGTATTGCCTTTATTCACTGGATCATAAAGGATCTTTGGTTACTACTGGCTACTGTGCCAGTTTGTATTGTTTGGATAATTCAGTGAGTCCAGATTTATCTGACCTTGTGATCCTTTAATCAAGACAGATGCACCATCACGTGGCTGTGTGCTAAAAACCATTCACTTGTCAGTTTAACACTAATTATTCCAGAGGCACCTTCAGAGTGAATTTTTATTCAATTTATCTTAAACAGCTTTTGAAGGACGTCAGTTCAGAGTTGTGGGTGGTGTCCAGGAGTCACTGTGGAGGTGTCTGGCTAATGCCCACACCGACCAGAAGCCCATTATCCAGTCCAGATGAGGGGGCACGATAACATCCTGAGTGACAGGTCTGTGGCAGCTGTGTGGTGAGGGAGGTCCCCCTCCACCGCCCGACACCCCACCCCTCGTCTCCGAGTGTCCGTGCACAGAGGGAGGCGTTTGTTACTGTGTGACAGCTGTCACGGCCCCCCTCTCGCCCTCAACCCTTCCTCCAGCACAGATTTCCACATCATTACCTCTCACCACAACCTGCTGTCCCCTGAAACCTGTCAATAAGAGGGGAAGTCTCTGCATATGAAGAAGGAATTTGGTGCAGTGCTTAAAGTCAGTCGTCAATAAATTCTGGGAAATAATATGAAGCCTTCAAATTAAAGCACTTAATAATGAAAAAGGAATCAGCTTGACCCATAATGGGCACCAGAAAAGACCAAGAAAAAAAAGCAACAGCTACAAAAGCTTTTCAACAGGAAATCCAAAAAGAAGGAAAAATGTCACTCTGAACAAACTTTTTGTGTGATTGACAGGTGACATTTAGGAAGTGGTGTTCAAATATAAGCACTTAGCAAAGATGACAAGAAAAAACATGAAGGTGTGGAGTAAAACAAAAAAAGTTGAAATGGCAGTTCTTCACCAAAATCTCTCCTGCAGTCTTTTGAATCATCAAAACATCCATTTCATTTTAGAGCTGATGGAAAAATCAACAATTTATGAAGAATGGGTCGTGAAACTGGACTGGAGTCAGCTCAGGGTGGAATTTGACTTTTGTTTGAAAATGGAGGGAGTCAAACATGCGTTTTTGTTGGGTTTTTTTTTGCTGATCTGATAGGTGGAAACAGGCTAAGACAAACATGAGGCAGAAAAATTACAAGCTATCAAAAGAGCAAGCCAGCTACAGGGAGGTACTGGCAGTAGGCAATCCCCATTGTTAACCTGCTTACCCCCCTTCCATCCCCTAGTTGCAGAGAGGGTGCTCTTTAGTTGAATATGCTAGTCTAGTCTGCCTGACTCGTTGATCCTTTATCTGACTGAGGTTTGTGCAGGTTAGAATCTCTGGCCCCTGACCACGGCTCTGAAATATCAGCTGCCAAACTGTGCTGCGTGTTATAGAGACATACAGAGACACAGGCTGCCTGTAATATTCCAATAATATTCCCATGATCTTTCAGTAACATCTGTGCTGCTGAAAATACACCCATAGACCAAGCCACCTCTGTTACAAAATATTTTACGGGAGACATGACTACAGATGTTTTTTACTAAGGTTAGGTGTAGAGTTATGGTTAAGGCCACCCCACCTGTAAAAATCAACAAATAACAGATTGTTTACTGGTAATCTCCTTTGAGCCCTGTTTTAGCCTCTAGTTGTTTACATTTGGCAAATTGGCACCATTAAAAAAAAGTATCCTGAATTCCTGTTTGCAGTGTACCCATGCAAATACAGATGGTCTCTGAAGAAAACGCCAAAACCCTGATTCTCAGGCAAGTTCTGAAGCGTCCTTTTTATGATTTATACACATATTTATGGCCGTTTATTCACGGGGGACATCCGAGATAATGATATCCTCAGGAAGTGCAAGTCACACTGAATCATATCAGCATGTGTTTTATGTCTGCGTGTTAAGATTTAAGTTATGACTCCAAGAAGGAGTTCGATTTTTTGACTTAAATTCACCTCATGCACTATTCTTGCCTCTCCCACACTCACTTGGGATTGTTTTTGGCTCTCTTTTTTTTGGCCTTGTCCTTTGGAATGTCCAAATCTTTTACAAACCATATCCTGTAATTTCACAATTGTTCAAATGTTGTCTGGAACAACAAGTTAAATTAGTGAGGAGCACAATCAATGTTTCATTCGTCCACCTCCCACTGTAATGTTAATCTCGTCCAAATGGGGCTTTAGTTGAGCGTCTTAGCATGCTAACATTCGCTAATTAGCACTAAACACAAAGTAGAGCTGGAGCTGATGGGAATGTTATTAGTTTTACAGGTATTTGGACAAAAGACAGTGTTGATCTGATAATAGTGCAGATGAAAACTCACCATACTGAGTGGAACATGAACGTCTGTACCTAATTTTGTGCCAGCCAATCCAATACTTGCCACTCAAAACCGTAAGTGTTAACCTCGTGGTGGTGCTAGAAGAAAAGTCAGAGGATCACCAAAGTCAGTAGAATTCGTTGTCTAAGATGTCCCTGTACAAACTTCATTCAAAGCCACTCCGTCAAGTAGTTGATATGTTGATGTTGATATTTTACTGGATAAGTGGAAAGTATTCTGCCATCTACCATTAGGATTCATTGGCTGTGTAATGAATGTTTCGTGACAATCCATCCAATAATTGTTGAGATATTTCAGTTTGGGCTAAAGTAGTGGACCAACAGACACCCGCCTGATGACAATGCCATCCCCAGAGCCCAGTGCAGCTAGCGTGGTTATTAAAAAGATGATCAAGAAAAAATACTTCTGTTACACAAAATTATATTCATTCTTTCTCACTTTTCTCTCATTTCAGATTTTTTCTTGTTAATACCAGATTTTTTTTTGTTTACCTCTTCAGGCTTATAAACTCTACAGACTCTACTGTAATAATCTGTGGTTGGGGGTTACAAACCAGAAATGTTAGAAACCACTACAGTAGTTGTCTTGTCATGTCCACTTAAGGCAACAGTAGAGTTAAATACTAAGCTCACAAGAAGGCTCTGTCATCCTCGAGGCCTTATCTAAAGGTGGCAGATGGATTAAATAGCACTGATGTGGACTTATATCAAATAAAGACATTTGCAGAGAATAATATTACAGAGGTGTTGGCTAGGACGTACATATACAGGCGTAGGGGTTGAGAGAGCAATTTCTGACAGGAAGCAGATGTGGTTTTTATTACAGAGTGAGTCATACACAAGATAATGGCCATGTCAGTTCTTCTGCATACATATAGCATGGCTGTATTTCATACTGACTATTCAGAGTTGGACAATATGGGCTTTTAAATGAACCAGATAGCTTCCTGTTACTGTCATGCATCCTGATGATGACTATGATACTTTTGGATTTTGTAACGCTGGAACCAGTTCACTTAATCTTGACTGGTTTTAACCTTCAGGGTAATCTAATGAAAACTCTCCAGTAGTATAAGTATTGTAATTTGCTTACAATAACCTTTGAAAGGGGTTTAATCTTTAATTTAAAAGAAGTCAGCTGCAAGACATTTTTATAAGAGAATAAACATCTCCACCCAAGGCTATAAACTCTGTGTGGGATACTTTGCCGTAAATGTACAATGACTTTCTGATTGCAAACACAGACGACTCTTGTACTGTGCCTCTCCACTCTATTGTACCATAAAATGCAGAACAAACTCATATAGTACAGAATAGACTGTGAATCAGCACAGCTGAAGAAGGTCATTTAATCAGATATTAAATCTGCAAAGTTTCATACCTCTTTCACAATAGCCAAACTCATCTCTTTCATGTAAGTTCAGCTACAAGAGCTGAACTTTTAATCCATGGCTTTATCTGAAGATGATTTGGAAAAGAGAACAGAAAACTTTTTCCTATTTCCTCACAGGCGAGACTTTATTAAGGAGAATTTAAAGACTTTTGTAGCCGTTTGTGGGTGTTTTTGCAGTAAAACAATCCTGAACAGCGCAGAAGAATCCAGCCTGTCGGTCAGATGAGTCACAGGTCGTGTTGCTTATTTGGGAAAAGAGGTTAATCCAATGAGGGTAATGACACAGTCCTTCCTGTGTGTACCGCCGTCCTGTTGATTCACAGCCTGCTTTCCACAAAGTCACTGGCACGGCTGGCACACAGGTGTAGAAATGTTCATGGTTTCTGAGTCACTGGTTACTATATCCGCAAAAATGTACTTTATTCCATGTTCACTAAATGTAGCTTAGCTGGCATTAGCCAAGAAGACACGTATCGAGCTTATCTGCTTGCATTAGTCAAGGTTAAGCCAGTTGTTTATCCGCCATCGCTAGCTGAAAATCTAATTACAAGCGGGCACGAATGAATTAAGTCATTAACATTGATTTCAATAAAACTTTAGATTAATTGATTCTCTGAGTTGATTTACTTTCACCCAAAGTAAAACCACTACAGAAGGGATACTTAGTTGTCTTTATTGTTCAGTACTAAACTAAATCTTGCATGGGGTAGTTCCTTCAACTTGCACTTTAAAGGACTTTCTAAAGGACTTTTTTATACTTGAGTGAACATTACAGACCACATTTAACACAAAGTGTCAAATGAAACAGTTTTATGTGGGTTAATTTAAAACCAGATCCACTCGAGTGAAAAAAGCAGTCAAACATAATCTCAGTCTCTTTCAACCATTCACCTTCTCTAGGAAAGTAGGCATAGATTAACAAAGGTGCTTGTCCACTAGCCCACTATTGTTCCTCTAGACGTGGAAATCCCAAATAACTTTGCTGATGTGGATCACTTCCTTCACTTCAAAGATTTATGTTCACAGCTTGTAGTTTGTCTAAACTGTGCAGTCGCATACAGCAGTACCTGAATGCCAAACTGTGTATCATGGATGAGCTGACAACAGTGCTCTCAGGCGTCAGTGAGGAAGCACCCACTGCTAAAAGCTACTGATTCAGTCAGTGATAATGGTGAATGGAAGTTATGGATTTGTGGCTGGGTTCATTGCCTCTTACATCCTGCCAGACATCTGAACACTCGTGTCACCACCATTTGGGGCACATTGAATGAGTAAGGGCACAAAAAAAGACCAAAGCACAGCGCTGAAAGTGAGTGACGCTCTTTAACGAACAGCATTTCTGAAAACGAGCTGCTCATACGGAGCAGTGAGAGACAAACAGCGAGTTCACCTTGGTTCAGCACACTTCTGTCCTGTATAATTCCACTCAGCATGACTCACCGCGCTGGCATTAAGGTAGACTGGCACTGATTCTGTCCGAAAGGTTAGAGCATTGTGATTCAGACCTGAATAACTTAAGCATTACAAGCTTGTAATGTCTGGTGCATATGGTGTGTGTGTGTGTGTGTGTGGTGGAGGAGGAGGAGGAGGAGGAGGAGGAGGGGTTGATGGTGCATTCACTTACACATTCTTTGTGCATGTGTGTTGTTAGAGGCAGCAGCCCGAGCACCAGGGGGCATTACATTAAGATATTCTATTTCACCTCAGCTGTGGAGGGAAACATGGAGGGTAATTATTTCAGATCTGATATCAAATTAAACACAGATTGAGCCAGATTTAATTAGGGGGTAATTAATTGCAGCTCTGATTAAGGGTGAATCACAGATTCATTCTGGCTGATTCATTTAAACACGTGAAGCATAAATGTGTAACAGTTGGAAGGCCGTATTGGATGGCTTTAGCAGCGAGGCAGTGCTGGAGAAAGCCATTGATTTCTTCCCTGCAGATAACTCTGTGCTGTTTGTGTGTGTGTGTGTGTGTGTGTGTGAGTCACTCATCTCTGAGCTGGAGCTGTGAGCTGTCGATGAGATGAGTGGAAAACCTGTCAGAGAGTGAGGTGGCAGTTAGACACCACTATGGCCCGAGGGAATTGTGGGTGAGAAATGTATTGCCTCTCTGCTGGATTTCACCGCCCTCCTCCAAGCAGAATAAAAAGAGGCTGCGTAAAAGGAATTGTTTATATACGTTCGTGCTACCTTCTCTTCCACTAGCTTCTATTAAACTGCTGTTTTATTAAAGTTTGTATTCATTTTCTATGAAGCAGGAACATGACAGTGCCCTTTTCTGCCCATATTCTGAGTTAAACATGCAACTATTTTATACTGGATACTAACATTTGAGATAAAACAATGATTTTTTGTTAGCATTTAGCATCTACAGCTTTTATCTATAGATGATATAAAACCCCAAGCTGTAGCTGTTGAATGCTAACCAAAAAAAAATCTATGTTTTATCAAATATATCAAGTTTTAGTTAATATCGTGGCATCAAGTATCTTGGCACTTGTAATTCCTGTTAATTGACATATTTGGAGATACAGCACAGGTACTGGCTGTTTCATTTTCAGTCAAAACACGTCATTATTGGCCCTAATAAGCACATAGCACTCGCCCTACTTTCTATCTCATGTGTTAATGCTGTAATACCTAAAAAAGTGAGCGGCTTAGAACATGTCAAGAGTGATTCAGAGATTTGTTTTCCCTTTGCTGTTATATCATATCTGACCTTCATCCAAAGTGACTGTAAACATTTCCTAGAAGACCCCAGAGGGAACTGAAACCCCCCCAAAATGAACTTGATCTGACGCCCCGAGGCACAAAGCAGCAATTACAGACAGAAATTACACTTGTTATCGCAAAAGTACACCTCGCCTTTCCTTTGCCTCAATCCATGTTGATGTTCCACCCGAGTGAGAGAGTCCTTGATGAGGTTGTGATACTGAGCCCCTCTTTAAAAAAAAAAAGATGCCTGTGCGTCTCACATGGACAGACAGAGATAATGACTGTGCAGCTATGGGTATGAATGCACACATTGGCATTTCCTCCCTCCGGGAACACAGCCCACAATCACGGCATGAAACACTGACTCATCAAGACACATACTGTAGGGGGAGAGAGGATGGGCAAGACAGGAGGAGAGGAGAGAACCAAAGAGCCAGAACTTGTAATTTGTTCTGCACATTTATTTCTCCAGTATCAGATGTTACCTTAATGAAAGCGTGTAGAACATTTCAAAGGGTTTAACGTCCCTGGTGCACATGTCGGCATGCTTTTCCAGCTGCAGGACTGACTATGAAGTGAGAGTTGTGGAATGACACAAGCAGCTCCTTTTACCCACTGTGGAGAGGGCGGTGGCGTGCAGAAGACTTAGCAAGCTGTGGTTATTATCCTCCTCTGGAGCACCAGCTGATGCTGATCTGCCATACAAGGCCAAAGAATGTTAAATATGAGGGAGGGCAGGGAGTGTATGAAGCAAGCTCGCTCACTTTCACATCTCAGGGCGCTCACATTTACTTTATGTGCACAGTTGTGAGTTCGCATGGAGGCGAATGCAGACATCCACATGGGCGCACTCACACAGAAATATTGAAGAATCAACAGTTCTCAGGCCTCAGGAGGTGGAAGCTATGCAAACTCAGCTGCTCTGACTTACAGTAAGCAAGTAAGCTCCTTGGCTAAACCACAACCTGAGTACAGATCTGTTTTCTTTTCTTCCACAAAGCTGAGCTAAACCCATTTGCTCAGACCCCCAAGCACAGGAGGTAAATTCTCTTGTGCTTGTACCATGTCTTATTATGTGATTTTTATCTCCACCAACTATTTGTGTCTGAAACAGAGCTGCAGTCATGCCACAGGCCTCCAGGCTTTTAGGGAAAGCTATTCATATCAATACCAATATGAACTGACGGAGCGTGTTGGAGGAAAATATTGGCTGTAGAATAAAACTCTTGGACACATTTCGATCAGCTACATTTGAAACAGAAAGTTACATCTGCAGAGAACTTTGGTGACATTTGTCCAATCGGAAGGTTGAGCTGACCGACCGGAAACCGCCTTGGTCATGCAACCTTTGAGGGAACCGTGAACAATGGAGGAAGTTATCATATCAGCTGTATCAGCAAGTCATTTTTAGATGACCCTGCTCTGCTGAGTATGAACTGCTGCACATGATTTGTAAATGTCAGGAAAGAGTCAGTAGCACAACTACGTTGATGTGAAGAGAAGTTTATCTCAATACAACACTCACATGATCATATGTACACTGGAACTGAAACTGTTTTAGGTTGCTGTAATAATTCCTTGTGTCCATACTGTCCATAATGAAGAGACCTTCTGAATGTGTAAGAAAATCCAAAGTCCTTGTTTTGTACTTCAGTTGTCTGAAGACTAAGTTGATATCATCCAGAGGTTTAGAGTAAAATTCAGTGTGTCCACTGTCTACTATTTGCAGAATTTGGCTAAATCAGACTGCTGTAATCAGGCTTGTATGGATTTGTCTGAACTTTGGCCAGTGTTTGAAGAAGTATTCAGATCCTTTACGAAGGTGCTGTAAAATATACTCACAATGCAGAATGTACCCCTGGATCCCAGGAGTCTTACCCTGAAACCCCACCGGACACGTCTATGTCACGTCGCGGCTGTGATGCTGTTTTGGTTCGTCCTCCACGTGACTTCAAATGCGTTTAGCCCGCCAGACTTTGTTTACTTGCTCAGATTTGGTTATTTTCTTTAGTTTATGTGCTTCAAAATATGCTTCTGCATGTGTAAATCTGCTACATAGTTACCTTGTTTTGCATTTGTCTGTTTTTACGGCCGGCAGTTTGCACCGGGTGTTTTATTTTGAAAATCCACAGGATTCTCTATGCAGTTTCTGTGTCTGGCTTCCGGCGTCCATGAAAAATAGAACAGCCGCATATTTCACATGGAGCCAAGCGGAGGCCCGCTTCTGGGATGCTTCTGAACCGTACCGTGGCGGAGCCAGTGGGGTTTGAAACATTGACTAGATTGGCCGCGTATCGCTGCGGCGACCACGGCGCACACAGCGCTGCGTGTCCTCACCTGATGGATTTTGGGGGTTAGTGTTCTGAATTTTGATGGCCAGTTTGGAGAGAAAGAACAACTATTACATCAATAACACTTGACATTACACAATTACATCAACCAAAGGTTTGATAGGTATTAGAGATGTTCCGATACCATTTTTTCCCTCCCGATACCGATTCCGATACTTGTGCTGTGGGTATCAGCCGATACCAAGTACCGATCCGATACCAGTATGTTATAAAAAAAATATCATACTAAGCCTGCATGACTGTGATATGATTATCATTGTAGTAAGGCCTGGCTCAGGTTAAACCCTTTGTAAAACATGAATAAATACAGCAAATTCAAGCCATTTATTTTTAAATTTATTTTTAAATAGTACAGTATAAAAATCAGTAGTGCAAATGCAATTTGACTAAATAAATCCAGGAATAATTATTTAAAAAAAAATTAAAGTGCAGCCACAATATTTTTAAATAAAAAAGGCATTTCTTTTCATATGTTGCATGTCGCAGTCTTACTGGTGGGAGCATCATCCAGCGTGAAATACTGCCACACCGCTGACATGATATGCTAGTATTAGTTAGCTGCTAGTTAGCTTAGCTCCAAGCCTCGCGTCAACCGGCTCAGACACAGGTGTGTCTGTTGTGTCTGTGTCACGTGATCAACTCTTCCTCGTCCCTTTAAAACAGCAGGCTGTAGGTTGCAGCACAGCACCACTGTTTTAAGAGCGGCGAAGAAAAACTGCGCCAGAGCTTAACGGAGCTAACCAGTAAATAGATTACTAGTTTAATAAATTACGTGGTATCGGATCGGTGCCTGGACTCCAGTAGTCGCTGATACCGATGCCAGCATTTTCGGCAGTATCGGAGCAATTTCCGATACTGGTATCGGAATCGGAACAACTCTAATAGGTATGTGGGTACTTGTTTAAACCTCTCCTTTATTTGTGTCGAATTAGAAAGCTCAAGTAGTCCCGACATCATAGTGCTTCCATCACCACCTATTTCCCAAGGACACGCAAATAAGTTCGGCTGTGCCATTCACCGCAAGTATATTTGGCTTTCCTCCCATTGTTGCGTCTCAGTGTCTTGCATGCTACAACTGGATTAAGAAAACTGCTCTGGAAACCAAAACTGTGGTCTCAGTGGTCCCATGAGAAGAGCTTACACATTTACTTCTTTACTGCAGCTCTTATGTATTCATACACCACACCCACATCAGAACTGGAGACGAAACTTTGAGAAGTTTTCTTTTCTCAGGAAAAGCCTGAAAGCTTTACAAGGTTATTTTAGTTGAAGTAAAGTCAGCATTAGTAACACTCGATTTTAGAGACTTCGCTCACTCTTTTGGTTGTTTCATCTTCTTTTGTGTGCTTTGACTCTGCACCACAGAGGTCACAGAGTGAACTGAAGGATGGGAAACATTTTTATACATCAGCTGGAAACAAAAGTCTCAAGTTGCAAACCAGCAAGTTGGTGCGACACAAAGAAGCAGTTTCCTGTTGGCTTCACACCTTTCCAGACATTAATCCGATAATCAAACAGGTTTATCAGGTTCACATCAACCACTGTCAAGTGTGTGGTTGTGTTTGATGTAGGATGTGAACAAAAACAGCATACAGACACACACAATGTGGCCATCCTGACTTTTTCATTTTGGCACCTGTAGCAGCACAGCCTCACCCTATTATCGAAAGGTGCTAATCCACTGGATCCTGTTGACCTCACACACACACACACGCTCTCACACACATTTAGACCCTTTTACACCCCCCTTCCCCCGCTTCCCCTCTTCTTCTGAGTTAATTAGATTGCAGTCTGTTCAGAGGAGAGAGTTTTCGGAGCCATCCGTGGCTGCAGTAAGCGCCTGTTGTGGTGCTGCAATGTTAATAGTACTGGATTAGTGAGACAATGGAGGTGGTGCTGGGATCAAGCTGTGAAGAGGCAGGGTCCACAGATGGGATCAGCATAGCTCTGAGGCCGGGCTGCGCGCACATACACACACACACACACATACGGGACAAGGGAGTCAATGCAAATGTGCAAAAATCTACAAAAACGTGTGCGTATGTCTGGTTATGCAACATAAAAGCGCACATATTTTCGCATATTTCCATATTTACTTCACTGTTAAAGATCAGATTGTCACACAGCTGAGTCACAGATTTCGCCTGAAATCTGAATGCACATATAACGTAACGTGTTTTCACAAACGTCATCTCCATTGTCACGTACCACGTTATCACGTTGCACGGTCGCAGACAGATTTCCGATATATCTTTATAAACCAGATCCAATCCCTGTTCTGAATGTGCGCCTCACAGAGGATCTGTGTGTGTGTGTGATTGTGTGTCACAGTATGTGAGTCGATGATCTTGGAATGTCCTTTTCCTATTGTGCTTGATGCTTTTGATGTTGGCAACATGCTGTGATTCAAAATGATAGACAGATACAGAAAGAGGGCACGCATTGACTGGAAGATAACCAAACAGGAAGAGATACCAGCAGATAAACGATACACTAAATACCACCACATATAAGAAGTGTGTGAAAGAACAAAGAGAATATCAGTAAAATGAGAGATGACAGATGGTGTTCTAGGTTACATATTAAGATATTAACACGCCCTTATCAGAGCGTACGCCAAGAACCATCCCCCCCCTAATGTACACAATTCCTTCCCACGCATTCCTGGTTAATATGTGTTAAAGAGTTACGATGCTGATATAGCTCTCCAGAGAATCATTTGATGGGCACACACACTTCAGAAACGAAATTAAATGTCACATGGTTGAGATGTGAATACATATTCAAATGTAGGGTTGAGCCTGAGGGGTTTTATCTGCACACATTACAGGTCGGGTTAGATTTAGCTCACTGAAGAGTTTAGATAATTTAAAATAGAAGTTTGCTCATATTTCTGGCAGCTCATATGATATTTATCCATATGGAAACATTTTAAAAGCTCACAGAACAGCTTCCATTTTATAAAATGTATCAATCCTGCATGTTTTTAAACCTTTGCTAAGGGAAGCGTAACCTCCCTGGATGACTGTTTAAATCACAAATCTTCAGCTGATCATCACAACCTGGCTCTTGGACCGTGACAAATGTGGGAGACACACCATTTACGGTTAACCAAAGTAAATTATTTCCTAAAATCAAATGAATTAAAAACAGAATACAAACAATACGTGTGAAGAGATGGAGAGAGATGGTTTGAGTTACAAGACTTGAGTTATAGGCTGGGAACACCGAGGCAGAGGTGAAAAACGCAGTCACGCAAAGACACTGCTAGGAATAATAACAGGAGTTGTCACTAAATGTTCTCAGCTTTTTTATGACGTCTGTAAAGCTTGATCAAGTCCAAATGAATTAACCTTGTCAATAAATAAAAACAATGCTGATTTCTTCACATGAAAATACATTTTGTTCAGCCTGGTGAGGACAGTTTGGCTGACCGCTGGTTCTGAGGACTGTGATGGCTGGCTGAATGTCCGAGTCCGAGAACTGACAGAACACTTTGATAACTCGTACGCCTCCCTTCCACAGCCACGCTAGGAGCTCTCAGGCACAGCACGTGTTTTTAGTCACAGATTAAGATTATGCAAAGACTGAGGATCTTGTAGGGTCACTATTTACAACTGGATTCATTTTGAGATTATTTCCCAACCTGCACCTGTTGGAAATTTACAAGAAAAAAAACAATGAACAGTAAAGCAGAAACAGAAGCAGATTTTTGGCCACAGCTGTTCTTGTGTTTGCATTTCAAGGGCCACAGCGATTTCTGTCTGCCAATTTCTCTTCCTCTTCTACAATCCGAGAGAACCGAGATGTTCTTACGTCTCCCCAAAGTCCCCTCCATGTTAACTATTGTGTAACCAGTTGTTCCTGATGGTGCTAGTAAGAGAGCGAAAGTGCCTATTGACAATCTTCACGTGATTGAATGTCACTATTTGCATGAGCTGAGACTAAAAACGTCAGATAATATTCAAAACATCGGAAGACGAGAAAAAGACCGGCCTCGTTTGCCTCGTTTCGTTAGCTAAAAAGTTCACCAGAGTTCATACCATTCATCCTGAGGAGGACACAAATGTTCCAGATTTCATGACAATATGTTCAGGAATTTCACTCTAAACCACAAATTTCAACTTGCTTGCAGCAAGGGCATCAACAAAGTCAGCAGGATTGATCCTCTGGAGACCATCAGTAATCGTTGCTAAATGGCTGACCAACCCACACAGTGCAACGCTGCTAATATGGCTAAAAACACCATGTTAAAAGGAACTTGACGGCTTGTCTGGACAAGCTCACGTATCATTGTCTTGTCATGGAGCCACAAACTGACCCACCCAGCTGTGACTGGGTAAATTGTGTAATAATCAGCATGTTTAACCAAAATGTTATTCAGTGGCGATATGACTCTTCATTATATGGGAGCTTTGCAAACACAGAGGTGTGGCAAGTGCAACGTCTCCCTGAATTTCCTGTTTCAAGAAAACACTCATATAACCATATACCATTCAAGTCTGTGTTCTTGTGCAAATGATGGCGTAACCGCACTTGTGTGTCGAACGGAAACAGTCACTCTGGCAGAACACAAGCTTAAAATGTTTTTGTCCAAATTTTAATGGTTCCAGCTTAACAGATGTGCTGATATGCTGCTTTTCCTCTTAAAGGTCCAGTATGTAAGATTTGGGGCCTATATTTTCAGAATAAGGCAAACATGGAATATAATATTCATAACCATGTTTTCATGCATGTATAACCACCTGAAAATAAGAATCTTTTTATGTTTGTTACTTAAAAATGATCCTTTTATATCTACAGTGGGAGAGGGTCCCCTTTCATAGAGGCCGCCATCTTGAAACACCTTATTTATACAGTAGTCCAGAACAGACAAACTAAATACTGACTCTAAACAGGGTCCTTAAAGTGTTGTTTCTCCTTTACACTAGGAAGGTGAGGGTGATGTGAGGAGATTGCAATGCAGTGATTGGACCACTAAATGCAACTAAATTCTACACACTGTACCTTTAATTCTTGTAATCTATTCTAAAGAATTTTGAGGGGTTTTTTTTTACAATTGGTTGGACAAAATAAGCGCTGTGAAGGTTATAATAATCATCTAAAGATATATAATGGTATTACACTTGCAGGGGATATTTTTCTGCATTGAGTATGTTAAATTTACATACATTTTAATGCAGGGCTCCTATTATAGGAGTATTTCTGCAGTGTGGTATTAATATTTTTACTTGAGTAAATAATAGTTCCTCCAGCACTGATTGTATGTAGGACCAGGTTCCTCTGTGACATCACTATTCCTCATGATTTTATAACCGTGATATCAGTCCAATGATATCAGTCATGATCATATCAACATAAACACCTGTACTTTCTGCTTACCAAGCCTAATGTCATGTTTTGTTCCCCAGCAACAATCCATCCATTATCTGTAACTGCCTATCCACATCAGGGTCACGGTGGGGCTGGAGCCTATCCCAGCTGACTTAGGGCGAGAGGCGGGGTACACCCTGGACAAGTCACCAGTTCATCACAGGGCACATAGAGAAACTCAATTTATAAACCTATTAAGTGCATTTGGACTGGGAGGAAGTCAGTAGAGTACCCAGTACGAGAGAGAACCCACACAACTGACCACTGCACCACCACCACCTCCGCCCTCAGCAACAACAATAATTTTATTTTTAATAAGCTTTAATAAATTATACCATAACTAATTTCATTGCAATATTGGCACTTTAATCTAATTTTACTAATTTATTTTCACAGTTTCTGTTCCCTGTATATATTAAATATGTACTCAGCATTTTAAATAACATAAACAACACAAAGTTTTCAGCCCCTTATTCACAAACCTCTTGTATTTGTCGCTATGCACAGTAAGTATTTGATCTAAACCTCATATGTACTTAATAAACTCGGTAATATGTGGGCTGTAATGTGAAGTGTTACTGTGTCCTCGATTCAAACATGACTCATCTCGTCTTTTTGCACCTTTTCCGTCTCCTCACATCGACTCCTTCTGTATCTAACAAGGCAGAAATTATGTAAAGTATCCTCCAAGAGGCAAATCACAAACAGACTCCATTCAAGGTCAAACGTCACTCATGTTTGATCCTCTCTCATTTCAACGTTTAAGGCACCGCTAGCCACCTCCAAATCCAGCGTGACCTCATAACTACTCTACCGTTTCATGCTGTATTTCCTTAAATACATAAGCAGTCTTGGTACATGCAGCTGCCACAATGGGCTGCTATGCAATCATTAGTCAGCCTAGTCTACATTATCCTGTCATTTTGCCTTTCACATGCCACAGACTCTCTTCCTTCCTACGGTGGCATTGGCACATTGGTGGTTCAAAACCCTTGAGGATGTTTCGCCTGGCTGTGGCTTCAGTGGAGAACACCATTACAGTCAGAAGACAATAGAGGAGGTGGTAAACAGAAGGTTGAGAAAGAGAAGAAAGAGGAGGACAGATAGGAAGATACATAAGACCGAGACAAAGGCTTTATTAGAGCAACTCCTGGTAAAAGCATTTGGGAAAAAGACAATAAATCATCATGATGAGTATGATTTATACAGGTCCACGTGTTTAAAACTAACCATGGAGAGATGCTGAGGAATTGCTTATGATTTCTCCATGTTATATGTCTCTGCATGAGAGCCCATCCCCCCCCTTTAGTCCCTGCAGTGCGAGCAGGCAGCCTGCTAAAGTTGGGGGCAGGGCGACTCTCTTTCTTTCAGTCTCTGGAGCCTGCTGACAGCTGCTCCGTGAGGCCTGGGGCTGCTGCTTTAACTGCTGGGCAGAACCTCAGCCACATCCTGGAAGATTCAGCGAAGACCTCATGCGTGCTCACGGCCACGGAAGACCACAAAACGAAGCAACCTGAAATAAAGACGGCCTTGACAAAGAAGTCCTAATGTTTACACAATCTGTCCACTTGTGTTAATATTTGAGGGATCCTTGTGTGGCTGCGCGGGATGGGAGAGAGACACGTCTCACAAACGCGCACCATTTAAAGGTTTAAAGTCCATCATAACTGACGGCTGTTTCCTGTCGGGGGCCTAAACTATGATTACTCAGGTCACATGGCTTGACCCACTGGCTGTTATGGAAATTGTCGAGTTGAACCGCACCCAGATCCTTGAGAAATGTATCTAGTCTCTTCCTGGAATTGCGTGGGGCAAGTTTTGGAAAGGCTGCATGTTTGGCAAGCACTGAAACAAGGAAATTCACAAGTTGCATAATCAGGCTGCTGTTGAGGAACATCTTAGTGCCGAAATGTCCTTTATCAGAAATTGATGATTGATGGCCAACAAGGACACCTACGGACATCTTACGACACAAGTTTGAATCAGTCTTTTCACCTTCAAGCTGTAATATTTAACTAAATTAAAGAATACGAAATAAATATAATGTCTTTAAAGTCATTACATTAAAAAGGCAAAGACAAAAGAGGAGGAGGCGAGCTGCTACTGAATGTAAATGAGACACTGAAGTAATCAAACCCCAAATGATTAACTCGGATCAATAAAACGACCCGATTTAAAAAGCCTGGCCAGCAAACTTAGCCTGTCAATACAGATGACAGGAGTGAGAAATGACTCTGAGGCATCAAGGACAAAGGAGGAGACAGCTCTCCCATGCATGGCTCTGGAGACACGCCAAGGCCTGTTTTTGAAGCCACCATGCCGTTTGCCTAGCAACTCCAGGGACAGGTGGAACACGTCAAGTAAACACAGACGCGTCGGGCTGCAGGGTTTTTCTTCACGGCCGTGAATATCAGAGGAGAACATTTTCACAAGCTTAAGAGCTGATAATGTGGAAACTACATCCTAATAAGGACGATGTGTGTCATGAGTTTTCTGTCAAATGAATCCAAATGAAGCTGTGTTGTGCAAAGTCATTGCTTCTATAGGGCACTTGTCTATGAAAGCTTGTGTTCTGCCAGGAATGAAGAAAAAGATAAAAAATGAGTCATGATGATAAAACATGTTCTCATGCTGAGTCAAATGTGTTTGTTTAGTTGACAATGATAGTTCTTCATGGTGGGTCAGAACTTTGAGTTTGACCTACTACGTCAGTCATTGGTTCCAAAACTTTTTCAATAACACCCCCCTTTGAAACATTCTTTTAGCCCAAGCCACCCAAGCAACGCAAAACATTTCTGGTAGGAGAACCACCAGTGTCTGATTTATTAAAGTTCATTTCAAATGCTTAGAATGGCAAACCAATTTTATTGAACTCCCTCGTGCAGTACTCCAAAAGTACCCCTATGGGTACTCATAGCCCCATTTGAGAAACACATTATTTAGTCATATTGAGCCATAAAATAAAATAAAAATGCCCATGGCCGACTTCCTGAGTCAAACATATGAGATATAAAGTTAAAATTACTCATTTTCGACTAAGTGGAAATGCTGTCTTACCGTCTTGTATATATAATGGTGACTGACTTAGAGAGATCTTTTCCTGGCAGAACTGGACTCCCACACTTGTCAATATCCAGTTATACAGTAACTTGCTGACCTCCAATTCAACCACACCGCTTCACCACACCCGCTTGAGTAAGCCCAAGTTTTAGCTAAGTTCCGGACGACAATTCCATTAACATCCGCATCATGTTACCCCTAACACGGGACCACCCAACAAGCCTAATCTGGGGTAGCAGACATGTCGTCTGAATAATGTCAAGGCAGGTTTGCTTTCTTAGCCTTGGCTCTCAGCGCTGCGCCTGTTCCTGTGAGCATCCCCTCACACGGAGCCCAGATAGACCAGGCTTCCTCCAAAGTTAATTACGGCCACAGCTTGCATGGAGGCATATCATTAGCAGTAATTGCACACAGCATCCCACTGCCATGTGCCTCTCCCCCTTGTTTTTTTTTTTTTTTTTGTCCCAGATTTACGCTGCACTGATCCATGAAGGAGCGGTGCACCCCTCCACATGCTGCGAACGGGGAACGTGGTGGATGGAAGGGGAAAGAGTGATGCAACTCCAGCACATGCTCACATCTATCAATCAGGTCTAAGTCTGGGAGCGGGTTTCAAAGAGGCCGGGGGTTAAAAAAAAAAGTGGCACATGTGGATGGATGGTGCAGTTCCACATCAACTCCAGGAAATACAGGGATTACTGAGAGGCAGAGCCTGTTTGTTGTGTAAGCATGTGCATGTGTATAGGTGCATGTGTTTTCATATCAACAGTGGGACAGTTGTTCTCTCCTGTTCGCTTGTGGAACGGGTTGGTACACGTTGGACCGTAAATTTTCAAATCTAAATTAGTTCCATCTCTGCAGACCGGACAGGCAGATGGCCAGAGGCCTACTTTACAGCTCCACTTGTAAAATAGGCTGCTGCAGTACGCCGCCGCGCTCCACCTGTATGTCGATGAAGCGCTGGGCTTATATAACATCTACTGGGCCTTGTGTTCTAGTATTACACAGTGCAGCTCCGTGACCTGCAAGTTGAAGAAAGCACATGCAAACGAAGAAAACAAATCAACGAAATACCGTGCAAAGCAATAAAACACAGGCAAATTGAGAACACGCTGACCAGTTTCACAACACATGGCATGACGATAGCCTACATGCTGCAAGTCCAGTACAGAAACAAATGTTGACAGCCTGTCAGTGGTGTTGGAAAAGCAGCTAAGTTTTGACATTCTGATTGGCAGCAGCTCGCATGCTCGGGCTTGTTCAGTCTTTTTCAGTGTACTATGGAAACCTTGTGCAACTTGTTTTTGTATTTGGTTGTGTTTGTGTGTTTGCATCATATTTTGTACCTTGTGGTCATCAAAATGTGTATAGAATGGGATTCTATCTATTGGATGTCGTCCTGGGAGAGGGATGCCTCCTCTAGGGCTCTTCCTGAGGTTTCTTTGAATTGAGGGTCTAAGGTCAGAGGGTGCTGAATGTTCCTCCTGAGGCAAATTGTGATTTGCGACATTTGACTTGTATGTTTTCTTCATATGATTGTGTCTTTTCTGCATGTGCTTCTTTGGTTGCAGTGAACTGAGCTCTCAGGGCCACCATACACAGCTACAAGCTCATACTCTGGTTAAGATCATGTGTTCTGAATCTGAATCTTATCTCAGAATCACAGATATCATTGGAACACGCATGCCAAAATGCCCATTGTGAATAACTGGAGCAGACATTTCCCCCTTCATAGTCGGGGAATCCACAGTGGAAGGCGATTTTGGCTCCGCTTCAATAAAAACTGCCCCCAGCATGACAAATCTCTCCACAGTGGTCACTGCTGTCCTGCCTGCAGGTCTCCCAGCAAACACAGTTTCTTTGTTTCACAACTCTTGTGCATAAGCGCACGTGTTTATTTGTGTGTGACTCCACAGCTAGGTCGAGAAAATGCAGCCTGCCTGCCTGCCTGCCTGCATTCCTCCCCCACCCCCCTAACCTCACCTGCACAGTGTGGCGGATCGACACTAAGCAACAACCACTGAGCCAAACACAGCCTCAGATGGTGAGGAACCTGCCTGTGGGAAGAGCAGACTTAACAGAAAACTAGAAAAACCAACCCAGACGCTGTAATAAACACAGAGGCAGAACCAGATGGCTTTATCTAAACTGTAAATCAGGGTTCTGTGTCCACCGGGCTGACACTGACCTTTTTATATGTGAAGGTGTAAATGTGAATGCCAGACAATCTGCTCTGATATGAACGAGGTTCTTTCACAGCAAGTGTGTGTTTCCCACGATAATCCGAATGCTTTGTAAAGCCACAGACATGTTGGAACTCAGCTGGGCTTTGGGTCTCATGTAGTACAGTATCACACTTGTTTGAAGCCCTCCATTTCCTTCATGTAGCTAAACGCAGAAATGAGAGGTTTTTAATCAATCTTTGTAAAACAATGACCAGCAGTACAACCACAACCGTGGCATCAGATGTTCACTGGGTAATGACGGGAACAACAGAAGTGATCCTCTGAGGGGAAACCTCAGGACTTTCAACCTGAAAACTGGGAAATACACACTGCATGATTGTTTTAATGATCAACAGTTATGTTGACCTTTTGCAGATTTACAGTGTTATGATCATCAGATATGAATCAGCGTTACTCAAAGCAGACTGTGTGAAAATGTTATGGTAACACTTTACTGTAAATGATTCATGATTGTGACAAGTAGCTCCAGAGTTTTTAACTTACCAGGCAAAACTCTGCAGCTACTTGTCACATTTGTGACCTAATAAGGGGTTACTTAATAACTACTTAGTATGATATTATTATTGAATATAATATGCATAAATATGTTTTCATCAGTGTATAATCACCTGAAAATAAAAAAATATATATTTTTGTTACCTTAGAATAAGCTTTTCATATCTACAGAAGCTGCTGGTCCTCTTTCACAGAGTCCGCCATCTTTCTACAGTAGCCCAGAACGGACAAACTGAACTCGACGTTGGGCTGTTTGGTGTTTTTCACGGCCACCGTAGTTTCTCTCCCTTGCCAGGAAGATGACAATGAGGCAAGAGGGTTGCAGTCAGCAACTACACCGCTCAATGGCACTAAATCCTACACACTGGTCTTTTAAGTAATTAGTCGTTAATAGTTCATTATGAGTTATTCCCTACTAATTAATGATTTGTTGATATTCAGGTTCTTCCTGATTCATTTCTCAGTAACTATTTTTGTGTACCATACTGTTAAGTGTTACCAAACATTGTTTCCTGTAATTATCGATAATTATTCACAGTACAACCTCATTGTTGAGATTCTTACACCGAAAATCCACAGGGCCGTCCTGCACGCGACTTCAAACCCCACCGGGAGCGTTTCAGAAGCGAGTGCCCAGCAGACTTTGTTTACTTGCTCAGATTTGGCCATTTTCCCGGTGTATGTTCTTCTAAACATGCTTCTACATGTGTAACTATGCTACGTAGTTAATAAGTTTTGCTTTTGTCTGTTTTTACGACCGGCACTTTGCATGGGGTATTTTATTTTGAAATCCACCGGATTCTCTTTGCTTTTTCTGTGTCTGGCTTCCGCCCGCTCGAGGTGGTCTGTGTTAATTGACGCGTGAAGCGCCAAAAATAGAGCAGACGCGTAATTCACGCGTAGCCAAGTGTTGAGACGCTTCTGAAATGGACCACGGCGGAGCCAGTGGGGTTTGATACATTGACTAGAATGGCCGTGTATTACTCGCGATGATGCGGCGCGTGTGACGGGCCCGGTGAATTTAGCGTTCTGAGCTTGAGCAGCTTCTCATAGGTTAAAACACAGTCCAATGCAGCATTCATTCAGGCTTTAGTCCTTTAACATTTAGAGGTTTTAAAGCTCGGAGTATAGTCTGACATGTATTCTTACATTCTAAGGAACACAAGTCAGAATACACGTTTTCAGGGAGAGTGCTAACTTAGCTTTGCTTAAATTACTGGAAGCAGGAGGGAACAGCTCGTCTGGCTCCGTCCAAAATCCTGTCAGCATACTTAAAAGTCACTAATCAACACTTTATACCTCATTTGTTTAATGTGAATAAAAACCTGCTTCCACTCTTCATGCTTAGCTCAGCTGACCATTTCAGGACAGCGGCATCATATTAAACAGACATAAGAGAGCGGTATCCATCTTCTGATTCTGCTTCTTCGCGGGTGTATCTAAGGGAGGCAAAGTCAGCAAAACCTGATTAAAGGCAAGTTTGTGATGCTCAGGCATGTCTGACGTGTGTGTGTTTTCATTTTCTCAAAGATCTCTTGGTACCAGTAGCTATAGTACTGGCCTTTAACACTCAAACTGGTCTATTTCTGTTTAATACCACACACACCCTCTTTTTTTGGCACGTCCCTGGTGAATCAGTCCGTTTACTTTGGGGCAGCTTTGGTCCAAGGGAAACACTGTGGGGAGTTATGAAATGAGAGCAGGCGTGAGGGGGAAGGGAGATCTACAGCTGAGCCTCTATAGTAAAATGATCTGATCAGGAGATAGTCAGAAGGTCACCTCACCTTGACCAGCCTATCCACACACTAGTTATGCAACAGACATACTTAACCACTCCTATTTATGACACAGAGGCTACAAATCATCATGCTTGGCATGGCTACAGCTGAGGGAGAGGCTGGAAGATGGGTAAGGAAGATACAAGAAGAGCCTATTATACAGTGAACAACGCAAAACTGGATGTTTTTCTGTTTTGGACAGCTTGGTGAGCCAATTACCTCGCTGGATTTAGCTCAACTTCCACTCAAAGGTGCAGTCATAGCACTGTAGGATGTGTCTGATACAAGCTTCTGTGATTTTTAAATGGTTCTTACATCAAATAAGACCAGATTAAAAAAGCAGCAGCACCTTTTCAGCAGTACAGAAACCTCACATCTCAAGTTGTTACCCAAACTGAGCAGATTCAGCAAGATGACAGCAAGCATGTGACCACAGATGAATCAGACATGCTGTGGTTGAGGTGTAAGACAGACCCAACAGACCGAAAGACAGCGTCTACATTTAAACAATTTAAGACTCAGAAAGAAACAGGCCAGGCTCGTCTTTGCCATGTGTTTCCTGTCTCTATGCTAAGCTAACCATGTGCTGGCTGTAGCAGAATATTTACCATAGGAATGTGGTGTTGATCTTTTAATCCAACTGTCTGCAAGAAAGTGAATAAACAGTTCCTAAAATGTCAAGCTGTTCTTTAAAGTATACAACCCTGACAGACTGAGAGCAGTGAGGTTTTTTTCAAGGTTCAACATTAAAACAAACAACATTAAAGACAAATACATAATGCTAATAACCAAAAGGAGTTATTGACTAGGCTCCATTAATGAATTAATTCCCTTTTCATACACATATACTATGATGACTGTATTGAATGTCCAGTGTGTCAAATTTAGGAGTCTCTATTTACAGAATATGGCAGCAATTGAATATTATATTCATAACTATGTTTATGAGTGTATAATCACTTTGAAATTAAGAATCATTATTTCTGTTCGCTTAGAATGAGACTTTTATATCTACAGACGCCATGTGTGCCCTTCCACAGTGTCTTGTCATGTTTCTACAGTAGCCCAGAATGGACAAACTAAACACCAGCTCTCGATAAGGCCTTTCAGGGCCATCGTAGTTTCTCGCATCGAACAGGAGGGTGAGTGGAGGGGGTTGCAATCTGCCACTAAATCCTACACAGTGATCCTTTAAATGACCACTCAAGCCGTTTAGTTTTACACTTCCAGAAAGTTGGGGGGACTTGTGAAAGGCAGTTGTCAAACTGTCCAAAAACCACAGGATCCTACATTTCCCACAATGCAACTGGATAGCATCCTCCCTCCCCTGGCAAGTGCTTATATTTCTTTGAAACTCTACACGGACTGTTTTTTCAGTTTCAAATTTGAAGTCAGGAGCTGAAATCTAATAGCCCCAATGACATCACTGTGATGTCATCAGGGTTATTTTTTTTTCTAATTGCGGGAAGCTCCCACCGCAGCCACAGAGGACATTTTATAACTGTTTTAACAGGCTGAGCAGAGCTAAAACTGGGGTATGAGTAAAAGGGACTTTCACACCTGTAGATTCATGTGCTCCTTCAGCAGGACATTAAACACGTGAATATCAGAGGCTGTCCTTTGACAAAGTGATCCATCCACACCAGCACACGTATTGCTTTATATTTTATTTTATGTACAGTACATGTAAAAAAGAAAACAAAAAAGAAAGTAGCCAATAACATTGACCAACGTGCGCAACAGTAGATAGCCATGTTGCTCATACACGGGAAAAAATCCTGACGACCGTTTCCCCTCTCAGGCATACATACATTTAGACTCTCCCGCTCCTCGTTGTGCAAGGCTGCCTGGAAAACTAGCCGGGCTCAACAGCAAACAGTCAAAACCGCAGATTATCAAAATGGGAGGAGTGCATTACCTGCTCCCCTCGTAAACACACTTCTCTCACTGACAATGAGCTAGTTTTCAGCCTCGAGCTGAACAAAGTGTTCCCAGAGAGGCAGAAAGGAGACAGGCTGGTTGGCTGAGCGTGACTGTGTGCAATCTTCGGTTAAGTTTTTAATACAGACCGGGCTGTGCTTGACAACCGTGGTCTCTTGCCTTCAACTGCACCCCCAAAACACCCACCCGGCCGCCCCTCCCCGATTCCAACAGTGCCGCTTTCAACACAAAGGTCACTAAAGGTCAGCGGTGCAGTCTTTTGACTCAACGACTAAATAACTGCAGGCTCCGACTAGTAGCGAGCTTTTTCTTCAGCACACTCAGCAGTTGAATTCACAGTATTCTTACAGCATGTTGTTAAGTTTGTTTGATTTTTTTTTTCTCCCAAAGTCACTCATAAAGCTTTAACTGATAATGCATAGGGGGCTTTGACACATTTGTTCACCCAGGTTTCTCCAGTGGAAATGTTCAAACGTAGACTTTTGTAGTGTGTGTGTGTGTGTGTGTGTGTGTGGCAGATAAGCTGAGAGAGAAACGAGTCAAATGCGAGAATACAGTGTACACAACCATCCGTGTCTGGTGTCCCCCCCACCCACCCAAAAAAAAAAAAAAAAAAAAAAAAAAAAAAAAAATCGTACAATAAAATAAAATAGAAAAGATTTTTTTGTCTGTGTGTGCGTGTGTGTGTGTATATGCGTGTATCTCCAAGGCCATGGATAGTCAACCACAAAGACTTCTGAACTCCCCTGCTGCCTATCAGGGCTGTATCTCGCAAATAGTGTTTCAGACAGTGAGCTTACAGCAGGCCACCAAGGTACAGATAAAGTGCTTTTTTTTTTTTCTTAAACGTGACGCTTTAAATAATGAAAGTGATGTGAAAAAAAATAATAAAAAAATGGATCTCAGGAAAACTAAGAGTTTGGAGGGTGGGGGGAGGGGAAGTTGGGGGTGACGTGATACTCCTAAAAGTTCAAAAATGAAATGGAATAGAGACACGATATGATTCTGGAGAGGAACAGTATAAATACATCCACAAATCCAACTAATGTCGCAGAAGGCTACGAGGATGGAACACTGATCGCTAGGAGAGCTGGAACAGTCACTACGGTCTCCGGATAGAGCCGTTCACATTTTTCAGAAGTAAGAAGGATTCAGGGTAAGACTTTATGAAACCGTGGTCAAACGTCTCGCGTCCAAAAAGGAGAGGTGGGAGGATAAAATCCTTTTTGATGATGCCACCGGCTTCCTCTGGCCGGACGAGTCGGTCCTCGCAGTGAACACATCGGCGGCGAGGAACCGCGATAATGACAGCAGCAGACAGGGAGGTTTTTGCAAAGATTGTAGTAGACGAGTGGATCATGATAAACCATTACAGATAATAAATACATTTGGGTCCTTCTAGTGTCGTTACTCGGCTCTACTGAATTATGATTAAATCTAGAAAAAAAAAAAAAAAAAAAAAAGGAGGAATAGTTCAGTTCATAGCAGACCATGAGATGCCTGGCCTTTTTTTTTTTTTTTTTTTTGCTCCCTTATCCAGATTTAACAAAACTCCACCCTGGCGGCCATTTTTCAACCAACCTTGTGGATAAAAAAAACAAAAACAAAACAAAAACAAACAAACAACAACAAAAAAAAAACGGCGTATAAATAGTAGCCGTGGCAACATCACGTACTCCCTTTCTGGGTCTTGATGACAGAGTCTGAGAATTCAGAAAAGGCCAGTCCTCTAGTCAGTCCTCAGCCTCTACACGAGAAAGAAGAGAGAGAAAGAGCACAGAGTAAAGACAATGAGCAAACAAGGCAGGTCACGTATCCGCTGGATGGTATTTCTAAAGCCTCAGCCGTCATGTGAAGATTATGGAGCACTGTGAAGTGAACGTCAGCTACTTTTCAGCCGGCTGAAACCTCCGTGTAGCTGACAGAGCAAGAAAAAAAAAACATGTTTTCTCCGTGAGGTCTGGAAAAAGTACCAAATATAGGCTTGCTGTTACTCCTTACTGTGTATATTCTCAACTACAACCAACCACTTCTTGGCTACTGGGCCAGTAACAGAGTCAACAGAAGGGTTGGAAGCTGCCTGTCCGTCTCTCATATCACTCAAAGACAATATTTAACCTTTGAGTGTGTGCTGAGGACCTGCTGCTTGGCTACACAGGGGAAAATGCATTAGGGAGGCAGGGGGAAACAAAGCTTGGCATAGCTTCAGCACAACAGCGTGCTTTTAGTAGAAAACCTGTTTTTATGCCCTTGCAGTGGACCTCTGCTTCCTTTGTGCTAAAGCAGTGGGCTGTTTGTTGGGACTCGCTGTCTGAAATGAGCGCTTTTAACAAGCCATTCCTGTTGACAGTCAGCAGTACAGCCTGTGCCCGCTTTAAAGCTGGTATTAATTTTTGTTTTGCCGCTTTGAACACAGATACTCCTTCATGACAGAAATGTAGCCGGGGTCTCTAGGCTGGCATGGCACGACTATCTGTGTAAATAAGCAGGTTGGTGTCATTTTCACTCCTTTAAACTTTAACTTTTAAAAGAAATCTAAAGGGCAGGGCTGGCAACAGGACCTGAATTTATTCCACAATCAACAGCCAGATTCACTCAGTAAAAATTATAACTCTTGTGTATATGATCCTCCGTCCCTGCAGTGAAAGTTTCATGGTGTCAGATATTTGAGTGCAGGATATTTTAGGGGACGTAAAGCCATTAGCAGATCAGGGCTCTACAGTGTGAGCATTTTGAGCATATTATGTTGTGTTGTCGTGTTAACACTTCTGACACCCCAGTTGCTAAAATAAAGATCTGCTACCTCACAAGTTGTTTTTTTTTTCTCTTTCTGCTTCCTTACTTCACGTAAACGCGACACTTTCACCAGTTAAAATGACAAACGTTTCTAATTAATGTGAAGTCTGTGAGTAACTTGATAACAGGCCAAATTAAAACTCTGTTTTATGTGTGCGCGTGCATTTTTGTAGTTCTAACAACACTGACATGTCTCCTGTGCAACGATCTGGCTAAGTCTGAGTTTTCAACCTTCATATTTGGATTAAATTGGAGGCTTGAGCTGTTATTTTAATACGGCAGATAAATAGAATCATTTCATATCCTCTGCTGCTTTACATTTTGTTTTTTTACTGTGTAGACTGAGCAGAACTTAGTTACAGTGTATATTTTCAGTGATCAATTAGACTACGACTCAAAACTGTTTGTTTCTTTTCAGCCTTCAGATTTCAACTGAATCTCTTGAGTTTTGGGTTACTCTCTAAATATGAATGCTAAACCTAAAAAGATTCAATAATGAATTAGAATAGAGATTCAAAACGTAGATTTTATACCATCAAATCACAACAGCACTTGAAAAGCCACAAAAGGATCTGCAATTTGAAAAGGTTTGATTCATCGTGCTTCTTTTTGGTTTCACGTAGGTCCTTTGTTTCAGAACTCTTAAGTAATCTCTCAGTTAAGTTTGCCCCTGCATCGTATACACAGTGCATGTTTAAAAAGATCTTTATGTAACGTCTTTAAAAAGCAAAAGCGGGCCCCTGTTCTTGCACTTGTGTGGTTGGGGCTAGCAAATATCTGTGTATTAGACTGCTTCCTCTTTTTTTTTTACATGGCCATACGCTCTTTGTATTGTGTGACATGATTGTCTTTGAGCTGATGTGACAGCCTGGGCACTTTTAGTTAATCACATAACATTAAACTACTCGTTCCTCTGTGTGAATGAACCCACACAAAGGACACAAGCACCTGCTGACTGACGGTGATTGGTTGCTTGTGCGCAGAGTTACAGAGTTTGTTGTTGTTGTTCTTTTGGGTGTGATGAAGGGGATGTTACAGCCTGTCAGAAAGAGTTAATGACTGGAAAATAACATATAAGGTGGGGGAGAGATTAATAATGTTGGTTTTGGTGAGTTCATCTATTTATCACCCAGCCCTATTTTTTAAGTCTCAGACAGCACATTCATCTAAAAACAGATGTGATGCAACCACATGTAACATCTAACTGTTGTGAACTAACCTACGTGTCGCAGTGGGAAAGCAGTGACGTAATCTCCGGGCTCATGTGGCCCACCGCCTTGGCTGCCTCCAAGATGGCTCTCCGGTACATCCCTTTCTTCTTGCGGTTGAAGCGGGACCTGAAGAGCTCTCTGAAGGGCGACAGTTTGGCAACCGAGAGCTGGGAGGTGGTGGGCGAACCAAACCACGCCACCTTTGCCTGGGGCCACTGGGCCTCGCAGCTGGCCGTCTCCTGTTTGCGGGTGCCGCTGATGCTGAGGACGCGTGCCGGCCACCAGGGGAAGCCGTGAATCTTCCCCCACACAATGTCACCCACCGCCACAGCGTGACCCTCTTCCGTTACGCACTTTGTCATGCTGCGTGTGTGAAGCCGCACCGTAAGCGGCGGCACAGTCTTGCAGTCCTCCCGCGAGGGTACAGACGATGAGGTTACGGACAGGTCTTCGCCTGGGGCCAGATCGCACAGCTCTGGTGAGGTGCCGTCAGAGCTGAACGACTTGGACTCATCTAGACTGTCGCTACTGCAGACTGACAGGCTAGAAGAATCCGCTTTACGCTTACGAAAATTGATGAGAAGGGTGAGGTCGCTGTGGCCTCGCTCTGCCTCCTCACCGGAACTCCCTGACCACAACTCCAGAGAGTTTTTGCCTTCGCCTGAGTCTTCAGAGTGGGGGAGGCATGGACCGGGCACCCTGGGGCTTCGTCTCCTGGTGCCACCTACAAGTTCTGCCTCATACTCAACCACACTCTCCTCACCCTCCCTCTGAGGGGGTCTCAAGCGGATCTTTGGAGAAGGCAAGTCCTGACCCACAGTTGTATAAGGCCTGGTTAGTTTGAGTTTGGGAATGGACACAGTGAGGCCAGACCTCGTGGCATCTAGAATGTGCCGTTGCTCCTTGGTGGGATCAGAAGGCGTCTTGCCGTTTTCTCCCACGCCATTCTGCACCAGTTGCTTGGGGCAGAAGGGCTTTACTGAACCGTGGACTCTTGAGGGGATCTTCATGACCTCCCCCTTGCCCTGCGGAGTACTGTAGGAGATCTTTATGACAGGACTGTGGGGGATAACGTCACCTCCGGGGAACTTCTCCCCTTCAGTTTCCCCCCTTTTGTCCTTCCTGAGGCGCTTGCTGTCAAGGCTGGTGCCATTTTCACGTCTCTTAGTGTCCTTGGTCGCAACTACATCCTCTTTCCTCGACAACTTAGAGGGGGTATCCTTGTCATCGCCATCTTCATCGCTCTGTAGTGCATTCTCTTTTCTAGAAGTCTTATTGTTGCTTATGCCATCTTTGCTGTCCTCATCACTATTCAGTGTGTTCTTGCACTTTTCACACAGTACCTGCCGTGGCCGCAGACGGATAGTACTCATGGTCATGCGGCCCGGCTCTCGCGTTCGCCTCTTCTTTCTCTTGATTGGTCGCGGAGGGGGCTGAGGTACCCATTGGCTGTAGCTGTGGCGCACCCATAAGGGCTGAGGGAAGGGGGCTCCTTCAAAATAAGGAGGGTAGGGAGTCTGTCCAGCTGGCACTGGTGTGGGTACGGGGCAGGGAAGAGGTGCAGTAGGTATGCTGCTTTCAGGAAGAGTGTTTTCATCCTTTGGTCTGTGTGATGCCTGGCTGGGAGATTTGGAAACCGGTTCCTCACTCAGAACTTCAGGGACTTCACAAGCGGGTTTAGCTATCGGGCAGTCACCGGGTTTTGCCGTGAAATCTGGTAGACAGAATAGCCCGGTCCTAAGATAAACAAGGGGGGGGGGGGGGCAAAAAAGCAACAACAAATGAATAACTGTGTCTCAGTGAGTTTCATTAGAGTGCTACAGTGAAGTCCATGCAAGCCAAGACAAACATTCTTGTTACACATGACAAGCATTTCTCAAATTCTTTAGTTGAGCAATTTCCTTCACAGGAACGATACTGTAATGCTGTGTGTGTGTGTGTGTGTATTTCAGCAGGTCAGATAACAGCACAAATCAAATGCTGTGCAGTTTCAATTAGACAAAAAGAGTACATAAAGCCTGTCCTATAAGAGGCCTACCAAGACTTTGAGTAGGAAAACCTCACTTGCACCACTCTCTCCCTGTCACCTGTAGGCTGAAAATTCTTTTCGTGTGGGGGGGTTAGGGTCTGCGAGCACCCAGGCGATTTATCTGCCCTGCTGCAATAGTATCGCTGACTCCCTTTGAGTGATTTTATGTGTTCTTTTTGGTACTCTGGGACCAGCAAACATGTCCAAAGAAGGCCCAACTGCCAAGGAGTCTTTGAGAGGTGGCTGGCAGGCAACAGTAACATGGCTGTGTTGCTTTAGTCAGGAGACAGCAGACAAAGAGACTACAGGATGCCCAGGAACCCCCCCTCCCCAACATCTGACTGAACAAAAACAATCCCATGAATCACTCGGGATTCAGAGATGTAGGGAAGGAGCCAGGAGATTTCAGTTTGTTTTTGCATCCGTGTCTACTCAGGGCTTATGTGTGGTGGGATTATTAATTAGTACACATTTGGGGAGCCTGTTTTCCTCCCCAGGAGAGGTAACTGGCAAGCACCTCTGAATAATAGTCTCTTGGTGCAACTTGTTCCCCCTCACCTTTTTTTATATGCGCCCCTAAAGCAGCCGAGTATTAGCCTTCATAATGATTGACACGGCACAAACACGGCTGCCTGTGACAGGGAACACGCAGTGCTAGTTAAGCACAGTACAAGGACGCCGCGCATGAACAGCCACGATTCCTCACACTGTTGCCATTTCACGTTGTGTACAGTGTAACTAAATGCAGAGACTGCCTGAATGATAGACCTGGAAGATTATATATATATATATATATATATATATATATATATATATATATATTAAAATAAACTGTGGGAGACAATGACAGGAAATGTATTTCCATGAGCTGAAAAGGAAGAAGAAGTCAAATTTTGTCAGTGACAAGGCCTGAAATATAGGCCTATTTTAAGTGATTCCAAGGACTGCCTTTTCCCATTTGGGTGGGTTATTTTCAGGACAGCTTGAGCTCTCACATGAAAAACTATCTAAGCATACTAAGGGGCAAAGCTGGTCAGATTCTGATTCTGGTAGTCTATAAATAGTCTAAAGCCACTGGCTTTTAAGGTACACAGCACCAAGAGCAACACAGGGCTTATGCATGTGACACGCACACCAAGAGGGCCAGATAAGACATGACACTGATACATGTCAAATTGTACATATGTGGGTTTTAATTTGAACTGGCTTGTGTTGTAATTAACTGACAAAGGAGGGTCTTTTCTTGTCAAACACAGAGCCTCAGATGGCCACTGTGTCTTATAAGAACCAGGTTCAAAGAAAAAAGCATTAGAGTTGTGATTCATCAAGTCCCACATGTGTCTTTATTGCCATTTTCCATTGTGTCTACACATGAAAAGTGACTGCTTCTACAGAGCTGTTTCTCATAACAGCTACTGTATTTCACATTATTCAGAGTGGAACATCACTCCAGAAAACTAGACACACAATGCAACACTGTCTGCATGTGGAAATACATCCAAACATAACTAATATAGAGAATACTGTTGAGGCAGGGCCTACCATTTACTGAAAACGTTTTAGCTGCTCTGTATTTGATTAGGCTAACAATAAGCTATAGATGAACCCATTGACATTAATTATTGTTCAAGAGAAGTCACTAACAATCTTTGTAGACACAGCCACTGTCTTGACATACAGTGTTTCACCATCGTGAAATAACGCACTAGACCGTTTCATTATTGGATAATATAAAATGAGTTTGCCATTAGCCGAGCAGCTAGCAGATAGCTTCCCTGTCAGCTACAATAACCTGAGCTACGAGTCTTTTGTATGGGAGGCCTGTATGCTAACAGCTAGCTTTGACTCGTTAGCATCAAAGGTAGATTAGCCGTTAGCTGAGTTTAGCAAATGAATTTCACACATAAATGTATAAAGACAACAAACCAAACGACACTCACTTTTTGTTGCAATCAAGTAATATCCCCGTGTAGCTCCTTTCTCGATAGGTCAGCGTCACCACCAGTGTATCGTTAACTATTTGATCGATAGTGACAGGTACCCGAGAGCCGGCCCGCAGCTCCTCGGCCACAGCCTCCATGTTTCCCGGCGTGAAGTGTCCGGCTCGGCGGTGCTCGATCCCGGCCAAGGGAGCCACGGTCGCGTCGGCCAAAGATCCGTCTCCCCTTCGCTATTGGAGCAGGAGGCTACACCAGGGCATAAAATGACGCCATCACCCCCACCAAGTCAATTACAACAGTACTGCCACCGCTGACATCACGCTCTCTGTGCTAGAGGAGCAAAAATCTCTCAAGACAAGGCCTACCCTTTCTCTGTCTCACTTTGACTTGTTTGATGCTATTCATTAGTGAGGACTTTACCTCGGGGATGCCTCCGCTTTCCACATCGAGAAGCTCATTTCGCTCTGCTCCAAACTTATACTACCATTACACTTGAACGTGGAAAAAATAAGATGCATTTTTTAAAATATGTTGAAAGCATTACGGTCGTAAAAATTGACGAAATGGGAGATAAATATGAGCGCCATTTAAATATTAATCTTAAAATACGCAGCCAATAATCTTAACTGCAATGAGATATTTGATAAAAATGCCCTTGAAATTCTCTAATTTGGCACTTTACCTGCTGTAACCCTCCTCTATTATTGTCTTATATATACGACAGGCTGATGATAAAGGATGGATGAACTGAGCTTTATTTGAACATTTCTAATTAAGTTCCCTAAAATAAGACTTGTGTGGTGGAACCTGAGTTTTTAATATCTGGTGAGACGTGTAACATTTAACAGTGGATAAGCTTCATTTCACACAGTGAATATGTAGCAGCACTATATTTAGTTTTCAAGTTCAACAGAAAGAAAGAAAGAAAGAAAGAATCATACTATGGAAAATTTCACTTTCCAAGTGACATTTACTTTTAAGAAATGAGCATTACAAAGGTGAAGAGATCAGTGTTGACAATTCATTGAGTATGAATTCAATACCACAAAACTCCAACAGCAGGAATTTGACAGACATCATAATCTCTGTCACTTCTCGAGGAAACTCTGCCAGGTGTCCTCTGTGTAGGAAGACTTTTCAGGATCGCGTCCCCAAACTCTCCTCTTCTCTAGAAGACGAGTCTGTAACTTCCTCATCTGGGAAGAAACAAACAAGACAAAAAAAACAAAACAAAACAAATTCAGATCAATAGCCTGTGAGGTCAATATAGATGTGTGAAGAATGAAGTATAGGTCTGACCTCTGCCACATCTTTCTCTGCTGATGCCATCTGCTCTGTGGTCGTGCCCCTGGGATTCCTGCGTCTCTCCTGCATCTTCTCAACAAGGGCACTGATCTGCCGCACCAGCTTATAAGATGATCTGGGGGGGGGGGGGGGGCACACAGGTCACGGGTCAAAATTTCATACCGAAAACCAAAATATTTGGATGCTTTCAGGGTCAGTGTATCAGAGCCTTTATATTTGGGATAAAATGGTTTAAAGCAGCCAACCTGTGACCGGCTCATTCAGATTTATTCTATCAATAAAAGCAGAGAAGTCTAAGTTGTACTATCTAATCTGGTTGATCTTATTTTTAGGCACAATGTTGCTCAAGAAGAACAAAAGAAACTGCTGGTTTTGTCATGAGTGCACATGCTCTCATTGTCCACTAGGTGTCTCTAGCTTTCTACCTGCATCTGCATGGCCATTCTAGACCATGCAAGATACCGCTTGGTGGATCCATTTATGCCTTAAGGTGTGGACAAAGACCTGGTCTCTGCAGGCCTACAGGATCAGGATGTTCAGCATCACTGCTGAAACTGTACACACTAAATGTCTGCAATATTACAGATACACTATGTACATCATGTACAAGTATTCATCAGGTACACTGCTGAGATGACTTATTAAATCTGCACCATTACAAAGGAGCTGATGGAGATAAGGCACAAGCATTTACATTTTAGGGAGGGATTTTTAAACTTTGAGAAAAGTCAGATGTTGATTGTGCAAACAGGGCTGCAACTGAATATCAGATAGATGCACATTCAGTGCTACCAGTCCTACTGACGTGACAAATTTAAAAAGCATTCTTTGCCAATGACGCAGCAGGTCTGAGTCTAATTCTTATACTGGCCAAGATTCCAGCATGTTATGTACTACTTTTTTTTTTTGATCACTCAGAATTCCCATTTACTTGTCATCGTGAGACTCTGTGATGAACATGGCTGGCGTCTGAATCCGAGGGGAATCGCTGCTGTCCTCTACATCAGGTTTTGAATCGGCTTCTGCTTCCTGCAACAGAGAAAATGATGTTCATCATCACGTACAACAGTACTTTGTTGTAGAGTGCAGCGATGTTGTGACATATACAAACAGCCTACATTTTTCAGTGAATATTACACCGATGCTGCTTGTTGAACTGAAATATTATGAACTGCTCCTCAGCTGCATGCATGGAAATGCTGCTGACAGTCAAATTACTCAAAACCATCCATCTGCATTGTGTACAGTTTGTGCACGGCTGCACGTATAAATCAGCTTTGATAGCTATATGTTGCTGCTGTGTGATCACTGATGCAGCACACTCCATCACAGGTGCTGGCATCTGTTGCTGCCTTCAACAAGCAACTACCTGAGAAGTCATTCACCGGCATCAAAATGTTTTATCTTGTAGTCTTTTCATATTTATTGTCATCGCCTTCTACCCAGTGTGACAAAGGTGGTGCTGTACTGCCCCCTTGTGGCTGGCAGGTTGACAGGTGTAAATTGAGGTGATTTATTCCACACGTACCTCTCGTTTTCTTTGTCTTTCATGCTCCTTCTGCTTGCGCTCAGAGAATTTTTTCTTCTGTGTGATCTTGGCTTGTGTGCGCCACTTCTGAAGGGTCTCTTGGCTTCTATGGGAGAGCCAGACAACAATACACTGTCATAGATCTATGTCAAGCAAAGCGGTTCTTGGTGTATTGTGTGTGTCTAAATGGTTGCAAAGAGGTCTGTAAACATTGATTATTCTTTACATAGTGGACATAATATGGATTTCTTACCTGGGCAAATGCCAATGAAACACAACATCACCCTACTTTATGAAACAACATGCTGTCTCTATCTTTGGTGTTACCTGGCCCAATGTAATAGTCAGTAGGGTATTTATTATGTTGAACTCTTATAGCAGACATACACTTACTTCTTTTTCTGCTCGAGAAGAGCTTGTTTCTCTTTTCTCCTTTCTTCTGGACTCCTCCAGGTTGAAACAAGCAGGGGGAGCTCGGGAATTATGCCAGCCTTGGTGGTGGTTGCTTTTTTACTGACACATAAATTGAAACAAAATGCTTTATTTTTATTGCTCTCCTGAGCTCTGAGTCCCAGTGGAGACAGCCTGGGAGATTTTTATCACTTGGTCTCCTCTGCAGAGAATGTCATTAAGAAGTCTTTTGCTATCATTTTTTTTCTTTTTTTTTTTTCTGAGGCACCATACCATATACTTGGCCCTTCACCACAACTCGAAACCTCAGCACAAAAGTTATCTACTGAAACAAAACTAATTCACCTCCTCTGTGCTGCTGTTAGATAGACAATAACACTTTTAAATGTCATTGCACAGTGTGTCTGAAAAGGTGAAAAATGATTCCAGCCCAACAGGTATTTGTTGTTGAGTGTATTGTACAAAGACAGCAACATGAGAAATTATATCATATATATATAATATAATTATATTCTTTTTGATATCGCTGACACAGAAAAAAATATTTTACTAGTGCAACTCACCTGGCTTTCAATACCTCATTTCCAATACCTCATATCTGTCTCCATTAAACATAGAGCTAAAGCCAGCAGACGGCTCGCTTAGCTTAGTCAGTTTAAAGAACAAAATCTATTTAAAAATGACAACGTGTGACTATTTCTTGGCCAGGACCAGGTGTCAGGCAACTCCACTGGTCCATCCCAAGAAATTGTATGGCCCAAAACCCCCTCCAGAAAATTGCCATTTGTGCAAAGTATTATTCATTTAATTAAATAATTTGTGAGCTTTAGAGGTACTGGAAGGCAGATTTTGTATCCTTTGGACAGAGCCAGGCTAGCTGTTCCCCTTGATTCCATTCCTCGCTTCATATTCAATGTACAGAGATTAAATATTGTATCAATCTTCTCTAAGAAATCACCTTATATCCCCAAACAAATAATTTTCTCTCAATTTTTCAGGTGTCTTATACTTTACTTACCTTTTGATAACAGGGAGAAGAGGTGCCTTTGCGTTTCTATCGCTCTGTGCTGCTGAGTCCAGCTCAGCTTTGTCCAGCAGGATCATCTTGTTTTTGAGTTCCCTGAATCTCTGCAGCTCCTGCTCATCCACCGAATCATCCTGCTCCTCCATACTGGATCCCATCAGCTCTGACAGCTGGAGCTTCTCCACCTCTGGCAACTCTACCAACGAAACAACCATGGCAGCCACAAGTATAATGTGTGGGGGCAGCTAACACTGGCAACAATCATTGCTGTCTACAGCTGTAGTGGTTGGTAGAAGCACATGATGAGAACTGGTTGAAAATTACTCATAGAGTTATTTTCCAACTGCAGTGAAGACATGCCAGATTTTTACAGACAAATTTACATAACTAATAATAACAGATAAAACACTAATTACATATTGAATATGTGGCCAGCAAGTTTTTACTGAATTAAGAAAATAAAGGGTGGAACATTAATATTTACCCACGTGTATGTTGTAGGATAATTTGAAACAAACAGGCTAAACACTCGATGTTATCGCAGCTTAAAAAGGCTGATGACAATGCAATATGTAAATGAATAATATATATCCAAATCTGCTAAACTTATACTCTAAGGAGATTTCCCCCAGGAGACCGGAACCCTGCCTATGTTAATACTCTTGTAGGCAGGGAGATAAATCGTTTGATTGAGGGGTTTGGCTCTGCTCATTGTGCAGCAGCAGCCTCTCCTGTGGAGGGCTGTCTTGGGCTTCTCACAGTGATTACCTCCAGACAGTGCTTAGTGACAGAGAGCTCCTGTTTAGAGCCCACAGGTTATCGATCATTTTCATCTGGCTAAAAATATTACAGCGCTGGAACAGAGGGGGGGTAAAAAAAAAAAAAGAAAAAAAAAAAGAGTCAGCCGAGTGGCACGCGCCGTCTCCAAGGCAACAGAAGTCACACCAGTGAAGTGGTACCAGGGCAAGGAGCTATTTTTGTGGCCAGCCATCCTATCTTTGACAAAAAAGAGCAGATGGCTCGAACGCACGTGCATACTGAATGACTCGCTGCTGCATTGTTCAAAGTTAAGGTGCCTTTGCTTCACCTGGGGTGGTCTTCCTTGTGCTAACGGGTCGATTAGCCAAAACAGTCCTGAGGTATTGGAGGATGCCCTGGACCCCCTGGTTCACAATGTCTCGTGGAGGGAAACTGATAGGGCAGTCCCTCAGATGCAGGCCGTTGAGGGTGATCACATTTCCTGGGAAAAGGGAAAAATAAAGAATCCCTTGGAACTATGTTTACAGGTTACACATTTTGCATTTCACTACAATCAAGATTAATTTACAATGAGTGTGTTATTAGAGGAATCTTACATATTATATATACTAATTGCAAACATTAATGTATTATACACGCAAGGAACAGTGTATTAGTAATAATTTTAGTGTCAACAGCTAAGAGAGACGCAAAACATTTGAAACCGTGTCGTGTATTCTTTCTGTTAACAGATACTAGTTATTCATTGCATGTAATCTGTACGCATCAAAAATATAAACACAACACTCTTGTTTTTACTTTGTTGAAGTAAAAGATCGAAGACTTCTATACAAACAAAAGGTTTAATTTTCTCAAATTTTGTCGACAAATGCCACACCTGTCGGGCGGACGAGCCAACAAAGCAAAGCAGAACATTGATTTGAACTAATCTGTGAACACAGTTTGAGATAAGTAAACCTTTTGTGTGCATAGAAGAAGTCTTGAAGATCTTTCACTTCAAGTCATGAAAAATAGGAGCAAAAACAAAAGTGTTGTGTTTGTATTTTTTTGCTGCTAATGCGCCTTATTAAAACTAGTGAAACATAAGGACAGGTTGTTATTTGAAAGGACAGAGACATGAACTGAACTGAACTTACCTAACTCTGGTGGAAGTTCTGAGATGGGATTTCCTTCCAGGAGTAAAGTTTTCAGAGATCTACATGAATGAAATTATAGATTATTACATGATTGCAAGGGCTGAGAGCAGAACTCTAAAATATAAAAGAATCTTATTTAAAGATATTCTGAAACATATTGTACTCCAATGGATGCCGAGGGGTTTGGATTCAATCAGCATGCATTTCAAAGAGCAGTTGCATAAGTGACCTACCTGTGCAAGCCAATTTCGGCAGGGAGTGATGCAATTTGGTTATGTCTGAGGTCCAGCCACTGCAGGTTAGGCAAGCTGATGAACAATGAACCTGGGATACTGGATATCTGGTTGCCTCCAAGATATAAATACTGAAGATGATAAAGAGAACAGTTTGAATGAACAGACATTGCAGAAGAACAAATTATACTGAGATATAAAATGTTGCTTGAAAAACTGCTGCAGCAGATGTAGGTAGGTGGGCAGAGGTTGACAAATGCACAGTGAAGTCCAAACTGACCTTTACTGAGCTATTTCTCAAAACACTTTCTGGAACATGTTGCAGCCTTGTTCTGCTCAGAGACAATATGTCTGCTGAATAATATTTAGGGAGCTGCTGTGGCTCAGCATCCTCAGGCGGAATGAGGGGGGCCAGTGGTTTGACAACACTGTCCCTCAAGACGAGGCTTAGCTGCTGGTCAGGAGCCTCCACCTCCGCCTCCTCCTCCTTCTCTGGGGAAGACATTGTGGAGGTGATGCGGATATATTCCGTGTACACAGACTATTGTTCAGGGTGTTCAAGTGTCCTTTTGCACTGTGTCCCTGTGTCTGAAAATAAACAAGTTCGTGTAAGTTTCACATTCAGTGGACAGGCTACGTCTAAAGAGCAGACTTATTTTACGTGCAAAGACGTATTAGCTATTCATCCACTGCTGCCGCCCAACGACAGTTAACAATAGCAAATACAGGTCAACTACTGTATAAACGACACAATAGCTTACCTGCTATTTCAACAAACATATTCGTAAAGTGTCAGCGTGACTCAGTGTCTTCTTTTTTAAACGAACAGGTTGTAAAACAGAACAGGAAAAACGTGATGCTAACTTAGCCAACTAACCGCCTCACGAATTTGACGGCGTAACTATGGTAACGGGGGCAACACAAACTACGGTGACTGTCCACGTGCAAACAAGACGAGCTGTATGCATGACGTATAACCAATGACAGTGTAAAGAGGTATCAACCAGTGTTTTTGTTAAACATTTAAAACGTATTAGTAAAATGTTAAATCTACGCGGACTGTATGTCACACTTTATAATGCGCACTATTGTTACAGAGCAGCAACAGGAGCAAATAAACCTACAAAGTGTTAAATCCCCTTTCCCCCTCAGTGATTCGGCCGGCACCACCCACTCATCTTCTAATGTGATTGTGTGGAATAATTCACTCAGGCTTGTTTAGGCTGAAGGAGAGCAGCAGCAGCAGCAGTTTTCTGCTACTAACAAGCGATGGAAGCCCTCCAGTTTAGACTGAGCTATGCTGGCTTCACCTACAGAGGATACTCCTTATGTGTTGATATGCATGACAGTCTGTGATACACAGCTACGTCGACTACAGTCACTGGCCAGAAACTGTCACACTACTCTAACAACTGTCAAGTCTGTCAGAATACCAGGGGCGCGCTTCCGGTTGGGGTTTTCAATATAAAAGTCTTGCTCGGCAAACTGTAAAAGTACAGGCGCAAAGATGAAACTACACCGGAAGGGCTTTCTAAAAGATATGAATCAAATGTCTTTCTTTTTTTCTGTTCCGTTTTTCTATGTGTCTACAGTGTTTTCATTTTAACAGACACCGCTCTCTTGCATATGTCAAGACATTTAGTCGTTAATAAATTAATTTTGTACGTCAGATGTGTATTTCTAATTACTAAGTGCATCACCCAAGTATGTGCTACACTTGTTGGTTGAGGTGGGTTTCCTCCCTTCACTGTAAGCGGTTTGAGTATCTAAGATAAAGCAGTATATACATTGAATCAATCCACTAACGAGACTACACAATGTAAACTCTTCAAATTAATTTATTCAGTTAATTTATCAATAGCCACACTGCACCAATTACACATAAATGATGCCACTACAGTCATTACCAATTTGAGGCGACTGCAGCGCTTCGAGGGTCTTTCCGTGCTTTTATTTTTAAGGTAAAACTCGCCGACTTCCTGTTTTCCTTCAGCTAGCCGTGTCTAACTCGACGCAGTCCCTACTCTCAGCACCGACAAACATAAGTCTCTCGGTTTTTGCTGGCAGGCTCCGGAAGACAACTGAACACACAACCAGTACCGAGTGATTGTATTTACCTCCAACAGTAACAAACCGAGCAGTCTCTTCTTTTTCAAACATTTTGCGGTGCGTCCGCCGCCTGCTATTTGTTCTCCCCGGGTTCAGAGAGACTTTAAGTCGCGGTGCTCCCAAATTGTCGGCAGTATAAATCACGGATTAAAAAAAAAGCGAAATAACGGGCACGTTTTTTTTTTTTTTTTTTTTTGGGTGAAATGTACGGTTATGATTACTGTCTTTTGAGGAGGGTGTCCAACACAGAGCTGTAGTTTCTCTTCAAGAGGCGAGGAATGCAATCTGAGCATCAATGTTTCACTGGGGCAAGTGGAAGAAGAGGATGGGAGCCAATAGTTCTTCTAAGAGACCAGTTTTCGACGAAAAGGAAGATGGTAAGTGATGGAAAAGTACTTATATATATATTTAAATATAACACACTTCATAACTTGTAGCTCAGAGTCTTTACTGTCTTTATTTACGCTATCTTTCAAGTTAGCACTAGCTTGTAATATTGCGTTATGCTACGAAGTTGTCAAAGTTTGTAGCATGAATTTACATCCTGACAGACGAACACTGTCGCTGTTACTGTCACTGGAGTTTATCCTAACAGACTGTGTGTGTTGCCTTCGTTTAACAAAGCTGTTTTTGTGTGTTTCGGACACGTTGAAGGCGTCGAGCCCAACTTCCTAACAGACAGCTAATCTATCTGTCACTTTTATTAGCACAGAGGCGTCGATAAAAGAGTCAGAGTAACCTTACATTTGTGTTTCCATCACACCCAGTGACGCCTACATAACGCTCAGTGACAGCCCGTCCACCGGAGCCTGTTTGTCCTGATCAAATGAAGACACAAAGTGTGGCACTGCCACTCAGTCACAGTGAAATATGTTCTCACACAGTGAGGACGAGACTCTTTGAAGTGTGCACTATTTGAAGACAGATAGTTAATTGCATAATTAAGACAAGATTAGTGTCATGCATGGAAGTAATGTTAATTCATGATCTCTTGTCACTAAGCCTCCCTGTAAGCTCAGCACTGAATCACTGAATCTTGTGTGATAGACTACAGAAATCCTGCATTGGTACGGAGCTATAATCAATGTGCTGGACAAGTTGCAGGAGAAACTTGAGTGAATGGGGTCATTTCACTGCAGGGATGTGGTCATATGGCCTCTCTCTCTCTCTCACACACACTCTCTCCCTCTCCCTTCTTCTCTGTGTGTGTGTGTGTGTGTGTGTTCAGTACACTTTCCTACATAAAAGGGTAACCCAATTAAGCTTACAGCATTTTGTCAGTAGCCTTCAAGTAAATTGTGCAGCTCTAATTCACATTACTATAGGGGAGTGGAAAAGAACAGGCCTTACAGCCTTAAGTGCTATGTTTTCTCACCCCTCCAGCAGTTGATCAAGGCCACATTGGTCCATATATATTAAGGTTTAGAGAGTTATCCTTGGCTGGGCTGTATACATTTCTGCCTCGATAGATGTTCTGTGCGATTAAAGGAGAAACCTTGAGGCTCAGGGCTGTCAAGGCTGAGGTCCTCCAGATACTTCATGAGAGCGTCTTACATATGAGCCCAGTATCTACATGCCAGTTTTGTTGGCCGATATTGGCCTATCACAGATATATCAGTATCTGCCTATACGTTGTCTAACGTGCTGAAATGAAAACTTATTTTTACAGGACATAATGCAGGAAAAGATGCTGATTATGTTCTATTTATGATGTTTTTAATGTAGAGTTATTTAGAATTCTTAAATTCAGTGCACTGATGTCATTTTGGACTGTAAAGTTTATGGTTAAACTGTCAAACATGCTTCCTCCATTACATATCTGTGTCAAGTGTTTGATAACCATGTTTGATCATTGCAAAAATGTGTGTTTATTTATATAAACAAAAAATACAGAACACTGTACAGTGAATTTGAACTTCAGAACCTTCAGGGAGGAATTATAAATTACTGATGGCTACTAGAAATATTTACATCTGCTGTCAAAGTAATAAATAAAACAATGATCTGGTAGATTAGAATACAAGGTGGTGCTCCTGACTTTGCTGCTGTTTTTTTGCAGGACTTTTTGTGTATTTAGAGCTCTGTTTTTATGAATTCTTTCTGACAAATTTTCACATCATGGCATCAAAGTTTTTGCATCATAATGTGATATTGACTTATATCTCGATATCAGAATTCTTTGCTCCCTAGTATTGGCATCGGTGGGCCTCTGTCTAACATAATATAATTTTACCAGGTGTCATTTTCCTCTCATCATTATGAGGCAGGTGCCACTTACGCATGACCTGAAAAACCCTAATAACTGCCGCGCTTCAGTTTCACTTTCCGCCCGCTCTGTGTCAAGAGACAGTGCGGTTGCATCACCAGCGTCACCGTGCTCATCATACCTGCCTTTGTCACAACCGCTATCATGATGCGCAGATTGAGGAGCACTCTGCTCTCTGCTACAAAGATGCGTTTGATGTTATACGATGTTGTTATTAAAGGATGTACTCCAGAGTGTGTCCCCCTTTTGTGCAGGGACGAACACACTCCTCTGCTGCACACGCACAGTTTGTATGGAGTAAAGTGGAAGGAGGCCACATACCCGTTGAAAAGAGACAACTGACAACGTCAGTGTGATCACCTTGAACACTTGTGAAGCGCTGATTCTGCACAGTGTACAGTCTTTGAAAAGCAGTCGCTTCTCTTTTCCCCTGTTCATCTTTCAAAGAGCTGCCGAGCACTGATAACAGTCTGAGCAAACCATGGCACACTGCATTGTGGATGCTGACTTAAGACTCTCTCGCAGCCTGTCAGGTCTCATAGAAACAGTATCTGTTGGCTTCTTGGAAAACAGCATATGGCCTACATTAGGCAGTAATATTAGAACGGGGTTTGGCTCAAAAGGCTGCAATAATCAAGCGGTCAGGTTGATGTCCAGGCGTAGCTGCCAAAAGGGCTTTTTTGGCAGATAGTTTGATTAGCAAAGGAAGGCTGTGGAATTGATTGAGGTGCACATCCTGCATGTTTCTGCACTGAGACTCTTTGACAACAACATCCAGGGTGAGAAATAAATTCATGAAAGTCACAGTGCTAGATTTAGCGTTTAGCATTTAGCCTGTCTTTAATCGTCATTTGAAAGAGGTCTGTTCTTTCTCTCTTTGGCTGCTCAATCAAAGAACGGCGCTTGATAAATTTCAGATGCTGTACAACATGAACATCACTACACTTGGCCAAGAGATAGTTCAGCACATAGCCACCCGTTGAACCACACTGTGTCAGAGCCAGGCTAGCTGTTTCAGCTGGCGGTGGCTTCATATTTACCACAAAAACGTGACATGATATCGATCTTCTCATCTAACTCTTGGAAAGAAACTCTGGTCAAGCACCTTTGTCGCTGATTTTATATGTAAATGAACTCAAACAGACTTAAAAGTGAAGTTCTTCCCCTTATAATTTTAGAGACCTGAAGAGATACAGCCATGCAGATCATCCACTCAGATGTATCTTGTGTCCCCTTAGGGAGGTCCTGACTCCTCAGTTGGAAACCACCGTCCTTAGTGAATAATGATGAAGTGTGAGCGGCTGTGTGTCCAGAGTACAGCTGCCCCACTTATCGATTCATTGTTTAAGACATTTTTCAGACAGAAATATCAAACGATTGCTTCATTGCTAATTTGGAGTACAAGCACAAGACATCACTCTGGACTTTGGTAACTTCTGGTGGGTCCACAGTTTGTAAAATTTCATGGACATAATGCTCCATGAATCAGTTGGGATAATGATCGGTAAATGAACAAATAAAGCAAGAAAACATCACAACCATTAATTGCAGCCCTAATGTAAATGAGTTGTTAACACAGTAGGAGCTGACTGAGTGAGTGTATAACCAGTTTAACCATTAGCCAGGCTCCACACAAAGGAGCACTTCACTCTCTCCAAGTCCTCATCTGAAACTTGGAACGGCACTCGCTTGTCGCTTTTTGAAAGAGGGCACTTGTTGTGAACGTGCTACAGTGTTCAGGAGAGAGTGCAGAATTGACAAACGCTTGCTTTAATTGAGCATGAGCACACACTCGGTGTTACTTGTTATTTTTGCTCCAAAGGATTTACAAAGTCTTCCGAATGTGCGCGTGATCATGCGTGCACGACATGCTCTTAATTGTGTTGTCTGTTTATTGTGTTGTTACATTGTTGTGTGCATTTGATCATCCTTGTTAAGCCAAAGGCAAATTTCCACTTCTGTGGACGATAAACTTCTATTCTTTGTGTAGGCATGCGTGTGTGTGCCTGAATGTCTGAGGGTGTGTGTGACTGCTCTTCCCGTCAAAGATAAGTGTATGAGGCAATGGAGGCAGATTTGGCTGAGGATAAAGATAGATGCAGAGAGAGATGGCTGATTACTTGCACTGAATACTGAGGCTCTTTCATCTCTCTTACATACTCTCAATTTCTCTCTTTATTCAACTCAACTTCATGGCTGCCTGCAGCTACTGGCCTCTTGCCACAGCAGAGTGCGGCCATAATTGGCCTTAGGAGTAAGGCAGGAGGAGGGGAATACTGTCCTGGTCATATTGCAGGATCATCTGATCGCAGAGTGAGGCTTCTGTTCAGTGGAGTATTTCCCTTGAAGCCTTTAATGCTCGTGATCAAATGCACAGCAACAGTTTCCAAAGCGCCAAACTGTCATCACTCCGAAATTATGATGATTTTTCTGACCGATATTGATATTTATAATACAATTATTTTCTATAAATTAAACCACTTAGGTGTGGTCGACATAGCATCATCACAACCTTCTTTTATAAAATCAGATGAAACTAGAAATGCCCTCTTTTTCTGAAGAAAATTCACGTTCACGTCTGACACTTTGCAGCCGAGCAGTTGAAATATCTGGATACTGAAAGACTTGAAGTCGAAGTGACAATTAAAATACAATTACTAAAAGGAGTTGAAATGGCAGTGAAGTGCTGAAATATGTTAAAGTTGCAGTGTCAGTGCAAGCCCCGAGTAAAGTCGACGTATCAGTCGAAGCAGTGAGTGTTCTTCAATTCCTTTCAACGCTCAAAACCGAAAGTATTATTTAGCTGAAGTTCAAGCACTGAAAGGTTGAAATGTCAGTCAAAGTGTGATTGCTCGAAGTGGCACAACTAAAAGAAATGAATCCCGGGTTAATTACATAAACTGAAAGATGCCAGTTAAAGCGGCAGCTTAAGTGTAAGCACTGGGAGTAATTGGAATAAATTGAGTATGAACAGCTAATTTATTTATTTTTAGTTCAGAGATTGATGCGAGACTTGAAAGGGGTTGAAGTGTAAGCGTTAAAAGGAGTTGAGATGTGTTTAAATGAGAGTGTAATCACTGAGAGCAGATGGACTCTTAGTTAAAATATGAGAAATGAAAGAACTGAAAGTGTCTGTTCATGTGTAAACACCAAAGACAAAAAACTGAAACTGTCATTTGTAGAGATGAAAGCAGCTGAAATGTCAGTAGACCTCCGACAAAATTTCAAATTTTCTGTAGAAAGATTTGTCCAGTTTAGTTCAGTCAGAAGTTGTCACATCTGAGGTAAACATGACACTTCTCAGTAATATTTCATTACAATAATTACATTTAAAAGCTGTGTTCTGTTTGTATTTAACAGCTACATAGTCGGACTCATCCTGTCATAATGACAGACTGCTGGTAAGTCTGACAGTGTTTTTACATCTCACTGACTGCACCTTCTGTTACTGTTGACAGCTTCGCACAGGCCTTTTACACAGCAGTCATTTCGACTTGTGATAGTTGGAAAAGTACAGGTGTCACTAATACTAACATTATTGGTGGTGCCGTTCTGTTCAATTGTCACAGTGAGCCGTGACGGTGTGACAGTGAGCCAGCATGCACGATACCTGGATCCTGAAACTGAAGCAGCTAAATGGAATTCAGCCATCATTCATTTATACACTTTTTCTTTCCTACTGTGGTATATCAAAATGTCTTCCATGCTTGTGATCATGTTGTAAGGGTGGATATTACTTTTTCCTGATCGGTTGCTTTTTCATTTTGGAACACATTTTTCAGAAACCCACTTCACGGTGCCTCTCGTCTACTTTTCGTCCATCTCTCCGTCTGATGTAACATTGTTTGCTTCAGGTGATGTGCAGGTGATGACAGCTGTAGCAGCTCTATTGCCAGAGCGAAGGAGTCTTCAAAGAGATGAACTCAGCTTGATGCTGAGGTGACAACAGAGGGGAGGAAGGTCACTCATGCTTGTTGAGGTGTGTGTGTGTGTGTGTGTGTGTGTGTGCGCGCGCGCAGGGAAAAGGGATTAGGACAAGGAGGATGCAGTTGAAGTGGCTTTGGTAAGGTGTGTGTGGCTTCTCTTTAGACCTACTGATTGTTTCGCCTGAACTTTCGGCTGTTTTTGTCACCATATTTGCACTTCCTCATCCTCTCTGAAGGGTGTAAGCTCGGAGAGTTTTATTGTTGACCGTAAATCGGCTTGTCTTTGTCATGGGAAATGAAAGACTGGAGTGATAAGAGGGGCATCTAATAAAGCAAACAAAACTGTTACCTGTAGGCACCCTCGCAGCAGTAGTGAGGTTAGTTCAATATTTGGCTGTCTAGCCATACAGTTCTTTTATTGAGAAATATCTGCTTTCAGTATTCAGTTCATTCCCGCTGCTTCAATTACTGAACTAGATTCATGACAGAGGGAAGAGACGCAGGACTCTTGCTTAGCCAGCTCCTGCGGGAAACCTGAATGAAACTGTAAGTACATTTTCACTGTGCTCACGCTCAGGCAACCTCGTAGCAAATGAGGAGGATCGAAGAGGATAAAGACTCGGATGGCAAATCGCAAAGTCAACACAAGTTGCTTGACAGACTGACAGATGTAAACTCTCTGTAGTTTGTAATCCCATTCAATACACAGGCGTGTGTGTGTGTGTGTGCGTGTATGGGTGTGTATGTGTAGTATCTGACTGTGTGGGGAGGCCTCTGTGCAGTGTAGTGAGACAAACCCTGGGCTTCTACATTTAATTTAGCAACCAACCCAGATATTATTGCCCATGGAAACCAATTAAAACCAGTTTTTGGATTATCTCGGCGCTCTCTCCGCTATGTCAAAGTTGTTTCAACTTTAAAGAATAGCAGTCTAACTGGTTGGCTATGTGTTTTTGCTCTAAACTTTTAAGTGTAAAGGCTTTACCGTTCTGTCTTTCATCTGTAACTGACTGATTTCATCAGCTGTTGCTTAGTGGCTAATTACACTCACATTAGCGTCATGAAATAGTTTGATATGTCGTCTCTGGCTGACTTTTAACACTTTTTATATACATTTTAAAACCTTGTGAAAGGAGTCTGCACAGACATGAAGACTAGAAAAAAATGAAGCTAAAGCTATATGTGACAGGGAAAAAGTTAGCACCTTAAACATTTACTGTACAAGACATTGAAATGAGGCAAAAGCATCGTTTTCAACAGCTAGTTAGTCCAAACCAAGCGGCAAGGTCCGTGGCTGTGAAGTGAAGCCACCACAGAAGTGCCGAAACTGCAGTTCCTTGAATGGCCACTAGAAGCTGGCTACAGAACGAGTCAATCTCCATAAGGCCCCATGTTAAAATGTCCAACTTCACAGCAGAAATAAATGTGTACATCCTGGTACAAAAAACAGTTTTGGTCTCTATAGCTAATTTCACTGTTCATGACAACTGTACTGAGGGTGAATTTTTTTTTTAACTGATTTAAGTTATGCATAATTAACAGCATGGCTGCTTTGATTGACAGGTAAGTGCTATTACAGATGGCTTGTTTTAGCACCCAGGTGTCATTCAGCCCTCATCAGGTCTGCCAAAGAGCCACGTCTGTGCCGATATTTTGATTAGCCCGGAGGCGGCAGAGGCAGGACTGCCAACATGGTGACAGCCAAAGCCAAAGATTTTGAGCTTCCACTATTCAGAAATCTGTGGGTGTCGTCATGGATACACCATCCATGTTTTATACTGTCAATGGTCCTAACTAACTTGTTTCTCTGAGGTAACATTGGCTGGGGTTGCTGGACTCTAAGCTTCCCCACATCTCTAAGAATAGTGGGACTGAACTGCTAACCTTAGCCTAAAATCTAATTGGATTCCGGTCTAGCTTCCAGTTCCAATGATTTATTGATCTATATGATGATACAATGTGGTAATAACTTCTTCAAAGTAATAATCAGAGTAGTAGAAAGTTTTTTTAATATCAGAAAAGCAATCTACTTAGATCCCCATGATTGCAAAATTGAGCAAACTTTGGAACTTCTAATGGAGTCATAGCGTTTTCTTTTATAGCCGTCCGTCTGAGATTTGATTTTTTTTTTTCAGGAGGCTATTTGTAACTGCGAGAATGAGGTCAGAGGAAGGTGACTCTCTTCCTCACATGACTGTGAGAGGACAGGACAGGACTGCCAGCCCGTTGGCTGGCCTCTTTGATGTCAGAATACCAAACCACCCACCACCAGCAGACTTCTTTATGCAGAGCTTTGAGCTCAACCGTGTTGCCAGAGGGTTTGTCACACTCATTACGTCTACATGGACACAAAACGGAACAAGGTTATTGAGAAGAATCAGGTTAAGAAAGGAAATCAGGGAACGTGTTTGCATCTGTGCTGCTTGAAAAACCAGCATTTACATGCAATTTCTACCCTACCCCCAATTATATTTTTTAACCAAGAGCTTTGATTTTATTACTTTGGACACAAGGATTCACAGCTATAAGTTATAATTGTCCCTTTTCATCCACTGTCTGAAGTCTTGGTCATGCACAAGTGCTTTTTTTAAAACGCAGTAAGAAACCTGTCAGCTTCTCCAGCAGCAACTAGCCATGTTAACCATACTACTCTTTAATCCCTTTAACCCCCAATTAAGAGTTTCCCTAACAGTAACCAGTTTACTCATGCGCATGCAATCACACTGACTCACTGGTGGCACACAAACACACACATCCATAGTTTCATTCTGGAGATACTCTATAGTGAATGGCCGCTGAAATGTGACACTATTACATCTGACAGAAGCTCCTCCTTTCCAGCTGCCCGCTACACCCCGAGGGAGTGTGTATGCAAACAAACCTCCTTCACTGCGTGGATCTATAAAAACTGCCATGCTGCCACTTACAGGTGTCGAAAGAGACGCGTCTCGGGCTGATTTCAAAGAGTGCTGTGTAATAATGTAGGGTTTTTCGAGAATTAGGTTTGGGCTGCGGCATCATATGAGCACGCACCTGACTGGTGAACTGGATATACAGCTCTGGTGCTTGCTTGTCCTAAATACCTGTGAGGACTAATAGAAGTCAGGTGTATCTGGGCCAGAACACGATGTGTCCTGCCTGCCTCGGAGCTGCTAAGGGAAAAGAACTAGGGCACAGTGTCCATTTCCTCTCACCTTAAACACACACTTAAAGGCAGAGTCATACATGTCAGGCTGTAAAGTATTCTACCTCCTCCCATAGTTGGAGAACAAAGCTACAGTGTTGCTTAAATGAAGCATGATCTTCTGATTAATACAGCATACACTGACCAGCCACACCATTATGACCACTGACAGGTGAAGTGAATATCTTGTTATCATGACACCTGTCAGTGGATGTGCCCTGTAACAAAACAAAGGAATATGGTATAGTATGAGGAACATACAACAAGTTCAAGGTGTTGAATTTGGCCTCCAAAATTGCCCAGATCTCAATCCAATTGAGCATCTGTGGGATGTTCTGGACAAACAAGTCCGATCCAAGTTTGAGCCCGGCAACTTACAGGACTTAAAGGATCTGCTGCTAATGTCTTGGTGCCAGATACCAGAGCACACCTTCAGAGGTCCACTGGAGTCCATGCCTTGACCAAGCGGCAACCAAGCAGTTCCATGAATGTCCGCTTGAGGCTGGCTACAAAACAAGTAAGTCTCCATAAGCCCCTATATTTAAATGTCCAACTTCACAGCAGAAATAATCATAGGTGCTGTTACAGAAGGACCCAGGCATCATTCAGACTGCCTTAGATCTGCTCCTTCCATGTCTTTGCTGATTTTTAGATTAGCTGGGAAGCAGAAGAGGCAGAACTGTTAACATGGCGGAGACCAGTGCCACCACGCTGAGCGTCACTACAGCTCTGTAGAAACCTGTGGGTGACATCACAGATACAACGGCCATTCTTTATACTTTCATTGGCCTTGACGGGTCAGGACTGTTTTGGTGGCAAAGGAGGGATCTACACAATATTAGTCAGGTGGTTAGTGTTATGGCTGATGGGTGTATGTTTGCATATTAAACAATTCCATTGTCTTAAAAGATTGTCTTAAATTGAGATCAGAGATGTTACGGTGAATCATTCGTGGTACATCAACACTGAAGCACGCAACTGCACTTTTGTGTTCATTTCTGGTGTTGAAAGTGAAGATGCATTATTCAGCTTCAGTGTACTATTCACCTTTTGAGGAGCTAAAAATAAAGACAGCTGTTTTTTTCATCTTTCTTTCAAAACTCAATACCTGAGCAGTATAGAACTGGACAGTATAGATCTCTATTTACAGCATACCATCACAATTTACCTGGGCCTCCTGAGACTCTTTGTGACAGCTATTCTTCTTTCTCTGCCTCTACCACATTCCCTCCCACCACCTCCCACCAGCCTTGAAATAGATCCCTAATGTATCCCTGTGTGAACAGTCGAAAGGTTAGTATGGCATTTTGGGCAATTTCTTCGCCGCGATGTGTCACAGCCCAATGGTTTGAGAAACCAAGTCCCACTGAAGATGCAGAAGAGTGGTGGAAGCAGTTGGGGTTGAGTATCGAGATATAGTTCTTAATTGGGAGAACAGGTTTGAAATATGTCAGAAGCGGGGAGTTTGCCTACATAGGTGGTTTTGCATGAGTCAACGCATGTGTGTGGTGTCAGCAGCTCTCTCGCTCGAAATTTTCCCTTGCTTCACATTTTCTGCTAAATTATATAAGAATACAGCTAGTGCTAACGTGTCCAACTCAGTTAAAAACAAGAATAAAACACAGCATGTTCAACATGGGAAGAGAGTTAATATTGAGGTTTTAGTTTCTTTTCATTTTTACCTAAAAGAATCACAAAATATATCTATTTCTAACATACTTTGTTTTCCTTATTACTCAAATAAAATGGAAAGAATCAAGACCAAGGTTTGAAGAATCAGGATCCAGAAACCTAAATGTAAGACACCAGAGCTGTAACTAACAATTATTTTCATTTTGGATTCATTTGCAAATTATTTTCTTGATTGGATTTGATGAATCACTTGTCAGTTAAATGTCATGACTTTGTAAAAAATCCATCCAACAGTCCCAACACCCACAGATATTTCCGTTGAAAGCAGAAGATCATGGTACATTTGGCATTTGGGCTTGAAAACTGACTCAAATGATACATTGATGATCGAAATACCCAATCAAATATGTGAGTGACTAGTTTTCTTCAGCAGACATCAGCAGTGGAGAATGCTTTGCTGTACCTTCAGCCTTAATGCTTATGCAGGTGCTGACCTGGGTTCAGGAGGGTGAATTGAGATGATGACCTTTGAGGGAGTCAGCCTGGGCTGTGCAATAAATCCATTGCTTTTTTTCACAGGAGAAACTCAACACCATGCTGCAGGAGAAACTTACACTAACATTGACTCGTAGCGCAGACAATCTATATGTATTGTCTGACCCCAGATGCAACAATACGCCATAGGTATTTCACCAGTACCGTGCATCCCCTGTGCTTCATTAATGAGCCAAAACATGATGAATACACAATGTGCCGGCCCAGGAGTTGTGAATCACAGTGAATTAATTATGCCAATGCAGGGACTGGGAGATGATGTGGCAGCACTGTAACGTAACAGAGACAGAGAGAAACACACACACACACACACACACACACACACACACACACACACACACAAAGGGACACATTGCTATGGTAACCTCAGAAGTTTTCACACGGTCCAGATGATGTTTCTTTGTGACAATGCTGTGCATGCGAAAGTCCCCATGCTGCAGTGCAGAATTCTCCTCTGAAGTGTTCTCCTCTTGCTCCCTCTTCGTCTTGACAGCCTTTAGATGTACGATACAGCCTCCTGTAGTGATTTCTCTGTGTGTAGAGGTCCAATTTCACATCTCCTCTTTCATTCTCAGCAACATGGCTCCCTGTTTGTGAAGATTTACCTTGACATCTGTGCAGCTTCTTCATACCTCATTCAACATTACAACCATGCAATACTGCGCATACTCACATAAAGTTGGATTGCAAGTGTATCTGTATGTTGCCTGCATTTGCAGGTAGCCATCTTGTGTGAAACAGTAGACCACACCATGGCTGCTGCTCATCCATCAGACAGTTTATTGGCCTGCTCTGACAGTGCAGGACAGAGCAGGAAACATACAGGGGTCAAGTTGTAATCCTCCCTTCTGTCCTGGTTGATTTGGAGACACTCGTGCTTACTGTGGTAACGGCAAGTGCGGTTTAATAACCCACAGTTCAGGAGGAAACACTCCTTGAGCAGCCACTTTGTTAGAAACAGACGAGCAATTGGTGTACTATATGTATTTACAATGCAACTAGAGCTGCAATGATTAGTCAAATAACTGATTACTTGATCGACAGAAAGGAGGTAAAGAAGAGGTAAAGAAGGCTGTTTTCGTAATAAACACTGTTTTCAGCCTTTCAAATATGGAGATCTTGTCTGTAAAGAAATAAAGTGTCTCTGGGTTTTGGACTCAAAATAAGATATTTAAAGACATTGTCTTGGACTGGGATGAACATTTGTCGCTGTTTTTGGACATTTTATAGATCAAGCAATCAAATAATCTCGAGGATACTTTCCAGATTAATCAATAATAAGAAATAATTGTTTAATTGCAGCCCTATGTCTAACCAAACAACCTCTAGCTGTTTTATTTTAAAAAGGACACAGTAAAATTGATTAGTAGTCAGAGGTGACTTGTTAAACAGCTCACTGTAGCTGCTCATTCAGGTTCCATGACTCCTGTACAGGAATGTAAAAATAATCCTCTCAAAAAAGCAGAATGCAGAAAATCACATCTTGTCTTGCAGACGTGTCTGTGATGAACAATTCTTGTCACAGCCGCAGTGACAAACACATTGTGTTTCCTGTGAAGCGAGTTGACAGTAAACAGTGAAGCTGATATGAATGAGATCAAATTAAAAACAGTAATGCTGGATTACACGCTGTAGCGTTTCCTGTGAATCCCTCATGCACGTGAAGGCAATATGAATCAGACTCCACTAACAAAGGATACTACTATATGAGGCAATTACTGACTGTAAAGACACTGAAATGAGAAGGTCCCGTAGAAAAGCCCAGGGTAATGGCTGCACGCCGGTCTTTAATGGAGGTGGGAAAGTTCACCAGACGTTCATTTACCAAAGAAATGTAAGTGTTTTTCTCTTCAGTGCTTTGTGTTTCAAAAGTGCAGACCATAATTAGTGTTGAAAACAGTGTTTGGTTTAGAACAGTTTGAAGTGAGATTGATAGATATGCAGAAATAACCATGGCAAACGATTATTGGCCAGTTTCTCCATCCTCATAGAGAAAGTGTGTGTGGGCCAGGTGAATGATGGATGGAGACATAAACGGGCATGACTGCTTAGGGAGAAAATCTGTACTTTCTATCAGTCGGCAATGAAACACCCAATCAAACTTTGGCAGTTGATGCGCGCATCCCTGATCTATGTCCTCTATTGATCTTCCTTAGGCACCAGTAAGGCGCCAGTTCAAGTCCAGTCTAATTTGGGTTAGTAGCCTTAGCAACCAGGTACGGTGTATGAATCACATGCCCCACTAGTTGTTGTTCATCACATTAGTGAGGTACACAAACACAGCCAGATCAAGCTTTAATGGCTGCTTTGATTTTGCAGCAGTATGATTCTTTTGTATCGTCATGAAAGCCGTCCAGCAGATGAAGATCAAAAAAGCCACTCTCAGAGTAATTAATGCACATGCAAGGAGTCTCAAAGATGGACCACATGACACAGTCCGCCTGCAGGGATCGTCGACTCACCACTGGAATTGAATGTAGAGTTGACCGGCACACCCATGGGTGCATATCACCCTATCCTCTCTCCCAATTATTATCAGTTGAGATCCATAGCTGAAATTGTCACGCCTGTACAGACAATAAGCTCTGTAGCGCTCATGAATATTCAAGACATGCTCTGTTTAGAGAGCCCGCAATTAGGCTGTATTAGTGCTCTAGTGTACAAGGGGAAAATGATGATGATGGCTGCTCAGTGATGATAGTGATTTAAGTAAACAGATTCATCAAACGTGGCCTTCAGCGCGCTACAGAGGCACTTTTCCCGTTCACTCGGTTTGAAATTTTTAAGACGGCAAACATTTGCTTTTACCAGTTGTAGAAGTAAACTTAGCTACATACTCTAAGGCCAACAGAGAAACACCATGCTTTAATGAATGCCTCACAGAGGCAGTAGTTCTATCTTTATCATAAACAAGCAAGTGAATTCTTTCCTCCAATGCACATTTCTTCCATTCTTTTATTCGTGCAAGAAGCACCACTAAGAGCCTGCTCTTAAAACTTCAACTACTTGAAATTACGCATGCTGCCAACGCTGATGATTCAAGCCACCATATTCTCTTTATCGCCATCCAAGGCACATGCAGCCTTCCCCGGGCTGATCAAAAGAACATGTGAGTCTTTTACTCCCCATCTCGTAATGAGGGTCCCATCAATAGACATCAAAGAAGATCAGCGCGAAGGTCAAGATCAAGATGGCCTATGGTCGATCTCTGGGGTAGCTTGAGAAATGGAGGATGCCAGTAATAAAATATTGTTGGATTTACAGTGAGTTGTAAAGTACAGTAAGTCTTCCTGCATGTGCCTCTCAATGCGTTGGATTGGATGCTCACAATCAAAGACCCAAGTGTGTCCCAGCAGTAGCTCGACTACTACAGACCGTGAAATATGGCTTACTACTGCGATAAAATATTCAGTAATCACGTGGGAGAAGAAGCTGCTGTAAAGCAAACAGTTTTTTCTTCGCAGTTCTTACTACACTATGATCCTGGTGCCACTGTGTGGTGTCACATGCACAGTGAAGTGTCACATGCACCCCGACTCTGATCCGTCTGACAGTGTCTGTGTAGAGATACTAAAACTACTGCCATGAAAAGCAAAGTATGTAGCCCTCATCATATCCGCCTGTGCCTGCTGTTGATGCTATAAAGCTGCCAAGCATACGGCATAGTGGTTATGTGCACTGTGTATGCAAATGGAAACCTGTCAGCAAAATCTGTGAAATAGCTTGTACACAGGCTGATAACATAGTACAGAGGCAGACAGTATAGGATTGGATTAGAAGCAGAAGCGTATTCTCTAAAGACAGAACAGGAAGGGATCGATGCTAGGAGGTTTTTTGATCCCGGTCCAATGGGCTTATCCACACAGGGTGCATTCACTCAGTGTGATTTGATGGCCTGGTCATACTCTAAATGTACTCTGCATTAACATTTCAGAGTTCACTTTCTGTGTCCGGTATCAAACTGCTTTACATTTTGAAAGGATTGAGCCTTACTTTGATATTTATTAATTAGTACACTCTACCAACATTTTTACCTTTCGTTGAAATAATGATTCATTCGGTGCCAGTTATGCCAGGCTTTTATTCACACTGTGGAGGACAACAATGAAATCATCAAAGCAGGTAGTCAATAATCGGAACCTGAGGCATCTCTGTGTTTTCCAGCTTTGTTTAGCTGGTTGCACCTTGATTGTGATAAATTAACCAAAGGCAGAAGTTGTTGAATAAAGTAATACCCAACGTGTGTGTTCAGAAAGAATCGTGGTCAATTGTAGCCATGGTCAACAGTACTATATCAACTCAAAAGCTTATTTGTGTTCGCAAACTCGTTATTTACTCATCTAGTAGAGAAATAGGACCTACAATTACTTCACTTTGCTAACAGGCTACAAAACCTCTTGAAAAATCAGACTTTCTTCACTAGCCACTTGTTGTATTTGGCTCTTCAGCATTCCCCATTGAACAAGAGTTTGTGCGAACAATGGACCACGTCTCTAAGAAGGGATGTTGAGAACCATTGGGACCCATGCATGTAGACTAACGGCTAAATTTTGCATTCCTTTTGTGCATTTTAGTCAGTGTTTCAAACCCCGCCACAAGCGCAACGGTCCATTTCAGAAGCAGCTCTCCATCCTGCTCCTGCCGAGAAAACGCGGCTGTTCTGTTTTGGACCAGAGGTTTCGGAGCAGCTCGAACAGACCTGAAGTTAGACACGTTTTTTTTTTTGTTTTTTTTTAATAAAATGCCTTATGCAAAATTAGCATATTTACATATTTAGAGGCACATAAACCTAGGAAAATGTAACAAACCACTTCTGAAATGCTCCTGGTGGGGTTTGAAGTCGTGTGGCAAATGGACCAAAGCAGTGTCGCAGTCACGACACGGGGCCCGGTGGGGTTCTGCCAAATGCGCAACTAATAAATCAGTAAATACAATAACCAAATTCAACTGTTCCTTGTTGAAAGTGTTTGTGTTATGCCATGCATTTGTATCAAAAAGCAAATACAGGCCAACATATCATTACCAAATTTCTTGACTCAAATATGGCTCCCATAAATGCAGCATTAATTGGGCACTAATACCAACCTTTGAACAAAAACTTGTTTTTTACAAACAAACAGCAGAAATAGATTATTAGTTTGATCTGCGGTCCCACCAACTCTCTTACATTACAAGAACAAATTTATAACAATGGTAAAATATTTAGGTGTCAATATTTTTTAATGGAGCCTTTATCGTGTGAGGTTTATGGTTATTTTTACATGTAACAGTATCAGTGACAGAACTTGAATCCCTGCCTTTTCCAATTCAGCCCAGCTCAGCACAACACTTTGAGTTGTGAATGGAATGAGCACGGTGAGCCATGGCTCCATCGTATTAAGTGGTATTGCGTAGATCAATGCGCTGAGCTCTGACATCGAAGGTATTAGGTTGCCCCCCCCATTAGGATAGTGCTTTGCCTACTTCTCATTCCTTGGTAGCATCCCACAGCTCATAGTGATGCATCCATTTCAGGTGACAGTAGAACAGTATCATTGGTCCAGTTTATTGATCATGTGGTGTTTCTCTTCCAGTTAGATATAGTCTCCTTGGTGAACCTGGAGTGAAATTGGAGGCCACATAGTGGAGAATGAGATGTTGTCTGCTGTGTTTTGATTTTCTGAGGAATTCATCAATACGTAATCTTCACCTCTCTGAGTGGTTTTACATTAAACCTAATTGAATTTCTGTTATTTTCTGTAGTAGATAACAGTGATGTGTTCTTGAAAGACAACTTGCTGTGTTTGGAGAAAATTGGAGAAAAAAAAATCTTGAAAAAAGCAAACACTACATCAGATGTTCATTTATCTATTTGTCTGCAATTTTGAGCAAAACTAGAGACATTTTAACATTTTAAAATGACACTGATTAGCTCAAGATGCAGCTTCAGTTAAACGGTGACACATGAATATGCATATCCTGGGGTAATTTGTACACTTGCCTACACTGCAGACCTGTGTTTATCGCACCTTGCAATAGTGAATCCATCCAACTTAACTCAAGCCAGTGACATTGCATAAATAACAAACTCACAACCTTGAAGCGGCAAGCATCTGTTTGTAGTGAATCATACCACAGCTATTTAAACTGCAGGTACTTGTGTTAGAGTTGAACTCATAATTCATCAGCATCGGTGCTCTTGATAAATTGCCACCCCTCCTCCCCTCACGCAACCCTCTTTGTGCCGGGAGCAGCGACTGTGATGGTGATTAATAAAGAACGTCTCATGAAAATTACATTATCTTAGGATTCATAATTAATGCCAAAAATATGACTATAGAAACTTTGCACCACACACAATAATTCAAAATTTGTTTTTAATGTGTCAACATGTCGTCCCGGCCGTTAATTGCATTAATTTTCTTTTTGTTCTGACTATGTTCCAGTAATGACTCTGGCTTGTAATATTACATTTTCTTTTCATCTTTGAAGAGTAGATACCGACCCTGTCATCTGACTGTTGTTGCGTGAGCTGCTCATTTCTTTTGCCTTACTTATTAAAACCGATCATGTTAAAGAAAATTGCTTTGCCTCTCCAGGCCCCCCTGAAATTCAGTATTTCCCACCGTATAATTAGTAAGGTTAATGATCTTGTTGCATAATGTATTTCTCATGGTAATGAAGGTGTCCTCCACATGGTTCACCTTGACTAGCCTCCCCACTTCACTCTGTTATCATCCACCGTATTACAATTGATTGTATGCTTTGCAATCATTATAGAAATAAGCTGAGCTTTTGATCACTTTGTATGAAGACACGCCGCTGTTCAACTACCAAGGTTATTGGCTTGTTGTTATTGTAGTCGCTTCAGAACTAGAAAGATTTGAAAACAGGCCCATCTCCATTTGTATAACACCTCTCCAAGTAATGCTGAAATTAATGGATTTATAAATTACTGTACACGAATTAGCCATTTTGACAATTAATAAATTAAATAATTTATCAGGCAAAATACCAAACTTCAGCTAAAATAAATATGAAGCTTTTCTCTATATATTGTAAGTTGAATATTTTCAGGTTTTATATTATTGGAGACCCTAAGCAGCCCTCATATTGTTGCTGTAATGCAGTTGAGGTGCCGTAAACTCTGCCAGTACTGAGGGGAAGCTAAAGGCAATACGACAGTTGATTAGAAGACGTATCTTGACTGGATTATAAAGAAATTCAAAGTGGAAGGCACTATTTGGGGTTCCCCTGATTCTGGAAGAGAAAATCCTGTTTGTTTTCTCCACAGAATGTGAGGCGACGAACAGTTGGAGCACTTTCACGGCTTGGATAGTCACAACAGATGAACAACTGTGTCGGAAAATATCTGGTTCTTTATGACAGAAAGTTAGTGGTACAGGCCTATGTACATGAATACATAAGATGAGACGTTACCAAGGACTCCCACAGGCAAGAAACATCCAATAACCTGTTGTGAAAACTGATATTTTGATCTGCAGCTTTAATCAACATATTCAGAAATTATGCCACTGTATTTTAGTCTCAAGCCTGGACTGGCTATCAGCAGCACCAGGAGAATTCCTAATGGCCTGGTTGATCCAGAATGTCAGGCCCGCGTGCAACTCTACTTTATGATTAGATGGAAAGTCCTTTTAGTGAGGGCTGAAGTGTGACTTTGGCTCAATTACAGGTTTTAAGTGCATCAACACTCACACACACACACTCACTCAGACCCTCTCAAGCTCACACTTTCCATGCCCCTTGACACGGGCTTCATGCCAATATCAGCTGCTCCACAGGAGCCAATCGCCTATTGAGGACCCCTGTGGAGCCCACTCAGCATATCATCCTGGTGTGTCAGCAGCTTCTAGCCCCTACAGAGGAAAAGATGTTTCCCACTGTCTCCACGGTAGATCAAATTCACTCACACTATCACACTACATGCTGCAGTTGTCTGCAGAGTTTGGCCATAGTCTTTTGTGCAGCATCCACTGAAACCTGAGAGCGTTTGATGGAGCCAACATAGTGACTGCAGACACAATCTAACCGCACTCACCATCAACTTTCTGGTTTCACTCGAGCATCACTTGACCATGAAAGATACAAATTACGAAAACCAGCTTTTGTTCTATCGAGATCTGTCAAGAGGTAAAGAGAAAAATGTGAACTCAGACGATGACTGTCAAGGCCGTTATTGAACACTTAACCGTTTCTGCTGCTGTGAAGACATTTAATCGACTGAACTGCAGACACTTCACCTCCGCTGTTTGATTTCTCTGGTCAGCCAGTCCAGAGACGCGTTATGTTGTGATTCAAGTCAGCGCAAAGCTTGTATGACATGAAAGAGCTATACTACCTCCCACATAATTCTTGCTCCCAGCATGTGGGAGTCAGCCTGGCGCAATGGGGGGAAAATAGAGTCTCTGATGCTTGAAGTGATGTTTACAGGAAACGCCGTGTCTGCTCTAATTATCCCTTTAGAATGGAACAAGGTCCAAATCTCTTCTGCCCCTTAATCTGAAGAGCAGCTCCTTTCACCAGGCCGAGTTAAAAGGAGCGAGGGTACTTTTGTTTTGCTTCCCGGTGACTCATACTTAGAGGAAGTGCTGTGATACTGGTGGTTCAACGGGTTGAAAAAAAGTTGTTGTGGATGGTTAATTGTGTGTAATCTGTCATGTCGACTTCCTAGGCTTCACTATTGAATTTACCTTTACATTTTGTAATATGTCAACATGTAGATCTAGATTTATAAGAATCTACAGTGTGACTCAATGCTGTGAGAAGGTTGGATCCTCATACTGAAGTCAAATTTAGGGTTTACTCAAGTCTGCGTGAAATGTTTTGACCCACCTTTGGAGAAAAGTTTGCAGTGAGATGAGTCCAATAATAATATACTGATTTTGACTGACTCATAAGGCATTTTGGATCCAGAGTTATCTGCAAACTGTTCTTCTATTTAACTGACTGATGCATCTAGTTTCCTTCCCATCCAGACACGTCTCCACCTGACATGAATGTGGTCAGGTCAGTCTCATCCAAATATAGGAGGAGGTGATCTCATTGGCCAATGAGGCATTTTCACAAACAACCAAGATGGTTGTCACAGATTTTTACTGTTTTATGGTTGATGTTTTTGTTGAATACCAACTACATTTTGTTACACGTCTGTTGGTCTGATTGGTTGTAGGGCTACCCAGTTGAGTCCAGAGGTGTTTTGGTCTGCACCCATTGATAATGACCTTTAGGAATTGAACTGAGAAGTTCCAGACAAATTCGCATTTGCAAAGTGGTCTGGTGATGTCTGGCTATAATTTAAAAAGGAAAAAAAAATGCTTTAGCTCCAACAGAATTTAGTTTAGTTGCTATGTAATAAAATAAAAGTGAGATGAAAGTCACATCATAAGAGCATGTTTCAGGTACTGGTAAAGCACTAAATCCTATCAGATATGTAACCAGTTGGCTTAATAAAACACCTCATGAAGTGAGGCGCCATAGATGATGGATTGAGTGTTTCTCCTCAGATTTCTGTCAGCAGTTGCAGATTTGTCTGAAAGTTGCTGGATCTCAGGGGTAACCTGTAATTTTATAGATAGTCTGTTGACATCAGCTCCATTATTTTGAGTTAGCTTCACCTTTTCAGTCTTTTAACGCCATCTTTGCACAAACTATATGTTCCACTCACATTTAGCAAGCCCACCACATCAATACTGCACCCTCTTTACAGATGCACTCAGAATATATCATGGTTGTAAACAATTACTACACTACCCAAATGTTACAAAAGCCGTTGGCTGACTTTAGCACCAACTTTGGTCATTAAATAATCATAATTTAAAAATGGATACAGTCTAGTTACAGTTTGCTTTGAAACAGGGTCAAAATAGTCATAGTGTTGCACTCAGTTGTGTTGACATTGACAGAAATGTCTCAGCTCTGCCCATTCACTACACAAAGTGTATGTGAATATTGGATTATCGGTTTTGTAAAATTGTTGGTCACAGGCCCCAATTCCAAGATCAGAAAGGTAGCAGGTCCATCCGACAGACACTTCTTTTGGACTATACTGACACTCATGAGCTGCTCAACTCAACCAGTGTTAATGTTAGGTTAATGTCGCTGTGGGAGCCAGAAGGAAGTGCATCATCATTCTCATGTGACGAGCCTCTTAATCTATGAACCCACCGTGCTGTATATATAGTTTTCTTCACATTTCTCTTTATCCCTTTTAATACCACACAGATAGCAATGTTCATGGTACAGTGTCTCTGTGTGTCGGCACCAGGGTGCAGTCAGAGCCATGCCATATGAGCGGATTAGCCATGTACAAAAGACTGAGCAGGGAGAATCCACACTGGATTAGTCTATCTTCCAGACGAACCACACCTTGTTTTTTTTTTGTTTTTTTTTTGCAGGCAAAAAACATTGTGGGGTTTACTACCTCACTCAGCCTGGGGTACATAGGTCAGCTGGCAGTGGGTCTGCCTGGAGCAGCCCAGCATGTGCTTTCTTCTCTCATGATCACTCCTTGTCTACACAGACGGGGGGGGCTGAGCAGATCAGGATGTGAGCTTCACAAGCTGACTGACTTTTAAGGAGGAGCTGTGTGAGTTAGTGTCATGCCTGCTGTGCTCACATCTGCCTGCGGCACTGCTACGCACACACACACACACACACACACACACACACACACATCACAGAACAGAGGCAAGTCTCAATCAGTAACACAGATGACCAGGAGGAGGTCGGTCAGCGGTAGCCCATCAGCTCATCAGCCCACACTGCCACATTATAGTGCGTGCAGCGCATAACGCGGTGACTGATTTCTCTGGCTTAAATCAGGTCCAGAGGCCTTCCGAGAAAATACTTTATGTTAAACACATGAGGAACTTAGGTTAAAGGTCCCATATTGTAGAAAATAAGTTTTTTTTTTTAAAGATATAAAGCAGCCCTTGGTGTCAAAATGGTCAATGTCAGGACTTGTTTAGGGTTGTTAGGTTCCACTAAATCCTACATACTGGACCTTTTAAGGAATTTTTGAGGAATCTATAGTGGATATATTTACACTTTCACCATTAGGACATTCAAACACAGTGGCGGACAGTCAATATAGTGCACTGTACGGAAATAGAAAGTGATTTTAGATGCAGCAGGTTGCTGCCTCATGTCAGTTCCAATCTGGTGGCTAGCCCCTAATTACCATCATAGCTCTTTATTGTTTGTCAGAATCTTGCAGTTAAAGTTGTACACATCATATCATTGTTTTAAGCAAACTCTAAGTTTAGACCTGTGGAACCGACAGACCAGACCGTCTGTGGAGCTTATGTTAAGGGTTAGTGCAAAGGAAAATAATGCAATTTTAATTTGATTTGCAGTTTTTTATTTTCCTCCAAATTGTTCGGTCCCAGTCAAATCAACACCTCTGTGACATTGTCTCAACAAAAATAAAACATCATGTTATCAGAAAGTATTTCTGTATTCCTTCCAGGACTGTTTTGTTGCATTACATTACACGGGGGTTTCTGAGAGTACATGCTTTTTTTTTTTTTTTTTTTTTTTTTTTTTTTTTTTTTACAAGGCTGTAAAACTGTTCTCATTCAACCATGCTCCCTCTCAGGACTGTATCACACACAGGACATTTCTATCAATCAGCAGAACACACATCTACTGAACAAGCCAATGAGCCAAAACATCTAACTGTGCCATTACACATATTGATATAATAAAATAAAGTAAGATGAATGACTGCAGTGCCATGAGCCTGGGTGTTTTTCTGATATCAGACTCCTCTGCCTTTGCCTCTGCTCTGATGTTCCAAATAGATAAACTGGAATTCGAAATGAAACATTTTCATTTAGACATCACAGGCCTCTTTTCTTCTTCTTCTTCTTCTTCTTCTTTTTGTTCATTTGCACAAATTGAAGCATGTTGATCTTGATAATAATTTTAGTGGCTTTGTTAACCGTGTCCAATTTTCTGTGACAACCTTATATGTAGTTCAGCAGAGCCATGATACTTTTATGAAAAAACAGAATCATGTAACGGGCATAATAAAAAACAACAACTATTATATGTTGAGATTCATGAGATGTGGTGACTCTGCTCTGAGTGTCATTGCTTTCCAGTTTTCGTGTCTTTTTTATTGTCAAAAACACTTTCATTCTCTTGGTTTTCTTTCTAATGGAAAACATTTGTTATGTTCTGTTGATTTCAAAAGCTATGACTTAGTAGTACCAATCCAAAGTATAGTACAGCCACTAAGTATCAGGAGAGTAATGTGTTTTTTATTGTTTTGGCTCTGTACTCCAGATGGATTGGATTGGATTTTAAATGAAACAATGGCTATCAGGCCCAAGTGCTGATGTGTTTGAGAGTGTTCAGATCCATACTGGATGGGCAGTTTGTAGCACTTTTTTAGCGGTGTGGCTCTAAGGATGGCAGTGCCAGTCAGTTGGTCCAACACTTTGGTCCAGACCAAAGTATTGGCCATGAAACTGTGCGCTGGAATTCAAGCTCCCAAGAGGATGAATCCTCTTGACTTCGGCGATCCCTCTGATTTTTCCTTTAGCACCACCATTTGTTGTTTTGAGGGAGGTGTGTCACCACCTGTTGGATGGATTGCCATGAAATTTTCTAGGCATTCATGTTCCCCTGAGGATGAGGAATCATTTTGGTGATTCTTTGCATCGAGTGTAAGAATCAGATCAAAATCTTTATGTCTTTATGTTTTTTTGTTTTTGACCAAAAACCTGCAAAATGAATGACCTGCCTATCCTGAGTTTCAACTGTACTTTGTGTTTTGTGCTAATTAGCAGGCTGGCACATTAAACTAATACAGTGAACATGGTAAACATGTACGCATTGTCATTTAGAGTATCATGGCTTGTAATTAGCCAAAGACCAGACTAAGAACGAAAAGCCCTCCGAAGCTAGAAGCAAGCAAGAAGTGAACCTCATAAGGTTATTGTCTGCTGCTGTGTGTGGGTTGTAGACTTCAGCCAGTTATTGATTGTAAAAGGATTTGCAGCTAACCATTAAATGTGACGACTTTATGTCAATGTTATGTTAATGACTTTCTGTCCCATCACAGTGGGAGACTCTGCAGTACTTCCACTGCTCATCTAATGTATAACACATCTCCAAATTATGCTTTAAGCACTTGAGTACTAACCTTGTTGTCATTGTTTGACTTTAAATCAAACTGCAGAGCCAAATCAACGTCGAAGGGGTCGCTGTGTTAATACGTTTACGATTGCACTTAAATGTAGCTGAACTCATGCTAACGGCTTCCTTCTCTTTCTCTCTTTCTCCTCACAGTGAACTTTGACCACTTCCAGATATTGCGGGCTATTGGGAAAGGGAGCTTTGGGAAGGTAATGTAACCTCTATCTTTCATGCAGTGGGCGTGCGCGCTCTGTTGCCTTCAATTACCCCCGCGCATCATCATCAGATGGAGCCTGACAGAGCGGGCTGTGAGAGATCACGCCTTAGTTCTCACGATATTATGGCGCTTTAAAAGATAAATAATTTTTCCATTTCAATAATAGCCATAAATACAGCTTATGTAATTCTTTTTATAAAGTCATTTAGAGGAGAGCCAATTTACTTTTCATGTCATGTCAGCCTACCTGTTGGGAGTTTTGACCCTATGTCTCCATTTAATTACAGAGCGGCACAATAATGTGGCTGCATTTGTCATTGTGCTCAATAGTTGGGCTGACTACAGCAGGGAGGGAAACTTGGCATGCGTGTGTGTGTGTGTGTGTGTGTGTGTGTGCGCTGCATATTGTGAGACCAAATTACTGCAGTTCTTTTCAACCTAGTCTCAGGTGCCAGTATCATCATTGTTGGCCATTGTTGATAAGACAGACATTTTGGATTAACTTGTGCGCCATTTGTTAGTTGAAGAATTCCTTTGTGTACGTTTTGAATGCCTGTATGAGACTTCAGTGATGAGTTCAGGGCGTAGCTGGTGTGTGTGTGTCTGTGTGTGTCTGTGTGTGTCGATACACAATTGGGCTCTGGAGATTGGAATAGTTTATCTTCATTTTGAATGCCAAATATCACGTCTAATATTTGTTCATTATACTCGTGTCTGTGCACGTCTTTGCAAATTCTTTCTCCTTTTCTCTCCTGAAAACACAATCTTTTTTCAAAAACATGTCCCTCTGTTATATGGAAAGTCATCGCCCGATGTAGAATACATTACCATGTGAATTTATGTTAATTTTTTTTACTTATTGCTTTGTTCCCTCAAGCTGCTGTCACTTCCCTTATGATACTGAAGGGAATCTGCAGTATAAGCCGGGAAACACGCTGCGCGCAGGTCTAATGTTTTGAATAATTATACTCACTCTAGTTTTTAGAGGGGCAATAAAATGTCACATAAATAAATGTTCATTCATGTTTTTGGTTTTAAAATTCAGCTTGAAATAAGCTGCCGGATAATTCCGGACACTTCAGCTTCTTCTGCATCAGACACGAGAAGCCAACTGCTTCATCCAAGAGGCTGGGGCTTCCTGTTATGCAATATCTGTAACACAGTCGTGTTTGCACTGTTACACGCGTGTGCACACACAGACATACTACACTCCCACAGTCAGACAGATGCTCACAGAGACATCCAGATAAAATTTGTCCTTGTTGGAGGTCATCCTGTTTGTCTTGTTTTGGCCCTACTGTGGACTCGCTCTACCTTCCTGCTGTGTCAGAATATTTAACAGTACGAGTCTTTAGCTTCCCACTGAACACGCCAAGGCCTTTGCTGCTTTGTGTAAGCAGGAATGTTGTTAGAAGTAAAGAAGATGGGTAAACAGTGACCTCCTACTAGCATTCATTACAAAAAAAAAAGAAAAAAAAAGAATGCATAATATTTTAAGATTTGCATCAATTTCAACTTTTTGCACCAAAAAGTTTAGCATCAACCTGCTATTATACTGACATTTACTCAACTAAAACTGGTTATAATCATTTATGATGGAATAATTTGATGCACAAATCACTATAAATGACAAAATCACAGTATAAAGATGTGTCTGCATGGAGAGAAATACCGAGAGCCTCAGAATGCGGCACAGACATAAAGAGGTATTTACTTCACACTGTGAAACATGATCTGTATATTCCAGCTTGTGTAGATGCTCTTAGAAAATGGGTTCTTTGGTGTGCAGTACTGTAGATGTGTGTGTGTGTGTGTGGGTCGTGAAAGTGAGAGAATGTGTGTTTCGGGGCTCGTTCTAGCTCAGCGGGGAGTCGTGGGGGAAGTTAGAGCTGAGGAAAGGAGGAGGTTGCTTCAGGGGAAGACGAAGAAGAAACCTCCTCTTCCTCCAAAACACTGGCTGCACTCTGCTCCTCATCTCTCCGTCCTTCTTTCTCTTTCCATCTCTCCTGTCTGACACACGGACAGTATTCATGTTGGCGTGTTGATCTCCCACTCTGGCTCTCATTCTTTCACCACAAGAGCTTCCCTCTTTGTCGTCGTCGTCGTCTGCTGTTTGTGTGGATGACACTTTTCTACATTTCAGACTATATTTTCTGTCTCACACTGTTACCACATTAATGTGGGGGTCTGATCGTAACGTCCCTTATTATTAAGGTTGTCACAATACCAGAATTTTAAACCTTGATACATTACCCAAGTTAGATAAGCTATTTTTGGACAATTCTCGATTGAGGCCACAGCAAAAAATCTACTGAACACACCTTTGCATATAACATTGTAATAATGTTAATAGTATTCAATATTATGTTGATAGCAATTAACATATTATTACTATTGGATCAAGTTTCTTCCTTTCTTGCTTCACCTGTGCAGCCTCGTGTCGATCTGATTCTAGATCTGTTTCTTCTAGCTGCAGTACTTTTTTGGGCAAAAGTTATTAGTTTCAAAACTGTGATCACAGTCAATTCAGAATCCAACCAATCAGAATATGACATGAAGTGATGCAGTATAAACTGTCTGTTGCTTGTTGCATTGGTGGCACAGCTGCTGGTATAAACCTCACGGGTTATACTTGATGCTTCTGCTCCTCATCCTGTATATTTGAATCTTCTCATTTATGTCTTTATAGACCAATAAAAAGTGGAAGTGTTGTTTTCACACTGCTGACAGTTACAATATTATTACAGCTGGAGAGTTGCCTCCCCGTGCAGACAACACATCGGGGCTTTGAGTGTGCCGGAACGCCGCAGAGCGATGTTAAATGAATTTTTCATTTACTTGATTAACGCTTTAGCTATTATTTATCTGATCAGAACACAAAGGAAAAGCTTCTTTTGACATTTTTATTTTAATTATTTAACTAACAGTATTATTTATTAATGTACTGAGTTATATTTCTGATTGTCTGATTTTCTTAGTATGTATATCCTTATTAAGTCAGTTTCTGGGCTCCATAGACATCTTCAAAACTTTATTTTAACAGTGCAAAATCACTATGGTTCATATAAAATGGATTGAATTCTCCATTTTGTGACACAGGAAACAAGCTACAGTCCACAGGGTTAAACTGGATCTTAGGGTTCCCCCACCTGCCAAATCCCCCATAGCAGACTCATGTCCAAGGGGCTCAAACACGACAGGTCTCAGAGCCTCTCGAACTAGACGGCCTACTTACTCAAATCTCACTCTTTTGCCTAGAATCACTCTATTTTCCACTTGCTTGGGGCAAATCACCCCCACCATTCCTTCGTTTGATATATCAGCACAGGTACCTCTCTGCCTCCCTTCCTCTCCTTTTAATATGTCAGACCTAGCCCCCCCCCCTCTGCTCCACTCGCAAATTCAATTTAAGGGTGTTTTATGGGCTTGACAGTAAAGAAACCTGTGTTGACAATGCAATATAGTATTATTAAGACTAAAATATGGCATTAATATTGTTTGAATTCCCACTCTTCTGCCTTTTGGAGCATCTGTCCTCTACCTGGTGGGGGTGAGGAGTTATGGTAGCTTGGTGTGATTATTTCCACGGCAGTGGAGGATATAGCTCATTTGTAACACGCCTGCTAGAGGGCTCGATGGCCATATACAGCACCAGAGTCGGGATAATTGCCTGCTCCCCCGTGCACTCTCTCCTCCTCTGTGTGTTCCCCACGAGCATCACACTTTTGCCCCCCCATTGTCACTCCATCTTCTCAGCTCAGGCAGTATAGGAGGCTGTCGTTTCCGCCGCAGGGCTCATTAGGGCCCGTATTGAGAGAGCTTGATGGGGGGGTGACATGACAGTCATTGGCACTGACAGCAGTTCAATGACAGCTCCTTAATGCCAACAGTCAGATGGACAGGTAAACATCTAAACAAAGGGAGGAGGCCGCAGAGGGAGGCGGATGGAGAGAGACAAGGAAGGTCAGAGGTAGCGCAGGAGCTCAGCTGGTGGTTTGTGCATCCTCATACTCTGAACCACGCACACATTTCACTGGGAATAAATGTCCTCATTATCAGCGATGGAAGTAGAAAGACAGACGAATAGAGACGGGTGAAATAGGTGGGAGTGGAGGAAAAAGAAATGATATGGAGAGGGGAGAGGACAGCGAGGGAGGCTGTGACACCCTCATCATATCTGGGGAAGGTACCAGCGTCTGTGGAAAAGGTCAGGAGATGATAAGGCCTTTGTTAGCATTTTCTCTTTCCGTTAGCTGCGCAGGTCTCCCAGGCAGCACACAGAGAGTCCTCGTGCGTCTGAGGACTATAACAGTTGAGCTTCATCTTGCTCATCAGGACCTCTCCCTCCTCTTTACATTCTAGGTGCAGGTGTGAAGAGTTGCCCAGATGAGGGTTGGTTTTGCAGAGTGCAGCTTTGCAGCACAGCCCAGCCGCAGTGTAGCCCTTGGCAACCTATTAGCCCAGAAATGTATACTCTTCCATTACACTACACTTGTATAGGCTTCACAGTACAAAGCTCCACTAAAAACACAGAGGCCATATGGATAAAATAGCTCCCGGACTCAAAAAAAACAACTGCTTGAACAAAACCTCAAGAGAGCTCAGAGATCTTTGAAATGCCCCATTTCCATTTGTTTTGTTGCACATATATAATTTTAGCCATCTCTTTTTTGTTGTTGACACATTTAAAATGTAGAAAAAATAGGCCATTTGGAGGCGTTAATATTAACATTTCCTGCCAAGAAAATATATATACATGCCATAAAATGAGAATGGCAGCAATTCTGTGAGCCAGAAAGCTGTCGTGACCTCTGTTTCACCGCAGTCTGCATCTTATTTCATCATTGTCCAAGTATGCCAAAGTGTGTCTTTGTGCATAGACATGACTACACACATTAATGAGCTATGTATCATGAGTATTGTATCTTTTCCTACTAATAACGGTTAAATTCTTGCTTGTCTTCATTATCATTCCAACCATACGTCCCCAGAGAATACCACAGTTTCAGTATTCACATGTACTGTGTCATTATTAAACTTCACTGCCTGCGTTAGCCAGAAACAAGAGAGTGTTTTGTTCCACCTCCACATTTTTTGATATCTCCACAGGTCCGTGGAGAATGAATTGTGAAAGTGTGACGGTATCCAACGTTTTTCTTCAGATAAGGTTACATTTTCTGATAAAAATCTGAAACAGAACTTTGATAAAATGACTCTAATTAGCTTTAAAAGTTCAGATAAGGATTTCATCAACCTGCAAATACAGTTTCCTTTCATCACCAATGCAGCTACACTAGCCTGGAAATCAGTCAGAGACTTTAAGTGTTTGATTTATAGCCTTTGAAGATGCTATGAATTAGCATTTTGGTATGAGTAGCTGTATTTTTATCATCATTAATCAAGATGTTCAATAGAAAGAAGTGCCAGTGTACAGGAGCAAACTTCCCCAGACAGCCACTGTCAATATCTTATCTATCTCACTAGCCTCAGGAAGTGTTCATGGGGTTGTGATCTGATCTGAGCATAACAGAAAAGTTTCTTTTTACATTTTAATTTAAAATATTTAACTAACAATATTACTTATATTTATTTATGACTTGTCTGATAAGCTTTTATTACATTATGTCAGATTCCAGGGCTCCATGGACATCTTTAAAATACTTCTTTTGCCAGACCAACAGTGTAAAATGCCTAAAACATTGAATAACAGATGAAAGCAGCAAGTTCTCCAGCAGCGGCTGTCCAACAATAACTTATCTAATTAGCCGTAGGTTGTGTGCATGGGGTTGTGGTAAGACCAAAACTCTTCATTTAAACAGTTTGTAGGTTATTGTATTTTCGTTTAGCCTTTCCAGAAGAGAAGGAATTGATTAAAATGTGTTTCTCAAACATAAACAGTGATATTTGCAATCATTTGTCAAGTAATTGTAGCTAACCTAAGATAGCATTACGTTCACCAACACCCCGGTTAGTTCTCATCCTGAAACATTAAAACCGTAGACACCATAAAACATGGACGTCACATCTGTGACATTACCACAGGTTTCTGAAGAGTCGTTGTGAAGCTCAGTGTGGTGAGTCGACTCGTTTTGTAGCCAGCCTCAAGTGGCCATTCTAGGAACTGCGGATTTTAGCACTTCCACATTAGAATTGAAAGAATACAATAGATACTTTATTGATCCCTCAAGGGGAAATTCTTTTCCTCACTCAAGTTCTTCACTCAAGAGATGGTGGAGTGAACAGCAGCCACACATAGTGGCACTCTGGGAGCTAGTTAGGAGTTCGGTACCTTGCTCAAGGGCACCTTGGCACTGCCCAGGAGGTGACCTGGAACCTCTCCAGCTACCAGTCCACCCTCCATACTTTGGTCGATGCTGGACTTGAACCAAGCCAAATCCCTACAGACTGAGCTACCGCCTTCCCATGGCTTCACTCATAGTCATAGAGGTTCAATGAAGTCAATCAGGTTTCAACACTAAAAAAAATTTATTGACAAATCTTCCACCATTATCCTTGCAAACTGCATATGCAATTGGTGGGGGAGGGCTTAGTGAATCAATCAATTGTGAAAGCTAAAGTGCTCATACATTTGACAGAGCACATATATGTATGTCAGTGTTGGTCCTACGGGGATATATTCTGAACTGAGTGATGTTCTCTTTAACAGAGAGCTCAGGCAGTGAAATCTACAGAGAACAGCACAAGCTGTCAGACACGTGAACTTAAACACCACGTCAACCCCCCCCCCCCCCACCACCACCACCAGTTAACAAGACAGCAATCAAGGTAACAGACGGGGTGTCAATCATTATAATGGTCAGTTTCATCACTCATTTATATCATGCTTTAATTTTAAAAGAAGACTGTGTATTATATGTCAGGCCATGGCACGTTGAGTTATCAAACAGCATGTGCTTCCATCATGGCAATATGGAACAAGATAGCAAATAATCATGTTGATGAATATGTATGAGATATTCCACCTTTAATGAAACACGCAGCTACACCTCTAACGCCTTCAGTACACCTAAAGAGATAGTTGAAATACGCCTTCAGGCACGTTTGGTGCATCTTTAGTCTCCTTTACATTCTGTGATGCATGTAATCCTCATTATGCCACCCTTATACTTTCCCACCTTCATGCACGAGTGACTTCAAAGTCTTTTAGTTGGTTTTATATAAATTGGAGGTAAGCACATACTCGAGACAAGCTTGCTTACACATTTGAGCTTTGAGAACAATTTTCTGCCGTTTGCAGCTTTCCCTCAGGGGCATTTTGGAATTTTTATATCATTTGAATCGTGGGTGTACAAGTTCTTCTTTTGTTGTAGCTATGCATAATATTTTGTTTGTTTTCCCTCTCATTTCCGTGGACAGAACACCCAATAATTCAAATTGAAAGTCAATTAAAAAGTATTAGAACCAATCGGATACGGAGCGGATTGGGTATCAGCCATGACATGAACAGTCACGGCAGTCTGAAATAATCTGCAACTATTTTGATTATTGGGTAATCCTTTGAGTCAATTTTTCAAAAATTCAAGCTGTCAGACATGAGGATTTGCTGCTGTTGTTCAGTTAACTGATCGTCTTTAAGTTTTGGACTGTTTGGACAAAATAGACCATTTGAAGATGTCACCTTCTACTTCTACCATTTTTTTTTTAACGACTAATTTTTTGGGCTTTTGAATCTTTATTTGATAGTGACAGGAAAGTAGTGAGAGAGAGGTGGGGAATGACATGCAACAAAGGGCCACAGTTTGGATTCGAACACTGGTCCACTACAATAAAGCCTGTGCCTTTGTATATGGGGCACATGCTCTACCAGGTAAGCTACTAGGGCTCCTGTACTCGTACCATTTTTAACTATTTCATTTAACATTTTATAAACAAAATGATGAATGGTTTGTCAAGGAAGTTATTGCCAAATGAATAGCTGAAGTCAATAATACACAAAAAGTACTCGGCCTCATATTATCAGATTCTAAATTTTGATAAAATAACTTGTTGGTATTGGATTGGTGCTTGCTATTTGGCAGATACCATGAGTTAAGGTATCAGAATTGGTATTAAGAGAGAAAAAGTTGGATCTGTGCATCGTTACTATTTTTTTTTTCAGGTTGAAGAGTGTAAACCTAACCATTACTCAGACTGTTTCGACTTTTCCCCCAGTGACACCAAACCCCTGTGTAATATTCACTGACTTCCAATGGAGGCTGCTTCAAAGACTGAAGCGCTCTCAGACTGTCAGAGGAAAGGAAAGTCTATGTGAGATCCCGATGTGCTTGCATTGTGTGTCGGCATATAATGTAACATAATGCTTGTGGCATTTATCTGCGCTTGACATGATTCTCACACCTCCGTCTTTTTTCATGCACTACAAAGCTTCACTTTGCACAGTCTCAGAGAATTCTGATCCATGACTGTGCTTGTTAATGGTCATGCCTGCTGTAATAGTGCATCCTGGAGCTGTGCAAATGGACGGCCAAGCTCTGTAAACACTTTCATTTCCTGCAGGCTGACAGCAGCCGCTGTGGAGCAGGAGACATCCAGTGGAATGAACCAAATGAAAGAGCAAATTATTCCTTCTTCTCCCTGGATGACATGTTCATCAGAGCCTGAAAGTGTGTTTGCCTCACTTGCCTCTCTCAAAACACTTTTGCCCAAATGCAGCATTGGAAAGAGTGTGTTATGTGTGTTTTCAGTTATCCTTTGCTTATACAACTCTTTTTTCAATCACTGCTCGCCAACGATGAGTGTCAAACCATTGTACAGACCACGAACACGAGCTGAAAATTAATTAATCTGAGGGAATGATGGATGACAGAGCTTGATGTACAGTATATTTACGCTGAACACAAGCTGCTCTCTCCCTCTTCCTCTCCCCTTCTCCCTCCCCTCAGGCAGTGGTCTTCTATCTGTTCGTGTTTCCCCATGTGTCTCAGTCAGAGGCTTCTGGCCGACTTGGCACTTACCTGACCTAGAAAACAGAAAATCCGCAGCTTCCTGACTGAGTCCACTAAATTTAACACCCAACCTTTTTTCCTCCTCTCTGCAAGCCTTGTTGTCCCAGGAGCTTTAAACCTTCTGACAACAATTGATAGGACTGCTAACTATAGCAGGAGAGCAGGGGGGGGGTGGGGGGATGAGACGCAAGAAAGAAGGCGGATTGTAAAGGTAAACAACATGCAGCCATCTCTGGGATTTAACAGTGATGCTTCGTTTGAAGCGCGACATGAAAGAGCCTTTTTTTTGTGACTGAGTGATATGTTCAGCTAATAAGCATTTAATAAGTGTGTGTGTTCAAGCAGCATGTAACGTTGAGGTTAACCAGAGGGAGGTCTGGATTGATGGAGAAGAGGTGGAGACTGATGCAGAATTCTGGGGTGCAGACCTATTTCTAAACGTATGAAAAATTTAGAGCGGCAGAAAGAGAATTTGGGCTTTTATTTTTGTTTGTTGAGATTCACCTGCCCAGAGGCCAGGCAGACAAGGACAGAGAGTAAGCTACAGGGCAGCCTGCTCTGATACCTTATAGGAGTATGATTCCCAGAGATAAGGTATCAACATATTCCCTGATACTCTTTGAAGGTGGATGAGTAAGAGAGTCTGTCCCAAGACCTTGTGTCAACCTTTTTACCTCATAATCATTGTCCAATCGTGTTGTGGTACTGTAAATACTGTAAATAAGTGACTGATCTATGCCTTTAGGACAGGGGCCATCTAAAGGCAAACTATCACCCCTCTAATTTTACATATCAAGTCAATTAACTAGTCACAGTCACACACTGAGCCTGTAAAAATAGGGTAATAATAACTGGAGGAACTTGTCAACTCAGAAAATTACTCAAGTGTCAGTCACTCTGGCTTGTTGGTTTGGGCTCAGAGACTACACTTTATGGCAGAAAGCCTGTGTTACAAGCGGAGGACAGAGTTTGAAAGATGTGGGCGTCATGGAGGCGGGTGGGGAGTCTCATGAAAGACGTTTTGGAGAATGTAGCATTGAATGTGTTTGGAGTTTGATGTGTATCAGGGACTTAAAGGACCGGTGTGTAGTAGCACCTAGTGATGTAGTTGATGATTAAACCCCTCTCGCCTCACCCTCAACACCTGTCCTTCCTAGCGTGAAGGAGAAACTACGTTGGCCCTGAAACATGCTAGAGCCAGTGTCTAGTTTGTCTGGTCTGAGGTACTGTAGAAACATAGTCCTTCAACATGTCAGACTCAAGCAGCAACCTCCATGCCTGTGAAGTGAAGCCTATGCAGAAGTGCCAAAAACTGCAGTTCCTCAAACAGCCGCTTGAGACTGGCTACAGAACGAGTCAGTCAATTCTTATTTTCAGCTGTTTATACACTCATTAAAACATAATGAATATTATATTCCAGTTCTAACATATTCTGTAAGGATAACCCCTTTAATCTGACACAATGGACCTTTAAATGTCTCTAATTTGCATTTTGCACTGTCATCTGTGACAAAGGGTGGAAAAAAAAACAAGTGCACACAAATTTGTATTGACCCATGAGTTAATATTGGTATAATGCGGATATATTTAGGGTAATATTATAAGATATTTAAACACAATACTACTTTGAGACAGAAAAAAACATGATAAATACCATTATGATAACCAAAGAAGTCAGAGTCAGATAAACTAAAGCAGTCAGGTAGCAGTGAGTCAGATTGCTCTTTACACTTCATGCATGCAGCCTTTAAAAGTCGGAAAACAAAAGAAATTCAATTTAATTAACTCTCATTATAATACGACAACCAAAAACCCATATACTCTAGCCTCATATAACAATAATGTATTGCTATGTCACCCAGCTCTGTTTATACATACCATAAATTCCTGCTGCTGCCAGGGTTTACAGCATCTGCCATATCTTCATCCACTTGATATTCAGTGTCCTGTCAGTGTCCTCCAACACGACACAACATTCTGACCTGTTAGCGCCTCATATCTGCTTAAAATATATATCATAACAGTCATGAGTGAAGTTTTAGTGGAAGGTGTGATTAAACATCTCCTTGTGATAGATGAAACACATTATTAAAGGATAGTAATCATCTTCCTGGTTTCCTATTTTGAGCGTAGTTTGAGGCGTTCGCCCGTTCATCCTGTCAGTCTTACTGTGCTTCATTATGTTCCACACCTCTTCTTTCAAGTCTGGCAGCATAGTTCTCAACGGTTAGGTATTTCTCAAGTAATAAAAAGGGCTTTTTAATACCGCAGAACTTATTTTGTGTGTGGGCTGTTCGTGCCTCAAGTCCAGATGAAGTTTTAATGAAATTGAAGGAAAGCACCTCTTGGGTTTAATTAAGCTAAGCTAAAGAATTACCTGCATGACCTGATAGCCTGATTTCTTTAAAAATTGGTATTCCTCTGCCGTACTGGTCAATTTCTTTTACCCCAACTTAAATAGGATTCTTTTTAGTCAAGAGGATGACTCTTTCTCTGTTTTATTGTGAATTCTCTGAAGCCCTGTGGAATCATTATCCAGCGACCTCCCAAATTAACATCATCCACCCATCCAGCAAAGCGGGTGAAAAGGCTCGAGTTAGAGCCGGACAGGGAATCTCAGTGGAATATATAATTAGTCTCATGATCTGCAGTAGATAGGTCATGCTAAGAGATAGGTCACATTGAGTGGCAGTGGAGTTTTTACAGCAAATTTAAGAAGATTCACGCTTTATAACAAAGCTTTCCCCTTTTTTATATCATGATAGCAATACAACATAATGATATAATAACTATAGCTCCTGTGTTGCCTCTTTTCTTGCAACAATATCAATTACAGCATCTACATGGTTTACTGTGCAGTCTCTGTTGGTCTGTTGAATATGGAATACTGAATTATTAATGGATCACTGTTTGAAACAAGTAACTGCTCCCATCACGCGCCATAGAAATACGCATTGTTATGCTGTAATTTCTGCTCGTATTGTCTCATTAGGGCTTCTCAGAAGTTTTTTAGAACATATGGGTGGATAAGTGGTGGCTTTATTTAGAAAAATAGATGTTTTAATGTGTTGTTCAATCGCATGAACGTGTTTCTCTGCCTGCCAGGCGCCCCCGGCTGACCCTATAGAGATTAACTCCAGGAAACAGCCCGTCGAACTCCTCGTCATTAGCGCCGCTCTCCTTTCTTAGCGCTGATTAAATACTGATTGTGCTGCAGAAAAACAAAGTTAGTTTCATGCTTCAGAGCTCAAAACTATTAAAAAGCGAGCGACGGGTGCAAAGGATGCGATGCAAAAGGAGGGTTTGTTTGGACGCAGGTCTTTGAGGATGAGACAGAGAGGTGCTCTCATCTGTTCCTTCACGTGTGTCGTCCTGTCCTGTGAATTCTCCCACGTCAAATGACTCCGTACTTCTAACGGCGTCCATAGAGAAATCGATAGGTCCAGCCTTTTATGTTTGCAGTGTGTATGTGTGTGCATGTGTGTGTGTCGGACCACCTCTAAAAAGCTCTCTTTAGGAGAGATAAACAGGTGCTATGTGCAGCTGGTGGTCAGAGATTACAGCCAACGTTGTGACAGCATCTCACCCAGGGCCGGTGCTGTCGTCCTTCCTGCTGCTTGGAGACGTGGAGCCTGTAGCCAAGTATAAACCCTGGATGCAGCCCATATGAATGGTCTTTTTTTTTTCTTTCTCCCTTCAATTGTATTTGCTCATTAACCGCAGCACCATTCATGTTCCCTGCTGAATGCAGACAGAGCAGTCTGACAGCTGCCGAGCTGAATTCAGTCACCTGGACGATAACAGCGAGTTTTACTCACGCTGGATGTAAATTTGGTCAAAACCCTTGTGTACATTCAGTGCTCCTCATAAAGCAGGGCTCATTTGAATTTTAATGGTCACGGTAAACAAGTGAAGGCAGCACAGTCAAGCATCGGTCTGTAATATTCTGTTTTTCTTTTTGTCAACAAATCCCATGAAAAGACCAGAACCAGGAAGAAAGTGTTGTTTGTGATACATGGTCTTTCTCTGTGCCGTAGAGCTTCATTGCTGTCTGAAAACTATTAAAAACACATCATTGTGCTTCACTGTTGCGCTGGGTGACATTTTCCTTCATTACCGTGAACACAGGCACACTAGTGTGTTTTGAGTGAATTCCACATACTCTGTCTTGCTGCTGTAAATACTCACTAGCACAACAAATCAGGAGCTGAAAATAGTTCCCAGCAAATACACTGTTTATTACTGTGTAAGTAACGTTTATTATAAAGGCTTTAACACACAGCTATTTGAAATAATTACTGAGACTGTCCATTCACCTGTTTTGAGGGTATAAACCACAAAACACAGAAAATTATGAAACAACAACACATTTTTTCTCTCGCTTAGTTGAGGTGGAAAGCAAAATGCGGCAAAGCGCAATGGAAACGGACTTAAAGCACGTGACTAAACACACACAAAGGGCTCATAGACATGCAAATGTGGAGAGATGGTGGAGTGATGGGAAACAGCACCCTGGAAGCAGTTACCGTAGGAGTTTGGTACCTTGCTCAAGGGCACATCAACAGTGCCCAGGAGGTGAACTGGCACCTCTCCAGCTACCAGTCCATACTTTGGTCCATGCTGGACTTGAACCAAGCTAAGTCCCTCCGGACTGAGCTACTGCCGCCCAACATCCTCTGAAGCTTCAACTGAAGAGACGAAAGCATCAGATCTATATGGACCAATGAGGAGACTGTATTCTTCCTCAGATGAACACATGAAACCAACAGGAATGCCGTGGTTCCATTACATTTTTCATATGGTTTTCCACCCTTTGATGTTTGACTGGTGACTCTTTTAATGATACCATCTCGCTGATATCTTCTTCTGCGATGGTCTCACCCAACGTCAGAATTGACGCCACCAACTCTTTATCTTGATGATTATTATCTTGGTTGTTTCACATGACAAGTATCTGGAATTGGTATCTTTCTCTGTGCTCCTCTGACTGATTTGAAGTAGGCATGGATCCTTTGGATCTGTTGGATCAAAACACACCCACACAGTGCGGATGAAGCAGATTAGATTGGGATTCTAATCTTTAATACTCAAGATTTAAAGCCATGTTTTCAGGCGCTTTACATTGTCTAGTGGACAACCATCATGGGTTCCTTTTGTCGGATGAGTCATGCTGGCTTGAGGCTAGAGAATCCTATGCCAATTTATTATCCAACTCTTTCTTTCCCAGATGCTCAGCCAGCCAGCCAGTGGAGAAATTTGGCACCATCCGCTAACTCACCCCTAGCTCCCACCCTGCCTGTTCGAAAACAAAATGACCTTTATCTCTGACAAATATTCAAAGGTAATCTGAATAGCAGGTGTTCTTAAATTAGAATTTAACAATGAAAACCTCGCCAGCGGTGTAATAGTAGGCTGGCTCATGCTGACCATTAGCATTTTGGAGATAATGTTATAGAATTAATTAGGGACACTTCAGTGTCCATTATTGCTTGGAGAGAATTGGTCTCAGAAGTCATCGCTCTGCCAGCACCCCCGTTATACAGCGGTACGTCACAGCAATAGCCGGAATCTTCCATCTCAACTGATTTCAATCTAGGTGAAAATGTCGCCATTCATATGCAAATAGCTTGCAAAACACTCTGCCTCACACCTCTCGCCTGAAAATTGTTACTTTTTTTCTGCTCCATGCTAAACTGGTCTAATGCATTGAATTGCTAATATGCTCAATGAATATATGAATAAATCCTTTTAAAAAGTCATCATTTCACTCGGCTGACCGGCTCCTGAGGATTCCAGATAAGATGGTGGGAGATGACTGACAGTGTGATGTCTGATTGGTTGAGAAACTCTGGGTTTTATACTCTACAGCTTTACTCTCCTTAATAAAGAAGATCTAAAAATAGCTGTGTATAATGCGGAGCTCTGTACTTGTAAAGAGTAGCAACATAATATGGTCAACGCAGAAAAGTATATGATCAGGAAAGCATGAATGTATTCCAAATGAACATGAGTTTCATGTATGACATCTAACTTACTGAGTCGAACTTAAACTAAGTGATGTACACAGACATTTTGAAGGGTAGCAGCAGCAGCAGCAGCAGGTAGTCACCTTTTGGCCCGCTGCTGAACTGAAATCAGTTCTGAAAAAAAAAAAGCTTTGCTGCCTTCCTCTTTCCTCTCTCTGACTCTGCTGTGTTCCGAGTTACTACAATTAATGTGCAGAACCAGGCCATGTATAAAGCTATATTCATCCTGGGTACCGTCAAGAATTAACCTTTTACAATGCTAAGCAACAAGCTTAGAGTTCAAATATAATGCTACGTGATTAATCATGTGCAGGAATATCTCAAAATCAAAAAATAAATGAGTGAAAGCTTCCTCACATGTCATCATGATTTACAGTGGTTCAGCTCTTCAGACATACATGTAAACCAAACATAACTGCTATATAAAGATCAGGAATGTACCCAATGTTCATAGACAGACAAAGAAAAAGAAAGGTGTAGATTTCTGCCTCAACTTATTCATAGAAAAAGAAATGAATGTGCACTGTAAAGCTACTGATTTTTTTAGTGGGACCTTGGCTGGCTTTCTCACAACAGTATTTATACGACCAGCAGTGATAAGAGTTGTAATAATTATTCTTTATTTGGTCCAGAGGGGAACATTAGCCAAAAAAAAAGGGGCAAAGAGGCCAACAGCTTGAGCCTCAGGAGCCACCATACAGTGCACATCCTGCATTTGAATGAAGCCACATGAAAAATTCAAAGGATAAGACAGAAGGAAGCTGAAGGATGATTCCTAATGAATACTGCTACTAACTCAGAACATCCATACATGCATACACTTTACATTATTACTAACATTTTCTAAATTAGACCCTAAGATTTTAGATTTATTTTCCATCATTCATCTCAGTATGCTATGACTCGACGCTTGCTTTAAATAGATAATCCACTGCAGTGAACATTTCGCTTCTCACATTTTTCTTGCAAGTTGCATTACGCTCACGTAGTGAGTTTTGAGCAGAGGCCATTTTTTAAAACACTCTGCTCAGTCGTGCTTTTAAGTTAACAGATCACATCGCTCAGAAAATTGTGTTCTGTACCAGTAATAGAAAATAAATGTAACATCCACTGAGTGCTGTAATATGAGTGCAGTCATAATTTCCAGGGTTATCCAGTTAGGGATCATCATTCATGACTGTTTCTCACTTGCACAAGGTATATGGATGTTACATGTAGTGAACACAGTGGAGGTCTCTTCTGATTGGCCTGCTATTTGTATATATCAGACTTACTTTTGGCGTGCTCCATTACAGAATGTCACTGCTTTTTGCTCCCAACAGAGCCATGAAGAAGATTTCAAAAATAAGTCCTGAGCCAGTCAAATGCCAAAGTTTCTCTAAAAACTGACTTCTTGCTCCCTTGATGCACACACTGGAAAATTGCTTCAACAGAAATGGGTTAAGGTGCATGTTGGAAAGACGCATGCATGAATGACCTCTTGGATCCTTGTTTGCAGGATTTGAAGGAGTTTAGTCTACCTTCTAGGACAGTGCAGATGGTACAGATTGGCCTGGCCCTAAGAGCAAAGAGAAACTGGGTCTGTGTTGAGCTCAATGAGGGAAATGGAAAAAGAGAGGGCCTGAAGCCGTGTGTTATCATGCTGAGGGCTAAAAAAGGAGGTAGGGTTTAACAGATAGGGAGACTTGAAATCCAATAGCAGGACTTATGAACTTAAACTGGCAATAAGCAATATTTTCTGCTGATAGTCAACGTTTTTAAATTGAAAAATGTTTGTGTGGAACACATAAGTTTGGCTTTTCCCCCAGAATCATATATTTTCTATACAGGGTTACAGTTAAGTCCTCTGTATCAGTATTTAAACCATCAGACATTAAAAATCTATTGATATTGATAACAAGACCTATACAGATTTATTGACATATATGTGAAATCTAATCAAAATGTTCCATGAGGATTAAGTGACTGTTCATAATTGTTGAATTGTAGCTTAGCAACTGTAACTGCACAAGAGCAAAACTGTTTATCTGCTAATGTAAGGTGTAATTGATAGCATGTCTGGATAACTAGCTTACTAGCTACAGTGCCTAGTAATTGAGTGTTACTTGAAGCAATATATCATTAATTGACTATATTAGTTTGCAGTTTTTAGGTTTCATTTAGAAAATGTTCATGTATGTTTATATTTACCCAAGCCTGTCCCAGAGTTCAAGGCTAACGTTAGCAACTTGTTATGTTTTTATTGGATTTGGGTGTTCGCGCCAGCTACAACAACAAAATTACACAAGTTAGCTTTATGTATGCCCAACACATTTATAGTCCTCATCCTAAAAACCTTTTTTCTTGTAACAATGAAAACATACTGCTTAAAAATACAAATAATAGCCGAGCTAAGTAGAAGCCCAGCAGACAAATAGATCTTTTTTCACAGCAGCCATTTTGACATGAAATAGTAGGTCAACACAGGTGTTACCAATGATACTAATTAAGGTTCTGTTCCATTTATTGCAGCAGACTTTCCGGTGAGCCAACATGCACCACAGCAGCACCCTGACTCTGTCTGACCTGAATGGAACAGGACCTTAATTAGTATCATTGGTAACACCTGTGTTTACTATTTCATGTCAAAATGGCTGCTGTGAAAAAGGACTGTTGTCAGAAGTAAATAAGTAAGGAGTAAGTCTGCTGTTACATTTTCCCTTCTCATACTTAAACTACATACGCTAGGACTGTGCTGTCTCTCTATCTTGTGATTATATGTGACAAATAAATTTAATTTCATTTCTACACGAATCGTCATGCTAACTTTTGGCGTGTGGCTTTAAGCCTCAGTAGTTCAGAAATGTATCATGTACAGTCATGTATACACAGTATAGTTATGACCGCTTATTTTACAATGATGGAAACATTAGAAAGTTAGCTGTTGACATTTTCAACCAACTCATCTTTTAGTGACTATTGCCATTTCAGTTGGTAAAATTGATTGCTGCTGGCAAGAAACGAGAAGCCGTTTTTGTCCAACCATTGTTTTGAAAATTACTAATTACTTCTAACGGTTAAGTGTTAAATCACTGTGAACGGCATAGCTTAGAGAAACTCTCTTCTTCAGTATAATCTGAAACTTCGTGCAGAAGGGGGAACAGGTTTGATTTGAATTTCAGCTGTGATAAGCTCGTGAAAGTGACAGAAGTAGGGGGAATCTGAGCTTGGAGGAAATCCAGACGGAGGAAACAGAAGTGAGCCGAGTCAGACCTGGCACTCATTTGAGCTGTGCGCTTCAGGGGAAACCATGAGCACAATTAAATAGATGGTGTTTTACACAGTAATAGATTTTCTTCCTGTCACCACACAGAAAATATCCATTGTAACACCTCATTTACTTTGGTGTTCAGTCTTAAAAATCTTTCCATTCCCCATTCAATCAAGTGAAAAAAATCAGCACCAGTGCGATGGGAAATATATCTTACCAAAGCAATTTCACATTTCTTAATCTTTATGATTTGTGTATGATGTATAATGTATAATGCAAGTATCACCATATTCCTGAAAAATGTTAAATCATGCATTTCTCGCCTCTCTTTTTAAAAGACTTCAAGACTGAACAAATGAGAAAATGAGTAGCTGCGAGGGGTGTTTTTCTGCAGTGCATCAAGGCCAGGGTGCTGTGTATAACAGCCATCTGTCCAGTTCAGCCCATAATGAGGAGACCTGTGCCTTGGTGGACATTTCAATCCAGCTAAAGCCTTCTGTCTATAACCGAACTAGCAGGGGGCTGTTTAGCCTTTAATGCTTCACAGGATGGTCAAGTGCTACACTCAGGGCATTGGGGGACATTTTTAGGGGCTGAAACAGCTGCTTAGGATTTGTTCCTGACGTACTTTGACAGTGAATGATGATGTGAATTTTGTGTCTTTAGCGAAGGTTTCACAGTCACTGTTTTCATGCACACAAGAAGCCAGCTTACTGGGAGAAATGAAATTAAGCCAGAAGGAAGACCAGTGAATGTGTTTCATGCAGGTGGTCTGTAATCAGATTCCACCCTGACACCCCACTATAGCTTCGGACCAAGGCTGGTATATTTTAAGTGTATTACAAGGATGAGTAATGATGTTTCCTGCTACACTGCTGCCACGGTGATACTTTGTCTGTCTTGAGTCTTTGAGAGATTCATAAATAAATATAAACAAGCTGCTTCTGCTGGAGTTAAACACAGTTAACGAAACTGGGGTTCTTGTTTACATGATATTCAAGAAATCAGGTTAAAGAAATAAAAACTGAACAACATTTTTGTGCATCTTGTTAGTTATTTTGCATTTGAAACAGCTGTAAATGTGTGTTTTCCCTCTGGCCCACTTAAGCATTTTACTGACAGTGTTGAGCGTTGGTGGCATCCCCGCTAAACAGTCATGCAAATTAGATCTTACCACCCTTTGGAGACTGTCGTAAAGCCACATTAAAGGATAGTCTATTTTAATACAATACACACATGCCATATATACTGACTGCTGAGAGAGAGATATGTTGCTGTATTTATTGCTCCTCTCCATGCTGGCCATAAAGTAATCCTTTTGTAGTGCCCATAACTCCTCCATCTCACAGTTTTTATCTTAAGATAGACTTGAAAACCTCCAAACCTTTCACTGTCTGTAGGTACCTGGTCTGGCAGTAACTCAAAAAAAAAAAAAAAGAAGGTCATGACAGGCTGAATCCAAATGTCCAGACTTTACCGCTTCTGCAGAATCAAGTACACTTTAGTCTGCGAGTGCTGAGGTCTGTCCAAAAACACACCATTCATCCGGTCCACAAGGGCCTCATGCAGACTTTCTGCAGACTTCCAGACTTTTACTGATTTAATTACCCATGATCCATTGCAATACTCACTTTGTGGTTTTTCTAACTGCTGACCAAAAAACCAAAAAGAATTAAAAATGTAAATGTGAAAGTATTACTTTATTTATTTATTAAAATGTACTTATCCAGCATGTACCCTGCCTCCAGCCCCCCTTGTGACCCTGATGAGGATAAGCGTTAACAGATAATGGATGGATGGATTTATTAAAATGTTATTTAAATCATGTAGGTCAGAAATATTAAGGCACAAACACCATGTTTTGTAGAAAGTCATCATTTTCTGTGTAATTGTATTTGACACTGGATTGTAGGCTACAAACATATCTTGTGTGGTTAATAATAATGACATTAAAGTTTATTTATTTGAACAAGGTCAAGGTAGCTCCATCTGTTGGATCGATCTGCGTCAGGTGAATCTAACAGGATGTAATAGTTTCATCACTTCCTGTATATTCTATGAAGGCTGCTGGAAACTGTCTGTAGCTTGTTGTCACATCCTCTCGCTGCCGACACCTGATCTAATCCACTTTCCAACCAAGGCACAGGTCATCTCCAACACGACTGAAGTCCGTGTGAGCTCAGTCCACAGGTCCAGAAGGTGGATATTTGGATTCTGCCACAGACAAACAACTCAAAGAATTGAATTCCTTATTTGTGTCCGAGGCAGGATTTGCAGCAGACACGTGATCTATTTAATGACTGTGGTTGGACAGTAATGTTACTGTAATGACTCTGACCTCCTCGTCCTGTCTCTGACCTTTCGCAGCCACTTCCTGACGAAACCGCAAAACTTGTGATGAATAAATAATGAGGTGATTTGTTTGGAAGTGGTTTTCCGCCACAAACTTCTGTGTCTGAAAATGAAGTACATTAGAAATGCTCAGTGTGTCAGCATTTTATGCGTCGGTATAAGGTATCCATCTCGACCGTGGCATTAATCAACAGCTGAAAGATGCCGTGGGCTATTTTGAACACATATTTGATTTGCATAACAGCACGGCTGCATTGGTGGAGCTGAAACTTGGCTTCAGCACTTTAACGGTGATGTAATTGTCTTTTCCCTGCCAGTACAGTTTTACAATGAAATCATTGTCTTCAGTTATGCATGTTGATTTGTTATTTTGGATTTCTTTTAGATTTTCTATGCAAACGGTGTATATATATGATTACCTTGTACTAACATGCTAAATTTTATTTTTCTGACATCCCACATTTCTTCCTCTTTCTCTCCCCCTCCTTTCCTCTGTTCTCTCTTTGCTTGCTGCAGGTATGCATTGTGCAAAAGAGGGACACCGAGAAGATGTATGCCATGAAGTACATGAACAAACAGCAGTGCATAGAGAGAGATGAGGTCCGAAACGTCTTTAGAGAGCTTGAGATCCTACAGGAAATTGAACATGTTTTTTTAGTAAATCTCTGGTGACTATCTTATGTTTTTACACTTTCAATGTCGTCTGCAGTGCCTGTGTCAGTTGCCTGCTTTGTCTGTGTGTGCATTTTGTATATTTACCCAAGAGGTTCTCAATAGATAAGTGCATGTTTACTCTAAGATCTGTTGCAGCCCTAAAACAGACAGAGAATATTACATTCCTAGTGTTGCATGCACTTTACTGTCTGCATTAGGCACTTAGTGGAAAAAAAGTTTTTTTTACTTTCAAGGCTTGAAACAAATTTTCCTCCAGTACCACAACACATTATTAACTGAAGAAACAATTAACACAGGAGAGATATTTTGGGATATTAATTTTGACTCTGAGCCCATGAAGCACACATTTGATAATTACTGTGGTTTGAAATGACCTTACTCTTCCCCTGAGTCTGATATGTGGGTGAATGGAGGCTGCTTTCATTATTCAACGCTCATCTCCTAGCGGGACACATTTCTAAATGTAATTGGGGACCTGGCACGGCATTCACGGCATATTACACAAAGCACTTTACCCCTCTGTAATTGGTAGAATGATATTGCACGTGCCTATCTTCTGAGCAATCGCCGCTGGAATATTTTGTTATTCACGCATTCCATGAAGGATTGATTATCTGTAGATAGTGAGTAGATGAACCAAGACAAAGTCACGTACCAGGCTCATTCCATCACCAAGTTGTGAATGATTTAAGTTTAATCTACAGGATATTTTTGCGTGCTAGAGAAGCCACTCAACTCGAACAAACTGAGGGCATTTTAATGAGCATACAGTAGTAGGTCTGTGTATTTTTTATAGTATAATTCCCTGCAGGAGTGTATGGCTGCCAAAGCCTTCTGTGTTCTAGTTTCCATGTGCTGTGCTGCTCTGCTCTCTCTCTCTCTTTCAGCACTATATCAAATGCCCATTAGTGGCAAAAAATGCTAAACCGTATCATTGTGGCTACGTGGGAATGAGAAGTTTCACACTTCACACCTACTCTCTTTGTTTTGTATGTCGGCTTCACAGAGATGCTCCAGAAAGGGCCTGACCGTCTCACTGGGTGCATACAGAAACCATCATTTCAGCCAGCTTCCTTCATACTGATGTTTTAATGCTCACATCATCAGCAAATAGTCATAGTTAGTCCACAGACTCTTTTATGGGACAATTATCATTATCTCTAACAATCGAGGTAGATAATTTCACACTAATCAGTTCGCTCAGTTACAAAAAACATGCTTCTAGTAATCTCCATGCATATTGAGAGTTTACAATGAGAGAGAATAAAATGGAGGGAATTTAATTTTGTCACTGCATTAAAGGATTGCATTAGAAAAACTCAAATGGACCTACTCTTACTGAATAACTCACAGGACAGACTGCGAGTGGTTTATTGGGACAATTTATTTGGTGAAAAGTAATTTCAGTAACAAGTGTTCATTGTGAGGACTGTGAGTTATTTAAAGTGACAGGGACATTGTTTCTGGAATTAAACGTTGCTGTTGAATTCTTAAATAAATTCTTTCAGTGCGTGACCACCACAAATAAAAAATCCATTCACGGATTGAGATCTTGAAACTGGGACAAAACCAAAACTACCATCAATGCAGGATACCACTTGATGTGGGTCTTTTTTGCAGGTGGTTGTTTGAGTCCAATCATTCGCACAGATGCGCATCTTTGAAACCACCACCTTAAACCCACAAAAGCATTGCTGCCTTATTCAGCATTCTTGCCCTCCTGATTGCTCTGAGCCGATGACCCTTTGGCTCTGAATCACACATGGTGATTGTACCCTGTTATACTTGTTTGCAAGTCTAGTTTTTTGAGATGCACAATCTCTTTTGTTTGCTCAGTGTCTCCAATGGAAAATATCATCATTGATGGCAACGAAGCATTTTATGATATAAATGCTCTAATGGTACCTCAACATTTTTTTTTCGGTTATCGCTGTAGATCTTGAGGCCCTTAAGTCGGCCTCTCCCTTCCCTGATCTCGATAAGTGCTTGCCTGCTTGTGTTTGGCTGTCCCTCTTGTAAGGCATAGGGAAGCTGTCAAATCTGCATAACAAATAAAGCATCATAGTGACAGGTTGCAGAAAGCAAAGGCACATTCTTAACCAGCTGTTGCCATTTCTATCACAATGTGCGACGAGAGAGAGATGTAAAAACAGCTGTGTGATGTTGTGTGGATACATCAACACAGCTGCATAAGTTCAGACCTTGAACTTTGGCAGCTGTATTGATGTTTTGTAATATTAGTATCACCAGACTTGTCCCAGGCAAATCCACCAGAGAGAGTGACAAAATATGTACCCAGAATACCATTGTTGGTACCTTCATTGTGCAAACCTACAGTCAGAAGTTGACCGAAAATACCATCCTCATCAAGTAAATGGAGTCCTACAGGACTGCTCCAGAGCTCACCTTCAGGAACTAAAGCTTTCTCTGCGCACAAAAATGTTTAATTCAAAGAAAGTTTTCTCTCCTCGAGCTGGAGAAAGAAGAACATTAAGACATAAAGGAAATCGATTTATAGCTTAAGTCTGCGGTACGTTTGTTATTTCTGCCCCAGTTTACGCAGACCCTTTGTGAGTATCTGTGCATGACAGCATTGTTATGTGTTGCACCTGTATGCATCTCATAAACTGTCTGCTTCATTTATCTGCTGCTTGAGAGAGCATCGCAGCCAGGCAAGTAATGAGATAGGACTGATGAGAGCCCTGTTTCATCTTTGCATCGTCTCCCTACGTATAACAAACTAACCTAATTGGTTCAGTGCGTGGGTATGCTGTTTAACCAGTTCCCTGTAGATCAGACAGTTGCCAGCATCCATATGCTTGTCAAACAGAGCGGTACGATTTCTGGCGCTTGGCATTTCAACAATTCAGTACGTTATTAATGGATGTGCGATTGACCAGCTGGGGTCTTTGGGAACGGCCTATTCTAAAAAGCAAGCAACAAAAAAAAAGATGCAAGTCTTGAGAAACGCCAGCTTTGATAAAGCTACATGGAAGTGTTTTTATTGATATACTGCCAGGAGGGAGCCAGGGAGACAGCCAGAGCCAGAGAGAATGCAAGGAATACACCAAACAGCTGTCAGAGGAAGTAATGATTCCTGCAATCACAGAGGTTGGGGGCGACAGGACGAGACAGCTCTAAGAAAGTATTTGGCATTGATTTGTTTTGTCAAAAAAAAGGATGTGCAGACTAAGAGGATTTGTACGGTTTTCCTGCAGCTCTTACCTCCACACAGCCACACTATCTGTCTTGAAGCGGGGTTATGCTTTCATTGAGGCATCCTGAATTCCGCTGTGCTTTTGAACAACTCCCGTCCGTAGCTTCAGAGGAAATTCATTAGGAAGCTACCTCGTGAAAGCCCACACTGACTCCCATCAGCTCGGTAAAGGCTGCCTTAAGCTGGGCGGATGTCAAGTTTGCAGCCCACAGTAATTGCTGCGACCATTCCCTCGCTGCATAGATATGGTGTGTAGGAGTCGAGGGTACACTGAATGGATTACCTTGGAGGAGGAAAATTTAACTATCATCTGCTCTGCACACACCAAATCCACACAAATCCTTGTAAGGATTTGTGACACATGAGAAGGTACTAACTTCTGTTTTCCCTTGCGTATGTTTGAAACCTCAAAGTGCAGGGGTCACCTCACCCCACCCAGAAACAGAGAAGAACCAGCATCAGGGCATAGCTATGAATTTGATCCCCTGCTCTATGGAGTATAGTACTTCATTATAAAGCAAGGTTTCGCCTTAAGCGTTACATCACAATAGATCACTCTCAAACAGCATCACCCGTTCTCCCTGAGGGCCCAGAGACACAGCAGTGAATCACGACCAAATGGTCGCTGCCACAGTGCTGTTGAGGGTAGCTCAGGTTGTTGCAGTGACTGACGTAAACACAGTCCCCTGGGATCGTCTTAAGGATTTTAAGAGTTTCAACCAAACCAAAACAGGGTTGAGTCATCGGGAAGAGCGGTATGTGGTGCTTTCCTCTTATTGTCCATGCCTTCATCAGTCAGAAAGTGAGCTAGAGAAGTGGTGAGGATGGATGTGCCGTATTCAGCCTCCATTAGGACTATTGATTTAAGGTCTGGATGGAACAAGGCCCTGGGAGACTGTGGAACAAATTAGCCTCCACACCCCCAGTCAGCATTTATAACAGGCCATGTGAGGGGGCTTAGCCTTAAATCAGCCTCATAAAAAGTGTCATCATGGCATCATTTCCAAACGCACAGGAGTCTGTTTCTCTAATATAGCACTGTGAATCCACAGATTATTTTGCCCTGGAATTGCAGCCTTGAAGGACTTAGTACTTTTACTGAAACTGCCCAACACACTACTTTTAAAGAACTTTTTTGTAGGACATGGAAAGTGCACCTTGTGAAAGCAGGCTAGTGGAGGTGTTGTGTCTTAAGGCGACTGGTTGAAGGCAGCTGAGAGGGGAGGCAGCGTTCACTTGCTCGTTTGTTGCAGGAAACCTCAGAGGAGCATTGGAGTGTCATGTGATTGAGTCCAGCCAGTTCCGCCAGCACATCTCTATCATCAACTTTATGTAGGCCATCGAAACTTTGCAGACTAACTCGAGCCAACAGAATCACAAGCTCTTGTTTCTCTCTCTCTTTTTCCTCAAAACTGTTCCCTTCCACTGTCCCTCTATTTCCCTCCCTCCTCCCTGCCTCCCAGGGCTCATTTGTCATTGTGGCCTGATTATTTCAGCCTGTTCCTTGTACTCCTTCCAGCCGGCTAACCTTCCTCTCATAGTCGCTGTGACTGTCGCAGCCTAGTCCTGTCCTGGCCTTTCCACATGGTCTCCTCCTGATTTTGGACAGTAACAGCTCTCCCCAGACCCCAGATTACTGCCAGGCATTCACTCACACTTACAAGTTTGACCCACAACTCCTCTGTGCTCGTTGTAAAGCACAACTCAATAAATCATACTCGTTTTTAAGTACGAAGAGCAGCAGCAGGCACAGAAAATGAGATTAGTTTATTTTGACCTATTGCAGTGCCCCGTGTGTGTGAAGCTACATACCATGGGTGTCAGACTGTTAAGGCTGCATTAATCAATATTTTGAAATTGATAATAGATTAAAAGCTGTGTGTAATCTGAAATGTGCCGCTCATAGCGACAAACTTCACTCGAGTTCACTTTGAGTTTCTCTCGGCTCTATGGAGCGTTGAAAGATTCATTTAGTTTATTGTTTTGCTTTACAGCCCACCGCTTTACTGCTCAGCTCAATCTCAATTGCTTTTATCAGCTGCGTTTCAACAATAGCTCTGATAAACCTCTGTACGCTACCTGCCCAGCAGCAAACAATAAACAGGCAAAGTTAGAGACTAGCCAGTGAACATAGTTGAGCATTTAGCAGCTTGATAGCCAGAAATTCCCCTCAGGAGTAGTCTGAAGTGAACAGAGTGACTTTTATTTAGATGGATAGAAAAGCTACATGTGTAAACAGCCAACTGTTTGTTTAACTGTTGGCCATATCAACCTTATTAGGCAATAATACTGGATGCCAAAGTTGTATTTAAAGCTTTTTGCACTTCGCCTAAGCGTCCAACAAATCAGTTAATAAGAGGAATGCTTGAGCATCTTATACCAGGTTATTTTTATACAAGTTACCTCGAGTCAAGGCTGCATCTTGTGTTGTTGTATCTCTGTCTATAATGTATACTATCCCCTTAAAGAAGACAGGTTCTTGAGCCAGTGTGATTCTTCCCTTCCCTACTGTTTCATCCACATGGATTCAGTTAGACAGCAGACAGAAGACGTACAAACACCTTCTGGACAGCAAAGGAAAAACAAAACGTGCTGATGATGATATTGCTGTGGTGATGTCATCTTGTTATATAGAATATATTACATTATATTATGTTAAAGGCAATTATATATATTTTTTGTATTTATACATTGCATGTCTACTATCTGCCTGAATCCATGTGATTGCAGCATCAGGGACAATGAGGGACATCTGGAAAAAGCTTGGAGCACCTCAACTGGATCATTTTAATATGAAGTAGAACTGTTCCTTCATATTAAAATGATCCAGTTGAGGTGCTTCTGGTATCTGATTAGGATTCTTCCTTATAACCCCTGTAAAGGTATTCTGGGCATGTTCACCTGGGAGAAGACCCAGGGGTAGACCCTGAGCACGCTGGACAAAATGTGAATCTTATCTGGCCTGCAAACACCTTGGGATCCACCAGGAACACGTTAGAAGTGGCTGGGGAGGGGAACACCTCATTTGTTTAAGGCCGGAGTATGCTAGAAACTAACTAGTTCATACAGTGAATGATGAATGATGAGGGTTATAGGCTTACTGTTGCAGGGAGTGATAAGATGCAATGACCTCTACAAATGGGGGTAAGGGCACATGCTTCCTCCACACAAAGGTATTCATGGTGTTGCACTTAGTTGTACACGTGAAAAAATGATAGAAATGATAGAAATGGTTGCGTGAAGAAGGAAAAAAGGGAGCTTGAGAGGGATTTTCAAACCCTGTATACCATTTCAGCTCCACACATCTGGGCAAGTCCTGAGTGTGTTTCGGAGAGTCATAAAACTTGTCGTAGGACGATTCGTCCAGCACTTTAGCTAATACTGTACTTGTCACTTACATTTTCTTTATTGTATTCCAGTGTTTCTTTCCACTCCCAGATAGCAGAAGAGTCCTTTATTTGATTTCTAAGACTGTCAAATGTGGACTTTATTTGGAGTGAAGTGTTCCCAAAAAAATGGGGAATAAAATAGTTTGTGTTTCCTTGCTGTCCCATCCTTGGCGAGAGTCTTAAAGGTGACATGGCTTGTCATCGCCAGAGCTTTCATATGCTCCAGTTGTCGGCCCATATCTGACATCTCCTTGTCACCTCAGTTAAAGCGGGAAAGGAAGTGACAACCAGACCAAGCCGCTACAGTCTCTCTCTTAGGAGCCCAGATATTTTGGCGGTGGATTGGAAAGACTGTTTTGTGGAACACTGAGATAGCAAGTGCCGCCTCAGAGGAAGCTCATCTGTCAACTGGATAGTGGGAATCAGACTGTGACAATGAGGTGATAAAAAGGTGACGGTGAGGAATCCCTGCCAACGGCAAACAACATCCTGGGGCCGGCCATCTGCTGGGGCTGCTCTGTGTTTTAATAGTGAGGCTGATCTTTGGAGGGTCAGGGCAGGTTGGTTTGCTGTGAATGATGTAGGTGGCTCTACTGTCATTTCCTATTGAGTGCATGCTACAGGACTGTTGTGTTGCAGTGGTGACAGGGTGTCTAATGAGAAAGAGGAAACGTGGGAGTCTTATACAAAAAACATTTCTGATGGAATACAAAGCTGAAACATCATGCAATCTGGTCATTGTTTAATGCTTCACTATTTCTTTTTCTTGCAATTAAGCAGTGAGGCTCATAATCTAATGCATCAGGGGAAAGTGCTACATGTGTTGTTTTTGTGTTCACTGAGTCAGTAGTGTGTGCTTTCCGTCCATTATCACATGCTAAGGCCATTTCATCAATTAATCTCTGCTGTGTTTTAGGAGAAGAGAAAGACCCAACAGTACTGCAAATGGGTTTTTTTTCTTCTGTGGCAGTACCACCAATCTGCGGATGAGATGGAATGATTTTCGCTCTGCAGCTAACACAAAGCCCCATTTCTCACTTATAGAGGCAGGAAATTGCACCTGAATAGGACCAATCAGAATGTCCCCCTGGGTGTTCAGGGCCAAGCCTGGAGATACAGCAAGAGAACCTGTAGTTATAAAAGAAGTAATACCTCCACAGTATTGGAACTTTAATGGGAAAATAAAGAATTGGCTCGGCGGCAAACCACATTAAACCGATTTTGATAGAAGAAATCACGGAGGCTTTGTTTGTCTTCCCTCCTCTGCTGCAAATTGACATGGGGGGCCAATTAAGATATTACTCTGCCGCTTTTTTAGATGAGAAATTAAATTCTGTTGTACAAAAACTGTTTGTTCACCCGCGTGGCTTGATGTTTTGTTCAGTGTCTGGGGCAGAAATTGTGGAGTGGAGTGTTACAAATCCCCACCCAGATCACCAAGAGGCTGTGTTTTAATTTGATGCGCGTGATTAGTAAGCCTGATTGACAAAAATGTTTAGCCGACCACAAACAGCCTTCAATTAAGTGGCATCAAGCAAAGACGGGCTGTTTTTAAGCTTTAATTCAACAATGACTTCAAATAAGTAGCATATATTAGGAAAATGATAGGTATTAATCTATTACTTGTTCACTACATGTTCAGAGCCTCCATCAAGCATACACTGATACACATGGACTACATTTATACAAACGCATGAACAGGGCACGTTTTCCTGTGGTTACACACAGATATGGCCTTCTACCCTGTTTGTCCATGTGTGGGTTTCTATAAAAATGCACGTGTTTACCGTGTACGCTTTGCGCATGTAATGTACTTGCTTGCTAGATCATTCAAGTCCCTATACTGTGTATGTTTGTGTGCTCAGTCTTTGTATAGCGAGCGTTTGTTTCTTTGTTTGACATTTTTCCATGCTGGACAGTGAGTGAGCACTGTGTCTCTCCCCCCCGGTCTCAGGTACTCATTCCAGGATGAGGAGGACATGTTTATGGTGGTGGACCTCCTGCTGGGAGGTGATCTGCGCTACCACCTGCAGCAGAGTGTCCAGTTCAGCGAGGATGCTGTCAAACTCTACCTCTGTGAGATGACACTGGCACTCGACTACCTGCAGAGCCAGCACATCATTCATAGGTAGGCAGTCATTTTTTTTCATTAACCACAGTTCAAGGCGTCCAACAGCTTCCAGGCCTGGAAGGAAACACACCTTTCTGGTCTTTCCTTTTTTTACTGACGACATGTGAAAAAGTCAATTTGCTAGCACATTAGCATGACCGACTGAAATCCATTACTTAGTATTTGTAAAATACTATTAAAAAATGTGTTTTGTCATTATAATAAGTCCAGTATTCACTCTTCTTTTACTTTTTCTTCCACAATGCTAACCAGCTAGTTGCTAACTTTCTTTGTCTGCTGTTCGTTGCTGTGCAGGAAGCATATTTTTTGAGAAAAAAAAATCTGCCTACTGCTCCAGGAAACAGCACTGATGCAAGCTGTGAGACTGAGCCAAAGCAGTAACGTTGCAAATACATGTGAAACTGTAGAGTCATGTGATTAATTATGAGTATTATGAGTCATTTGATCAATTGTTAAATTAAAAATATTGATAAATGCAAATTTTATTAAAAGGAAAAAACAAATCTACATATTGATCTGTTTTGTTGTCATGGTAACATGGATTCTTTTAGGTCCTCCCTGTTTCAATGACCTCATCATTAAATTCATTGACACTCCAGCTGAAGGACCAGACATCTTATTTTCTGGGTATTGATTCGATCATGACAACTTATTTAAAATAGTTTCCAAATACACCCACAGCATCGGTGTCATCTCATTACATCATTAAGTTTTTTTTTCATCAAATCTACTAAACCTCTTCTGTTCCTCCTGCGTTGAAACAACTCTGAAGATCAACTCAAGGTTGTGTCTATGACTTTTAGTATTCAAGACACTTTGTCCATTGAGTTCTGCTTCTCCAGCTTGCAGCGTTATTGTCTGTGATTTATGAATGTAAGGATTTACTCTACAGGCTGGAACTCAAACACCAAAATGAATTTAAGTAAATCCAAGTTCCTGGACTTGTGCAAGTGCATTATCTTCTCTCTATTCCAGAGGGAACGCTGCAATAATCTTTTTCCTTTGTGTAAGCACTCCTAGTTTATCGGAAACCACAAAGTCACTGCGTCTTTTTAACTTTAACTTTATATGCAGTTCTTGCGGCTGTAAACATATAGATATATATATTTAGAGCCACCTTCATCATGTCCCTTTGCCTAATATCCTGTGCTTTCACTTTGACCTCATCGGTTAGGAGAACATTCTGTCAGATGACGCTAAATTATTTCTCCTGAGGAGTGCTTGGTGCCCTACAGCTCCCTATAAAGGATAGTATAGAAGGGTCAGTCATGTTGTTTTTTTATTTTTGGAAGTGTGCCCTCTACATTTTCTTTCATTTTGCACCATTTTTAACCTTCTGTTGTGTCCATGCACTCACGATCAAAGTATCAGGAAAAATGTGTTCGTTTGAAGTCCAAAATCTGTTTCAAGATTTGACGTAACAGAAGATGAAAGTAGAGAAAACATAAAGTACACAAGCAAAAAGAGCCTTTATGCAGACACACTGTTCAGACTCTTTGCTGAAGGTATTATCTTATTGAGGCATTAGGACATCCCTGTTTCTATTTACTTTATTTAACAAGTATAAAGATAGCCCTCGTGTGTTTCCATAATTGTTACCATCCTTCATCTCCAACCAGGGTGGACTCGCTGTCCACAGCTTTTTGTCCAAATATGCTGAGTGCGGCAGTGTGTGTCTGTGTAGTCCACTAAGTGGAAGAGCTGGATCCCTGCAGACTGCAGATTTAGTGCCACAGATGGCTGAAAAACTGTTTGAACCTTGTTCAAAACCTCATCGGGGCTGCATTTCTTCCTTCAAACAACAGTATACTGTTTGTGTGTGTATGAGTGTGCGTTTTTGTGTTTCTAGTCGTGCATGTCTGTTCACAGTGAAGCAGATCTGTGTTTTTCTGATTTGCTTACACATTCAGCACATTAACAATGAAAAATGACCACGTCTGGTTCTTCACTTTCTGCATAAACCATAAGAAACTGGAGTAAATGATCTGGCCAAGGCTAAAATAACCCTAAATAACCTACCACCTCCTCGAACAGGGTAACTTTGGTATTTTTCAACCTGGATCTTATTTTCCCATGTTTTTATGTCGAAGTGAGTAATGGGGTCAGGTTTTGAATTTGGTCCAGTATTGAATGAGAGCACTGCTCAGCCGCGAAACGTTCAATTGTGCACCATCAAAATGTATCCATCAAAAGTGCTCACAGGCTCAGATTGTTATTGACTCCACAGAGAAATTAAACTTGTATAACCTGTGTGTCCAACCAAGTCTCACTCAAGGAGAAGTTTTGTTCCGAAATCTCTGGAGAGGTGAGGTGCAGGAAGTCAACACGACTCTGAAGAGAAATGAAACATTTGCTATAACTTGGGCTTGATTGTGTCTGTAAATCTCCTCTGTGGACACAGGGTCACAGCACCCACAGGAACCCCACCAGTCTCCTGAGCTTCACAGTCTTGCAGCAGCTGGTTCACTCTCCCCTGCCTGTTGTCCCTCTGTCTGTCCTTGTCCGCTCTCATAGAAGCTTTTTATCCGTATACTCCAGTTTAAATAAATATTGGCACATTGTCAAAATCAGATAAATGTTAGGCAGTATTTGAATAATTGAAAATCTTTTACGTAACACAAAGCTACACTTTCTGTCCTCCAACACAACAAACTCTTGCCAGCCGGTGCATTCACCTCAAGTCACCTCACACAGCGGATCAAGTGAAAGGAACAGAGCATGTTTAATTACTCTATAGAGTCTGTTGACAGACACTTTTAACTGATGCGTTTTAACAGTGCACACTTAGATAGTTTCGTAGGCCATTTTCTCGTGAAGCGCTTTCACTTATTACTGGACAAAACTTTTTCTCCCCATCAGTCACTTTGATACAAAACATGGCAAAATAAGGTCTGGATTAAAAAATCATGTTATCCTTTAAGCTTAATAGTTAGAACATAATATCATCTTTTTGATTATCAACTATTTCTTGAGCAGTAACGACCTGGAATCTTCACTGGTTGCTTAGCAACTTCACAGTGGCGAAGAGACTGGTTGATAGTTGGTGGTATTGATCTTCTCATCTAACCAGAAAGTGAGTTAGTGCATGTTCATAATTAAAGACAAGAGCATATAAATAATGTACACATTTGGCATCATAGCATCGAAACAGATTTAAATCTTATGAATCCACATAGATGTATTTGCAGTAAATGTGTTACTATATAGATTCACATATCATAATTTTCTGTATGTATGTATTATAAAAGATTACACGTGTGAGATGCTGTCATTTCTACAAATGAGTAATTCTCGCACGTCTCACTACATGATAGGTAGCCGATGTAGTTTTCTTCCTTGTCTGGTTGGTAAAGACATCAACGACGTACAATTCAGGGCTGCCATTAGGAAAAGGTGACAGACGCTGCTTATCTGTGCTTTTTTTTTTTAATGTTTTTGTCACCCTCTCCTTGACATCGACTGTTGTGCCTTTGACACAATTGTGTCTGCTCTCAGAGCCGTAATCCAATCCCTGGGTATCCATGGCCGTCCCCAGCTCTACAATTTTGTTCCACCCTGCAAGTTTTTGACAGGAGAATACTATACAATTATTTTGTTGCACCAACTGAAGGAAGAAGGGTCTCTGGTCTCCTAGCAACAGTCAGCTGCCACCATGCCCAAGGAGGTAAAACTGGTCCTATGAGAAGAATGGAAGTAAAAGTGAAGAGTCCTTTTTCCTCTTCTGTATCCTCTCTGAACAGACCACTGGGTTGCTTTGTTTGTCTCCATCATACACTCAACATGTTAAAACTGCTGGCTGTTAGATCACCTCACACAGCTGACTTGTTCCTGAGCACAATAAGAATTCCCTTTACATGCAGTTTCATGTTGGATTGGTGTTTCTGTGCTCGCTTGCAAAATTAATTCAACATTAAGTGAATTTTGTACTTCAAACAAAATGGCACGATGCTGGAGCTGGCACTTGTAACAGGATCCCTCCTGTGAAGATGTATGTATTTCCCTGCAGCCTTGTACTGCTGGATCAGTCCGACCCTCCACCGCTCCCCTCCAAGAGTTTTGGCAGATGATATTAGGCATGAGCTCAGCGTTGCATAGCCGCAGTGAACAAATGCTCCTATGGGAAGTGTAGATGCTCTCTGTGGACCGCGTGTATTCTCCACACCAGCGTGACGTGTGGCATAATTAAATAAGCTGTGTGCGCTCTGTTAATTGCCTGTGGAGGGCTTGGAGGAAATGTCGAGATGTGCATATACAAGTGTGAGTGTGTGTCTGGATGTGTCCGTTGCGTGAGCATGTGCGGACAAACCTGCGAGAGCCTCCAGGGGGATCAGTGATGGTCGTGTTCTCAGGCGCTCTGGCAAACGTTTGAAGGGAATGAGAATTTTCTGCCTCACGTTTTCTTATTGCGCGCAAACACACACACACACACACACACACACACACACACACACACACACACACACACACACACACACACACAGTTAACATGTTTCACCAACATGTAATTCACACATGCATCAGCCTACAACCACCTCCTACAGATTTTCACATCCACACATACTGTATGCATCTAATCCCAGTCTTTCCCACCTGATCATATACTAAACATCTTGAGGTGCTGTTACAGTATGTTTTTGTGAGCAACAACTTCTGTATTTAGCAAATGCCCTGAATCTGAATCTGAAACATCTTAACTAACAGCATCAATTTAATAAGTGTTAATTAATCAGTTAAGTGTGTTTTTCATCATTTTGCATATTTCTCTGACATGGTCGCAACCTTCCCCGATTTGATTTTAGCTGGAGACCTTTCTTGCACGTCACACCTTTCTCTCTCCCTGTCTTCTGTCTGCCTCTTCACCTGTCACTCTCCAATAAACCTTTATTAATAAAAAAAAGTAAAATAAAAAAAGCCCCAGAAAAACAATCTTTGATAAGCTAACAAACTCCACCAAGTCCAAATATCACAAAGAAGTTTTTTACACTTGGCTGTAGAAATATTGATTTAAAAACAAAAGGCGACGGTGCAATGGAAACAGACTTAGGGAATAAAACATACATACATGACGCATCTCTGAAGCAACAGAAGCAAACAGAAATGCCACGTTTTCTTCATCAGTTTGAGATTTGACTGACACTCTTTCAATTATGTCATCTTGTTGTACCTACTTGTTCTACAATGATATAATGACTGAAATAAGGTTGCTTTTCTGTTTCTATTTACAGTCCATATCTTTGTTCACGTGTGTGTCTGTTATTGTCTCCTTTAGAGATGTCAAGCCAGACAATATCCTGTTGGATGAGCAAGGTAAGGGTGTGAACTATTTGCTTTGTGTGTGTGTGAGTGTGTGCAAGAGACATGTAATAATACAAAGCATTTATTGTAGGAAGCAAAAATAAACTTTCAAATATCTTTCTCAGAACTGGTTTCATGCATACTTGTCTGCTAGAACACAGGAGATCTGAACAGTATTGACAGTCTCACATCAACCCTCCCTTTTTATAACCAAGAGGTACCACAAGGTTCTGTGCTCAGCCCATTATTAATCACAGCAATATTATTACTCCAACACAGACTTATAATATCAGTTTTTATGCAGATGATACATTCTTGTACGAACATGGCTCTACCTCAAGCCATGTCAAGATTACAGTCTGCTTTTCACCTTCTTTAGATGTCTCTGGAGAACCTTAAACTTTTACAAAATGCTGATAGGATGTGTGTTTTATTATCAGGATTATTATCTCATTCTATCCATACACATTCCACAATTTGATGGAGTTTAAGATTTCATTTAAGACTCACCATCATAGTGTCATTTTAGTTTATGAATGTCTCCTACTGAAGCTGCCTCAGTATATTACATCTCTTCTCTCTCTAAAACTACTCTCTTTAAAACTACTGTTCATTGGAGCAGATCCCAGGACTATTCCACCAGTAAATACTCAACTTGGAAAGACTGCCTTCCAGTTTGTGCTCCATATAAACTGAGCGAAGTACAAAGGACCTTTCAACATTTTTTAACATCTCATCCATTTGATGAATTTTTAACTCTGAACTCTTTGGGGATGTCTTTTGTTGTTTGTATGTGCTTGTGTGTGTCTTATCTTCGCTGTATTTCTCTGCTATAATCAGGTTTTCTTGCAAAACAGATGATAAAGATATAAAGGTTATTCATAAATATGGCCATAAAAATCTTTATTTGTATATGTATTGTATGTACTGTGTGATCAAGAAAAAGTGGAATTTGCATTATAGCCAAAAGCTTTTTAAGTGCACAGACAGCAGTGACAAGCAGGACACAAAAATGACCCTGCAAGCTGCTAATGAGTCACACCGGTAACAGGGGTGACTACACCGGTAGTCAGGGATGAGTGCCTGACAAACAAAAGCAAAAGCAAACATTAAGTTTGCTGAAATGAAAATACAGAAATGTTTTCTTCTCATGTGATTTGACATTTATTTAAAAATGCCAAAGTTAGACTGGACTATATTTTTAGTTTTAAATGGAGTTCTTGCTTCTCCTCAGGTCACGCTCACCTCACGGACTTCAACATAGCAACAATAATAAAGGATGGAGAGAGAGCCACAGCCTTAGCTGGAACCAAGCCCTACATGGGTAACTCATCCGCAGCCGCATCACACTCATCTTGTCAAGCATGTCCGGTGTCATTGGGTCTGATTGCTTTGTGCAAATATGTATCCTTACGGGACAAAAAGGAGGTTGTGAGAAGGTTGTTGTATTCTTGGCATAGGAGAATTGAGTTATGCTAATTTAAAATGAATAGTCCGATAAGAAAGAATGATCTCTCAGTGTACTTTGTGGAAGAGACACCCTAGTTCATTTGCACAAACTGTTCTGACATTTTTAGTCAGAGAACAGCCTCAGTAAGACGTGACTTGTTAATTGTGTGCATGTGACAGGCTTATAGTAGACACACTGTGTTCAAATTAGATACTTTGATAGGCACTCGTGTGAATTAAATGGTCTTGTGGTTATTTGTGAAAAGCTGAGGCAAAAATGTCCTGTCTTGTCTTGTGATCAAGAGTTCAGTATCAGAGTTGAGTTGCAGAGCTCTGTTGACATTTTGCAAAAGAACACTTCCTCATCTTCCTCACGTACAGGCAGTGGTTTGAAAATCTTTTTCTCTGTTTGTGTTTCAGCCCCAGAGATCTTCCAGTCTTTTGTAAGTGGAGGAACGGGCTACGCCTTTGAAGTAGACTGGTGGTCACTAGGGGTGACAGCCTTCGAAGTGCTGCGTGGATGGGTAAGGCATCATGGGACTTAGCGTTTTTATTTAGTTAGGTTGCAAAACTCAACTTGCCTCCATTTATCTGCTCCTCATCTTTTTGTTCTTCCTCTTTTTGTCATCCATCCATACCAGAGGCCCTATGACATCCATGCCAGTAACTCAGTGGAGTCCCTAATTCAGCTCTTCAGTACAGTCAGTGTTCAGTACAGCCCAGCCTGGCCCAAGGACCTGGTTTCCCTCTTGAGGAAGGTAAGCTGGACACAGCTGGATAAACAGTTGGATTTACCTCAGAATTTAAAGGTCCGGTGTGTAGGATTTAGCTGCATCTAGTGGTGTTATCGCTGCATTGCAATCTCCTCCCATCACCCTTGCGTACCTAGTGTAAAGGAGAAACAGCACTCGAAAGGCCATGTCTAGAGTCAGTATTTAGTTTGTCTGTTCTGAGCTACTGTAGAAACACAGTGTTTCAACATGGCGGCCTCCATGGAAGAGGACCCGCTCCAACTGTAGATATAATAGGATCATTTTTAAGTAACACAAATATTCTTATTTTTAGGTGATTATACATGCATGAAAACATAGTTATGAATATTATATTCCATGCCTGCCTTATTCTGAAAATAGAATCCCCCAATCTTACACACTGGACCTTTAAAACCTGGAAATGTTTAAGCACTGGAAGAGGTTAGTGATTTTGATGTTGTTTTACAGGCCAATGCCAATAAATGTCGATGTCTGTTAGCTTCAGGAGAACTGCTTCGATTTGGCTGGATTGCCCCTGAACATTTAACTTGCCCGTCTGATATATGATTATTTATGATGTTTTTTTTTGTTTGTTTTTTTTACAATTTTTTAACATTTTATATACAAATCAATTAATCCAGGCATCAAAAATGAAAATAATTATATTTTGCAAAATCATATTTTAATCTAATTTACATTTTTGTTCAAGTTAAATCAAAGTAAATTAAACCCTGACCCTTCTACGTGGACACATATTGTCTTCCCTGGAAAGAGGAGCAGGTGGGAAGGAGAGCAGGCACATAGAGGTGATATGGGGGTACATGCTGAAGTCAAAAGGCACTGACGCCACAGGAAGAGAGGATGCAGGTACTGTAGGGGGACTAGAGCTGGAGGGAGGGAGGATGAGCTGAGACCCTCAGGGCAAAGGAGAAGAAAAACGACAGATGGGAATCTGAGGGATGGAAGCACAGAAACACAGCAAGTGGGTGAGAGAAGAGACAGTGTGTTTGTCCGTTTCATCCAGTGTATGGCTGTTGATATAAGATTTATCATAACAAGTCATTTAACTTCATATTCTGGTTCAAAATGTTCAAAATCTACTGGTTTGATCTGATAATTTGCATCAAATAGACATAAATCTTCTCATTCATTTTCTATATATAATGTATATACAGTATCTTCTATATAATAATAATCTACCTTCTTTGCTTTGTGTCATGTTACATGTTGTCATCTGTTTAACTGTGCTGGAAACAAATGATCTCATCTCCTCTGGCAGTATTTTGGTAGTCCTTTTAAGACAGGATTCTCAAGTGAGAATGAAAAACCATGAGTTGATATTTTTTGGCAGAGCGTAAGTGTGAGCATGAGTGCGTGCATGTGTTGTGCGTCTGAGTGACTGAGTGTTCTGGACGAAGCGTTGGTCTCTTCCGCTCTGCTGCTGATCGATTACCATGTCTGGACTCCACCGAGACAGATCTAACCGCCCCTGCAGGAGAAAACTGAATCAACCTGTGACCAAAGGAAGAAAATAAAGTACCGAAAGAGGGTTAACATGACAACACAAGCCATATCCCATTATGATGTCCAGTGTTCACCGTGAGGGGGATAGTGAAACAGATGGTATTCCATTAAAAACACAACTGTATCAGCACCAAGTTTGATTTCCTCTCTGGAATAAGTGACTGCACTTCTGTGTGGTGTTCATCTGTCTCGATCAGTGCAACAATTCTGATTAAAACCTGATGAGTGGCTGGTTTGATTAACAGTGCCCTCTGTTGGTTACTACATCAGTAAGGACTTGAATTTATCTGGTATTCCTCCAAGTTTGGTGGCAAAATAATTTTACAGAATCACATTACTAAATTGTGTTAAATAAAAGATAAATAAATGAACCAATAATTTGTAAAATAATTAGAAAATAAAGATGAGCTCATTATTATGATATGCTTTCTGTCATTGTGATTTCATATTAACCGGATTTTTCAATATCCAAAACTTTTCCAAATTTCCAAAAGTTGTTTTTTTTATTTCATAATCACATTTTACCTAATGTCATTTTTCATAATGTCACTTCATGTCAGCGCCCCCCTGGCCTCTCAAGCTAGCAAGCTCAACAACTGCTGCGAGGCATAGGCAGTTAGTTCCTGTCAGTTAGAAAAACAATGCTAAAGTAATTAGCCTTTAAATGGACCAGCTAGCTTCTGCTATAAATAAACACAGTACACAGACACAATAGCTACACGTTGATGGCCTTTAAGCCTTAGCATAACAAGGCTGTACATGCCAGCTAACTAGCCAGCTAATTAGCCACATAGGGTGTTGTAACAATGCTAAAACTAGCTTTTTACTTGCTGAGCAATGACCGTAAAAAGAAAAGTTGCTGAGTAATAATCCAAGCTTACAGCCTGGCATAAATAGTTAGCTGTCTGTTAAGTAAGAAGGGTGCTTAGTTTTATCACCTCAAATCAAGGCTTCTCAAAGAGTGCCAATTTAAGGAGGACTACACAAGGAAACCTGTTGTAGGAAAATAAAAAGAACTGTCTCTAAAAATGTGTCCAATTTCCAATCAAAAGAAACAATATGGCATTAATAATATTAACAAGTCTGAATTTATACAGTGCTCATAGTTGAAAGGTTCAAATATCAAATATGGAAGTTTTTATGGCAAGACAGTTTCAGGGAAGCCAGGAACGATTACAAGTTGAACAGAATATTTTTGGCTCCTTGTTATGCTTGCTTCACTCAGCCCAGCCACACACACCGGCTGCACATGGTTTTTGTTAACTGCTCTTTCAAGCTGCACAATAAAAAGGAACGAAACCATCAAATCTTCTATTTTTCTCCCACGACTTACCGAGTTTATTTCACCTCCTTGAGAGAAGAGCCTGGCTGTGAGTGAGGAGGGAAGTTGTGAAGGTGATATTGCAGCTCGGAAGGTGACATTGCTGTGTGTGTGTGTGTGTGTGTGTGTGTGTGTGTGTGTCCCTTCCTTCCAGCTACTGACAGTGAACCCAGAGCATCGCTTCTCCGGCCTGTCTGAAATGCAGACATCTCCCTACCTCGCTGACGTCAACTGGGACGCTGTGTACGAGAAGAAGATGGAGGCCGGATTTGTTCCTAATGTTAGTGTGAAGCAATCAGAAATTAACACACACACACACACACACAAACACTTAAAAGCACACACAGGCACTCCTTTATGTTTGCTGATCATAATGAGCATGTGTAGCAACTAAATAATGCAAAGGAAGCTGAATGCAGCTTCTTCGCAGTATTTCATTAAAGAGTGTGTGTGTGTGTGTGTGTGTGTGTGTGTGTGTGTGTACATATGGACATTACTGTGTGCACGTGAGTGCATTCATGTGCGTTATTCAGTGCATTCAGTTCAGTGTGCACTCTGTGGCTCTGTGTATAGCGGCTGATTTATGATCCTGCGCGTGAGTGTTTGTGTTTCTAATTATCTCGTGTTCATCTCCCTTCTACAGAAAGGTCGCCTCCACTGCGACCCCACCTTTGAGCTGGAGGAGATGATCCTGGAGTCGCGCCCCCTTCACAAGAAGAAGAAGAGGCTGGCCAAGAACCGGTCTCGAGACAACAGCAAGGATTCACAGTCTGTGAGTGATGTCGTCATCTGCACAGGCTGATAATTCAACCAGAGAGCTGCTGGCCAACCTGGAGTTATCCTACCTGTGATGTCTCTGTCTTTAGATTTATGATTTCAAAATACATAATATCAGACTTTATTTTAAACAGAAAGACAAAGTACTTGTTTACATTGTTGAGAGTGTTTTTCTTCACATCTTTGCTAAGATGGAGGTATTTCATGTCAGACCTGAGAAATATTGGAACAAAGAACAGATAAAAAACACTACTACAGGAGTGATGCACTCTGTGTGCACATGTATATGTGTCTGTTCCAGAATATTTATAGAGAGAGGGTCACATTCCTCACATTAGATAACAATCTGCACCATCTTTCATATTTTATCTTTAAACAGGAGAATAGACCACTGAGGATGCTGCATAACTCGAGCGTTAACAGCACTATGTTGTGTTGAGGAGGAGGATTTAGGAGCTGTGAGCATGAAGGTGGAATTGAAGATGTCAATGCATGTGTTAAAAGGCCTTTGTTCCCTTTGAAGGGTTATTTTTAGCTTGTTTCACATTTAAAAGGGTTATTTTCCATCATGATTTGCAGTTCCCCCGTTAATGTGATCTTTGCATCTTTGCGCAGATCAGATTAGTGTTATTTGCAGTCTGTAGCTGCTAAAAGCAAATGATTATAAAGAAGACACCAACACACACATATGTGTCTGAGAAAATTATAACCTACTGCATAGGAGTACTACTCACACATACTGCACTCTTTAAGAGGCAGGGCCAGTCCTGGATAACAATGCAGCTCAGGTTTACCTTGGTCTCCTGCTCTGTCAGTTCCCGTCAAAACTGCATATTTTTAGATCGGAGGCGAGGCAAATCCCAGCATCTATTTTTTTCTGCTGTGAATTATCTCTGTTCTCAGCTCAGTAGGCAAAATGAATAACATTGTTCTAGTGAACATAAAGAGAGACTTACTGTACAAGTGTGCTAGCTGCAGGCATCCTGTATGTATGCTGATGAGCTGTATCTTTTCAGATCGTATGCATTCCCAAACAAGCAGTAATCTCTCCTTCACTGTCAGACTGTCATATATTTTAAAATAGACTCCATACTGAACAGGAGGAAATAAGATTACAGCAGGATATTATACCAGTAAAAGTTATTACACCAGAGCAAAAGGGTTTGAAATTGAAGGAATAGTTTGACATTTTGGGAAATACTTTCCTGTCTGGACTTGATGAGAACATTGATATGATTCTCATATCTGTATACTGGAGCCAGCAGTCTGTTAGGTTAGCATAAAGAAGTTTGTTGAAGCTCTACCGAAACCTAAACAACAATTCACCCTTTTTACAGGGTCATTTTAAAGGTCCAGTGTGTACCATTTAATGACGCCTAGTGGTGAAGTTGCAGATTGCAACCGACTGAATATCCTCCATTTCAAGCATGTCAGAGTAACGACTGTGGCCAAAAAAAAGCCTCTAACGAGAGCCAGTGTTTGGTTTGTCCATTCTGGGCTACTGTAGAAACATGGCAGACTCCACAGTAGGGGACCTGCTCCTTCTGTAGATATAAAGTTTCATTCTAAGGTAACGAAAACACAACAATTATTAATTTCAGGTGATTATACACTAATGAAAACATACTTATGTTTATTATATTACATTTCTGCCAGATTCAATAAATATAGCACCTCAAAATCTGACACACTGGCCACTGGACATATCTTGAACAGGATCAGGTCAGGGAGGTCCTGGAGTCTAAAGCGAGATACCACGCAGGAATTAGTGGGCTTTAGAGGTGCAGGTAGGAGGTGTTTGTTAACTTTGGACAGGCTTCCTGTTTCAACCTGTTCAGTCTTCATGCTAAGCTAACCAGCTACATATTCACTACATATTCACCATAAAGATGTGAGAGTGTTCTCATCTATCTCTCAGCAAGTCAGGAATCTCAAACTATTCCTTTAAGATACTTAACAAGCACAGAATGTTTGCTAGTTTTAGCTTCTGACATTTTATAGTCTAAGGGATTAATTGCTAATAAAAAAATAAAGGTTTCACTAACAGAGCGTCCTCCGTGTTTTAAAACAGACTCCATCCTGAGAAAAGGCTCCATAGAGAATAATATTACAGTAGGGTATACCAAAGTTCTAAAACAAAAGAGAGTCTTCACATTAAAAATGAAATTACTATTTCTTTTGTAGAAATGAATGAGATAATTAATACATGATAAAAGCCTGTCCTGATGATCTCTGTGTGTGCTCGAACCAGGATGGTACAGTGCTGCAGTCTCTTTGTCTCTTCTGGCTCGTTACGTTTGATTGAGACATTATTTACCACAGACAGGAGCTATCCTCTCTGTATTTATGAGAAACAGCCCGTTCCCATCAGACAGTCATCATGACATCAGTGTTATCAACGTCAGTCCTAGTCCTGTGTGTGTGTGTGTGTGTGTGTGTGTGTGTGTGTGTGTGTGTGTGTGTGTGTGTGTGTGTGTGTGTCACGTGTTATCAGCACTGATCAGCGAGTGCAAGGAGTGTGTACCTCCAACAATAGCAGGGTTATGAGACTTGTGTGTGTGTGTGTGTGTGTGTGTGTGTGTGTGCGTGTGTGCGTGTGTGTGTAGCACATACGTGTGTATGGCTGCTTGTGTGTGCTCATACTGCGTTATTACCGAGATTATTAAATTATGAAGCCTTCACTGCTGTTGTCATGGCCTCAAGTGCTTTCGGAAATATGAGCTTCTATTTTTGTCTTGGGCCAAACATCCAATTTGAGGAGGGCTCACAAACAATTCATGACTTGTTTTAAAAAGAGCAACCAAGGATGGAAAGAGGGAAAAGACATTTACATGTAAGGGGTCACGCAGTCGACTGATCGAAGCTGACGTGAAGTTCTCAATGATGATAACGAGGCTGATGTCCGTGCGGAAGACGACAATGATGTAACAAGATGTTTTGTGTGTTGACCGCCTGCAGGAGAATGACTACCTACAGGAGTGCCTTGAAGTGGTGCAGCAAGAGTTCATGATCTTCAACCGTGAGAAGTAAGAGAACACGAGGGCAGCAGACCATTTAAAAACAGAGTTTTCTGTTTCTTCATTCAACAGTGATGCACCAACACACACACACACACACACACACACACACACAGAGTTATCATCCTGCTTTACCTAATGCAAGTATATCACCAGAATTAGATCTAATTTTCATATTAAACTGAAGAAATGCAGCTCTGTTTGAGATTTATGGGTGCATCGGAACAAAAACAAGGTCATTCCAGACGGATGACAGGGCAATACAGTAATATTAATTGTCTCTTTGCATTAGTATTAAAATGTATTCTTCTTTACTCCCATTTTCTACATCGTGACAGTTTGTCATTAAAGGAAAACTCTGTTTTATTCTTGTAACTGTGGCCATCGACGATGATAACACTGCAGAGAGCTCATAATGTGGCAACGGCTTGTTTGTTTGAAGATTTGTTTCCACTGTAAACGGAGGTAAAACCAAAAGTGTGCACACCCTTAATGTTGCTAATAATGCTTCAGTGCACAGGAAAAATATTGCTGTGTCCCAATTTCATACTGCATACTAATTGTATAAAGTAAATACTATATATTAATCTTTATAGGACACTGTTTCAACAAGTATACAAGAATTCAACACATATTACTGTTTAATACTAATAGGCAACAATGTGCAACGTGCAAAGGCACAAAATGTTTCACCACCATCCACAGTTTGAGCTGTAAGAAGCTCCTCTATTTCCTTTGTTTCTTACATTGTGGACAAGAAGTGGACATCAACACACACACACACACACACACACACACACTAAAGAAAAATCAAGTAATTGAGTGTGTAGTATGAATTTGGGGCACAGTGTATGAGAGTAAACTATGAAAAGTAGAGTAGGTCAAAGTTGAACCAGAAAATCGAACATTGTGTGTAATCATGTTACCATTGTTTCTCTTCCAAATAAGTTTGGCTGACTGCTCATGTTCCTCGTCCCATCAGGCGTTCTCAGCCATTACTTTGGACACCGCAGTGTTATCATAGCTGCTAGAAATGATGAGACACACTCCAAAGGTTCACAATTAAAGCTTTTACCGTAGTTAAGTCTCCCTCATTATCACCTACATTTAAAACCATGACGGCGACTAAAAAAAAAAAAAATAGATGACTGTGGAACTAACAGTGAACATGCCCTGAAGCATCACTGCTGCTGTGGAAAATCACAGGGGGGAAACCATCAGCAGATAAAAAAACATTAAGAACTTGCTGCAGTGTGTGAAGAGACACAGCAAACACTCGTTTATGGCTCTATAAAACAAAATTATTATCATGCAGTGGCTCTTGATAAAGTTACTGAGAGGTCTGCATGTTATTCCAAACCTGAGTGACAGAGAAGCCTCTTTAATGAAATGACTTGTGTGTTTAGATCATAGATGATCAAATGTTTTTAAGAGCCAGACCTGCTGTGTCTAAATATTCTGCATCTAGTAAAATACACACATTGCTGCATCTTAAATAAAGATTATGAGCTCCATATATCTTTTAAAATGTGTCCTCTCGTTAACGCAGGGGAGGAATATTGGTTCAGTGCTGCTCTAAATTATTGCCTCATTTATTATTGACCAGGTCCTGCCACTGCAGCGTCAGTGAAATCCTTCTGTTTGGCAAATGTCTTATTATATCCTATTGCTCTAATTAATGGCAATCTTCTTCTATTTATAATGGAGGACATAATATCTAGAATTATGCACAGCGGAGACGAGTGCTTTATAACAGACTCAAGGCCTCTCATTCCATTCGACTACCAGCATGTGTGCTTCAGTTTGCTACTTTTCTGAAGACCAAATGAGGTCACAAGGATAGGAAAATAAGAAAACTGCTCAGAAAAATAGGACGGTTTGCCTGCCTGTTTTTCCAGAGAGGGTTAAAGGTTAAAGTTAGAATTAGATTAAGAGATTTATATATGATACTTCTCATGCATGTTGGGTGATTACATGTGTTTCTCCATCTGTCATCTCACAGGTTGAAAAGGCGTCAGGAGGAGGGTCAGTCCGAGGCCGGGGGCGATGATGCCAGTGGAGATGGGGATGGAGAGGCCGAAGCCGGGGGCACCGACGATGACGCTCCAGAGCCAGAACCGGATCCAGAGGCCGAGCCGGAGCCCGAATCCTCCTCCAAACTGAGCATGTGCGGTTCGGTCTGCTCCTCCCCCGGCAGCTGCTAGCGCCACATCGCCTCACAGTGACGATCGCAGGTCTCTCTGGCTGCTGCCATGCCAATAGATACGTTCACACCTCTCTCCTCTGTTGTAGCCAGGAGCGGAGGAAACGCACATCGGGTCCGACATGACGCACAGCAGGACCCAAAATGGCTCCCACCATTTCATCCTCCTTTCTTTCTTTCTTTTTTTTGTCTGTAGCATCCTTCCGGTAAGGCATGAAAGAGTTCCAGAGAGTCCCCGCCTACTGTCTGCCCTAGAGTAAGCTCTAACTTCTATGCAATGTTACAGTATAGCATGACAAATAAGGTATCACTTACTAGGAGGAGTCGTTCACAAGCAGAAAGCTCCACGAGCATGATGACATCCCGAGCAATAGCAGTCCACAGTTTTTGGAGGGTTGGCGTTGTTGGTGGAGACGCCCTCTCAGCCTTCCTGTTCGAAATCTGATGGGGACAACTGAATAGTTCAGCACACGCAGGCACTCTGTTTATATATTTGCCTGTGTCTCTTCAGTTCACTCTCCCCCCCCTCAGCCTCTTTCATGTTACACGTGCCCTAATTCAGAACAATTGTTTTTTCATCTTCTCCCGGAGCCCCTTCCTCCTCCTGTTTACAACACCTCTCCGCGACACATTCGCCGCGAGTGTTCACGGCTGCTCGCAGTCGGCCAAGAAATGTGTGGCTGGTCTCATGTTGTAAACCTGTTTTAAAAGTGGTGCCTGTTGATGATAATCAGTATTTGTTAATCACATTGTAGCCATGGATGCATTATAGGCCAAAATGCTTGTTTGAAATGTTAGTCAACTCTTCTTTTTCCAAGCTTTTGTAGGATGATAAGGTACTGCCATTTTACGGGAAATCAGTACAGCAATCACAATGAAAGGTTTCGCTTGTCACTGTGTCTGTAATGGTTACCAAGATTTAGTAATTTTAGCCCCGCACCATGCTCTGACTCAAAGAGCATTCTGCTGCGGGGAGTAAAAACCAATCACCAACAATCACATCTTTTAAGAATCTATTAGAAAGCTCTGTTTACTTCACTAGACACCACCATCATCTCTTTAAGTGCTTGGTTAGTGTAAAGATCATCTCTCTGTAGAGCTTGTTTTTGGGCTGTACTTAAATGTGTAGCTGTGCCCTGTTGGTACTTCAAATCGTATAGATGAGCTAGTCTGTTACTGTCATAGTGATAGTGGTACATTTAAGGTGGCACCATTCATCTCAGTCTGAACACCTGGGAACATGTAGCAAAGGTCCACCTTAAAAACCCTAAGGCCTAATAAAATGAAACCCATGTAAATAGCATACACTGTAGGTAAATTAAACTCACCACAGTTTTATGTGGGACTGCGACATATAAACTAAAGGAAGAGCTGTGTGAAGCTTCATACTGCTTCGTTCTGCTCTTCTTTCCAAGTGTGCAGGCACAACTTGTAGGCAAAATATGCCAAAGCTTTTCTACCATTTGCATAACCATTTCTAAGGAACTTTGAGTGTGTGAATGTATGTCTCTTTTTCCCAGTATAACATAAAGTCAATGTTCCTTCTGCAAGTGAAAATACTATCATTTATACGATCATATTGTGATTATGTATAAAGTATCTATTTCAGGTAAGGGGGGGACCTTAAAGGAATAGTTAGACTTTTTTAGGAAATGCGCCTATTCGCTGAGAGGATTGATACCAGCTTCATGTCCGTGAGTTAAGTACGGAGCTGGAGCCAAGAGGCGATTAGCTAAATATAAAGACTGGAAGCACGGGAAGCCTTGTTTTCTATCTGAACTCTTCTTAGCAGGACCACCTTAAGCTCACTAATTAACACGTTTTATCATATACAATCAGGAATTTTCAGAAAATTTCAGTGGAAGCTACATGCTCTATTTGGCGAACAACAGCCAGGCACAGTGAATTTCTGTAAATGCTGCACAAAGGTCCTGGATGGATGGATAAAGACAAAGTGTCATCGGGTAATTTGCTCTAAAACCACAAATTATAGTTTTAATTTGTGTACAGATTTTAAAAAATGCGTTCATTAGTGAGCTTTAGAGGTGGGGTGGGTGGATACTGGGCAGGCTAACTGGTTCAGGAGACTCTCGAGGGACTGCTAAGTGCTGGTCGCATGAAAGATGGAGGCGGTCAAAGACATCGGTGGCGTGGGCTACATTTACATATTGTTCGTAATCGCTGGGCTGCATGTTAAACTTCATACTGTTTTTAAAAACACAGTTAAAAAAGTTATGATTTCTGTTCTGTGTCACAGATTTTTCACTCGGTCTTAAATGTGAGGGGTGAAAGACTGGCCAGATGATCTGACAATGGCAAAAGGCAGAGCTGCCACATGTTATTTAAGTAAGATGACCACAAACTTCACAACATAATGTAACCACATGTTACAAGTTTTAATGATGATATACATTATATCATTATAATAATAATTAACAGTTTAGCAGTAGGCTTGTTCGATGGTACACATCAGGTTGCTCTCTTTGCGTTCAGTACATTAGCCCGGTGCAGGTGTGATGAGGCAGTCAGCCTCTACCAAAAGCGGCGTAATACAACTTCCTATAATGATAAATCCACATTCAGGAATCACCTGTGCTAACTCCAAATCAGTGTGTGTGCTTGTTAATGTCTCATTTTATATTTTGTTCAATACACAATATATGATGTGTTGTTGTGGAGTATATGTAGATGGACAGCGACTTTAATGGAGCTCGGCTGAGTAATGACATTTTTCACTGAGTAATATGTAATGTGTACAGATTAGCTTGATGTCGACCATTTGATCCTTGTCTGTTGTAGCGGTCCCTCGGGCGTCTCCCAGCTATTTCCATCTGCATCTACTCTTCATGCTAAGCTAAGCTAATCACCTCCCGCCTGCAGCTTCACACCTAACACAAAGACTTGAGGGCGGTGTCAATCTTCTCATCTCACTCTAAGAAAAGCAAATGAGTGTATTTATCAAAAACAAAAGTTTAACTATATCTTTAAACACTATACATTATAATTAGATTAAGAAGCTTCTTTAAAGGGATATAAAGTGGCATCTTCCAAGTCTGCCAAAATATATGATGAATTTAAGTCTCAAGCCCTGTGCTTTTTTTTGCATGTACCTTTACAGTATAAGCTTGTTTTTGCCAAAGCCTGGAGCTTGAGCCTTACTGGCTGATTTGTGCATGTACAAGCTTTTTGGTAATAGCATACCTCAGTGCTCACCTGATTATAGACACAGTCCAAATCAGAGTATAACTGGCCTGCGTAAATGTTTCTGGACAGTGAGTTTTGTGAACTTTAAACTGTACAAAATCGTATAATTCCAGTGTTATATGGATGGCATGATATTTTTAGATGATATGCAGTACCTTTTGGCATCCCGTAGATTGTCTTAATGCTTTGGTCAAGTATACAGGCTCGTACCCTTGCTGGATGAGTGGAATGAGGTCAGCACTTGTGTGTGATGCTCTGTTGTGGGTTTAAGTGTTGCGTTATTGTCTGTGCAGCAAAGGAAGAGTATTTGGAACTGGGGCAGGTTTTTACTTCACCCCAACACAGAGTTTGCTGCATTATTAAAACACTGAATGTCTCCATTCGCGGAAAAGAAAGCTCAGTTATTTTTAAGACTCATTAAACCAGTCTACACTGAATCTGAATCAACATAGGCCTGAAGTGGGTGTGTAATTTATGTTAATCATATGTAAATGGATAATGACTGATTTGAACAGTTAATTTAAGTGTAGCCTTTCTCAAAGTTAACAATACTAATCTACAGTTTTGGCATTTGTTCCTTGATATCAGTGATCATTTCTAATTGGACCATGCTTGCAAATCTTCCTGACATGTTTCTTTCTGTGTTAATGTTCTGGATGCTGTTAGGTGTTTCAAAAAAAAGGCATTGTGCTAGTGTTTGACCAGCAACAGCATGTCTCCTATTCAACCATTTTTCTGATGGATGCTCTCGAGGTGTACCATTCTGTAGATGTCTTAACTCTGTGGATACAGTTTGAAACTCAGTGCCCTGTTGAGGAAACAAATAAAGAAGAAGAAAATGTGATTTACGCCACTCTTTTCCTCCTTGTGATCCTATTTTGCATAATGTTCTTGTGCTGCAGGATTTTTACAGGGAGTCAGTGAAAAGCCTTGTTACTGTACCAACTGAAACTGCTCCGTGTGTTTAAAAAAATGCTGCTTCAACTGCTTTGATAAAGAAATAAATCTCCTTCCAGTAATTTTGCTGTCTCCGTGTCCGTCATTTCCACGCATTTCAGCATTAAAAGATCAGTTTGTCTGCAGACAGTAGAGGGCAATGAAGAGCAGGGGTGTGAATGAAGTGAGCGGTGATGTGCAAAGTGAATTAATCTCTTTGAATAACATTGTAAACATGAGCTGTGCCACTAAAGAGGGAAGAATCTAGGGCTGAATCTATGAGTGGAAACAAGATGAGGCTGTCACGGGATTACTAAGAGTAAATAACGCAGGCCAGCTTCAGCCTTGTCCCTTCTCTTAAAATAAAAACTTAATTTTGATATACAAATACAGTTTATGCATATACACAGTTTACAAAAAGATTTGCATTGAAGTCATGGAAGCTGATTTAATCCTTCAAAGTTCAAGAGCCTCCCCGAGTCCCTCCTCCGTGGATGTCCGGTTAGTTTAAGACTGGCCCCTCTGCTCTGGGTCCTCCAGGATATCCACAGTTTTCTGTCCTGTATTGTCCAACAGGGGGCGCCACTTTGGGTCGTCAATAGCATCCAGAAGAGCAGCCAGCTCGGTCTCCAAATTCTCAACTGTGTCCTCCACTTTCTGCAGGAGACAGGAGACATAGTTGTGTGGTTGATATATGAATAATACATTAATAAGTTGTAATATGAATAATAGAATCATCACCCATGAATAATGCAATCACTTATTCGTATGAATAATACAGTTGCCCAAAACAGCTAGTAAAGTAAGGTCAGAGTTAGTGTGGGCTTTGTCAGATGAGATGAATGTACAGACTTGGAGTATCAGCGTTTTGGAAAAAGTTGAGCAATGATTGGGTTTTTTTTGCACAGTAAGTGTCTGTGGATGAGTGTGGCACCGAGCCACGGCTTTGTCGACATCTTATCCCTGAAAGGAAATGCTGAGGATGTTTTTGGCAGACTAAGACGAAGAGAAAGCTGACATTTAATAATGAAGTTGACAACACCAGGGATAAAAACAGCCCAAATCCTGGTGGTTTCAAACCATTCAGGGCTCGCTCTGAAACTGAGCTTGGTTTGGAAAAAAAAATAGCACCTTCTCCACTGCATCCAGGCGGGTGTGAAGGTTCACGTGCTCTTGACAGACAGCTGAACGCACCGCCCGAGGCCGCAGGTCAGAGTCAGGCCCTGCAAAAAAGAAAAGATGCCAACTGGAGTGATATAAACTTAAAACAGTAAACCACCTGATAAAAAGCATAAAAGGTATTAATCATCAAACATTTATTGATGTCACAGACCTGGTTTCCCACTAAAGAAGCAATATGAGGTATGAACTCTGATATTGGATGTTAAAGAAATAGTTTGATATTGTGGGAAATCTGATGTATTTACAGTCTTGCTGATCATATCGGTACATTAAAAGCAGCTGGTGAGTTTGGCTTAGCATGTATAGTTAGAGTGGGAAACAGTTGCTTAAAAGTAATAAAACCCACCTTTTCACTTTATAAGCTTTAGAATTTACACGTTGTATCTCATTTGTTAATTTGTATGAAACTGAAGTGTAAAAGTGACTAGCAGAGACACCAAGAAGTCACTTTTCGAGGCCAGGAGATGAGAAACAATGTGCTAATTAGTGTTGAGACAGAATGTGAGGCGAATATGAGTTCACCCAATGGAACCTGACAGGAAGAGGCATTTTAGCAAAGAGATATGAGCTAATGTGCTTCATAAAAGCACGGAGACGAGAGGAAAAAGAAGACAGACTACAGAGAAAAGGTTCAGTCAGAGGCTGAGTTGCCACTGGTTGTTTGTGTGCAAATTAACTGAACCGCACAAATGTTTCAGCTGTCAGTGCAGTTCATTTTATTACCTTTGGACACCTTTCACCTGTCTGCCCCTTTAAAGCTAAGCTAAGTTAAGCTAACCTGCTACTAGCTGTGGCTTCGTATTCAGCATACAGACAGAGTCTTTGGTGCTAGAATACAAACGTAAATGTGAGACGTAAACATCTATTTCGTCGTTGTCAAATTAATGTAGTGTTAAGACTTTGAATCTAACATGAGGAAAATGTATTTTTTGGATCATTTTGCTTGTTTCCATTTTTAAATTAAAAGAGCGCAGACCTCCATCAAGCCCAAAGCCAATAAGTCCAGTCTTCTGTGATATGCAAATCTGTAAGCACAGGCACTATGTGAAAAATAATTTGTGTAATGAGTTCTTCCTTGGCCCATGCTACACCCTTTTACCAAGTTTTATTAAATCTGGGCCAGCAGTTGTAGCATCGAAGACATAACCTCCTTGGCGAAGGTATTGATCATTTCATGTGTGTTATTTTCTTCAGTCAAGTAACATGTTACTCCTGATATCAGGAGGATGCTCAGCCTTACGCGGGATTAACGCGGGATTTACACAGGGGACGTAAGCGCCGCGGAACGGCTGCGCCGCGGAACGGCTCCGTCCTCTGCCCGGCGTCAACTCACACCGGGCGCGTAACAGCAGCGTAGCGCTGCCTTGCGAGCCAGCCGTATTCACGCGAGATCACGAGATCACGCGATAATCCTGAACGTACGCGAAACCGCGAGATCCCGTGATAAACTGTGGAAACAACAACAACAAACAGCTTACTTTGCTTTTCTGACGTGGAAGAGATTATTAAAAGGATCTGTTGTGTCATAAATTATTGTGTGTTATTCCACTTCAACAATTACTCTGTCGTCGTCCATGTTGAGACCCTTTGATCGATTGACTGCTGACCTGGTGCCACCGGTCATGGCGTAATGTTGATGTGACGTTGTGATAGGCTACATGAACGGCGTATTGTGTTTTATTTTGAAAGGGGGCGGAAGTGTATTACTTTGATTCAGTGTCGGACTTCCTGTCTGGTGCAATCTGCTCTGTTGAGCTTGACGCGAATCAGCAACGGCTCCGACAAAAATAGAAGTGCTACGGAATGCTCGCGCTGCAGAGCGGAGAGCCGCTGCTGGGACGCTGCTGAGACGTTACGCGGCGCGCCCGGTGGGAATGGTCTCATTGACTAGAGTGGCAGCGATCAGCTCCGGTGACCGCGGCGCAGCCGTTACGCGGGATTTACACAGGGGACGTAAGCGCCGCGGAACGGCTGCGCCGCGGAACGGCTCCGTCCTCTGCCCGGCGTCAACTCACACCGGGCGCGTAACAGCAGCGTAGCGCTGCCTTGCGAGCCAGCCGTATTCACGCGAGATCACGAGATCACGCGATAATCCTGAACGTACGCTAAACCGCGAGATCCCGTGATAAACTGTGGAAACAACAACAACAAACATCTTACTTTGCTTCTCTGACGTGGAAGAGATTATAAAAAGGATCTGTTGTGTCATAAATTATTGTGTGTTGTTCCACTTCAACAATTACTCTGTCGTCGTCCATGTTGAGACCTTTTGATCGATTGACTGCTGACCTGGTGCCACCGGTCATGGCGTAATGTTGATGTGACGTTGTGATAGGCTACATGAACGGCGTTTTATGTTTTATTTTGAAAGGGGGCGGAAGTGTATTACTTTGATTCTGTGTCGGACTTCCTGTCTGGTGCAATCTGCTCTGTTGAGCTTGACGCGAATCAGCAACGGCTGCGTCAAAAATAGAAATGCTACGGAATGCTCGCGCTGCAGAGCGGAGAGCCGCTGCTGGGACGCTGCTGAGACGTTACGCGGCGCGCCCGGTGTGAATGGTCTCATTGACTAGAGTGGCAGCGATCAGCTCCGGTGACCGCGGCGCAGCCGTTACGCGGCCGTTACGTCCCCTGTGTAAATGAGGCTTTACGCGGCCGTTACGTCCCCTGTGTAATCCCGCGTTACGCGGGATTTACACAGGGGACGTAAGCGCCGCGGAACGGCTGCGCCGCGGAACGGCTCCGTCCTCTGCCCGGCGTCAACTCACACCGGGCGCGTAACAGCAGCGTAGCGCTGCCTTGCGAGCCAGCCGTATTCACGCGAGATCACGAGATCACGCGATAATCCTGAACGTACGCTAAACCGCGAGATCCCGTGATAAACTGTGGAAACAACAACAACAAACAGCTTACTTTGCTTCTCTGACGTGGAAGAGATTATAAAAAGGATCTGTTGTGTCATAAATTATTGTGTGTTGTTCCACTTCAACAATTACTCTGTCGTCGTCCTTGTTGAGACCCTTTGATCGATTGACTGCTGACCTGGTGCCACTGGTCATGGCGTAACGTTGATGTGACGTTGTGATAGGCTACATGAACGGCGTATTGTGTTTTATTTTGAAAGGGGGCGGAAGTGTATTACTTTGATTCTGTGTCGGACTTCCTGTCTGGTGCAGTCTGCTCTGTTGAGCTTGACGCGAATCAGCAACGGCTCCGTCAAAAATAGAAGTGCAACGGAATGCTCGCGCTGCAGAGCGGAGAGCCGCTGCTGGGACGCTGCTGAGACGTTACGCGGCGCGCCCGGTGTGAATGGTCTCATTGACTAGAGTGGCAGCGATCAGCTCCGGTGACCGCGGCGCAGCCGTTACGCGGCCGTTACGTCCCCTGTGTAAATGAGGCTTTATGCTCTTGGTGTGAATTCACTTCAGCAGGATGGGGAGGGCCACATTGTTCCTGCTGTTTTCCCCTCACAGTCATGTTTCCAATTATCTGTTTCTCTTTGAAGCCAGCATATTTGAGGGGAAGTCTGCATTCTCTCACAGGAGTCTGCTTCCATTTTCCTAGCACCTTCTTAGTGGCTGCAGGCCAGGCTCCCATTGATGGCATTAATACGTTATAAAGCAGTGAACTTCTCATTCATTTACTGAATGCTGGCAGCCGTGCTGTCGCTGTTATTTAGATGAAACATTCAGAGTGTGTGTGGACACCTAACGCCTCAGACTGTGTGTTGTTGCAGAGCATTAATGATACTTGGGTTGCCTCTGCAGAGTGGATTTTGTCAATATCATTCCTCTTATACTGTGGCTGCTTGTCAATGACCAAACAAGGATGTGCTTTCACCCTTTCTCTTGGAAAAAATATAGTTAGGCTCATTCCTTGACCTACTTTAGGTCTCATCTTGAAGGTAATGAGTTAGTAACTTCCACTGAGCCAAAATACCTTGACCTCTTTTCCAACTTTAAAAACTCTACAAACCCAAACTGTCTTTGGTTTTCTTGGTTTAGCAGCTTATCACATTGAACACTTACTTAAGCACTATGAGAAAAATCATGTCAGGGTCATCTCCAACCTTTATGTTATTTGTTTTGCCTTCTCTATGGTGTCTCTAGGGTTCACTATCCTTACTGGAAAGTCCTCAAATGTGCACACTTTTGGAAATATTAACTTTAGAACAAAAACACCAGACGTTCAGTCTACTGTCAAATAAACACAGACTGTTTCTTTGTTCAAGTTTCTGTCTTCTAAGCTTTTCAGTGGCAGTTTCACCATGGCATGGACAAAAAAAAAAAAGATTTATTGTTTGTTTCATGTGTTTAAAGTACTTATTTTTTCATCTTTTTCTGACATACGGGTATAAACTGAATTGTTTTTCTGCAGATCTCACACTGCAAACAGTATCCATCCTAACAAGTCAGTTAGTCTACGGCTGACCCTTAAAATCCTTTCTTCCTTAAGCAATAAATGCAGTGGCAGCAGAGTCACCCAGAAATGATTTTCAAATCTTATTCTGCACATTGTCCTCCAATGTACGGCCGTGCCTTAGCATCAGGCTGCTTTAATTTCACAGAGGTATCCCATGGAAACATTTTACAAGCTCCATTACGCCAACCGGAGGGGTGCCAAGTTCAGTACATGCAGGAAACAGGCCAAAGAAGAGCAGCAGACGGATTGCAGGTACAACAAGTTCATTAGACTTTCTCACTGAGCGATTAAAGCAGATGTCAGCCCTGCCTGGTGTGTCTCCCATGATGGAGGTTCTGCTGGACAAACTCAGGGGCATGAAGGTTTGGCAAACCTCACCTGCTTTGGTTTGACAGCTGCAGATGAATTATCAGCAGTCTGTTAAAGACATAAAGATTTCTTAGAAGCATCTGGAGGTAGAAGTCATTAAAGTGGTGTTTTTGTTGTTGGTTTTGTTGCATTTCAAACCAACCACAATCTTCATCTGTAACACAGAGTTCTGCTGGTTTCAGCAAAAAAAAAAAAAAAAAATCCCCCGAACCACAGCTGTGCTTCCATCGAAGTGTCAGTGTGTGTTTGTGTGATCAATGTGTACACAGCACAGCCTGCTCTACAGGAGGGGGGAAACTTTCAGCTGAGAGCTGCATGCTGATGCTCATGATGAATGCTGTTATGAAAAGGAAGACGTGTCTGTGTTGTATGCAATAAACTACAGATGTGATTAATGTGGCCAATGCAAATCTGGCTGGCTGGGTTGTGATATTATCACCGGTCTGTTTCCAAACAGCGAGAAGGCATTCTGTTTGTGTTGGCGTTTGCTTTTGTCCGGCTCACATGAAGACATTTTTCCCCTGTCAGGACTGTTCCAGGAGGTTGTGAAATCACACAGTAACCCCCCTCCTCGCTCCAAGGAAACACACCACAGGAAAAGCAAACACACATACGGTGATCTAACTCACCGACTCCACCCGAGGACAAAGGTGAATGACCGTGTGTGTGTGTGTGTGTGTGTGTGCACAGGACTGTGTGTGATGTGTGTGTGTGTCTGTGGGTTTGTGCACTGACACGGCTCTATGCGGGAGAGAGGGAGTTCAGTCGAGTGCAAAACTGAGAAGTCAGTGCAGGTCAGAGTGTTAGTTCACAACCACAGTGTTCATACAAACCGAGCTTGGCCTGACAGACGCCCATGAACACATTACTGTGGTTTACAAGCACCACTGAAGAAAGTACTAAGATGTGTGCGCTACCAGCCTGCTTGAATATATGAGGTGAAAAATTGCATATGATTCAAGTCCAGTGTGCAGCAACAGATCACAGAGCTTGGTGGCAATTTTGAGCGGTGCTCACCGCCGAGGGTAGCGCTTTCCAGAGTTGGGCGTCACTGCTCTCCATAGGAAAACAATGTCACAGTCAGCTCAGAGCATTTTTACCACTGATCATGTGTGTCAACCTTTACATTTTTAAATCTTATGGTGTCAGCATTTACACCTCAAGGTCCCCATCAAGTCAAAAGTGTTTTTATCACATATATATATTTCACCCACACTCCAGTATCTGGCCAACAAAAAACACCAAATACTTCAAAAAAGTGATTTTGAGGTGTTCTTCATGATAATTTAGGTTTTTTCATTTCCTGGTAAATAAACGATAAAAAGTTGTTGATGACTCATCCTGTGCGTATACAAAATTTGCATCCAATGAATCACTTTCCCGCTTATGATGCCACCAGAGCAGATTGATTCCTGTTATACAGTCTATGAGTGATTCTAAAGGCTGCTACATGCAGCTCACTGATTACTGTAAAAAGCACAACTTTATAACTTTATTCGTTGATTTTGGTGAAACTGGACCATAATTTATACAGAATATATTTGCTGGTTTTGTCTTTGATGTCCTCCAGCTGCTTGGCTTTAACTCTCTGTGATTTACAGGGTTTCCTACTGTTAGCAGGCAACAGAACCAGGCTCAGCAGCTGGACCGTGGAGCACAGCCTCTGCAGCCAACGGGGAGTTGCACTACTGACGTGATTTACGAACTTTTATGATGCAAAGACTGCTTGAAGTAGATTGATGTAGTGACCCGCTAAATGTCACCTTTAACTCTTCAACTGATAGTTCAGTTGCATTCAATGCTCACGGGTAAGCTGATATTTCAATTCCTTTTTAGACTCTAAACTTAAAGTAAAGTTCAGCCTTCAAGATAAATATAAGCCTGGGTGCTCAGTTGTGACTGTGTGTGTGTGTGTGTGTGTGTGCTTGTTGCATGGGGTGAATGTTCTTTTTGCTGTGTGCTTCCTGCAGTTGGCCATTCTTGCAGTATGAAGTCAGTGTAATTCACACTTGAGGCCGTCACTCACAGATTTGGCTCTGGAGGATTGGCCCACATTTTTTTGTGAATTTCCATTGGATTTTAGTAACACTGGTAAACAGAGCTAAACACACTGGTAAGAAGCTGGCAGATGAAAATAACGGATGAAGGAAAGAGTGATTGTTTGAAACTTTGTGACAGTATATTAGATTAAGTATAGCTGGAGCTGCAGTGAAATTAGTAACAGATGTGCTGGCAGTCCCTGAACACATACAGACTCACATGCATGTGTATGTGCACCCATGATGTCACTTCAGCTTCACGTGTGTTCATCATCGACACATACTTACACACATCTGTGAAGTATATTAAATGTACTGCATCATGCAACAAAGACATAAAGTATGAAATGGACATGATCGGATCAGAACTTGTATCTAAACTTCACTGGTCCATAAATCATCTGCTCTAGGAAATTAACCCAACAAACACTGATCCGCTCAGCTGGACTCCCAGCTGTGAGTCCTCTGGCCCTTCCTGTCTGACCTGTGACCCCATTTAACCACCCACCCTCTCAACCACACCCAGCTACATCCCTTACCTGCTGCTGTGTAGCCAATCAGGAGGAAGATGAGTCCAACTGAGGAGGCGGAGGGGCGGGTCATGGTGAAACCTGGCGAGCAGCTGGTGACGAAGAGTGTGTGAGGGAAAAAGGAGAAAAAGAGGGTGAGAGAAAGAGAGAGACCCCAAATCTCCTCTAATTCTGAATCTGAGTTAAAATAAAAAGATTTCTTCTCCTCCACAGCTCTTCCTCTCTCCTTCCCACTCTCTTGCTCTCTAATCCTTCTCTTGATGGCTTGGTTGCGCCCAGTTTCCTAATGAAAACATTAGATGCAGAACAAAAAGCTCAGTATCTGGGAAGGGGCGGGAGGGTTTTACTGGGGAGGGGACTCAGATCTGAGCTCAGCCACAGACTGCCTGGCCTCTGAAGACGGGAACTGCAACTTTTGATGTGGTTCACTGTTATGTGGTGTAAGTTCTGTGTTACATTTGTGGTCACTGGTATTTCTATATTAAAAAGCATTTTTTACATAGTTTATGAAGAAAGTGTGACATAAGGGGACCCTCTTTCCAGAAATAAGATTTCAGTGTCTACTGAGAGCCTATTTCAGGATAACACTGACTTACGCACACACTATGATTTAATTAATGCTGTGATGCATCAGAGACGACTTATTTTTAGCTACACTCAAGGTAAGATTGAAGCAGACAACCTTTTATTTGTTTTTGTTTCATTATTTAAGTTGTTCTTTTTTTATGAAGTTGATAAAAAAAATAAGAAGGCCAAGCTCTTGGAAAATCAGTCAGTGTTTCCGTTCAGTAGGAAGTCAGAGAAATCAAAATCAATTCAGCAGCAGAGAAATGCCCTTTATGATTGCATTGATTGGTTCCTGTTATTCTCACTGAATTGACTTCTCTCCCTCTGTCTGTGTGACTCACACACCTACCCACACACACACACACACGCACACGCATACAAACACAGCCAAGACCATTACGTAGCAAACATGGTTATCTTCATTAAGCCAGACTGTCTTCAGCCTCATGCTTCACTCTCTTGTCTGGCCTGTTAAGTAGATCTACAGGTTAAGCAGCAAAATATAAAACTGGAGGAAAAGTGAGTGAAGGGATCAAAGCAGAGAGAGAGAGTCAGAAGATATTTCTGTCTGCCAGTGAAAAGCAGAGATACAGGCCAAGGACACAAGAAGATAAACAGTTATATGCCAAGGTCATTTGATTTATTCTATTAGTTTTAGCAGAGTCAGTGGAAACGCATAAATCATCTTAGGCAAAGAGAGAAAAGATTAAAAAGCAGAATTGAAGGGACACAACACACGTAAAGGAATACTAATATCACTTCAAATTCATCAGGATGAATTTGATACATTAAACAAACAAACAAGAACCAGAATGCAATGAATTTCAAATCATCAACCCATATTCAGATGAACAGAGTACAAAGAAAGATATTAAATTTGATATACTTCATTGTTTCTTGTAAATACACACTCATTACAATAAGCTTTCTGTTTTTATATTCCACACAGTGTCCTAACCTTTTAGGACATGGTGTTGTGTTAGTTGTTGTTTTGTTTTTTTTCACAGATTGCTGTTGCGCTCTTATTTATTTTATGAATTATTCAGAAAACAACTTCTCATTCATGAGTTTATTCAACAGGGACAGTTTGTATAAAATATTACATTGGTGTGAATGTGGCAGAAAAATGACATTTTTTATCTGAAGGCGTTACATAGTCACCCTACAAAAGAATATAGTATTAATATTTTAGTAATGCAGGCAGAGCAATACTAAAGAAAAACACATTAACATTACAACTGTACAACATTGTTGGGAACCAATTAAAATGTGCAGAACAGAAACACAATATACATGCAAAGCAAAAAAATGTTAAAAGGGAGGTATTAATGTTACATAATTATTCTGACACAGCATAATATACATTTGTCTTACAGTGTACTCCTTTAAACAACATTTGAGATATCACAAAAGTTTAAAGAAAATATTTTTTACGATATCATCTGTTTTAATGAGGACAAATATTCGTACCACACTCATGTCAAATAGCATCTGGCTCCTTTTACATTATGCTCCATATTTGTAGGTGCTAAAATATTCATGACATGACACTGTAATGTGAACTGATGTACTAAGTTCACATGACAGTGTGAACTTAGTACGTCTAAGAAAACTGAGAGGACTCAACACAGATAATAAAAATGATTTTATATTTCAATTGTTTCTCATTAGAAACAAATTTAGAAACATTAAACAGTATTCTAAACCAGCATGATATTAACTGTAAATGTATGTCAAAGTTCATCTCCTGAGCTCGACCTCTGTAGTGCATGTTTAAGTCCTGCAGGCAGACACATACACACACAGAGTGTCTACACGAACGCAGACTCAGTCAGGGGATCATGGCATCCACTTGCCGGCGTCACGCTGATCTGTGTGTGACAGACTGCTGCAGGCAGGGTCACCTTATCACAGGCTATTTCTGTTCAGTGCTCCTCTTTGTGTGATCTATATGTCTGTTTGTTTTGTTCAATGTAATGCCAGACAGTCATGATGACCAAATGTCATCATAAGCGATGAAAGACAGAGATCCTTGACGCCAGTCTTCATCATTTGATCCAGTCAAACAGTCGTCCTCACCTGAACATGGAGCTCACTAAACCTTGTTGTTGCCAACAACAAGTGAGCTCAGCTCTGTGTACCTGTATAGCTCCTGGCATGCACACTGTATTCCTGACACTTTTTAAGGAGCTAAATCTTAGTTGGGTGAGGTGTGTGAGCATGGTTGTGAAGTCTGAAGCAAAGCTCCAGTCCACCCTCTGCTTTAAAGACATGTCTTGACCTTTGGTTTCCATTGACTGTGTCCTAATCCTGCTGTAGATTTGTTGTATTTACAGAAACAGAATCAGCAGCTTGACTGAAAGGACTGCTTCAAATGTTTGGAAGCTTGTCATGTTGTCAGCTTACTGACGTTTCTTGACGTTTCACCATATATTATTGCATGATTAATACGCAAGATAAAAGATAAATCTTCAAACTTGGAATTACTTTTCTTTCCATGGTCTGCACTTTTATAATTCTGTAGACAAAGCTATAATCCTCATCAGTCAGGTTAATGGTCCATTACTTTGGGACATTTTCTTTGCTATAATAACTTCAGCTGTCTGGCCAACTTCACTTCACTTTATGTCTGCATCATGCAGATCTCTTCTGTCACATAAAGTTCCTATTATCCTACTTTTGAATTTTCTCTTGGCATGTTTGACGTGTAAAGGTGGAATATATAACTTTCTTTTTGCTCTGAGCAGTTTCTTAAATTACCTTACTATCATTAGGGTTAGGGTTATGCTGGGTGATAACTAGTTTGTAATGAGTGTTGTTTGACTCAGTGGAAATAAAAAAAAGTGTTTATATAACAGCTTCCTGTGAAGGCGGAGTGAAAAGCACATTTTCACAGACAGTCTCTCCTGGAAGACATCATAGTGTTGCACTCGGTTGTTCACATGCAACTGACAGAAATAGTTGTGTGAAGAAAGAAAAAAAGTGTGTGTGAATGTCAGATCATCAGTCTCAGAAAGAAATGGTCCGACACAGTCCCCATAAAATGACGTAGTTGTACACACAGAAAGCCTAACCATGAGTGCACCATTGGCGCTGCGCTGTTGGGGTCCCTTTTCGGGCCAACTGTGGCTCAGGAGGTAGAATAGGTCATCCACTTATCAGAACCAGTAGTTCGATCCCCAGATCTCCAGTGTGTCCTTGGGCAAGAAACAGAACCCCAAATTGCTCTTTAAGGCTGTGCCATCAGTGTGAATGTGATTAGCTCCTTTCTGATGCAATTGGCAGCTTGCATGGCAGCCAGTGCCATCAGTGTATGAATGGGTGAATGTGATGTGTAGCGTAAAAGAGCATTAAATAGTCACAAGACTAGAAAAGCGCAATATAAGTACAGTCCACTTACCGTTTAACATTATCTTTTTAACTTTTGCCACTGGCCCTTACAGAGTATGTGCATGTCTGTACTCATTAAGTGTCAGTGGACTCATAGCTTTGCAAAGAATCTAGTAATTCAGCCAACCAGGTGAGGAATTTAATCTAACCAACAAACTGAACAATCAACAAAAATGTATGTCAGTATTTAAGATCTCTTTGGACCGATGATATAACACAATTAGACTGTCACAAGAAAACTCCTAAACTGTGACTGCTGCTTTAGTTTACACTATCTGCACTATGCTGAGGCAGTAAACCCCACCCATCTTAAACTCCATTCAATACTGTTGGAGCCATGTCTTCTAGAGGGACTATCTCTGATTATTCCTGTAGTCATCCAAGTTGGGACACACTCATTATCTGTACGGAGCCTGTTCAGTCAACGTTGGCATCACTGTCGCTCCTCAGTTCTGATTTGAGGGACACGTTGGAGATCCGATCAGAGCTGAATAGGATCTGGACTGCCTGCTGAGTGCTGGCAGCAGCCAATTTACCCCTTCTCCACTTTCCCTAAAGTCTCTGTTATCTGTCTGGCTGGCAGCCTGTCTCTCTCTCCAGTTGTACTACATGTACTGTTCGATTGTCTTGTTCAAATGTATCCAGGGAAGCCTTGCTCCTCTGCAGCAACATCCTGCCTAACTTTCTCACAGATCCAAGCACAGACATCTGACAGCTGAATATAAAATTGCCCTCTATGTATTTCATAGAGAGCAGTTTGAGGTGAAGCAAAATGCAACTGGATTCTAGATATGGAAAATGGAGATGTTAGAGTTACTGGTGGTTCTTTTTTAATGATTTTGCAGGTACAATTATCAGATGCTGCAATGCTCTGGACACAAACCTGCATCTCTACTCTTTTAGGCACACGCCACCTAATTTCTTTCATTTCTGATCCTCCATCCATAGTTATCTCCTCTGTGTGGTTGAGCCTCCAGATCATTGCTCCCTAGATAAACACTAAGTCTGCATCTATCTCCTTAGACTGTCTGATTAGCACTACGTCATAGAAATGGGAAGTAATCCTGGTCTGGGCCCAGGAATAGAGCCTTGGGAGGGGCCAGGCCACTGGAGAAGCACTGCAGAGCCACTGTGCATGTGCTCCTGGGTAATCCCTTCTTAAATAGCCCTTGGGCAGGGAAAGAGGGAGGGAGCTGGGGCAGGGGATGTTACGCCGTGGGAGCAGCTCCTGTCAGTGTCCTCTTGTCCCTCGGACACACCACAGCAGCCGGAGAGGGAGAGGGATTTGGATACAGAGACTTGTTGGACTGTAGGACTAAGGTCTTCAACCAGGATGAACTTTGCTGCCCAGTTATTCTACTCGAGCTACCTGAGTGAGAGACTTGAGCGTTTGTACTCACCAAGGCCTGCACTTAAAGACAGCGAGGAGAATGACCCCTTCTGGCAGAGGTGGGAAATTACAACATGTAGCCCCCTGGATCCTCCAGACTTCTCCCCTAACCAGCTCAGCTCCCTAACCCAGCTCAGCCCTGTAGTGACAGATTTACCCTCTACCCAGAGTTTGGAGATACTTCCTAACACATTGCCTCTTTCTTCAGTTACTCACATTCCTCCTCCTCATCCACTTCCTTCGCAGCCCACCCTGACAAACACACCCTCAAATCTCCCATCTCTTTCTCTGCCAACTCCTCCTGACCTTAACGACAAAGGAAAATCAACACAAACTACAATTTGTCCTCCAAATCCATGTTTGGCTGCTGCAACCCCCAAATCAAGGAATTATGAACTCCCTTCCAACAAACCTTCTCCTGCTCCATCCAGGCCCTCAACAAAAACAGCCTCCTCTTCTACCACCTTCCAGTCCTCTTCCTCAACTCCTGCTCCTTATAGAGGAGAGCAACACCTAACCTTCCAAGCCCTGGTAGACCTGCTCCTTCGCTTGGTTCTCTACTTTATTCTCCTCTTTGTCCCCAGGTAATTCTCGTAGATTTAAAGAAAGACAAGGAGAAGTCAAAGAACACAATAGGATGAAAGAGGCAGGCTGGTCACGACTTCTTTTAGAGTAATACTGTGCCGCTGGTTTGAGCTATATAGAAATGACATAACATGTCGGGTCAAAAAGGTTTGCAAGTACTTTATCTGTGTTTGCCTTTAGTCAGGATTTAACACATCAAAACAATTCTGGACAGACATGTCTTTAAACAAGAAAAACTGAAGAAACTACACTTTCAAGTACTTCGATGTGAGTATCCAAACCTTCTGGTGCTACTTGTGGTACCCAAGAGAGCTAAAACAAACCCGATAAAGAATGCAGGAAAGTTTTCGAACCTTGCTCGAATGACAGAAAGATGCACAATTAGACTTACAACAGTGTAACATCAACAATCAGGGTCATGTACTGCTTGGAGATATTTTTTCCAAATCGACATTGTTCCAGTATGAAAAGGAAGCAGCACAGCCAGTCAGGGCATTTAGTCTTTAAAAGGACGTTAAGAAGCTGAGAGAGTGCAATGATGAAAGCCTGGTGGGCTGAAATGTCTCCTTCACTCTCTGCTTTGTTCTCACTTTTCATTTTTTTTGTACCATTTTGAATTAAAGGAGTGTATTTCTACGATCTCAGCTCTCCATGTCCTCTTTTGAGGAGGTCTTCTGAGGCTTCACACTGGCTGCTCTGCTGCTCTTTTACTCCTTTGATGTCTTTTTTTTTAACTGCGCTTTTGAACCAGAGCACCTTAATCACAGGTGCAACCTTGGACTTTTTCTATTCACAGTCATGTTAAGAGCACACTCTGTGCCTGTATAACAGACTGAATGTCATTGACAAGTGGGGCATAGGACAGTAATGGATCCGGGAATGGGGTGAAAGGTCATGGTATTGTTTATGGCAGATAAAAATAGACCTGGATGTTCTCTGCAGAGAGCTGGCAGATTCAGACAGTTGTTTGGAAGAACTGCTCCACCTGGTGGCCTCTTGAGATTTTTAACATGCTAAAAGACTCACTAAAGCACTTTAATCACTGGATTCTTTTTATTTTAGTCGTCTCGGGTTACTCAGCTCTGTCTGGACTATCATGATGCAGCAAACCCCACCCATACGGTGGGATAACAAACAAACAAACCCACAACTCTTTGCTTGGACTGTAGATCTGAATATGATGGCTCCACTACAACACCTAGTTCAAAGGTTCAAACTAGCTATTAACCCTTTACTGTCAGGGTTAATCTCCAAAGGGTGTAATCCTATTATTACATTTACACTGTGTAAAGGTCCTCCTGATTAGCTATGTGTTTGGAGAAACATCCACAGTCAAGTCTGATGTTTAATCCAGTTTTTCTCAACGTCATTTGAGAAATGAAAGTAGAATCAGTAGATTTGGAAGGACACTGGGCTACTTAAATGAATTGAACTGTTTAATTATATTCAATGCCCATTGACTGGGCTGTTATAAATCAAACTGTCCTGCCTTTGGCCTTAAATTGCCACTTTAATCGTTTGTGTGTCTCCTAAAAAGAGGAGCTGAATGACCCAATGAATCATAAATTGACTTATAGATGTAATCTGTCACAGTGAGTGGAAGCTGGTTTGACATGAAAGGTGAATCAATTCATCTTAGACTGAAGGATCGTGTGTGTGTGTGCATGTGTGTGTGTGTACATGTGTGTGTGTGCATGTGTGTGTGTGTGTGTTTCAGCATGACATTACCTTCATGCCTAGTCTGAAGTTCGTTCAGTTTTAATTTAATCAGTTCCTCCAAACTCCAAAAAATGTTTTTAAAAAAGTCACTTACACCCGATCTAAAATGTTCATAGGACTGGTGTCTCTAACATAGGTGTCTGAAGGTTGTGTGGGATGGGTATGCAAGTTAACAGGTCATGATTTCCTGCAGCTCTAATATATGTTATTATTAAAAACTGTTTTCAGTTTCACGGATATTATCTCCTAGAGGCCACATAGATGACTACTGTCTATTCTGACTCATATCTGACTGAGACTCTCAATTGTGAATTGAAAGACTTGACTTTGTTCTTTTTCTTTCACTCTGCTCTGCCTGAGGTCTATTTCTGTTTTATCAACCAGCACACTTTTACCCACCAAAGTTCTCTGAGTCATAATGAAATTATTGGAAGTTTAATATATCTTAATTAGAAGTTCTAATTATGGGTTTAGAGCAGTGGTAACTCAACATAAGGCCTGTGGGCCAAATCTGGCCTGTCGATAGGGCCCGTAGTGGCCCAGAGCCATTTTGTAATTCATAATGACAGTAAAATGATTTATACTGGGAATCTTTCCAATTAGTTCCATATTTCCAATTAGTAAATGTTCAGTTATGTCCTATGGTTGTTACTCGGGAAGTTGCACGTCAGTGATCTTTGCACTGCACATTAACCATGATGCCTGATTTCTTTCAAGTTCACGTACACCTGACCTACGCAGGGCTCCTGCGACTGGATTTGCCTCTTGGCAAAAAAATTGACAATGAAAATAGGCAATTTAATGAAAATTGAATTTGCCTTTATTTTTCCATCCTTAACTCCTGGTTAATTGGCCAGATGACAACTGCTGTATGCAAGGCTGCTATATCATCACAAGTCAGAGGTTCCCTCCTGGTGGCACCAAAAAAAAAAAAAAAAAAGAGAAGATTACAATTTTGAAGTAGTATTCGTCTGCCACATCAATGATCCTGAAGTTTATTCATTTCATCTGCTAAATATTGTTATTGTTTGTTTATTAATTGACCCCTGGCATCCTGTCATATCTAACCCTGTCATCTAACCCTTCGGAAAAGCAAGTTGAGAATCCTTCAACTGCTCCATGAAACCCTCTAGATATTTTCAAGGTTGTTGATTCAGTCCAATCAAACACAATTAATATATTGCATATGTTTTCTATATAGAGACACTTGGAAATAGAGAGGTTTTAATTGACATTCTCAAACTTCAGTTATTTCTATCTAAATGTAAACACCATTATAAATATACACCATAGTACTCTGGATTTTTGCATTTCATTTTCTTCTTAAATTTCCGTAGCATTAGTTTCCATTCCTGTAGTTACAGTTAAAAGCATAAATTGATTTTAAAAGTCTTCCTTTGGAGTGCATTCATGTGTTTCCATCTTCATGTTTCATGAGCTGGCAGCTGAACAAAAACCTTCTGAAGACAGGAAGCGATACAATTCACGTGGGATTCATTTCTACAGAGTTTGAGCTTCCTGACCACAAACTAGTTGTGATTTTTTTAGAGCAGCCCTGCCTTACTTAACAGCAACAACAACAACAACAGAGTTTTACAAAGTTTTACTTTGTATGACAAAGTAAAACATAAACTTCATCATAATGGATTAGATCTCAAGCTACACTTTCAAGTATCTGTCAGTACATTGTAATACTGCAGTGAAATTAAAGGAATTTTAGAAAACACAATAAAAAATCTAAAACAAAAATCTTCTGTGTGCTTTGGAAAAACGGTCCCAGTAATAAACTGGTTAAACATGCTAAAATTATCCTTCAATTTTCCCAATGTTCCCTATGTACTGACTGTTATTTTCCCTCAAGTTACTTCCTACCTACTCTAATCTGTGCAGTCAATCATCTACAAAAGTAGGTCTGTTTTCTGAAATACATGACACCTTATCTGAAAATGAAACTTCTTTCTGTTGTCTTCTTTCTCAGAGAGGAGTTGCGTCTGGGCCCCGGTCAGCCCGGTGGCTCTTACAAATGTGGCCCCCTCAATAACGGCACTGCAGGCCGCAGACCCACCCTCATTGAACCAGAGCGCCTGAAGGACTTTGGTGAGGAGGAGCTAGTCAATGGGGATGTGAAGGTGTATGAAACCAAGGTCGTGGGAGGCCCTGAGATCATGCTTATGGACCCCCCCAAAACCAGACGCTTCAGCGAGTTCAGGGTTGTCCCCAAGCCTCACTACCTCCGCTTTGAGGACATCAGCGCCGCGGCCTTCAGGATCCAGGCAGGGATCCAGAAGACACCCTGCACGGTACAGTAGCATATTAAGATCTTATACTGTGTGGTGGGAAAGAAAGTGACCTCTGACCTCTGTTACGAGAGCAACCATCATGCCTAACACGTTCTAACAGTAAATTCATTTTAAGAGATTAATTTAAATAATGGTTTTAATATACTGTACAGTTCAGTTCACTCTTATGATTAAACATAGCTGCTCTTTGAACGCTGTGTCTTTTTTTCTCTGCAGTACTCCAGACTGTCCAAACAGTACGGCATGGAGATCTACCTGAAGAAGGAGCACCTGCACTACACAGGCTCTGTGAAGGAGAGAGGAGTCTTATACCTGCTCACCTCCCTCACACAGGTAAAACAAGGCAAGGAGAGTGAGAGAGTGAGAGAAGATGATCCCTTCCTCTATGTCAGGTCACAGCGAGTGTGATCTACTATGTGTGTGTTCGTGCAGACAGACACGTGTTAACTGCTGACCCGTAGAGACAAAAATAGTCTGAGCGCAGCTTTAATGGGCAGTGGTTTGGAAATATCTCCCTGCATGTGTATACTGCAAGTGAGTCTCAGACAACAAGAGAACAAAAATGAATTTTGATTATTGTCAACAGGTTAAATGGACTACCAGCAAACTGCTGTTTCCTATTCAATCCTAGGTTTATGATGAGAATAAGTAGTGACGGATCGAGTTCACAGATGGAAAAATGATCCTCCTCAGTAAAGCTGTGCAAAGATCTGTTTCTGAGGAACACTCATATCTGTCTGTTAAATATAAGGTTAGCTTAGCATAAAGACTGTAAAGAGGGGGAAACAGCTAGCTCTGTCTGAAAGTATCAACATCCACCTCCTCTCAAAAGCTCACTAACTGACATATTCTTTCTTTAATCCATCCAAAAACTGAACTGACTTCCACTGAATCAGTGAATGTGTGCCGTATTAACATATTTCTGATATATGAATGCATCTGAAGATGTGTTTATGCCCCTCCAGGAGCAGCAGAGGAAGGGTGTGATCGTGGCCAATGACTGTAACTTCTCCATGGCCGTGGCTCACCATTCAGTGGAGCTGAAGATCCCGGTGTTTGTCATCATGCCGTCATGCTGCTCCTCGCCTCGCCTAAGGATCTACAGAGACTACGGCGCTATGGTCATATCCTACGGCAGCACCAACCACGACTCCCAGAACCACGCCCGCCATTTGGCCAATGAGAATGGATATCTCTACCTGGAAGAGTCAGTCCTATTGATCCACACCTTATCATTTCACACAGGGGTCACAGTATGTCTGTCTGTAGGGTGGCATGCCATTGTTTCGATAGTTCATTATTCCGAAACTCTGATGGTCTGAGAATGTCCCATTTCACCAGGAACCATTTGTCCAACAGTGTTTTTCCAAAAACAAACAACCACTGCTCTGAACTCTGCACTTGTATCACAAGCTTACATACATAACTGAACTGACAACTAATGTAACTACTTTAACCTAAACCTAACCATTGTACCAAATTAACTTATTTATTTCACTATAACAATGAAGGTCACCATACCATACGTCCAAATCTCATATGAAAGTGTGTATTTTCCAAAAAATGGGCCTTCGGACTGGTAGAATGTTTTCAGGTTAACAGGCTGTTGGCCAAATCAGGCTTTCGATGCAATGGGGATTTTTTCAAACTATTAAGATTTCGAAGTAATGGGCTACTGGAACAATAAGCAGCCCCTGTCTTGTACACAACCAGTAAGCTACCAAACTACCAGTAACACTAATGGTGGTGAAAATGAAACTGTCAATGGATAGTAATATTTTTACACAGAACTAGAATCTTGTCCAGCTACTGTTCCCAGCCACTCCAGTGTGCCTCTGTGCACAATGATTTACACCCATGGTTTTATGGTAATGACATGTCAAAATGTAGAGTCTGATTACTGCCCTGACTTCACCTTTTTAAGGTGTGTGAAGAAAGAGTCTTAATGGACCAAAACTCCAGCAACATTTAGAGTACGAGACTAGACTAGTAGCGGCTTGAGGCTTCATTAGCCCATACCGGCATAACACACAAAGATACACTGGATTTCACAGTGCGTGTAACAATATGATTACTTTTGCATACTGTGATGGAAGTTACTTAAGAATGGGTTCTTTCAGTTGTTGACGTAAAATCTCAAACTTATGAGGCCTGCTGATCATCAGAACACTCTGGAGGACTACACCTGATGTATTCTTTCTTTCTGTTTCTGTTTCTGACGTCCAGAGAGGAAAGTGCAGCGTATCTGGCAGGACTGGGCACTGTGGGCATGGAGATCTTTGAGCAAGTGCCCAAACTGGATGCAGTGGTTGTCCCTGCAGCTGGACAGTATGGTCTACTGGCTGGTACAGCTGCAGCCATCAAACATCTCAACCCACAAGTTCTTGTCATAGTAAGTTAGACTGTAGTGATTCAGAACTGATTAACATGTATTTATGACTGTAACTACAGTGCCTATACTGCCGAGGATGAGTTGATTTGTAGCCTCTGTCTCACCCCATTGTAACCCCTCGTTAGTGCTGTTTTTTAAAATGAGGTCACATCTCCCATGAACCCTTACTTCTTATTGCAAAGATGAGATTGCTACACGCCTCCCACGTCGCTCCGGTGCTGAAGTGTGTTTTTCATTCTGCTTGGATTTCCTTAACAAGATAAATGTATTTGAAGTGTTTTCCCTTGTTCCACCATCTGCCCACAGCTGAAACTCCGACAGCCTGAGCTCTGTTTACACTGGAGGAACAAGCAGTCCTGTGCTTCTATTCATCAGAAATAGGAATATCCCTGTGCATGAAGAAGCAATCAATCAAATTTAATGCCAAATCCCAGTAGTGATCATTATCAATCTCCCCATGTATTGTATTTATTTGTTTATTTAGATCAACATCAGCTACTGTAACAATTGTGGGAGCTTCTCTCTGGGTTCTGTATGATGTATTTACAATACACATACCATCTGACATCCCCACACACCAGGAAACTCAGCAATACTAACGGCAAAAACACAATACCTCAAAACCTGATAGCTCTTTACAATTATGGCAGATCTGAAGTAATAAATAAAGCAATATCCTATAATTATGAAGAAAAAAGGTTAGATAGCTCTCTCCATCAATATCACTCCATTTCCTGTGTAAATCTTAACGTTTTATTGTAATGTGTTTTACTACTTTCAAACTACAAGATCCTGTTTTTATCGGAGTAATCGACAAATGTTTCACGTTTCACTAATGTTGGTATTGAAGACGTAGCACATGTATTTACAGGATGACATTAATATTAGCCTCAGCGGTACTTTATGTTTTTTGTGGTTTAACCAAGTGGCAACCTGCTTGTGAAGTGAAGCCAATGCAGAAGTGCCAAAAACTGCATTTTCTCCAAACAGCCACTTGAGGCTGGCTACAGAGTCAATCTCCATTAGCCCCCATGTTAAAATGCCCACAGCAGAAATAAACATGTTTACAGCATGGTAAAAAACAGTTTTGGTCTCTATTGCTATTTTTCCCTGTTCATGACAACTGTACTGAGGGTGAACTTTTATAGAACTCACCCGATCTATGACTTTGCCAATTTTTAGATAGGTGGGAGGCAGCAGAGGCACGATGGCAACGGTTAGAGCCACTGCATTCTGAGCTTCAAAACAGCTCTTCATAAACCTATGGGTGACATCACGGATACGACATCCATATTTATACCGTCAGTGGGTTACTGGCATTCGAAAATGTTAGCATGCTAACATGCTACACTAACATGGTGATCATAGGAAACATTATACATGCTCATAGCTCAGCAAAGTACAGCCTCTTTGTTACATGTTACACTTTTAACTAAACAGGCTTTCTTCAACAGGGGATTGAACCTGAAGGTTTCCCTCTGCTGCTACAATCTCTGAAAACTGACAGTCCAGTCAAAGACATTCAGAGCAACCCCAACAAGAAACTCTACGGAGGTAAAGTTATTAATCAGTTCTGGTTCCAGATATCTAGTACAGAACTGTCGTGTCAGAGTTGAATAAACTTGATCATTATCTGCACGTTCTTCAGGTAGAAGCTCGTGTGGTTTTTAATTTCTCTCCTGCAGTAACTGAACATATGTCGATCTTCTGTCTGTTCTCAGATCTGATGGAGCATTCGCTGGGTGTTAACACCTTCCAGCTGGCAAAGAAACTCGTAGATAAAGTCATCTCTGTCAGGTACTGCATGTCCACATTTGAACGGTGTTACTCAGAAATCCATTATGCATGTTAAAATTCAGATTATGGTTTACTGTTCTGAGCCATCATTTTGCCATTTGAAGCATTTTAATGCGGAAAGTCATTATATTTGATTGACAAGGCCACTGTAACTTTTTGTCTTTCTTACCTTCGGCCTCTGCAGCGAGGAGGACTCTTTGGTGGCGATGCTGCGGTTTCAGGAGTTTGAACGCTCCACTGTGGACACTGAGGGAGCCATGGGACTGGCTGCCATCCTGGCTGGACAACTACCGGAACTGAGAGGCAAAAAGTGGGTCAGACATGTTAATATAATTGAACCTGACTGAGTAGTATCAGCAAATTCTTCCTTTTAAAAAGGTCAGAGGTCAGGAACAGACAGCAGCATTGTGTTTTCTGCTTTTAGTAGGTGGAAATGATTGAAGCATTGTTCGTCAACTAAAAGTTTTCTTGTGTGTATGAGGCCCGTTTTTTTTTATTTCATTTTAAGTATAGTCCTAGCTGTGAGGGCTGAGACATTTTTCTTCATGCCTGGAAAGCTGAAATTTTGGCAATAAAGCGATGTTAGCAGAGCTAATCCTTTTGGCTGCAGATAAAGCAACACTCCCTTTGTGTGGATGTGTGTGTGTATGTGTCTGTCTCTGCTGTAGGGTCGCTGTAGTGGTGAGCAGCGCTAACATGGAGCTGGAGCTGGTGAGGCAGTGTGTGGACCGAGCCCTGGTTCTGGACGACCGGGTCAGTAAATTCTCAGTGCAGCTGGGAGAATGGCCAGGAGACATGGCTAAGCTGCTGGACGTCCTGTCCAGAGAGGACGTCAGGTAGGGTCAACACCGTCCATTTCAAGATCTTTCACTCCGTTGTTTCATGCTGAATGTTGAATGTTCCTTGACGCCACCTTTTATTTAAATTTTCCCCTCTCTCTGCCTTCTTCCTGCCAGGTTGTTGGATGTCTGCCATCGAAGACAAAGTGACAAGTCAGACTTCCTCAAGGCAAAGGTACGCGACTAATCTCTCCCCTTCACCTCATTCTTTTTCCTCCTCTTCTTCAATTCGTTCATATACTTTTCCATCATTGCCATGGAACTTGAGTTGGCAGGATAAAAAATGTGTGACTAAGAGGAGAAAAAAAAACAAATTAATAAAGACATATTTATGTGTCAGTACTTACAGTGACAGTATCAGGGAAGAACACTACAAGAAATACTGGTAGGCACCTTCTATAAAGGTGCGACTAATGTCTTTAAAAATCATTGACTAATGTTATAATCAGTATATAATCAGTATATAAACAGTTTTTGGGGTTTTATGATTGTGAAATATTATTGACCACTGCATATTTCACAGTTAATAACTTTTTTGACTTTTATAATTGCAGACTCAATAACCCATTCAAATGTGATTAATAGATTAACAATATTCATCAATGTGTTATTATCAAATAGAAAACAAAATCCACCAATCCATGAATAAATTAAATAAATGATCTATTAACCATTAATAAAGACATTAGTAAACTGTATGGCAGTTCTATATTAAAACATTCGCCTGGTTTGAGGTTTTAAAGCTGCACTATGTAACTTTTGAAATGAGAAATAACTCATTCTTCCTGTTACAGGTGAAGAGTTGAATCCATAAGCAATAAAACGCACCATGGTTCAATTCAGTACACTCAGGGGTTTTACTACTACAGCCCTACTTGGTCTGGTATGACCATAATATTAGCTAGTGTTAGCTAGCTATTGACACATTGACTGCTCTGTAAGAGTACAGTCAGCTTACTAACATTATGACTCTTCTCTACTTATGCTACTAAAAAGCTACATTTTAGCATTTAGCATTACTGTGGCTACTGTTTAGCAACTTACATAGTGTCACTTTAAAATCTTATTTTCCTTAAAACAAATTAAAGAAGTGACGGCCCTGACGAAAGATGTTTAAAGCAAGGAAACTTGTTTAATGAATCTTCTTGAACCACCTGTTTCTCTTGATACTTTAATTACCTTGTTCTATTTTGTTAAAAGAAAACAACTTCATGAAGCTGTTAAATTGCTTTGGAAACAGGCAGAATTGTCTCCTGGCTCTATTGCCTCTGCACTCTACACCGGCAAATTGACACTGTGCTGATAATTCACCGGCAGTGTCAGAAGGTGAAGGGTGTTGCATAATTAACTGACAACCCGCTCACTGCCGTAGTTCTAGTGTGCATGAGTGTGTGTGTGTGTGCGTGTGTGTCATGTCAGAAGGCTAATTGTATTGCGGTGTGTTGACAGGTGGAGTGTGTGGTGGAAACCAGGGATAAGGCACAGAGCGCTCAGCTGCGTAAGACACTGAGTGAGCGTTACCCCTCTATATGCTGGCTGGACCGGTGATCACAACAACGACAACATGAACACAAACTATATTTACAATAGAGAAATAAAAAAAGAAGAGGAACATGCAAACACATCCTGTAACACACACTACTATGATATATGAACTTTGTTATAGGACTCACATTAAGACGATGGCTGTTATGCAGTAAGTGTATACAGAAAAGCCTTGAGATTATAGAGCAAATACTATTCAAATTACTTCTATGCTATGCTGCTATTGTTAATTACAGTAAAGTGGTTAGGCTGCATTCAGAAGATGAATATCGCTGACTGGGTATGAATCACACACTGTAGATGCAGGCTTACTCCTCTTTCTGAAGTAAGTACACATCATACACCTCCCCAAAGTGTAAAAGATGTATTTTTCAATCCATACTGTTTTTAAACTGTTGTATATATTTCTGTATTTATACTGTCTGAGGTGGTACAGTCAATCCAAGTAAGTGTTCTCCAAATAAAAATGGACTAATTCGATGACCTGCTCTGATGTTTTTGTGGGGGAAACATTTTCAAGTACCTATTCTTGTTTTTCTTGTGGTAGTTGGTGTAATTTCTCAAGAGTAAAAGTGAGGCAGGATGTGAAAGTAAGTTGTTTCTATACTATCCATCCCTGATTAGTGGCTGTAGACAGCTCTAGTGGAGACTGGGCTGTTTAAGACGGGCTAATGCTCTTAAGTTCATAAGCAGAGGACATTGTGACCCTCTGCTACAGGTTCAGCCTCATTCAGAGGACGTCACACAGTTTACCTGTGTGACACTAACACCTTCATCTGCAAGAAATTAAACAACATTCAAAGATTTGTCCAAGTCTGAATGACACTGGATCCGTTAAGGTTTCCTGGAGCAGTTAAAGCTGCTATAATCAATATTTCAGTATCAACAATGGATCAAATGACCATGTGTAATGTGAGAGGGGTCGCTAGCAGTTAGAATTATCACCCAGTTTTACAGTTCCCCTTGGCTGCAAGGAGTTTTAGCCTATTTTGATGCATTATTTTGGTTCTACAGCCACAACTTCTTGGTTCTGTGTCATCACTTCATGACATTTTCAGCCATAGCAGCTAGTTGTTTCTCAGCGGAAAAACTCCACTGTGCACAACCTGCCCAGCACCAAACAAGACAAAGATAAAGTTAGCTATAGCTGGAGAACATAGTGGACCATCTAGCAATTCCACTGCTACATGGCACTAAGTCCTTCATACTGGTCCTTATATGCATGTTTGAACCTGATGCCCAAGTATGAATGGATGACATCATGCTTTAGCCGAGCTAATGGGCTAAAATCTGTTTCTAGATATGTTGGTCTGTTGGTTGGTGCACAGCTTTCAATAGATGAACTTTTTATCGAGTGCCATCATCAGTTCAAAGTTTTAGTGGGACCAAATATACACAAAATTATTGATATACCCATCTCTTAGCTCTACTTTGTGTTACATGCTAATGTCCAGATGTTAGCAAGCTAAGCAGCTAAACTAAAATGCTGAACATGGTACCTGCTAAACATCGGCGTTAGCTCATAGCATTGCTGTGCCTTTGTACAGCTGCATGGAATAATACTCAGTAATACTCCATAAAACATAGGATGAAGTCCTACATTAAAAGGATTTTATTAATTTCCAAGGAATAAAAATAATTCAGAAAAGCACACGTTCATGTTTGTAAGTTACTTTTTATTTTGCAGTGTTAACATTTCGAACTTCCAACCGCAGTTTAACAAGTTGAGCACTTCAGTAGAAGAAAGGCAAATGTGAATTGAAAATGCACGCGGCAGCTATGTTTATTTCTCTCCCTGGAGGACTTGAGGCTGGTGTCAGCGTACCATCTGCAGCCAACCTGTCTGACGTTATGTTCATCACAGAAGCTGAGAAAATGAAAACTGCCATCATCCATGCTCAGTGTAAACATCATGAGAGTATAAAACAACATAATAAAAGATTCCCCCTGTATTGCACGAGAACTGAAATAATCTCTCTTAATATTAGAATCAATAAGAACTTCAGAATATTATTTATAAAGGTTCATCAGGTAACTGTTCTTTCTATGGTTTATTAAAAGAAAATCTATGGAATGAATGCATATCTATCCTTGGAATGTTCAAAGTAGTAAAAACTAAGTAAGACAGTTTGTAGTGTAGTGTTCACTTCAATACTTTTATGTTAAAAGATACAGTATAAAAGAAGAGGCTCAGGTGTCTTCCTCCATTTGCCCACATTTTCATATCAAAGAGGAAGAAGAGGCACAGGAAGTGATTTTCAGGGCCCAGCTGTTGTAGTTGCTCTGTAGGTTTGTCCTGTGGACGTCAATGCTGTTTGCGGCGCTCGGGGTTGTACTTGAGGAGCAGGCCGAGGGAAGCGAAGCCAAACAGAAAGGTCTGGACAAACCACAGGCAGCGGGTGGCTGTGTTGTTGATGCCTTTGTTACTGCAGGGGCACAGAGAAGAAACAATGAACAAAAGTCAAACCAGCAGCTATTTCATGGTGTGACAGTGTTTGATCATCCATGCGGACCCTAATTTTAAAGCATCAGAGCGGAGTTTTGGAGGCTTTTGGGAGATATACAACTTCTGAAGAGACCCAATTTCATCATAGAAGCTGAAAGAACAGATTTGTAAAAAATAAAACTAGATCACATCACCATCTAGTGGACATAAAGGCTCCTGTTGTTCTTACCTGCACACCCTCAATGCAACAATGGCCTCAAAAAGATGAATAGCCCAGGCAGCCAACCACCTGTAACAAAGAGAAACTTGTTAAACTCCACAGATTTTCTATTGAATTCAACAATGATCATTTACACATTAAGTAATAAGCTCTGAATTCCCACCCAGTTCCCAATTTTACATCACAGAGTCCTGAATTAACAGGAGTCACATGACAACCTAAAAAAAGATTAACCAGAGACCTGAGACTGAATGATGTTTTCCATCTTAGCCCTCTTCTTTGAAAACACTTGTGTGTCACATGACTAAAACATCAACAAAACATCAGCTCTTGATTGCCATCTTAGTATTCTACTGGTGCTGAAGGCAGTCATGTGACTTAAATGACTAATTAGCAAAGTGCTCTATCAACCAATGGAGGTGGTGGTAACGACCTGTGAATGGGGGAAAACCATTAAGGCTGTTGTTGGTTAAACAGTGTATTTGAGCCTTGGGAGGTGCTTTGCACATCATTTGATTGTCGTTGATGCTCCTCTACTGTCATGTGACTGTTTTTCTAATAATTAGGAGAAATCACAACACTTATCAGACATGTGAGAACAAAGGATGAGCTTTGAGAATTGTTCTGTATTTTAAACAGACAGACTGTAGTTACATTCATAATACTGTCAGGGGAAGCACCATATTTAAGTGTACAGTATTTACTGCCCTGTTTCCTCTAAAGAAAGAACCAACAAGAAGACTTCCCATGCAAACAGGAGGCACTGTTTCATAAACACTTACCCTTTGTACATGATGCCAGCATAGTTATCCACGAGGTGTCTGCAGAAGGTGCCGAACTGACCGAGGCTCTGGAATGGGATTTTTTCTGGCACAAACACAACGCACTGCAAACACAGAGCAGCCCAACGTGAACTCACATAAACAATACACACATGCTGCAAAACCTTATATTCAAAAATATATCAGGCCCTCCAAGAACTTCCATTATGACATTAAAATACAGCAGATCATTTGCAGCTATGGACAGTTTATGCATTATAAGGACTGTTTGTGTTGATAAATTTATAATCTGCACATATTTCATAGCATACAGACAAAATGAAAGAAAGTGTGATTGGCTCTTGTTCTGGTTCATTCAGATTTTGTCTATCTGTCATCATCATCATCTGTCTGCAGTGAGCTACTGTTTCAATTTAAAGATACACAATGACAATAATGAACTGTATTTGTTTCCTGTCCATTGAATTGATCCACATAAATTTAGATTATGACCGTAACCACTGCCTTGATATGTCACTGAAATGAAATTTGACACGTGTCAGGAGGAGATTCAGTTCTGCACCATAGTGTGTTGGTTTATAAATCTTATCATGTAAAACTGAATGAGTGTATGTTTTCTTTGGCTGTAAATCTATCTTCTATGTTACTGTCAGAATCATGTTTTTCTTCACCTTTACACAAAACAAAAATCAGCTTCAGTTAACCTGATAACATCCCTACAGATACCAATGACATTTTCTGAAACAAATTTTTAATGTTTTTAATTATACATTTTGTGCCATCATATGCATTTATTCTGTGCATCGCACCAAAAGAAAAGTGTGACGATCACTACCTGGATTATCAAACCACACAAACTTTGCCTAATTACACATCTATACTGCAGCATTGTGTCATTGTGCTGTTGTCCTCTCCTGTCCACCTGTAACATGTCAGGTATGTGTCCATATGGAGACACAAAGGGATCCTGTTGGAAGGGCCTCTCCATTCATGGTTTGAATGTCACACACACACACACACACACACACACACACACACACACACACCTAAAGGCTTCACTACGTTTCTACTGTACTCTACTCACTCAGCCCTGTTGTGTATTTGTCATTTTATGGCCACAGTAAGCTCTCTCTGTTTGTCTGTGCTGCGTACGTGGCATATGTTTGGACGTGCGCTCCATATGTGACCATTTCTATGAAGAATTACACCAAACTTCACGTCAGAGGTGGAGGTTAGGACATGCTGCCTTTCTGTCCAACAAAAAACACAATTTACAGATATTCTTAACAACCAAACACTCGTTAGCTCCCTCACCCCGCGGTGTGTGTGTGTGTGTGTGAGAGAGAGAGGGAGAACAAACAACAACAACAACAACAACAACAAAAAGAGAGCATTAAACTAACGTTAGCATATTTTAAATGGAGCTTAACACGTTAATGTTTGTTTTTTATAAGATATCAGAAGAAGACAAACGTTAGCCTGAGTTAGCAGTGGACAGCTAACTTGTCCAAATGGACTTTGTCCAAAGTTTCTCTGACCTGTGCTCCTACAGAACAAGACAGTGACTTGGCAGTTGCCACGAAGGCGTTTTTTTAATCAACGTAAGAACATTTTAATTTTCACAAAACATTAAGAGTTGAATGATAATATAGGAACAATAAAACAAAATTCCACGACATGTATATAGATTTGAGGGTTAATAACACGACACGGAGGACATTTTACGCAACACAGCACGGTGGCATTTAACGTTACGGTACCGGGACAAATAAAGTGAGACAGCTGTCTTTATTATATCTGACTGACAGCAGCTGCTTCAGTGAACTTACAGTGTAATATCCCATCGCGAATGTCACGGTGACGATCCAGAACAGGCTGGTTCTTTTGAAATAATCGCAGCCATCACTTTTAGCCATAGCTGCTGCTGTTGTTGCTGCTGTTGCTCCTGTCAAATGTGACCGTGTAACAACAGCAGGTAGAGAGGAACTGACGAGACCGCAGAGAAGGTGGTCGTGTTTTGTTTTTTCATCACAAAAATGGAAAGGTATTATGAAATACACAACAATCCCCACTTTGATATGAACTTGCCGAGTATTCATACTGTGGAGATTTTTTTTAATTGCGCTACATTAATTTAAAGGGTATAATTAACGCCATCATACAGCATAATACTGCAGCAATACTGCCACCTTGTGGCTGCTTTGTTCAGCTTTTACTATGTATCCGTGTACAAGGGTCACGTTGTGACAGGAAGGACCAAAATATTCAAAATGCATGTTTGAAAGATATTCAGAGTTGACACATCAGTCTGCCAGTAGAATATTGTAACAACAAAAATTAAATTAAATTAAAGACTTCCTTTGTACTTTTTATCTTCCAGTTCCCCATTATATAACCTATAATGTCAGCTGCTGTATATAGTACCACATTATAAACTATGTAATTACTAATATAGTGTATACTACCATACGCTATCTGGTTTAGTCCTCATGGTATACTTTTTAGGCCGATAGTTATATGTATATAGTTGTATCTATACATCAAGTTAACTTTTCCAAAGTGCAGAAAGTGGTTTTAAAACCTGTTTCCAGTTTCAAAATGTTCAGATAGAAAAATGCTTTTCTATTTGTTTAATATTTTGTTTTATGGAACATTTCTGTCTCATCTGTGTAAAAATAACCTCCAGCTATGAGTAGCTCTGCTATTTCTGTTGTGGAACAATAGAAGCAAAACAAGACTTGAAAATGAAGCAATTTTAGAATAAATATTAACATGAGTATGCTAAATTTTGTCACTTTTTTCCCACTGTGAACACACTACATAATTTCATATAGGAGGACACGTGTGTGAGGAGATGCATTGATTAACAGACACAAGACTGAAGCTGTTCACTGTCAGATAGCCTGTGATGTAGTGCAGAAATGATATTGGACCAGTGTCCAATGCTTCATTCATTTATTAAAAAATAAATAATGAGACAGCAGACTTTCAAGCCCTCCAGCTTTTCAGGCTATTTTCAGGGTTTTGACTCCCAAACAAATGACAATTATTACTTACTACTACCTACTTATTAAATACTTATTAAATTGTACTTATTAAACTTATTTTGGATAAGGAGATTATGCAACTGTACAAACAAAAATCGTTACTCAAGGCCTTTATATTTATATAAATATTCTAATATTTGATAATATTTTAATCATGTCTCTTGCTGCACAGAACAAAATTAATTAATACTATTATTTTTTTTTTAAAAAAAGCATGTTTTACAAACTACCAAATGAAATTAAAGTGACTCATTCTTATATTTATATTCTTATATTTGTATTTTAAATGCACGTCCAACTTCATCCTAAAACAAACAAACAAGACAATTAAACTACATCTGAGTGCAATCACACTACAGCACTATGGTGTATTAGTTGTTTTGTTTATGCAGCCATGCAGTGGCAGCTCTGCGGTTTTCCTGTTTGGAGGATTATGCTGTGTCATTTATATAAAGAGATAAGACGATCAGATGACTTTTTAAAATATTTAAATCTCTATAGTGGCAGGATCAAACTAAGCAAAGCTCTTCATAGTGATTTTGCATTTGCTGAGCAGCCTACTGTATATATTCTGAGCCAGTCTGTAGTTATCTTTAATCACTCGATCATTGTATGTTGAGTACAGCAAGTATTTAATCTGCTCAAACGGTTAATTGATAAAACTCTTTCCCATTTTATTATTTTATCAGGCTTATTTCAGATAGTGAAATAAATGGTGTGAGTTTTTTTAATATGAATATCCAGAATTCGTCTCAATCATCACTTCCCATTAGTGAGTTTGGCAGCTTCCACAAGTTGGCAGAGTGTCATGTGTAATGTCTGATAGGATTTGAATAAAGCATAGAGAGAGATGGTGGGACTTTCAGGAGCCGTCTCCACACATGGAGACACTGATTCTGCAAGTTGTCCAGATAAAGATAAAAACAAACGGCCTTAGCTTGTTTCTCTGCACTAGATAACTCTGGTAGACTTCAAGCTGCATTGTTTTCTAATACACCTACAAATACTGTAAATCTGCTCCTGCACTTTGCCCTTTTGTACTGTTTGACTTTAGAATCTGTATGTCTGTGTTTACATTTTCAGTTCATTTGACATGCAGCTCACAAATCATTACATGCAACCAGGAGGTCAAAGATCAAGACTATACTATATGTGAATAAGCACACACACACACACACATACCAGCAAGTCTACATATCCATAAAACATGATATTTCAATCAGGTAATTATGTAGCAGATTTGACATATTAAGGTTAAAGGTCACATCATCTGCATACAGCTTGGTCAAGGCCCAGACATGTTAAACTATTTGACAAGCTTGCCACTCACTTTGATGCACCTATTCAGTGTATTGAGGCAGCTGTGTAACGGTCCAATTCATCACTGAATAATTACGTGGCTTTGTTTTTCCTCTTGTGATAACAGGGAGCTGCTCTGCATATGACAGGGCAACAGAAGCCGCTGATAGGCTTCAGCATCAGCGTGCTGTTTTGCATTTTGCTTGGCCCTGTGAGTTAAATATTTCTTTAAGACTATTGTTTGCTGATCAGTGTTCAACAGTTTGCAAAGCTTCCTATGTTTGTCTTTGACACTAATCACATGACTCACAGGAGCCCAATTTGAATAAAAGGGCAGCTTTAAAATTTGAAGAAAGATAAGGTTAGACTATTTCTGCAGATTCAAACTTTTGTGCTGTTTGTGTGTTTTACATTTGTGCTTCGTATCCTGCCATTTTACATTTTAGAACACCTGTACAATCAAAATTTTTACATATATATATATATATATAATATTTATATGCATTGTAATTATAACAAAACACTTGTAAACAACCACAAAACCCCCACATACATCTAAAATTGTTTTATGTCATCATTAAAATAGTAGTAAAAAGGACAAACTGTGGATGAGAAGATACAAAAAATCATTTCTGTCTCTGGGTGTTGCTTTGTATGTATACTTTTTAATATGTCACATACTCAGCAGCACAAAAACATAAACAGTCACATGCATGTTGTCTTAAGTTAAGTGGTATCGACGAGCCTAACAATCACAGAGAGACTTTCTTTTGTCTCCCCCAAATCCTCTTGCAGTATGTCATATTTGCCATTGACCTTGCCACCACTCTGATAGGGATTAGGTGATAACAGCGGGTGGAGGTGGGGGGGTGTCACTCTGGTCAGAGTACTTCTGTTAACCAGCCATCCTCAAAGGAAAACGACACCCCACCCCAACACTCTACCATGGCCTTCTGGGGTCTTAGGAGATCAATATAAAAGGTACCCTGACACAAGCAGGAGACACAGCCAGAGCCTCTCAGTGAAGGAACACACACTCATACTGAACTCTGTCACATCAGAAGTCCATCTGTTTTCAGAGCTTCATTCATTTCACTGCTGCTATGTGGAAGGACTCCGGCAATGGTAAGAAAAGCTTTATCATCTACACAGTCAACAGTTTGTTTGCTTGCTTTTGTAAACTGTTTGCATGATCCAGCTCTGAATGAAATAGTTCAGTGTATACAGTGCCAGGTGGATGGGCTTTACTGCAACAGGATGACTCATACAGGTAGTGTCAGGCAGAGTGCCAATACCAGAGAAGACAAATTTTAGATGCTTATTTTAGCACACGCTTTGGTTCACATTACCCTTACAATAAGACAACTCAGCAAGCTCAAGTTTGATATATCCAGTGAAACAAGTGGAAAGAACACAGGGGCAGTAAAATAATAGATGTGATATAACTTTTTGTGTAAGGCAGAATACAGCATCATTGTAGAGAGAAACCTTCTTCATTCATAATAATAATAATTGGCTGGACAACAACACCAACCACCACCAACATGCAAACAAAAAAGGCAAGACACTCTCCATATTCAACATTCTGTATCTGAGCACTGAATTATGTTTAGACACCACTGCAGAAGGAAGCTTACTGAGTAACCAAACAGTGCCCAAGTCAAAGCACAAAAAGAGATCTGCGCAGAACTTGTAATGAGCTAAGAAAAGCTGAAGTATTATGGATTCTGTCTGATGTGGAACCTGCTCTCTCTCCTCTCCCTCAGATGATGCCAGGCCCGTGGCCTCCAGCGGCGGCTCCTCTCGCAGCGCCAGTCGCAGGAAGAGGACCAGCTTCTCCAAAGAACATGTGGAGCTCCTGCGTGCCACCTTCGAGACCGACCCTTACCCGGGCATCAGTCTCAGAGAGAGTTTGTCCCAGACCACAGGCCTGCCCGAGTCACGCATCCAGGTACGCACACAAAATCTTTGTATCTAGGGAACAGATATGATGGTAAAATTAATGAAACTGAGTTGAGTCAGTGAAACTGTCAGTTCCTTTAAGTTTAGGTATTATCTTTGTTTGGTGGAATTGGAAACTGGTGTATTTTTTCACAAACACAGACACAAGTATACTTGTGTTGTAAGGCGTTTTGCACAGCGGTTTGTTATCATAAAAAGGCTCTGTTTTCAAATGCATCCTGCATAGAATTGAAGATAGCACTATCGCCTCTATCACTTTATTTCTTTATCTTTAAAGATGACACAAGCTGTTTTTATCAGGATCTTGTTTGAGCTGACTGATAGACTGTACAACGGGCTCGGACAGCTGACAGCTACTAGATCTGCTCTCCCGCCCTGAACCAACCGCTGCCTGTTTGCCCAGAAAATGATTAACAGAACAGAATGTGTTGTTTATCTGTCCTGATTTGGATCTAAACTCCTTTTTTCTCTCTTTCCTGTCCAGGTGTGGTTTCAAAACAGAAGAGCTCGCACCCTGAAGTGCAAAGGAGCCAAGAAAGCGCTGTGGCAGTCTGACAGCCCAGTCCACGATGCTCTACCTCCACCTCATGCTGTAGCCAGCTGGGGCCAACAGCTCGACTCAGTCCATCTGCCGCCTCAGGGCCCTCCACCAGCCTACCCAACTCAGGTGAAGGAGGAGCTGGAGGAAGCCTGCTACTATGGACAGAGACCTCCAGCTTATTCCACTACTGATGAGCACGGACATCACGGCTCCATGTGTGGGTTCCAGCAGGGAAGACAGCTGGGAGGCAGCTCCAGTCCACCTTTGAGGGGCTTCTGGTCCCAACCAGGCAGCCAAACCTCCCCTGTCCCGTCTCTGTGGTGCCACTCTCCCCACGAGATGCGAAGCTACGGCTCCAACTCCAGCCAGGCAGCCTTCATGTACCCAGGCTCAGCAGAACAGCAGATGTACATGCCCTGCTCCACCTCCCACTCCTCAACTCCAGACACTCCTGATTCCGGATATTGGGATGCTAGTCTAGAGAACAGCCCACCACTAGAGGGTCAGTACTCGCAGCTGGAGGATTCATGGAGCGGGGCTGCTCTGGAAGGCTGCGGGGAGTCCAGACGTCCAGCGGTGGTCCAGCACGCCCCTCTGCCTGAGCTGTCCCTGCAGGAGATTCTGGGGGAGCTGGATGAAGACTGGCTGGGAGGAGAGGGACTGGACGGCCAAGTTACTGGGGACAAAATGGCTTTCTGCTAATGACTCTGTGATAAGGATTTGCTACGGACAATTAGAAATCACGTACATCAAGTATTATTTTGATTCCAGTTATTTGTGTAATGCCTCTTAGATGTGTACAGACAAAAAGTCAAAGAATTCTGCAGAACTTTTGGAAACGGGATCCACATTTCTGAAAAATCCTACAATCCTACATTTGTATTTATTCCACAATTTCTTTTGGTTCATGTATTTATTCTCTATTTATAACATGTATTTATGATTTTCTGCACTTTTATAGAAATAAATCAGTAGTAATAAACCATGAAGTAGTGTTCTTTGTCTTTTACTCAGAGTTCACTTACAACCAATAAGATTTGCGTGTGTTCATGTCAAGAGAGTCTTGAACTCCTCTGGTATCCAGGTGTAACAGATTTCCTATGGAGCTTGGAGAAGAACAGATCTAATCCACGTACTACATCCAGCAGATGGTGCCTGTGAGTTGGGAGAAAGACACAGACTTCTTTCTGTCCTGAACCTCCTCTGTGGGAATACAAGGCCTGAAATGGAAGCTTTTGTTCCAAAAACTAACTAAAGAATTCTCATTTGAATTTTTTTGATTTTAGGTATTCACATAATGAAATGCCATGTGTCATACACATGTCACAGAAAAACCTTGGCACAGACATTTAAGTTATTTCTTTTATCTGTTTTCACACAGAGAGCAGAATTGAAAGTACATATTTTAAATATGAAACAATGACCACCTGAATACATTTTCTTCCACAAAAGAAACATTTAGGGCTTTCATATTTTCAAATTTAACATTTATGGAGTGAAATAAAAAATAAAATAAATGAAATCAAGTATGGTCCTTGATGAAAACAAGTAGCATCTGGTGGTGCACCTTCTGACTGTAACCCTTCAAAAACAAAACAAAAAACAAAAAAACACTTAACACAATGGCTCCAGTTAAATAGTCCTTTTTGCTTAAGCAGGTTACTAACTTAATGAAATGACCTGGAAGTGTTTATGTGGAAACTATGATAAGAGCTGTTCAATTCTCTATTTGTTAAGGAAAGATGCTTCGGTGCTTCCTTTCTTATCCCCTTTAACAGTGGATACATTGGACCGTCCTTTATGTAAGGAAAGGAGATAATCTCGTCCCACAATGCTTTCAGAGCAACAAAAAAGTGACGCACCATTCGGTCATCGACAGACTGGAGTCTGTTAATAGAACCTGGTTTGTGTTCTCACTGTACTGCAGTCTTATAAGCTCTAATCATCTGTTCATGGGTCCTCCAGACACTGTCTCTCTCTCTTGATCTCCTGCAGTTCTCTGCATTAGTTCTGTGTTGTTGACTGAGCTGCTTTGACATACCGTGTGTTAGTGTTTAAGTTTGTTGTCTGCTGTAAAACACTCTCAAGTTCTTGTAAATTGTTAATAACTAGATTTTTACTTAAAGTTATCCTGGTAATTCAAATTACAAAACATGAATATCACACACCACTTAGTATGACAATAACTTCTGCCTTAACTTGCTAATATGTGTGGACGTGAGCGTGAGCAACCATTCTCAATGTGATGAACACTTTTGTGGTGGCCAATATTCCTTCTTTAAAATTTTAATTAATGAAGTCATATTTTTCACCAGGTTGTCCATGTTTATATATCCTGTATGAAACAACACAGAATGCACCAGGACGGGGTGTCGTTTAGCTCAGGTGGTAGAGCAGCCGCATCATGTACAAAGGCTCAGTCCTTGCTGTGGCGGCCCAGGGTTCAAATCTGACCTGTGGCTCTTTCCCACATGTCATTCCCCATCTCTCTCTCCCTGCATTTCCTGTCACTCTTCAAGCTGTCTCTGTCAAATAAAGGCCAAAATATCTTTAAAAAAAAAGGAATGCACCAGGAGATGTATCTCAGATGTGCGTTTTGTAGTCCATCTTCTGAACTTGTAGTTTCAATACAGACATGTCAATAACATCCGCGTCTCATGATTTTATAGTCTAATGTAAGTGCAGTCGGCTTCTCTATACACCACTGTCGCCTTTTCCTAAGTCCTTATGGATTCTCCTTCACAACTTTCCTTTATGTAATGGTGTTTTCCATCAAGATTAAGGAAAGGTGTTTAGGAAGGAAATAGGAGGTCATTTTTTGACTGTTTGAAAAATAAATAAAAGAGTAAAATAAATTGTTTTATCAACAGTCAAAAGGGTCACATCTTTGACTTTTCTGATACTGTTTATTTCATTTTGCTATCATTGGGGCTCCACAAACATTATTCCGTAGTGCTTTATTTCAATAACCTACTTTCTGTTGAAAAGCCAGAGTCATTTTGTCACTTCACATTTATTGAAAAGACTATTTTCTTTTTTCTTCTGCTCACTGAACATCAGCCAGTCTCAGGTCAGATACTGAGGGATCAGTTGTCAGGTCAAGATGAAAGAAAGCTCATACCATCTGCCAACAGCCCTGTGTGTGTATCAGCCCTGTGTTTTGCCCTGACCTGAAGACCACAACGCATATTTCTTCATCTAACATGAAATGTTTGCCAAACCCAAGACAGTACACAGGATGTGAAGCTAGAGGCCTGACACTGTTTCCCGCAACAATGAAATGTGCTTATGTTGTTTATACTCTTTTGGCCTCCTGCCTCCATCCTCAACATGAGAGGAAGGGTGTTATCCTTTTGTTAGTGTCTGACGTGGGTTCCTGTCCTCAGACAAAACACACAACAGGCCGGGACGCAGGAGGGAATGTGACTCTTCAGCCTCCTGTGTCACTAAAGATAGATCAGCAGAGGAAATGTCGCAGACTGTCGGCATCAGATGTTTGTCGGGCAGGTGTTCACCAGGACATGATGCTCAATAAACAAAATGCAGGAAGCTGAGTGTAAAGACTACTGACGATAAACCAAAGCAGAATTTGATTGAGAAGGAATTACCAAGGACTAACACTAATGCCAGCATTTTTTTATTTTTGTATTTTTTTATGCACCCAAGGAGTGGTGCATAAGGGATAAATGGGTAGAAGCCTTTTTTGATATTTAAAAATGTAGTTGATATTTAAGTTTTAAGTTTAAGTTTTTGATTTTTTTCTTCTTTGTTGTACGCAGATATTTGACAAAGAAGAAAAAAACAAAAACTAAATAATAATAAATACAAGTGTGAAATAATTAATTAATTAAATTAAAGGAGTAGTGGCATCTAGTGGTGTAATTGTTGATCATAACTAATTCCTGGCGTGAGGGAGAAAACTTTTCTTATTGTTTAACTTATTTCCAGGTGATTATACACTGATTAGTCATGATTATATTCTATTTCTGACATATTGTGTAAATAGAGCTTTCTAAATCTTTCACATTGGACCTTTAAAAAAAGTTGGTCATAAAAAGTTAAGAAAATGTGACCATTATAATATCAAGACATCAGTACTCACTGTCCCTCCAAAATGTTATGTTAATTTAGGCCACATATAAGAATAAGTGAATAATTTTGAATTGTAAAAGAATATGTGTTTTATGTGTAATATATATATGTGTAAGTTATTAAAGACAATGATGGCAAAATGAATGTGTAATTTATCAACAGGTCAATAGGATCTGACTTTGCAGTTCACCTCTGCTCTACTAAACTATTTAGTATATTTCAATGAAAAATAATGGAACATTTTGCAGTTAAACCGCCTATTTCCCTAAGAAGTTGGTGGAGACCAAAACAGAGCTAAACAAACACAACTGATTTTGGACTTACATGCATCAGGTGAACACAAACACAACAATTCAATGCTTATGTGTCCACTGGACATGTAGGCCAAACAATTATTGGTGAAAATTCAGTTATTATAGGCACAGACACAAGCTGCATTGTGAAGCTGGAGCACAATGTGCGTTGAGCTGAATGCTAACATGCTCATAATGACAATTGTAACATGCTGTTGTTTAGTATAATTTCAATGTTCACTGTTTTAGCATGCTATTATTTGCTAACCAGCACTAAACACAAGCTGAGGCTGGTGTGAGTATCATAATTTTGCTCATTTACCAAAGTATTTGACACATTTTGACCTGATGATGGTGCTAGATGAAAAGTTGAGGATCAGTAAAGATCTGTACCACATTTCATGGAAATTCACCCAACTGTTTGCATCTAAAAGGTCATTGCAGTTATGACACATTACATGTGATGATTTTGATATGATTTCACATTTTGGCTCTTGGGAGTGATTTAAATTAAAAACAGGAAAGACTTGGTTTAATCAATCTCCTGGTAAAAGCTGCACGCACACACAAATAATTAAAACTGAAGCAGATGACTCAGAGTCAAAGGGGGCAACTGTGATCTGTTTCATAATTCTTCTTCAAACTGTCAACAACTCTTGGAATGATGTACGTGACACAGGAAATATGTAACGGCTGCTATTATGTTCATTTTCGTGCAGCCTTAAAGTGGGAAATGTTGTTGTTTGTTTACCTTTTACGAGCAAACCATGCCAAGTATGACGTGATCCACTGACAGCTCCCACACTGAATAAGTGTGTGAGTCAAGCATGAAAAACATTATTATCCATCAGACCTTGAGATGCTGGTATAAATATGACCTTCTTCATTATGTATACTTGAAAGAAACATTCATGGTGCTAACCATCTCACTCTGTTTGCTGTAAATGGTTTGGCCTGTGTCTCCTCATCTTGACCTTGTTACGATCAGCTGTGGTTGCATAACAGAAACACTTCCTCTGAAACTACACTCTAATATGGCAAATCCAGCATTCAGCATGCGGTTTATCATGTGTTTTAGGGTTACTAAATAATAAAAAGGTCTGTCCCATTAGCCCACTTTCAGACATGTTGTTGACCACTTGTAATCAGCTGAGTAGTTCATGTGATGAGGGTTATGTATGTGCGTGTGTGTGTGTGTGTGTGTGGTTGGAGGTGTCCAGTGACATTTTGGCATGACCAACATGTCTGACATGGTCCACATTCTCCTGCAGACAATGTCCACATACTTGCTTTTTCAGCCTATCAGCTTGTCTGTGTCTGTCTCGTATGAACACACACACACGCTCACACACATTCACGTGATCCAAATAATGATTAAAACTCCTTATCTAGAACACTGGATGTGAATTATTATTTGCAATTACGTTCAAGTGTGCTCACACACTCAAAGTGGAAATGGTCACAACACAAGTGTTAACATCTCTAGTAGGCAGGCAGGCGTGTGAGTGATGGTCCTCAGCTGCTGGCAGTTCCAGGGATGAAGCCTAGCCTTCACTAAAAATATGGCCTGTAATTTAACCAAACCCTCCCAGGGAGTCCACGCCGGCCACACGCTCTAATTTAGGAGCTCATCTGAGCGCTTTGTGATTGCACTGCGCCACTCTCTCCCGTCTAAAGCCTCATCCTCAGTTTGCACATCCAGACTGTGATTGATGTTGGTCAGTGACAGAGAGGAAGTGTGTGTGTGAGTATATGTGTGCGTGTCCGCCTGCATGCTCATACGTGCGTACTATACGGTCTGGAAGATCGTATCTGGAAACTGGATAGGAGACTTGGGGAGTGAAGAGCTCTCGCATTTGTTTGCTTTTCCTAAAATAGAACAGCAGACCACTTGCTGGCCAGACTGTATCCCTCTGCAAATAGACTGATGTAATACTATACTATTGAATATGTTTATTTTCATTCAACGTGCATGAAACACACACAAACACAACTTCTTTCCATTCAAACATCATTGTCTCTGTTGAGAATGCACAGAGCGAACAGTTTGTGTTTACATGTCTTGTTTACAGGTGAATATGCTGAGATGCAGAATGCTGCAGACCAATAAATTTTATTGAGGCCTCCACCTTTAAACTTAGCATCATACAGAAATAGACAGTTGATATTAAATGTCATCCACATGGGAAATAAGGTCAGCGGCTCACTAATGAACTCCTGGGCAGCAACGTCTTCTGGTATATACCGGTGCTATAGCAACCTGATACACCGCATGAACACAATATGTGCCCTTGAAAATCTGCCCTTAAAAATAATGGACGTTTTACATGGATAACTCCCTGCAGGAATATAATAGGAATGTTCTCGTGATAGTGACGACGTGGATGGGTAAGGTGACATCAGGAAGTCATTATTAAGGACTACATGAAAGTCACAGTATTAACAGGGGGATAAAAAATGAAAACATAAAGTATGGTAGGATCACCCGTATAACCTCATAAAGAACACAGTGTTGAGGGTTATGTGCAGCAGAATTTAAGATCTCTGCTACATTTAGGTTCATTTTCAGGGAGATTTAATGGTCTCCCTGAGAAGAAAAATTGTGTTTGTTTGTTATGTGATTTAAGTGAGATTGAATACCATTTTATGGTTTATTGCTGATTATTTTAGCCTACATTTTTTTTGGCAAAACATTCCATTGTTTGGATGTTCATAAACAAGACGAACGCTTTGATACATTGAGCACTAGGATGAAAAACCAGAGGGTCATGAAAGGTCACAAAGGCCAAGAATGTCTGAACTGTCTGGTTATATATCCAACAGACAACAGTGGTTGACTGACCAGCTGACCAACATCACCAACTCTAAAGTCACAATGCAGCAGTTAAAAACTTGAATTGTGTTTTGGGTAGTAGAGCTTTTCTGTGGCAGAATTTAGTTATGGACCTTGGGACAGGAATAAATGGACCTCATTCACTAACTGTCTCAAGGAGAAATTTCACTTACATACTTTTTACAAAGATTCTGACATTCACTAATATCATCAAGAGCACATTTATTCACATTTGACAGTCTAAACCCAGTTCATGTTCCCTGTTAGTGAGTGACCAATCCAATGCTTGGTGAACTCTGCTACACAATGATAGGAAAAGCTGACGTGGAAAGATCAAAAAGCGACTATGAACGCTTGGCTGCAACAAGCCAGTTATCCCTGTGGGAACTTTTCTGACACCTCTTACTTAAAACCCCAAAAGTCAGAAGGATTGCTAGTGTTTGTGTAAAATAATTGTCATTTTCTTCTATCTTTAATATAGAATTCAAATTAGAATACATTTTTAGCATTTGTCTCCATCCATTTTCTGTAACCTCTTATCCTCATCAGGGACCCAGAGGACTGGAGCCTATCCCAGCTGACTTTGGGCGAGAGGCAGAGTACGTCCTGAACAAGTCAGCAGCTCAGGGCACATTTTGAATATTTGTATAATACTCATTATTTTACAAAGCATTATGGTCTTTTAAAATATTTCTTTTTAAAAACACTACACTAACACTTGAATTCATATAAGTTCTGCTAATTAGGACCAACTGGCACATCTTTTCAAGTTATGAGAATAGATATGAACGATTTTTGCAGTTTGAGAACACTTTGATGAATTCTGACAATTCTTTCAGGACTCTGTGCTTTCAAATTTAACAGACAGGAAAATATTGCTGAATGAGGCCAGCGTTCTTTGTTTCAATTGTAATATTGTATGTAACTATAATATAACATAATGTGCCAGTATAGGAAAAAAACTCATAAATAAACTCATAAATAAATTCATTAATAACGTCCAGAGGACACATATTCTGTCTCTGGCTGGTGAAGCACTTTCCTTATATCACAGTGAGTGAAATATTCAAAATCCTGGATGTATTTTTTATGGACGCATGTGAGGCATCAGATGACCAAATTATAAAAACATAATTCCACAGGGGTTTCAAATGTCCCGTTGGAATTATTACATAACTTTGAGATGTTTTAAAATAAAACTCTTTAGATTTACACAGTGTGGACACCATGATGGACCTGCAAACATCAAGCATGTTGGCTGATTCATGATCAGAGTAAATAACATGAAACTTATGTACATGTTATGATAGGCAGTAAAATAATACTGAAGATAAAGTCTGAGGACATAGACTGTAGGTGTTAGGAGTCTTATAGCGTGAGCTGCATCCATCAGAGATCATAACCTGAAGCCCCCCCACCCCTCCACCCCCCTGTTGCTCAGTGCCCAGTGCAGAGAGCGGTGTCTCAGATGCAACACCTTTAAGCAGGAGTGCTACATGTATGAGGTAATTGTTGTTTGGTCATGTGAGCTGCTGCAGCAGCTGTCAAATGTGATGATAGCAGGAGAATCCTCGGCCCCGCCCCCATGCAGCTGATTGGCCAGCTCACAGCCTCCTAGGGACCATCAACCAAGAGATCAGCCTATAGAGGGACACAGAGTTTAGTTTCAACCAGGAAACGGAGAGAAAGGATGAGAAGGAGGACTGGAATATTGTTCTGTGACTATGATGACACTTTACAGTAAAGTGCTGTTTAAAAGGAAAATGAATCATATATTTAAATAGCACATTTAAAAGTATTCAATACTATTCAACAGCATTCAGAATGTCAATGTAAATATGTATGTATAGTAGTATTTATAACTATTACATTTTGGACATTTCTATCATTGTTATTTTACATTTTTATGCCCATTTATGCTTGTTTTATTTTGTGCTCAGCAATGAGAAGAAGTCAGCTTCCTGTCAGCTGTGACTCAGTTGATTTTCATGTAGTTTGTGTTTCAGTGAAATGTGTAATATGATACGCGTTGTGTTACTGATATATTTTGCTGCTTCTGCAACTGTACGACTCAAACACCTGATTCAGGGTCACAACAGTTCAACAAAACAAAGATTACATCACACGTTTGTAATATCAGAAAGTCAAGATATGACCGTGCACTCTGACTGGGACTGACCAAATTTCTCGTCTATACGAGCCAAACTCTGGCTTATAAATGTGTATTGGAGTCATGCGGCTTCACTTCTTGCACCATTTGTGGATACACTGCATATTAAGTTGTTTTGCAGTAAGAAGCCAACTCATGATTGCTGCAATTAATCCCCCCCGATTCCTGTGAAATGTAATCATTTGTTCACTGACTTTGGATCGCCCTGGAGATTCCTCAGGACCCCCTGCAGCTCCGGGCCCTCCCTTCAGAAACATTTGGCCTACAGAGCTGAGTGAGGGAGACAGGAAAATAATATCCGTGTGTGTGTGTGTGTGTGTGTGTGTGTGTGTGTGCTCATTCCTTTCCGTTTGTAGAGAGACTGTGCTATAGTAAGATGGTTATGAGTGCACTAATTCAAGGAGACAGCCCACACCTGGCCAACTGCACCACAGAGGTCAAATCTCTGTATCTCCTCTGCTTCTTTCACAAACACATACCTCCTCCTGTGGCGTCTCCATCTGCAGCTCTGCACTCCCATCTCACATATCCCATCCATCCTATACCAACACACACAGAGACACAGACACACACAGTAGTTTGGGTGGATCATCTATTCATCTCCTGTACCACAAAGTCACATGAAAAGCAGACAGACACTTCCCTAAATTTAGAATCTGAATGTTTATGACAGGAGTTAGATTTAGTTACAACAACTCAGTATCTAAAGAGACAGGTGGGGTTTCTTACATGTTATGTTAGACTGTAGAGAAGGACAGATGCATGTCTAGTCAGTGAAATCAATATAATATTACCACTGTCTTTATTTAGGGGCTGAGTGATACTTATAGTGAGTTTAAGATGATGTTTAACATGTCCCTATGATATTCTTCAATATATCTAGCATATGTAGCTATATCAGTAGTCCTGTAGTCCTACAGATCCTCATGGTGTGTGTGGTAGTCCCACTCATTGGCAAGTTTATCATCTCATACATAAGGATATTGTTCTGTTTCCTGGTGTTAGTGTCTTCTAATATCGCTATTAATCTCTATATTAGCCTATAGAGACCAAAATAAATGATATGTTTGTGTAAAACATTCACAATATATATATGAAGTTATTTCTTACAGTCCTTGGTCCACCAGGCGGAGTGTACTTTAGCCAGAGCCCCTTGGTTTCAAATCCAAGCTCCGCCTCTCCAGCAAGCGCACCCACCTTGTCCACCAGCAGCACAGTGCGCCAGGCAGCGAGAGCACAGGCGTGGGGCTCACCGGGGAGCGGACACGGAGTGTCAGCGGCGGTACTTTTCGCGGAAAAGACGGTCGTTTTTTTGGTTAGGGAGAGCCCGTTTAAAAACCTAACACGACTTGAGGGGTGCTGGTCATTTTTGTCAGCCGTGCAAAGGAAACTCCTTCACGGCTAAATTTTGGGAGTACTGTAACCGGTGGTGGGGAGGAGGGGGAGAAAGATGCAGTTCCAGTCCGACTCGGTGCGCCGCGTAGACCGCCTCCGACGCTGGTGATGCCCGCTGAGCGGGGATCACCGCCCAGCAGCAGCGGCAGCAGCAGCAGCAGCAGCAGGAGCAGCAGGAGGAGGAGGTCAGGACAACAGGGCGTCGGGGGGCCGGTGATGATGATGGTAAGGTCGGGATCATGGCAAACGGAACCGGTACTATCATGTTAAAATGCGTCGTGGTCGGAGACGGTGCAGTGGGCAAAACGTGTCTTCTGATGAGCTATGCCAATGACGCCTTTCCAGAGGAGTATGTGCCCACAGTCTTTGATCATTATGCAGGTAGGAACACATTTTTCTATTTTTCTGTCTATCATGAGCGTCTAATAATAACATGGTGACATGCTGAGCTGTTGCTCTCATGTGTTTTGTAATCATTTCTCTGATGAACATCTAATGAGAGTGAACAGAATGCTGCCTGGGTGAAATCCCCCCTTTCCTCTGCCACTCTTTCTCCAACTGCATTGGCTTGCATCTGTTGCTATAATCAAAACCACTTGTTTGCCTTCTTCATAGCAGAGAGGGGTTGGGGACCCAGAGGCTCCCCTCCCTCACTCCCACCCACCCTCCCTCCCTCTCTCCCTTGCTGCTCCCCCTCCCCACCCTCACCCTCTCTCTCCTTCCTCCTCTCAAACTGCTCTTTGTCATTTTCTTGCAGTGAGTGTCAACGTCGGCGGAAAGCAGTACTTGTTGGGACTGTATGACACAGCTGGCCAGGTACAGTTTATTTTTTACCTCTGGCCAGGTGCCAAGCATGTCAAGGGCACACTCTCACATATACGCTCTCTCTGTCTCTCACTCTGTCTCTATCTCGGTCTCCCCATGTGCTCCTGGGACCAATAACTATCCGACGATGCCTCCAACACGCCCACAGGCTTCATATTCAGGCCAGACACTAAGCTGCAACAGGTGATGGCTTTCGCACATGGGTTTACTGCCAGAGTCTGGTGTGCCATGGACAGTGATGGTAGTGAAGGGGTTTCAATAGTTCTATTATGTGGAGAACAGGGCTCCTATGTCCAGTAGTGATGTCACAGGTTTGTTAATAGGGCTGCCCTAATGCCGGGGCTTTTTCTTTACAATGTGCCATTCAGCGGGTTAAAAGAGTTAAAACTGTACAGAAAGTGCAAAATGCACTGGCCTGCACACACACACACACACACACAAATGCAGCCACACAATAATGTTTCCACTCAGCAGAAGAGCCAGTGTAAACACACAAAGAGAGAGGAAGCCATGTGAACACACACGACAGGCAGACACAGACGGGTTGATTTAGGGCATCAGCACAAGATAATGGGAATGAGAAGCCCTGTGTTATACGCCACCAGAGTAAAGTGTGAGGACAAAAATGATGATTTGGAAAATAATAATCTCAAGTAATCAGTTGATCGATAGTCGAGTTGGGAATCGATTAACTGCTGTTAAAAAATGAAGATTAATTGGCTAAAAATAATTGGTAGTTACCACCCTACATTGGACATCCTCTAAATTAAAAAAAAAAAGCCGAAATATTAAAGGTACTCTGTAAAGTTTTTGACCACTAGAAGCAATTTTTTTTACAAACGGGCCCCTGATTTGTTTGCATCGTGCATGTGCTCGGCATGTGGGCTGCCATTCTTCTGATCAACAGTTGGCAGCAGTACACAACACTGGCACACGATGCGTTTAGGTGGCAAAGACTGAATATGAACACAATTTTTGCTTACGAGAAACTCTGCAGGGCACCTTTTAAGCGTCTGGACTCCTTTCAGCTATAAGTGTAAGAGTTGTCAACATTTGTGCAGACATTCTCTGCCCTGACACCTTTTAACCTCGCGTCTCTCTGCCAAGCTAAAACTGTACACATGTCAAATGTTGAATAGTTAACGCTTTCCTCTGGGGCCATATTTAACCGTGTGAAGTCAGAATGAGTCACAATCTGAAATGTGAGCCGTTCATAGGAAAGACAAAAACTGGGCCCTGAAAGGTCACCCGGGGGATATTCAGCCATTTCTCTGTTCTGCTCATTCATGAATGTTAAATGCAAGTCCAGAAATAGCAAATCACAGCCTCCCTCCCTCCTTTCCTCCCACCCAAACAGCTACCTGTGGCTCCGTTATATTTTTTTCTCAGGAAAACAGATGGTAGAAGTGTTACTACTCGGTTGTAAAAAAGAGGAACACAACCTTATTGTCTATTCTGGCGTGTTTGATAGGATGTGTGTGTGTGTGTCAGAGGACGGTTTGTTTTTAGCTGATTCAGAGCGTCTCTGAAATGGAGAAGTTCTCCCAGATGTCTGCCGTGGGTGCTGCCGACCACCGAGAGTAGAGTTACTGCTCTTCAAAATGCACCCCCCCCACCCTCCTCCTGTCCTCCGCCCCCGACTCCGCTGACCTCTTTATGTGGAGCACAAGGCCAGCTGGTAATGTTTATAGCCTCAGCATCTGATCAAAGACCCGGCGCCCAAAGAGAAAGGGAGAGAGAGGGAGTTTGAAAGGAAGACAGAAAGAGGAAGAGAGAGAGACAGATGGGGGTGGGGGGTGGAATTGCTCAGAAAGTGGATAATTTCAGTCCTCTCAGTTTCATTTTCCTTTTGCTCTCTCTCTCTCTCTCTCTCTCGCTCTTTAATTTAAAACTCTCCCATCATCTCCACCTCTGGCCTGTGCTACACATGTTCGATTGGCTTCAAGCTCCCTGTAATATTCATATTCCTTGCATGGCTGGGGCTCCCACAATGCTTTGCTCTTCCACGAGGGCATCGGCAGCATTACAGACGCGCGTGCCCTTATCGGATGCGACTGCATGCCGTCACGTCAGCGTGACATGTCAGGGCCTCATAATCGCTGGGCACTGAGCCGGGTGCCACTGTGCTCTGTCTGCTGTTGATACCGCTACCGCTGCCTGCTATTGTCTGCTGCGTGCTGCCACGTCGCTCCTCTAACCACGGCCTATTGAATTATTCCATATGGAAGGTCTGCAAAGTCTGTTTTGCTGAATGTGACGAGGGAACAGAGGGGAAAGTCTTTACTTATTCATTCATTCTCCTGCTGCTGCTTCTGCTGCACTCAAGAACATCTAGCAGCATCGCTGCCCGAGGAGGAGTAGGAGGAAGCAGGAAGTGGATACTAAGTGCTGTGGTACCCATGGAAACGCTTTAGGGAGAAGAACTCAAAATGTGCGAGCCTGTGGGATCCGTGTCCTCCTGCCCTATTAACCCCCTAACCTTTGTTTGTTGGACTGTTCCTCATTTGCTCAGACCTTCAGATACTCTCACACTCAACTGCACATCCTGTAATCACTTTTACCACTTGGCTTCACCCATTATGACCCCGTCTCTCTGCACTGTTTGGTACAGTCTGATGAGTCTTTTTTGACTCAGCAACCCAAAGTGGCCTAGTGACCCTCAGACGTCCCAGCGGGGGTGGGAGGGTGGCAGGTGGGGTTGGGGTTGAGGGTTGGAGGGGGTAGACTGGAAATGGATTTACCCAGCTGGGAGCCTGTCACCACTCAGCAGGAAAACTACACACATGCCTCAGCTCACAATTTCAACTCAAGATTTTACTTTTTAGAGGAACCCTACTACTTCTCCTGTCGGGAGGGAGTCCACTCTTTTTAATAATAATCAGATCATTTTTCTATTAATAGATTAATATTTTCTGACATAAACATGCCAGAAAACCCAAGGTAAAATACCACATTACTAACAGACTGGGCAAATGAGCCAGGGCCTTAGGGCCTGTTTACTTTGTGAACCATTTAAGGCAGTTTCTGCACTTTTTGATCCATGGCTAAGTGGCAACCTCCATGACTGTGAAGTGCCAAAAACTGCAGTTCCTCAAACGGCCACTTGAGGCTGGCTCCAGAACGATTCAATCTCCATAAGCCCCCCATGTTAAAATGTCCAACTTCACCGCAGAAATAAACAACTACGACTTTCTAAAAAAGTTATATTAAGGCTTAAAGTTATGGATAATTAACAGCATTGTTGCTTTGATTGACAGTTGGGTGTTGTTAGAGGTGGTTTGTTTGAGCTCCCAGGTGTTATTTAGCCCACTCTACGTCTTTGCCAATTTTTAAATTACCCAGGAAGCTAATCTAAGAATCTAATCTAAGGGAAGACACAGGACTACCAACATGGTGGCGGCCAGAGGTGTATATTTTGAGCTCTTCAGAAACCTATGGTGACATCACGCATGCGTTGTCCATTCCTTATACTGTCAGTGGCCATGGCGTGTGTCTGTGTCAAAATAATAAAGGCATTAAACTTTATTATTTCAGTTAATATTATGCCGCTTTCATGCATATTTATTTAGTATTACACTTGCATAAAGTTGGCAGACTCACAAGAGACAGATTTGGTCAAAAATAAATGCAGCACAGGTCTGAGATATGTTGATTATTAGTTTGGTCAAGAAAAAACAAACAAACATTAGATCCTGCACTTCCCATGATTCAACCAATAGCATGTTATCTGCTTGGTAAATGTTCATTTTCACACTCATCTCAGTTTGTAACACAAGCTGCATTTTTCTTCCTGTAAACAAATTGTATGAAAAGATTCAGAACAACAATGTGTTTCTCCATCTGCAAATACTTTTCTGACCTCACCTCCCCTATTTGAGGCGCTGAGCCCCAAGTGCATTGGTTCTTACTGGAACCAAAAGCAAACGTTACTCAAACACAAGTAAATATTGCATTTGTTGGGGACTATTTTCAGCTGTGGATTCATACACATTTGGTTCCTTCAGTAAATATTTCTGGCAGCCAGACAGTATACGTGAGATTGAGTCAAAATAAACTACAGCGTGTGGTCATGATAATGAAGGAACATGTCACCCAGTGCAGCAGTGTGGCTCACTGATGTGTTTTTAATAGTTTGTGGGCAACAATGGAGCTCTGGTGCACAGAGGAATACGATATATCAGGCTGCAGCTGCAGACAGTGCTTGTTAGTGGGATCGGTTCAAGAAAACCATGGAATATTATCAGCCTTATCCTTTAATAACTTTGTCGCTACGAAGCTGAAGCTGAGATAAATCTTAATGACATCATGAGGGACCTGACAAAGCTTGTCCAGATTCACAGATGACATTATCCAGCTGTTTTCACAGGCTGAGTATTGCTTACCATGGTGAGTAAACTAATCCGTTATAGGTAAAATCTTTAGAATACCCCTTTAGATATTTCTCATAATTGTTGGTGATTGATTTTCTATTGATTTTCTAGAACTGCAGTTTTTTTGAATTATTATATTTTGATAGTTTGAATTTTAGGAAGAGCTGAGCCAGTATAAAAAGCATGTATATTAACAGAGATCTTTCAAATGATTCATAAAAGGTCTTCATTTCTGTTTTACCATGCACAGTTTATGTGCCCCTGCCATTAAAGGCAACATTAAACTGTCTGATGTTTGAATGGAGTATGGCAGGCTGTTCTCACCGTACAGGCATGAATAGACAGAGCGCGTCTGCGCTCCAGCTATGATTAATGATCATTAATCGCCATTAAAGGACCAGTAAAAAAGGAACTAATAGCATTTTTATGCCTCAGGTTAAATCCAGCTCTGCAAAATGTGCAGATTTTCAGATCAGAGACGAAACTTTGTGAATAGAAGCGTCTGTGTCTGGGCATGCGTTCCCACCTGGCGGCCATGTTAGAGCAGGCATCTCTGACTCTGTTGACACAGCCAGTTTATAGAGCCCCGAGGAGGCGATAGGAGCAGAAAAGCTGAAAGACAGAGAAGAGAGAGAGAGCGGTGGTAGAAGGAGCTGGTGGAGGTAGGGTGGGGGCGATGGAGGAGGGAATGACTCACTGATATCACAGCACTCATATGTCACTGAGTCAACAGAGCACAGTCACACAGTGAAGCTCACACGCTGGCCAAATGAAGATGCGTCTTGCTCTGATGGAAATGTATGGACTTGTATGGAGAGAAGTTGTTAATAGATCACACTAACACACTCTTGTTACCTTTTCTCTCTGTCCTTTCCTCCCTTTCCACTGGTCATAATATTTACTGTACACTCCTGACTACCTCGGAAAGATAGTTATGCAACATCTTAGTGATGTACTCATGAACTGTTGGACTGAACTAATAAAACTGTACGACATACTTCTAGTGGAAACTTTTATCCAAAGCACCTTAACAGCAGCGTGAGTGTAAACACTTCTGGACCAGGCGCTGATCAAACTTAAGATTGAGTGTTGGAGCTACGTGGGAGTATGCACTCGGTCTGTGTCTCACTGTATACACTGCGAGAGGCCAGCGGGCATACTGTCTTTGGTAATGTGTCAGGGGTGTGCTGAGGAAATGTTGCGAGAAGCAGAGATGGGTCTCAGAGAAGCTCTGGGCCTGTTTACAGTAAACTGCTGAGTGGCTTACACTGTGTTCCTTTATGTCTGTGGCTCACCGGGGATTGGAGGATTCGGTTGTGCGAGCAAAGGTCACGGGCACGCGGAGACACATAAATACACACAGTGTATTTGATCCCATGTGACAGATATAGTGTACCTATGGGGGAATGTATGTGAATGCGAAAGCAGTATGTGCTGTTACATGTTCCTCCAAAGACAGTAAAATGAGCTGGATAACGATAGTATCAGATGTTGTAACACTAGGCTCCTACAGTATAAATTTCTGGACTGTTAAGGACTTTGCAATACAGTTTATACTGATGCAGCTACCCCTTTAATATTTCTGGTTGTGAAATATTACTAATCAATGAGCAAGACTACTTTATGGGGTTATTGGATTTACAGGATTGTTTATTAAACCGTATATCTTGATATTTTTAGGTATTGAGTTTGCTTAATTAGCCCAAACAGACATTCCTCTGTGGTTTCATGCTTTTATTTAATCAAAGTTTCATATCTGAAACAGCAATTGGACCAAACACCCCCTCAGCTTCCTCTGTTGCTTTCGCTTTACCAAAGCAACAGTGTCAACAACCATACAGTGTCTCTGTGAAGCACAGTGGTGCTTCAAGCTAAATGTTAATGTCAGCATGTGAACATGCTGCCCAATCAGTACTGCGCCTTCTCAGCTCTCAACAGAGATGAAAAGGAAGTGAGATGGCTCGCTCATTTCCTACTTCAGTTATCAGCTCCGGAAACAAAATTATGCAATAACAGTTTACAGATAACTTAGCTAATGTAGCAGTATTGCTAGCATTGCTAACTGTTACACTACATACACATGTGATAAGTCACCATATCATATCAGACTGCATCCAGAAGACGTTCAAACTCATCACTCATCATTGTTTCCAAAGAGTTGTACATGCATAATACTGATCGGGCTCTGACACTGCTTACAAGAACAAAATGAACATGCTGATGTTTAAACAAGTGTAATATTTAATGTTTAATATTGCTAACATTTGCACTAAACACACAAGTACAGCTGAGGCTGATGGGAATGCCAATAATTTTGATGGTATTTGGTCATAAACCAAAGTACTGTACAGTACAGTAAAAATATGGCCTTATGATGACACAAGAGGAAAAGTTAAAGGAACAACAGAGTTGTTACAATGAATCCTGAGGACGACTTGAATGTCTGGAACAAGTTGTCGAGACTTAAGACCAAAAGAGTCAACCCCTTTAAAAGTCAAAGATCAAACTCATTAGTGTCTTTTAGCCACTTCTCATGTGGCTAAATGTTTATACGTTAATATTCTAAAAAATCATTGCCAGAATATTTTATTGATGGAAGAGTGATATACTGTACATTTTTTATCACAATGGAAAGTCAAAGTAATGACACTTCATCACATTGATGCAACAATCAGGTAAAATCCATAAAGCAGTCCTGCTCATTGATGATCAGCCCTGACATAAACTCCAAATCTGTAATTGTTAATATGTTTATATTATCTCACTGCATACATGTTGTCGTATTGCTCATCCTTACTTGTGTCCATATCACACTCCTTGTGTCAGATAATCTTTATGTTAAAAGTATACGACTAAAATAGTCTCATGTTTGTGGATCAACATTATCGTTGGTCTCAGTTTGCGTGGAGCACCAGATGGTTTGCATTCATAACTCATTTATCACATCAGTAAGGTGTCAGGTAAGCTGTCAGTCTCACTTAAGTTCCTTCAGTGACTCTGTTTGTCAAAGGAATCAATCATCTTGTGTGACACTCAACAACCCTCTGAAAGTTCAAACCAGCCACTAAGAGTGATTTGAAATTCCTGCATGAGCCACGTCTGTGAAAACCCGTGAAATATTGTACTCGTTTGGAAGTACGAGAACGAACAAATCATAAATTTTTGAATTATATCCACTTGACCCACTCCAGTGAAGCCCACTTGAGTCATCTACAATACGAGCGCAGAGATGAGAGATTTGTATGCTGTTTTCATCATCTACTCCGATGTAATATAAAGTCGGCATGTCTTCAATTCATTACACAGGCTACAAAGGATGACACACTTTCCTGGCTGATCTACTGCTGTTTGGAGAATCCTCTGACATTCTGCTCATTTGCATAGCTATTACCCTTAATGCATTTTTCTGTGAGAAGGACTTGGGGTTATAGAAGTGTGATCATATTGGACTGTGTTGCGTGTGTTCCGCAGAGAATGGGACTCACTGAATGCATCAGAATGAAAAACTGTCACACCGGCGGTCGGCTGTCCAATTACAACTATCTCTGGCACAGTGTGGTCTGCTGCTTCCAATGTGCTTTGATTTCAGGGATGTGGACACAGTAGATTTCACTGTAAAGCGAGTGAGATTGATTCACTCGGTCCGAGTTGGTCTGGTTGAGTCATATCTAATTACTGGAGATCCATTGATCGCCCTTCAAGCCAGCCAGCAGAAAAACATCTCAGTGTGTGCCATCAGAAAAAGAAGTGAGATGGCCCATGAATATTCATGTGTGTGCGAGTCAGACACTCTGTCAAAAGGGTTTATCTTTGGTGAGGACAAGGGAGCGCTTGATCTGGCGCACAAAGGACAGTCTTGCTTGTGTGAATTATCCATTAACACCACACCAATATCTGAGATGGCAGTGTGTCTGGTTTTCAGTGTCTTGTGGCGATGACTTGTGCACAGCTTTCATCAAACCACTGCAAATGTGAAATAATCCTTAATTGTCTCTGTCAGAAACTGAGAGTAATTCTTAGTGAAGGTCAGCTTCACATATCTTCCTCTTCATAACTCATTTTTCTTTGCGTGTGCATCATCCCTGCCTTCATAAACAACATTATTTGTATGAAGCAGCCAAGGAGCTAGCTAAGCACAGTGTAAAGTTAGCTCTCCTTCCAGTGAGGAGTAAAAGTCTGTCTGCATTTGGAGCTCATTTTTTTTTTATACTTTAATAATTCATGAGTGTAATTTCTCAGATATTAAGAACCGGAAATGAGTCATGTCTTCTCATTGGTTCCTTTATCCATCCCTAAACTGTTAACCAATACTGTCCCGTCTTCTTCCAGGAGGACTACGACCGCCTCAGGCCACTGTCCTACCCAATGACCGATGTCTTCCTCATTTGCTTCTCTGTGGTAAACCCTGCCAGTTTCCAGAATGTGCGCGAAGAATGGGTGCCAGAGTTGCAAGAGTATGCACCCAGTGTCCCCTACCTGCTCATTGGCACCCAGGTTAGTGCTCTAATGCTTCTGTCACATCACTTGAGATTCAAAATAAGGCAGAACATAACAACGATGACTCTCACCTAGCTGAGATTACTGTGTACGTAATGCAAGTCACGATGAATCACTTCACCAATGACGCGGCACATCAGACTGTGCCAGTGGAAAAGTCATGCCCACATCTCTCTTGTAATGAAGCATACGTTAGAAAGCACAAAAAATAGAACATAAGGATGAGTGTTCTGAGGAAGCTGAGGGGAGAGCATATATTTGTGCAACAGAACCTTAAATATCAAAACTCAAGATAGAGAACTACATGATGAACTGTGAAGGGGTCAGACCTCTCACATCTAAAAGCACCACGGACCACAGGCTCAGTGGGCAGTAAAGAGCAATGAAATGGCCAAACAACCGTCCCACTCCTGGGATTTGGTTTTTGAAGAAAACCCAAACAAAAGACACAAATTAAACCTGGACTAAAAAAATCTGGTCAGGTAATACAAACTGTACATATAGTACATTCACTTTTCTATTGAATTTTTGCATTGGTTTGGTTATATTAGCCTTGGGAAATAATTTCTCAAGAAAACAGCATTTGCTCTCCTTTTAGCTTTGTTTTGGTCTCCACCAACTCCTTAGGAAAATATCTGGCTCTTAAGATGCTCAACTAGTGAGCTAGTTGCTAACTTTGTCTATCTGCTGTTGTGTGTTGCGTAGGTGGTATACAGTGGATCGATCAGAAATTTTCCCTAAAAACAGCTGCCTGCTGGAAATGAGCTTGACGAGAGTGACGAGACTGAGCAAAAACAGTAAAGTTCTGGGCCATAAAACCAAAACAATAAGCTGAAAGATGCTAAAATATTTCGTATAGCTGATGGGAACTGCAGAGTCGGGTGAGCATTTTCTAAAGGTTCATGACTATGAGCGACCCTTTTCGAATTACTCAAAGTCACGTTTTCTGTTGTCAATTTAAAAATGTTTTAAGTAGGTGTGATTAAAAAGAAGAAAAAAAAACTCAGTCTTGGCAAAGAAGAATCCATTTGTCCAATCACAACATTTAGAACAGCGAGTACAAACCTGACTGGGGACCTACTGCAGCCCTCCCTGCTGTAAAGTTAATGATTCAATCAAAAAACTCGAAACCAGCAATTAACTTATGCAAAGGCGCTAAAGCTGGGCTAATGTCTTGTGATCTTCAATAGAGGCATCACTAAACCTATGTAGATGTTAAGCAATGACACTAATTCTGATTATTAGCTTATTTCTTAAGCCTTAAAACCCTCTGCCAATACCATATGTCCTCTTAAAGATGAGCGCTGACTTGTGGGTGATTTTTGGTCTGTGTTCCCTGGCAACCAAATGCAGCCAGGGTCCAGCAGTGTTGAGGAGGATGGAGTGGGTGTCTGATTTATCCTGTGTCAGCTGATGTTTACTGCCCTTTTATCAGTTCCTGTCATAACTCGGTTGCTGCTCTTCGGCTGGACACTGATATGCACGCATGAGCTTCAGAACAGTGAGCCACGCTGCCACAGATCACACCAATCAAGAAAAGTTAATGAATGTTGCTCTTGGTGAAATGGTGCAGGTGGATGTGTGTATCATAATTGGTTATTACTGAGATGGCGATGAGTTGTGTGTGCTGAGCATTGCAATGAATAAAATAAGAGGAACCTTGTGGTTGGCTGTGAAATCGCTTTGCACAAGAGCAGGAAGTGTGGGCCAACACAGCTTTGTTTCAAAATGAGAAAACAGCTATGCAGTTCAGCTCTGACGGCTATGTTTAGAAGCACGGAGACAAGTGCAGCAAAACCTGATTCGATGTCAACAAATCGAGCCTTAATTTAATAACAAAGTATTGATTAATATCCAAATGATAATGTTGGTCAAAGGAAGTGTCCCTGATCTCTTTCAGATTGACCTTCGTGATGATCCCAAGACCATTGCCAAACTGAATGACATGAAGGAGAAGCCCATCCCCACTGAGCAAGGACAGAAACTAGCGAAGGAGGTTTGTATGTTTGTCAAACTGAAGAGGTGAAGTAATACGTAGCTAAGTAAGCTCACATTTTCACTTTCAGTGTCGGAGAAGTTAGCTGTCAGGTCCAGTTAGATTCCTGTGTGTTGATCTGACCCAGGAATGTCTCTGTAGGAATTTAATTTCTTCAGTGAAATGCCTGGAATCAGACTTCTGTACATTCTTTGCCTAGAACTGAATCCAGGAATACATTCTGGGTCAACGTGGACGTCCAGAGGAGTTCAAGGCTGTAGGATGTAGATACCAAATGTGGTCTGTGATTAATCGCTCCTGTCAGGCAGAAACCGAGAATAAAACTCGACCATTCAAAATCTGTAATCTAGGCTCATTTAAAAGTTGACATCCATGCAGTTTTGGCAACCCAAGATTGTGGGAGTCATATAGTTTTCTGAGGCCATGAGGCCATGTACTCAAGATCTTTGAAAATCATTTAAAATTACAGCTATTTCCTTCAAGGTGAACAGTGTTTACCTTGGACATTATTACCTGTAACTCTCTGTTGTTGTTGCAGATGACCCGTCTTCCATGTCAAGATTAGAAATCCTTAGAAAGATTGAAAGAACAGGGTTTTTATAAATGTGCTAGATTTTAGTCATTTGTGCCTTTCAATGTGTTACCGTTACATTTGAGTCACAGAGCTAAGCATCAGATTTTATGAAATATTAATACCCAGCAATCTTTGAAAAGACCTAGAAGGTTGTTTAACAAGAGCCCTCAAACTCTCTAACAATCTGGATAAAAAGATGTGATACATTTTTTTTTTTAAAGAGTAGTTAGACATTTTAGGAAATATGCTTTCTTGCAGAAAGTTAGTTGAAAAGCTCGATGCCACTGTCATATCCGTTCACTAAATATGAGCTACCAAAAGCAGCCCATTAGCTTCTATTAGCATAAAGGGCAGGAAACCGCTAGTCTGGCTCTGTCTAGACTGAAAGGTGACAAAATGTGCCTACCAGGGCACTCAAAGCTCTTATATATCTCATTTGTTTAATGCATGCCAAAACCGAAGTGTAAAAATGACTGCCAGACTATGTTTTGCCCAGGAAGTCATTGTTCTTAGACAAAAAATAGTATTTCTGTTTCCAGTCTTATGCTAAGCTAAGCTAAGCAGCTGCTGGCCAGGAAGCAAATTAGTGGATCGTAAGTGTAAGTAATCAGTTAATGACGATTCTTTAAATGTTTTTAATAAAATATGCCTATATTTTACATCCATGTAGCTAAAAATCTAGAAAGTAACATTGATATAGACAAATTATACACTTTCTACACATTCATCATGACACAGGTCCCAGCTACCATCTTTGTCTGGATTAGTAAATATATATATATATATATATATATATATAGAATATGATATCTAAGTCTTTGAATATTTTGGAAATATCTTCACTGTGTGTTGCTAAAAGAACCAGATTTTTTAAAGAAAGCTTTGATAAAAACTGATGCTTAGCTCTGTCTCGAATGTACCGAGAACACATGACAGGCACAACGGGGGCTGAAGTGTGTCGTGACGGGGTTTATGTAAAGACGAGAGAGGCAAAAGATACAGCATTGTTGAGTCTAGGTATTCTATCTAGGTATAGTCTGTAATGAAGACACTTTGTATTTTCCTGTTAAAGAAAAGAAATGTTATCAATGAGAGCATCCAGTCTACGTCAGTAATCAATACATCTAATCCATTAAAACTACAACCAATTAGATGCCACTGCTAGAGAGACAGTGGAGCTGTCCTGCTCTGAAAGCCAAGTCCTACACAGAGCAGGCACTGAAGGTATTTTTAGCTGCCAGTTAGTCATAGACCGGGTCATTCAGACATGGGTGTCCATCATGTAAATGTTCATTAAGGCCTCATAGAGACATGACATGATGGTCATGGCAATGACAGGCACTTATTTTAGACACAAGATTAACATGTAGAATTGTCATCTCACTTAAATAACGAGGTGCATGTCTGAAAAGTGCCATAGTCATACATACAGTCATTTCCTGCAGATACGCAATAGGTATTTCAAGTACAACAATGTTAGCAGCGGCTAGTTTTTCTGTAGTTGAGACGGCTCCGTAAAAACAATGATTATCCCTATATTAGCTCTGCTCGCTACTCACCATTAGCAGCTAAAGTTACCCCTTAATTCAACCATAGCCAAAGCAAATGATATATTATTACACTGCCGGCCTTGCACAATCATAGCATTAGGTTACAGATACACACTCAGTATTCCTAGCTAGCAGGGGTGCTGCCTGAGCCTTTGCATTTCCTCAGTGATGGAGAGGAGTGTTGTATGCAGTGAATCTGATGTGAAATCACCCGTAATGACCTCTGAACATACTGTATACAGTGTAAAGTGTTAAAGTATGTTTGTTAAATCCTGAAGAAAACTCCTTTGAGTGACATTTTATGGAGCAGATTTCTTGGCAGGGATCAGTAACTTCCTAGACTCTCTGATGGTTCCTTGACAACTGCTCCTGACAAGAAATAGTCCAAGTTTTTGTATTGATTGAACAAAAGATGTATAATGTGTTGATTAGTGAGCTTCAGAGATGCTGATAGGTGGATTTTGTCACCTTTGGAAAGAGCCAGGCTACTCGTTTCCCCCTGTTTCCAGTCTTTATGCTAAGCTAAGCTAACAAAGTGCTGCCTCCCGCTTCACATTTACTGTGAAGAAATGAAAATGGTATTGATTTCTCACATAACTCAATAACTTACTATAACTGCCAGTTGACCATCGTTTTGTACTGGACTTTCTTGTCTGATGATCCGTCCTTCCTTTTCTTCTTGTCAGATTGGTGCATGTTGTTATGTGGAATGTTCAGCTTTGACCCAGAAAGGCCTGAAGACGGTGTTCGACGAGGCCATCATTGCAATCTTGACTCCCAAGAAAAAGAAGGGAGCTCTGAAGAGAAGACTGGGACCCCGCTGCATCAACTGCTGTCTGATCACGTGATACATAAACCCGGAGATCATTCAGCAAGCAACCATAAACCAAACCTGGACTGAAAGCAAAAGACAGACAAAAGAAAGATGCACAAGAGAGAGTACTGAAAAGGACAAAAACGAGAGCTACGTTTAAGCTGCAGGGCTCTTGAAAAGGCCATAACTCTCTCCTGCTGTCCAACACAAGTTGAGGATGCAGTTTACTACCAAAGGAGCACAAAACCCAAGTCAGTCTCTTCTTCAAAAAGACTTTTTTTTTTGCCTCAGAAGTACCTTCTTTTATAACCATTTTTAATCATTTTTCCTGTACAAAGTGTTGTAAGCTGTCATACAAAACAAAACAAAAAATGACATTTCAGTTTAAAGAGAAATGCTACATTGTAAGGAGTTCATATGATTTCTATGGTTTTTGAAAGCTAGATTATTGATTTGTGAATCTCTCAATATGCGAGCGGATGTTCAAATCAGGAGAGAAAGCCTGCAGCTGAGAAATAATGAGAGGCTGACTTAAGTGACACTGTGACAGTGACCAGGATTCATTTCTGGACCTGAGGCCCCAGTTTGTTTTTTTTTATTTAAAAAGACCCTGTCGGCCCACAAAGTCTGTCTGCAATTATTTGTCAGTTGAGGATCTGCAAATGAAACCACACAAGGTGCTTTGCGTTGTGTGGGGATAACAGGAATGAGTGAAATGCTGTTCAGTCAACACATTTTGGACCTGGGACTGTATTATTTTAAAGTTTTAGAGTCTTGTTTTTGCCTTATGAAAGCTCCATTATTTTATAGTGTGGCATGCCAAAACATACTGTAAGTTCAGACTGGGGCGGAGGTCTTCATCAGGAACTGAAGAGATCTATTATTCATTTTTAAGATATATATTATCCAGAGTTTATGATTCTATATCTCTAAAATGGAGATGATCTAGTCTGTGCAAACAGCTTACTTCTTCTTTTGTTATCATGCAATAATGCGTTATCATTTTATCACTTTAAGACGGTTTAGAAGAGAGAAGAAGAGGGTTCTCATTTTAGAAATGAAACTCTGATTCATATCCAACATCCAAAGAATCAAACGGACACTTTGATCAAAAATCAGGTGGCTAATGTGACCCGATACTGTACATCTAATGCACAACATGAAGCACAGAGCCGGCACGAAGAAGCACATTCCTCTGCTTTTAAAACACTCTTCCAGAAAAGGCTGATTGAAGCACACGGTTCCATCAGGCACAAGTATGAGCATAGCACACCATTTTTATCATCATGTCATGATCTATCAAGTCTCAAAAACACATACAAAGATCGGCTTCTCATGAAATACGGAAAACACAATGATTGAAGGGGTTCCAGCTGTTTGTAAGTTCAAACTTGGCCTAGTTTTAGTGGAGATTTACATGACTAAGTCAAAATGGGTTGCACGACAGAACCTAGTTCTTATCTCATGATTAGTTAATTAGTAGATATTTAACACCAGGCGTAGATGTTATATAATGTTAGCTTGAAAAGATGTGGCCCTTTTCAAACGAAGGGGTTTATGACCTGAAACTTCAAAGTTATGTTTAATAATGTCATGTAAACTGGAAATATCCCAAATTTCATTTTATAAAAACTATACCTTTATTACAAAATGTTAAGACAAGACTAGCTAGCTAAATAATAATAATAATGTTTAGGTTAGCATAATCGGATATTTGCCACTCATTCTAAACTGTATGAATACTGCTAACTCTGACAAACATGTTTCCCTGTATGCATTTAAATATAAAAGTCATATCTACATTTAGAAATATCAGCACTTAAATATATCACATGGCCCTTTAAAAGTGTTATTTTTAGCAGTTACAACCTGATATGCTAGAGTGACTAGACAGATGTTTCCTAACATCTTTACTCTTTACTAGCTAAGGCATTTAAGTTTTAATGGCAACCTGATTTAGTAAATGACTCATTTGAAACTAGCCAGTAGTCACTAAGAACTTAGAGATGAATTTATGAATATCTGGTGCAGCCCAGTATGTAGAAGCCAGTTCTTTAGAAGAGTTTAAAATCAAAATAATCACCATGTTCAAAGTTATGAGATCCCGACATGACCTGTGAAGGGTTTCACATGACGTATGGAAACACTATTTTTACCACCAACCATGCACCACTGTAGAAACAGGTTATCCCATAATAATTCATTGATTTGTGTAATAAACATTTCAAATGGAAATTGAGATGACATGAAAGATTTAGAGAATAGTTTAGATATTTTGACTCCCCAAAACATTTGTATGCAGCAAAGGTTTGGAGCCTACATGTCTGTAATCGTGTGGGTAATGACTTCAAGGTTGTGACTGTGACTTTTCTTGCAAGCCAAACACCCCAAATCTCAGCTCGTCTTGTTTTTATGCATTTCTTATTGGCTTTTTCTAACTTTTCAAAATGTGCCAACTCTTGCTAAATGACTTCAGTTCACTTTGTGTTTCGATTCAGACATGATGATTGATTAAAGCTTTAATGTAAATGGTGCTCCTCCTCTCTGTCCCAGCCTGCGTTGTATAAACTTTCTTTTGGAGCAGCAGAGTGGATCGCAGGGTGAACAGCCTTCTTCTCTCTCGGACAGTTTTGCTTGCTTACTCGTGTGAAGGTCCCACCCTCAGGATCTAGGACCTAAGTGCCCGCAGCCACCAATGCATTCTCCCATTGATGCTCCTCTCTTCTCAATAAATGTGTTTACTGTGTTAATAAGCCGGCTTGGAGGGTTTAACTTTGGAGAGTGACGGTCAGATGTGCCGTGGGACACATTTATGAAATTAACTTTTGCAGTGTTTATTCCTGGAACCAAGGCCATTCATTCTGGGTCAGACATCACTGGGTCAACTCGATAAGCAGGTCAACAGAATTAAACCCTGAGGCGTGTTTGAATAAACACACACACACACATGCTTTATGTTCATGTATGTATGCTTTGATATACCTTTTTATCTCTTAAAGTTGGTGACATTTAACTGATTTACTCTTTATTCCACTGTGTGTACGAGGATGAGTTTTGTTGCTCTCTGGAGCATGAGCGCCACTTGCTGACGACTTTTGTACAGTGTATCCCTCACCTTTTTGCTTTTTACTCGGATATTAGAGGGCACTTTAACATGCGCGCTACTCTTTGTATGTGAATAACTTCCCATCTGAAGGGTACTTCAACCACAGGATGCTCAATCTTTCTATTGGGAGTTAAATTAGCTGCCCTTGTTTCACAGTTTCACAGCTCATTCTGTCTTGGTTAGTCATGACTCCAGACTGGTCATGTGAAAATAATCTGAAACTCCTTATTGGTGCACCGTGTTCTTAAATGCTTGTTCAGGACATTTACTACCACCTATAGCCTACAACTAAAAAGATTAAGTCAAAGTGGTTGCAAAGCAAAATTAAAAGCAGTAATAGTTGAGCTTTATTGATTTGTAAATGTTGACTGTACAGGTAAATAAATATCTCACATTGATGTATCAAAACATTTTGAAATTACAACCCATTGTCAACAGACAGCATCATATAGCACGCAGTATAGGATAGTATTCTGAATAAAGAAAATATGTTCAGATCAATAATTAAGAATAAAGGAAAAGCTTTACATTGACATTGTGAAATATTAACTGAGGTGTGTTTCTGCCTTTGTCAGGCTGCATATTCCAATGATTTGTTTTCAAATTAATTCCTTTTAGTGCTAAACAGCTGCAAAAAAAATGTATCAGACTACAATCGTCTCCAAATGGGCACAGATGAATCCGCATTCCTCTGATACATACAGTAATATCTGAGGTTGGCACACGTAAAATACATTTTCCTCCGTAGAACTTCTTGCTGAGATCAAAACCTTTCTTTTCCCAGTGTCAGATTAAGAAACTCGTTCCGGGACTTGGGATCACTTTGGAACACTCCCAGCATGACACTTGTTACAGTTTTGGCGTTCATCTTCTGCACACCTCTCATCACCATGCACATGTGACTGAAATTCAAAGAGACAGTTTAAGTCAGCATAACAGGGTTAAAGCACATGATTTACACAGAGGAACTTTGTGTTGCTACATTCAGGAGGGTTTGTATCTAAATTATCGAGGGTCATCCTATTAATTACACGTATTACTTTGGTGCACACAAAATATAAAACCAAAATTCTAGGAGTTTGCCCTCCACAATCAGAATAATCCTGACGCGCTAAAAGCCCTTCATGTTTGTTAGGGGATTTTTTGGCCTATACATTTGAGTGTGTTTGGGATGAGGTAAATACTCACGCAGCTTCAATCACCACCGCCACTCCAAGAGGCTCCAATGCCTCATTGATGGCTACTGCTATCTGTTTGGTTAGACGCTCCTGGACTGTGGAGAGAAAAAAAACACACCCCATATGTAATATATGAAAAAAAAGACACGGAAGACTGAGGAAATGAAAGACTGGAATCAGACATATTTTACCTTGAAGCCTCCTGCTGAAGATCTCAACAATCCTGCAAAAGAAGAAAATATTATTATTATTATTATTATTGGCTTTGTTTTTGCTGTGTGCATCTATGTGTGTGTCTATTGCCAACACTTACCTGGCAAGCTTGCTTAGACCAACCACTTTCTTGTTTGGAATGTATGCAATGTGAGCCTGTCACAATGAAACAAAGTATGCAATAAGAAAACAATAAGAATAAGAAGAATAGCACCTCTGAATAGCTCTGTATTTAAGTTACCTTGCCAAAGAAAGGCACCAGATGATGTTCACAAAGAGAAAACAGATCGATGTCCTTGACAACCACCACCTCGTCGTGGTTTTCATCAAAGATGGCATCGTTCAGGATATCTGCAGAGATGAAATGACAGTAAACACGCTTGCAAACATGTCCTCTTAGAATCCACCAAACAATAAGCCTTCCGCATGCGCTGTTTCTTACTTTGGGTTATGAAATATGCGTATAGTGCATTTAGAGCTACAGTGTTTGCCCCCCAATGCATGTGTCATATAAACGTTGATCCTCTGTGCGTACTCACCTTGGATCGTCTCCTGATAGCCTTTTGTGAAGAACTGCATGGCTTTGGCGGCGCGTAACGGTGTGCGTAAAAGACCCTCACGCTCGGTGTTTTCTCCAAGCTCTCTCAGTATGGTGCTGTAAGCTTTCTCTATGCAAGGCAACTTGTTAGATTCTGCAGCTTCCTTTGAGTTTTTCTCCTCTTTGCACGAAGCACTATGTTTGCTCTCCATGCACTTGCACAGCTTAGTGACCATTGGCATATTTCCGTTCATCTCTGTGGCGTAGTGAAACTCCATTCTGGCTCTTCGGTTGCTTTCTATGACAGACGTTGCAGGATACAGTCAGATGAGCTGTGGTGGTCTTCCCCTGTGATGATCTGCTCGACTAATGGTCTCAGCGTAGAGATCACGGTGGTTTTAAAAGCCAGTGAGGGGCCCCCAGGCGATGCCGTGACTCCAGCAGTTAAGAGTTTTCAGGAATATGACCTCTGGGTAATTCCCAGATTTCCAATTCCCATAAGTGGATTTATGGAACGGGAGGAGAAACTGTCTTTTATCAGGACTTTTATGTAACATCCTAAATGATTACAACTGCAATACATAAATTAACTGTGTTGATTATGAAGGTTGAGTGAGTGTGAGTGTGCATTTTTCACTGAGCAACATGTGAGAAAATTACAGTAATTTTGACTGTCCAGAGCATCTCTGATTCATCTCTTTAAATTGTAGTACAAGATCTTCATATAAATTTTGCATAAAAGTTTTGTTTGTTGTATTAGTGATGCAACACTATGGTTAACCTCTTCCATGTGACGTGAGAGCCACAGTCTAATTATTCTGGCAGACAAAGATCTAAGACTGTTATGACAACCCTACAATTTCCCAGCAGAAGCATCTGATCAACATGCAAATCGATTTTAAATGATCTCACAGCTGATGCCAAGCACCAACTGATCCTGTGACATCAGTGTAAATAATCAAGGACCTCATGATCCCAGGACCATGACTGGAGATTCAAATTTGAGGGTGGAGCAACCTTTACTCAAGTGATATGTCTGATATCGGTAAGGTCAAGGAATGTAAGACAACAAATGTTGCACGCATGAGACCTGACATCCTGACAAACAAACTAAAAAATGAAGATGATATATAACGTTGTGTTGCATTATCCAACTGCATTGATTAGAACAGGATTAATGGCTTTTCCAAATTGCAGAATCCGTTTCTGCACACAAGCTGTATAGAGCCTAAATCCTGTCTGTAATATACTACACATTAGCTGGATACAACATATGCACAATGGATTATTTCTCAACCTTGGTACATTGCCACTGCTGTGCTGCGTTAGCCAAGGGAAAACAAATTTACTGCATATATTTCTAACCCATCACAAAGTGACAGCTGTCCAACTGAACCTGGCATTTAGTAGAAGCTGTTTGACAGTTACATTATGCAATCCTGCAAAATGAGGAACAACTTTCAGAAAAAAAAAAATTAAAAAAAGGCTGATTTTGTCTGACTCATATATACTGGAGGAGCTGTGTGAGACTTACGGACACAGTTTATCTTAACCTATGATTCTAGACGTGATGTGCCAGGAATTATTACGCCAGGCGTATTTGGACCTTGTTTTAATAAATTAACTAATAAATCAGACATGATATCACATAAACTCTTTAAACTTGCTGAAAAGGGTTAGGACAACTTAGTCACAACTTTTTAACCTCCTTCTCACTTACTGTAAACTAATGCGGTCTAACAAAACAGTTGTGCAATAAAGTATTAGAAACACCTCTCAGTGTAACGTAATTCACTTTTCCTTGAAAACATTAGTTTCAACTAAGTGTTAACGCCTGTGCCTCGTTACAGCATTGTCTGTCAGAGCGTCATGCTGAGCCAGATGAAAGTACATGTGACTTAAAGGGAATGACTTAACATCCCACATGACCAGACATACACGTACAAGTACAGTATACTGCCTCAGTGATTAAGATTTGAAGCCTTGGTCAGTATCCGCTTACTGGTACAGTCAGCAATCATTTTCATACAAATCAATAACTATGTCCAATAAAGACCATCAGGTGTGTTTCTAATTATTATGAGGCTCATTATGCCACGCTGTCTTTCACTTTGCCAAGCAAGATTTGAAACGTTTAAGAGGGTGCATTAAATCTACAACTGATTTTTATGGCCACTTGGGGGCAGTGTGAACACAACATTGACATATCATCACCTTTTAAGTTGGCAAACAGTTACTTATTTACACGTCCAACAGCCACAGAACAACATTAACCTTCATTTGGAGTTAAGTTTCTGACAATCTGACGAGTGTAAGTCCAATATTCACTCATTTTTGGTCTCCACCAATGCTTTTCTATAACTGCTGTTAAGTGCTGAGTAGGTACTGTAGTGTTTTTTTTCTTTTTGGTGAAGCAGATTCAGCCATCATTCTCTGGAGATTCAACACTACAAGAGACCCCACTCACCTTGTTTTCACATTGTTATTTAATACAATAAAAATATGGATTGTAGCCAATTTAAAGCGGCCTCTCAGCCACAGAGTGCGGATCCTCAACACATGCTGAGATGAACGTGCATTATTGATACTTTAAATAATAAATTACCCAGAGCAATGCTAACCAAAATAGTGAGTTCATGAGGGTAACATACAGCCATATTTTTAACAACTGCAAGGCACTGACCACAAATGGTGAGGTTTTGAAATGACATTGACAGAACTGGTGTTAAGTGGTTCTTCAACATCACTTCACTCAAAGTCATGCCTGCTTGCATGGTGGTCTGCTGACTGCTGTGTTCATGCCTGTCATTTTTTATTTTCTATACTTGCTGGTAAAACATTTGCTTGCTTGAGACACATGTAGATGCAATTTATACTTAATCTCCAAAGAGTTGCAACCATACCTGAGAGTTTTGAGTTTCTGCCCTGTAAGCACTCTGGCTTGGCAGATTATATTTTAATTCACTCAACATATATGTCTGTTTGACAGTTTAAATATTAAGCGTGTTAACATGAAGCACGGTAAAATGGATTACACTGGAAAATGTGAAGTGAGACACTTTTTGTGATGCAGAGCAGCCAGCTGAACAAAGACCTTCCTGACGGTCAACGTAATCTCTTAATCCATTGTCCACATGATATCACCGAAAGCGTCACTTCAAATAACTCTTTGTTACACCTCATGTGTCATGGACCAGATTCATTTATACACTTTCCTCTAATACCACAAAGACACTTTAAAGAGGCCTCAGAGCATTGTATAACCTTCACGTTGCCACCATTAAACCAAACCTCTTATTGCAAAAGGTGCTCTATATTTATCTCTCTATTGCTCTCTCTGTGACTTCCTGTCAGAATGCCAGAATTTAGTTTTATATGAATTACCTTTGCATTTATTTTTAGAGTTTAGCTATAAGATGCTGACAAAGCAATTGACAATCTACAGTTTGATCAGAAACATAAGTTACAACAGGGTTGTGTCAGGATACTTATGTAGTAGTCGTAGTTATGTAGTTAGTTCATGAATATAAATTAGATGTCATTTCTTGTAATTAGTAATGTAATCCATTGGATTACAAAAATCTGCAATCTAATTTGAATACATTGAAAATATTGCACTTGTTTTGGAGGGACTGCTGCAGCTCGAACCTTCCTTCTTCAAGTCAGCATTGCTCCAGGTCTGCCACAAAGTGGAACACCCAGTATATCACACTGGATGTGCTTTTCATGAGTTAATAGAGCATTGGTTGTCATAAAAGGTTACATAATTTTAAAATGGACATATTTAAAATCATAATTGAAACTGTAATAATGTAATCCCTTCAACTACAATCTAATTACACATTTCTTTAAATGTAACCTGGACTGAATGTAGTTGCTTATTTCTGATTCCATAATCTGTCACTACCCAACTCTGTTTACAAGCTTCAAATACTGAACTAATGTTCATTTGTGACAGTTGAAAAGTTTTATTTATATTCAGGTCCTGGCTACTCTCAATAAAGACTTACTGGAGCTGCACTGCAGGAAGCTGGCACATGACATATAGACCTAATGGACTGGAACAAGCTGACCATTTTTCACAGTAACATCTAAACATCATCAGCTTTTGACTGTCATCTTGTTTTGTTTTTAATTGCCCACAGGTCAGAATGACCAAAACACTGCTGCTACATTAATTGGGTATGCTTGATTTAGCAAATGAGGTCAGTCATTGCAAAGCTGTTCATCTTTCTTTAAAAGCATAACTGCTTCATGGAACCACAGCTTGGTGTGTTTATGTTTACCTGATAACTTGTGCAGCTTTAACTGCTTTTAATGTCACTTTGAGTGTTACGTGGTCTTTCATTCACCCCATCAAAACTAGATGATGCATCCATTTCATCTCGAGATCAAACCTCACCCTGCTGACTGTCTTGTGCTTCAAAGAAAAGCTGGTATGCACCCACATCACGTCCTGGGTTCACTTACAGTTCATCATCAAAATGCAGCTCTAAAGACATACTCGACTGTAAAAAGTAGACCAATCTCTCTAAATTGGTTTTAGACAAAGTGGTGGTCAGCCAGTTAGCCATTTTTAAAGGTTTTTGATAGTCCACAGTCCTGCTTCAAAACCGGGGCTGCTTTAGTGGAGCTGATCCTCTGCCGTGCAGAAGAGAAACAAGAAGATTACCTACACAAAACAACACATTTAATAGCTTTTAATTCTTTGATTTTGTTTTTAATTAACCTTTTTTTACAACTTTATCTTGAGGCACTTTATCATCTACACAGTCCTTTCATCCTAAATGCATCAAGGACTGCTCTGCTGTGCTGACTGTCACAATTCTGCCATGACTACTGATGCAGATAACTCAGTGAATTATCTGTGCATGTATTAAAACCATTGTTTTTGTTACATCAGTAAAATATATGCAAATAAATTTGCTCAATCGTAAAAACATAACAAATTAACCTAACAATGTACTGACGCTGTCACTGAGGTTGTTTGCATGGTGCTAATTGTGACTGTCATCTGCGTACACTATATCTTGTATGGCTTTATCCAACTCCACACTGCTCTCATCTGCCTTCCTCCGCTGACTTCCCTCTCGCCCTCAACCCGAATTCATGATGTGCTGCACTGACTCTGATCTCCTGTCACAGCCTCTGATGTTCTTTGGCGCTAAATCTATAAAACTGAATTGAATTGAATAATGTAATTGTATGAAGTCTAAAACTTTTGAGGCACTTACCAGGGATCAGTAAATGTCATTTGGATGCTGATGCATTTCTGTTGTTTCTACCCTGCTGCCACAAGATGGCAACCTTACCTTTGTCACTACATGAACAAGGCCTTTACTGCAGACCAAGATCATACACAGTCTATGATCAAGATTCATACAATATATTAAAACAGAACTCAGTTTGTTTTGTCGTCTTCATGACGCTTTGAACTAAGTCTAATTACTATTACTTTCTACCATAACTATATAATATAATATCAATATCAATATCAATAATATCACCAATAATATTGGCATGAAACTGTTTCGCCCTGATTTTCTTTTTTAGCAACACCAGTATACTTCTAATATTCAAACAGACAAATCAAATGTATTACATTTACAGTACAAAAGCTGCACACTGATTAAAAAGATTGGATATTCATATTATCTAGTCAGGGAAAAAAAATGTCAACCTGAAGAGAAACCACAGTCTTACAAAAATCCAGAATGAGGTCAGGTCAGAGAGCAAAAGATAATAAAAATAATATTCTGAAGTGGTTAAATAAACTGTCAGTTATTCAGGTATTTATGCCCTCAGGTTCAGTGGACTGTAAAGAGAGATGTTGGATCAAACCTTTACCAAACTGTAGTCCAACATAATTTGCTAAAGTGTTCCATCATTTCTTTTGACATACACCACCCGAACACCAAAACATGTAGTGGACTGTATCAGTACGTGTTTCAGTTGCTAAGTTAAATTAAGATCTGAACATAAAATATGAGCCGCACACAGCACAAAATAATCCTCACGTACTTGTTTGACACTTAAAAACACTAACATCCTATCAAGCGCCTGCATCTATTCATCTATTCAATATCACGACTGATCTGTATCCAGATCTATTTCTGTGCCGGGTGACGGCTGCCCATGCCCAAACATCATCTGTCAGCGCGTATGATTTATTTTAGTTCATTTGGATGTCAGACTATCAGCTTGCTATAATAAATTAAAGTTTACTATAAGCTTTAATTATCTTCTTCTCTGTGAGTGACACCTCACCTAAAACTTTGATCCTGATGATGTGGTAGAATAAACTTCAACACCTGCTGCTTCAATCATCTGCAAACAGCAGTCTCATCGTATAACAATGTAAACAGTCATTATAAATAGTCATTACTCTCTTTAGTTAAAGACATTTCTCATTCATAGTAGAAGTGATTTTAGGCTATGGTATTGTCACCAGGCCTCTCTCTGTCAGGTCCAAGTGAATCACACTCATTCACCCTGCACGTATTAGTAAGTTATCATATCCTCTTTGTGCATTGCTTGCAGATGACGCAGCACAGACCTGGTAGGAGAGGTCCATGTTGACTAAAATAGTGTGAATCACTCCTGGCAGAAGAATCAGTGCTAATGCAATTCTCTTTCATTTCCTTTCATAAGCGCAAATTAGATCAGCATCTCGGAGATGTAAAAGCTAATGTGTTCGGACTGCTGGTGATTTCCCCTGAACTCAGCCTCAGCTTCAGCTAACTACTACATTACTCACACCACTTCCACTTCCCATTACGCCTTGTGTCATGTGCTCATGAATGATCAGACTCCAGGAGATGACCTCATGTGTGGGTGCGAGTGAGTATGAATGCTCCTTTGAGACATTTTGATTGTTCTAAGATTTACTTTGGTACGAGCTATGACACATGTTCGCTGGTCTGGGCTATATAATGCCACATCTCATTCTCCAGCACTTGAGGCCGTAAGAGGGCTGCTGCATGAAGTGTTTGACTCTGTTTCACTTAGGGCGACACATAGTTTTTTTTTACCATCCTGCTGTTGCTGCAAATAAACACATTAATTACTTTTTTACATTGTGCACATTTTATTCTGAACTCTAAAATTTCATTGACATTGGCATGAAAGTTTACAGGTCTGATCAAGGCCAGATGCTGGGGCAAAAAATAGCAACTGGATCCCACCTAACCCCCCTTTCTTCTGACAGTTTTTCTATGAAGGAATATTACCTGGCCCGAGGCTTGCTGTATAGTAATTTGATCAATTATTTTAGGATAGGGCTTCATGCAGGACCCATCTCATGGCCCTCATCGTGCCAGCTAGTACTGTGTTTTAGTGGTGTACACTCCCAAACACATTTTAAACTGATTTAATAAAAATGACTTGACCAGCTTAACCTGGAGCTTCCAGGGGCCTCAGAGTTTTGGATCCCCAGAGCGGTCTCCTGTCTTTAACAATTAGTAATCCAGCCTTTGGTATGATGATAATAGGGCGTGGAGGGTGGGGGTCATGTAGTAAGAGTAATGTGATTATTATTATTATTACATCCTTAACTTTTGAATCACTGGAGAATTAAATAATTGTGAAATCGAACTGCTCCTATTTGTTCTGGGGTTCCCCTCAGTTCTGATTCAAAGCCCTGATGCTGGTCTTATTACCTGGATGACATCAGTCAGCGGTCCGGCCTGGCCGTAACACAACCAGCATCACATCACCTCTCCACGTTTCCAAGTAGCTGCCAGTGGAGAGCCTCATCCTCCTCTCTCCGTTCATTGGTGACACGAGACGCCCATCACGCGCAGCCAGCTCCGGGTCATTCCCTATCCGCGTGCTCCGTCGGAAATGGCCGTGTATTCCCTCTCCTCCATTGGACCGAGCCGCTGTCGGTTTCCCTCACGCTGAACACCTCTCCGCCTCTCCGGCTCTCTGTCTGCTGAGACCGCCGTCATATTGGCTGCTAGAAGCAGCAGCGACCACGGCAGAAAAGAAGACCCCCACCATGATGAAGAACGGGTTTTCGCGGCACCTAAAGAATAATTTAGCCTTTTAAATATTTTTGATTACTATTTAACTATTCATTTTAATATATTCGGGATGATACCATCAAGTATCCAAGTACCTTTAGTGCTTTCATCCGACACCGTGGTCCGCAAGGGGGATGTATGCCTGACTTCTCTTAATAGCCATTTTTTGCAGACAAAGAGAGCTTTTGAATAGAGCTTTCAAAAGGCACAAGGGTAAGATATGAATTCGAGAAACAAACCATTATTTGTCACGCATGTCACATTTGTCCACTCGGCGTCTTGACGCCACAAAACACCACTCAGTTTATTTGTGTCATTTTTTTTGTGTCGATTTTTCACAAGCTAACACGCTAACCCCGCTAGCTGGCTGGTTAGCCGAGGCTAGCTGAAACGCTAGAAACTCCCACTCTGGGGAATGCTAACAGTTAGCATTTTTGACAGCTCTTAAGCCCGAACCGCTAGTTAGCTAAGCAGCCTGCATGTAAAGCTATATCCGTTGCCTGCCGCCTCAGAGCGGTTTAAAATGTATTTCTGAAAAATATTATACGTCTGACAGAAGTCGACAAGCCAACTTGACAAGCGGGAGCCCCGGCTAACGTTATCTCCGCGACCGGAGCTACATTTAGCGGTGTACGGTTAACGTGTTAGCAAGTCCTCTAACTTGGCTGGGACCAGGGAAAAGTGGGGCCTCCGCAGTCCTATAGGCCTCCCAACCATTTCTATACAGCGTTAAAGCTCGATAGTTTTACAACTTCTGTTGACATTGGTGATAAAAAATATACCGGTTATCTGTTACGGTTGTCAGTATAACGGGACATTACTGTCCATGTTAATCTGTATCACATTCAAACAGAGAGTTTCGCCGTTGTGGGGATAACTCAGTGTAGTTAACATTAACTATTAAGAGACTTAAAATGCAAGTTAAGGTATGTTGTTTAAGTTAATTTGACTTGACTAATGTTAGTTACTTATTTTTCTGTCTAACAAATGTTTTTTTACTGAGGGCAAACTACTAACAAAGCTACACTAGGGCAGAATAATCATTATACAACAGTGATGTGTGGCTGAATAACAATGTAATATGGAGTTGCTGGAATATGTTTCACTGGCTCTGTTTGAAAGGTTTATTCCTAGCCAAAAATACACTTTGGGGATAAAAACTAGTAGTCAACAATAGTTTTAATAGTTTGCCACATCAACTTTTCTCATAAAAGTTTTATTATTTGTTGAGATTTAATTGATAGGAAGAGTCAGTGTGATTTATCAGTCATTCACAGACCTTGCATGGCTTTCTGCCATCCCACATATCTTTCAGAATGCAAGACGCTGCAAATATCTCATTAACTCTGGTCTGGTCTAAGCAGAGAAGGCGTCCTCCCTTAATCTTGTCTTCTCTCCAGCCCTCTCTTAGATCAGTATGATCCCAGGAGAATGGGTGTGTTGGGCTGCCGGAGAGCAGAAGTAGCCTAGTTCTGTTTCAGGGCGGCTTTAAATGGTTATGGACTGGATCGCGCCATTGGTGTGGCCATTGTTATCAATGGCGACAGTCATGGAGAAATATATCGGACGACTGTAGTTAATAATCAATCTTGAATGAGCTGAACAGAGTTGGTTCTAGGCAGAAATCTGCAAAATGAGACGTCCTAGTGTGTCGAAATAAAAGTTTGATTCTAGGGTATAATGTTACATAAATGATTAGAACCAAACTAGGAATTACACTTGATTATAATTTAGATTTGTCGTCACATGGTTACATGTTCTGTTTTAGTGCTTTGCTGCAAAATGTCTGATCATGACTGTGCTATTATTGTTTTGGATAGCTCCAAGAGTTTCTTTGATGTCTAATAAGAATGGAGACAATGCTAATGAGGGCAAAGGTCAGATCAGCTAACTAACATTGTAGCACACACTGACACACTGAGTTTTTCTCTCTGGTCATTCCCACACATTTGTAGTAACTCATATTCCTCTTTTCATGGTGCCTTCCAGCATTTTGTCTCTTTGCTTGTCAGGATACGGCTTTGTCAGCATGTTTTCCTCTTCAGGGACCTCCATTATTGCTTATATGCAGTGGGTTTATTATTAAATTGTAGCAGCAGTCACAGAGCACCATTATAGGCGTGTTGTAATCATACTCGGCCACCATGAACAAACCATGTGTCTTGGTCACCTGAACATTTCATTGTTTGTATTTTTTTTGAAGCAATCAGCAGGCTGAGAGATAAAACACACCAACCCGGATGGAAAGTCCAGCCTCTGAAGATAAAGCTGATATAACATTAGCCTCGCTATTCCAGTTCATCTTGGAGGGAGGACAGCAGGGTGTGAGCGGGCTGTTTTCAGCCTGTGGATCAGTGTTTTCATGTTGGCCGTACAGTTGCAAAGAATCAAGACAAATGCTGGCAAATTTAAGATTGTGGCTGGTGAGACTTTGTGCTCCAACAAAAAAATTTGGACAAATGAGAGACGGCTGATTGCATGATTTTCTTTCTAAAATTGAATTGGCTTGACAAATAGTTAAAGTACATTTGCTGTGTTGCTCATTGATGAAACCTTTGGTTGCCTGTTTAAGTTTGGCAGTTTGAGCCCAAAGAATTTACAAGGAATTGTCAAGACGATTTGTGTGAACCACCAAACTGAAATCATAATGAAATAACTTAGTAAGTAATTAAGTGAGTAACACTGCAGTTAAATGTATTGTGTGTTATTGTACGTAGAGAGAGTAGTACTGCTTTAGTTTTTGTCATATCTGGGTGTAATTGTGTGGTTTAAACTTGTATTATTACACATTCATTACATTACAAACATTATTGTTCATCAGTCACGTCTGGCCGATACATGATCCATTTATAGCTGGTCACTATTGGTCTATACTGACCTTGTGGAAAGGACTCGGGCATCACTGAGTATCAGAATATGTTTTACTTCATTAAAAACACCATTCAGACTGTCTAGTGGCTGTAATAAGAATTTAACACTTGAAGGATTTAACTAGGAATAGTAATTATTAATCAGTGATCACTATTTAGAATTGGACTACAACTAACAATGCAAAAATATTCACAACATCCATCACAGCACAAAGGTAATGTCACTATGTCTTGTTATGTGTGACCAAAGTCCAAAACACAAAAACACAAACCCAAAAATATTTCACAATTGATTTGCTTTTGATTGACTGATCAATTAATAGATCAATTGTTGAATCTCTAGTTAAGAACAAGCTTAATCAAGATATACCCAGCTGGCACAATGACGTGTGCATCCCGGGGACGTTTTCAGGGGACAGTTCTATACAGTGTGGATACTTGCCATCGCATGAGGAACCCTGCTCTGAGCCTGTGCTGCGGGCACAGTGCCAGCGGTTTTCCATACAACAGGAATGGCACAATAAAAGGTGTTGCTTACCTTGATGACGTGTTGTAGGCTTGAGTTCACCCAAACTGGTGTCAGCTCTTCTTACCTGCAGCACTTTATCTAACCAGTTTACGGTGACTGCAGCTCATTATTCCTGACTATCCCACAATTTTATATAACCTACAGGTCATGGTGTTCAACTATTCACATCCGACAACGGTAATATATTAATTTTTCAATGCAGCCGATCAGTTGACATCAATCATTTTAAAAAGGGGGACGCAAAAAAAAATTGGTTAGGAAGGCTACACGTTGGCTAAGGATGTGTGGAAGCAGGAATAGCATGATGTCATCATTAACATTGTGTTATGTTATTTAAATTGTATATTCAAACAGAAATGGACAACTTTTGTGTTATAACTTATGAAGTAAATGTTAATTGCACAGTGTAATGGCTATAGAATAATGACACCATCTGCGTTTAGATCATTTTTTCTTGTAACGGTAATATTACACCCCCATACACCAATCTCTGCTGTAGTTACTTGTGCACAGCAATAATGTTGCTCAAACTAGGTTATTACTATGCAATGCACATCGTTAAAATAGCTTTGGCTGTTTTCACTGCTCAAATTCAATATAACAGTTTGACCATTTCAGTTTAGTTCTACAGTGAACCTGAGGGTTGAAAACTTCTGCCAAAAAATGTCCCTTCATTATTTGAATGAAGGCCACAATAATGAAAACATAATAAGTACAATTGATTAATAGGTCTTGCAGGTTTCATTACTAAAGATCTGCGTCAGCACTCTGTCATTGCAAACACGGTTTTTGCCAAATGTTGCAGACCTGGGAGATTAGATTATCAGCATACTGTCACTGCAACATTACAAGCCATATTTGCACGGCAAAATGTAATTTTGAATTATAAGTACATTTATTTGACATTTTTCTCTTTATTAATGTTGAGGCTGTTATGAATGTGGCCATATTGTAGGAGAAAGTATGAAAATGAGATTCAGATGCATCACAAATGTGATAGATTTGTAATCAAATCAGGTTTCAGAATAACGCATGGCCACAGCCAGCAGCAGTGAATGACTTGCTAACGATTCGTGTGTGTGCTGCAGTGATAACATAGGCTTCATTGTTTATAACAGAGATGAACACAGATTTGAAATCATCATTTCAAAGCTGGTTTAGTGATTGCGCTGTGTATCAGACATATGTTTCTGTGTATTTAACATATTAACTTTGAACATACAGGTGTTACTACGATGAAAGTCCACCATGGAAATAATTCTCAACACTTCTGAGTTTGCTGAATTGGCATGTGGTGTTGGAAAGCATGTGGGTGCTTTGCTTTGGATGTCGTTTGTTAGAAAGCAGTCTAGTTCATCATTTGACCTTTGGATTTTTTGCACTGACACTACCCATTGAGAGAATGAAAGGAAGACATCCAACAGACCAGGCAATGCACGCGAACACTCATCGTGCAGCAGAGAATAGGAAAAGAAATGAGTTATGTCACATTTGCTGATGTAGCTTAGCTGCGTGAAAAAATATTATTATTTTTCATAGCAACAAATTTGTTGCTGGCTGTTTTTGTAGGCGTTTGTATCGCAAACATCTAATGACAGTCAAGTGGAGAGACGTTGTCATCTTTTGCGAGTACAAAGCGAGTCAATGTGAGGGATGACTCTGAGGTCATGAGTTTGTTAGTGATAGCCTTGGAACTGCCCTCAGCAAATCAACTTAATCGGTCATGTGCTGAAGACCAGTCTGGTTTCCTGTGTATCACAGAACCCCTGTCTATCACAGCTGACTGTGCAAATCCATAATGTCTTAATGTTAAGAGGCAGGATTTCACTCTGCACGCAGGTCGACAACGTGCCTGGTAGTTGGATAGCTGCTTTTAGCCCGGAAGCAGATGGAAAGGAAAAGAATTGGGAGGGAGTGATGGAGACTAGCCATGGAGGGACTAACATCCTTTGTTGTGTGCCTGTGGCAGGGTTAGATTTAGACTTTCAACAAGAACTCCCAAGGTTGGAGTGCATGGTCTTAGAAGTACTGTACAATGTGTGCTCATGGATAAAGGCAGTAATGGATAATGTTATCAGTCACAGTATACTTCAGTTTTTGATGCAGAATGGGATAAAACTTGTCATACGTCACTTTTTAGAAACAAAGAGTTGCAAAAGTGTTTGGTTTCGAATACTTTACACATTAACAAATGTTTCCAGTATGTGACTGTTTTCTGGAGTGAGTATATTTACCGGCAACACCAAAATATGTACCCTAATAAATCCATGAAGTCAAGAAACAGTGTCTGAAACAGGGAAGGAAACGCTGCACTCTTGTTCCTTCGAGGTTTTGTGTTTGGCAGGCCACCTACCTGTGGTGACTTTGCTCACTGTAAAGTTTGCGTCATCTGAACGCAGTTTACCAGTCCAACTTTCAAATCCCTGTCAAATCTAGTAGAGTGATAAATCAACAGCATATGTGAGTGTGCATTTGTATGTACATGTGCCCTGTCTGCTGCTGTATGGGGAAAGTTTTTGGTCAGGTCTAGACTGGCTCTGTAATACAGTACATACCAGCAGATCAGCTGTGAGCAGATCCTGGGTTCATTTATAGCTGTGGCCTTGTGTCCCTGCACGTCTGCCTGGCAACTCCTAACTCTGCTGTTCCAACTACTCAAGCTCACCCACCTCTCAGACACTTTGGCCCCGTTATACTCTCACCATGTCTAATTACTAGATACACAGTAGTCTGGGGAATTTAAATGTAGGACATTCTTCATGTAGCTTGTACCTCAGTGTTAAATGTAGGCGCCATTTGTTGCACAATTTCTCCACCTGTGACTTAATATGTCCTGTCTCCTGTACTCTTCAGGTCCCAGGGGCTCCTATTGATGAAGAAAGTGGGCAACATGTGGAGCAACCTGAAGAGCAAATGCCAGACACTCTTTCACAACAGCAGTTCGGGACCCGGTGAAAGCAGGGTTGAGGCCGATGCCGTCCACTGTGTGTTGGATCTTGGCCAAGGAGGCAGCTCAGGTGAGGCGCAGGCATCGGGAGCCTCGAGCCCATCACGGAGCCTCCTGCCGGTGCCAATGGTAACAGCAGGACGGCGCCATCATAACTGTGTGTCTGACATCCCTCAGATAGTAGAGATCACTATCGACAAGGACACTGAGGATGTACGAGGAGGACCAGGGGGTGTTCCCTTGGCCCGGAGAGACTCCTATTCCCGTCATGCTCCATGGGGAGGCAAGAAAAAACACTCATGTTCCACCAAAACCCAGAGCTCTCTGGAGGCAGATAGGCGGTCTGGGCGCTTGCGTGGCAGTGGGAACCGTAGGGACAGGCGTTACGGAGTGTGCTCCATCCAGGAGATGAGCGACTCTGTATCTGGAGGACGCAGTCTGACCGCTCGGTCCTTGCGCCAGCGGCTAAGTGATACAGTAGGGCTGTGCTTACCCCTGCCTGCTCGCAGACGCTCCCGCTCATCTAAGAACCCTGTCACCTCGAAACGTAAGATTCACCTGACAGAGCTCATGCTGGAGACTTGCCCCTTCCCACCAGGCTCAGATCTCGCACACAAGTGGCACTTGATCAAGCAACACACAGCACCGGTCAGCCCGCATTCCTCCACTGCCCTGCTGGATGCCTTTGACCCGGCCCACCCCTCTCCTGAGGATGAAGAGGAACGTCTGCGCGAGCGCCGCAGACTTAGCATCGAGGAAGGTGTGGACCCACCACCTAATGCACAGATCCACACCCTGGAGGCCTCAGTGCCAGGCTCCTCTCTCTACAAACTGGGACCAAAGATGGCTCCTGGCATGGGAGAGGCCTCTGGGGAAGGCCGGGCCTCCGGTGCTGGCAGCTCTGTGGGTGCTGGATCATCAGGAGCCTGTGTGCAGGTGTTGGGGGCTGCAGCTTCAGCCCAAGACTGTGACTCTGAGGAGGATTCGACCACCCTCTGTCTGCAGGCCAGGAGGCCCAAGCAGAGGCACGCCTCTGGGGAGGGTCACCTGAGCCGGCAGCAACCTGGGCCCTGGAAGGTTCACACCCAGATAGACTACATCCACTGCCTGGTGCCAGACCTATTGCAGATCACAGCTCTGCCCTGCTACTGGGGCGTGATGGACCGCTATGAAGCTGAGGCGCTGCTGGACGGACGGCCAGAGGGCACCTTCCTGCTGCGTGACTCGGCCCAGGAGGACTACCTCTTCTCCGTTAGCTTCCGCCGTTACAACCGCTCGCTGCACGCCCGCATCGAGCAGTGGAACCACAACTTCAGCTTCGACGCCCATGACCCTTGCGTTTTCCACTCTTCCACCGTCACAGGACTGCTGGAGCACTACAAGGACCCCAGCGCCTGCATGTTTTTCGAACCGCTGCTTACAGCGCCTCTCCATCGGACCTTTCCCTTTGGCCTGCAGCACCTGGCACGAGCTGCCATCTGCCGCTGGACCACTTACGATGGTATAGGCTCTCTGCCGCTGCCCCCTGCCCTGCAGGACTTCCTCAAGGAGTATCACTATAAACAGAAAGTACGAGTTCGCTGGCTGGAGAGGGAACCGCCACTCAAGGTCAAATAGGGTGGCCTTCTCCATTGCCTGTACACACACTGCAGGAGGATTACAGAACTTGAGAAATTCCTCATTAGCCAATTAGAGGCTATACTGACATGGCTCTCTTTCTGGTGGGGGATGGAATTTAAATGTAACAAGCTATACAAGATTCATTCTAATCTTTGTTTTAGTTATTACTTACATCACAGAAAATACATATGATTATATTCAGTATAACGCTGTCTGGCAAGCACATGTTTTTGTGTTGAACAGGTTGTTTTGACAGGGAGGGAAGGCACAAATATCAGCGCTTTGTGTCTTTTCTCTCCTGCTTTGTGCTAAATGTCTGCCTGATCCCACGACATCACCCTGCCTGTAGACCTGCCTGCATGCCTCCCTTGTTCATCCTAAATTGCTATTTAGGCCCACACGGCTACATTGTACAGTTCACTTTGTGCTTTCTCTTTTTTTTTTTTCTTTCTTAGCTTGTTAAAGCACCTAGTGGAGCACCTTCCCAAGAGGGTTTTAAGCTCTGTGTGTGAGTGTTTGTGCGTGCGTGTGTATGTGTGGGTTGAGAGGGCAACTGGAGGTGCTATTGGTATATTGCAGTCAGAGCCTGTCCCATGGATAGAACTACATAAGGCACATTCTTTGCCATCTCTTTGCACGTGTGAGCAGCAGCCAAGCCAGAGACAGGGACAGATTCTGGGAGGGTCCACAGAGTTCAGGACAGCACATCAGGGAAATGACGTGCTTTCTAAGGACTATAGATTAGTCCTTTAAAAAAAAAAAAAAAAACACAAGTTCCTCCTTAAGCAGTAATGGTGAGTGATGAATAATAAATCAGTCTACTGTGTCCTATTTAGTGAGCAAGCTAAACTCGTCAGCTTTATTCCCTCTGTGCAGCATTGCTTTCAAAACAGGAGGGACACGTTGTAAGGAAATATTCAGACCGTTCTTGCCATTGTTACAGTTGTCAAAGCAGTCTTCAGCCCCGTGCACACTGCTCTGCATGTATGTAGCTCCTATGGAAACATTTTGAGCAGTCTGGTGTCTTTATGGAGTTGTTATGACCTTTTATAGTGTTTAGTTTTACACCCACTTCCTTCAGTTCACGTCTTTTGGTGGCATCCAGCATATTCAGAAGGATTTGACCCCTGTGCATCCTAGATGGGTTTTTTTTTCTTTACAACACACTGAAACAATGGTGCAGAGAGCATTGCACTTTGGTTAGAGGGAGGAATGCTAACAAGTCTTTTCAGAGGAAGCGAGGGAACGTGTGACAAGTGGAAGGGGAAGACAAACAATGAAAAATCAATGTCCCTTTAAACATGCTCTGCCCTTACTACAGAGGCTCGTTTAGGAATGGGCTGTTGTATGGGAGACTCCAGGTAGTCTGAGATCATGGAGAGGGCAGCTAACCTCACATGATGCATAGACTGCTTGTTAAAATTGTGAACTTCCATCGCAACACCCCTTCCTTATATTTTTTTAATGAAGCCACGTTAAATATAACGAGCCGTTATTATGAAGAGCACCCAACCAGAAAGAGGCGATACCCCCCACTTGCAACTTACTACTCTAAGGTGTCAACCACAACAAATCCCCTCATTGCCCAGTTGCATTTATAGTCATAGCATCGAGTGCAGACAACACTCAAGTCTGGAGCGGTTGGCATATCTCTGAGAGCTTTAGTTATGGAATCTGAATGATCTCGGTTGTGTGACTTGGGACAAAAACCCTGCTGTCTAGCCGCTCATTTCTGCTCTCATTGTGAAGAGAAACTTAGTGTAACCTACGTGCCTTTTATAGAGATCCATTTATCTTGTTCCATAATCAGCCACTCAGTAGTCCGAACCTGGAGCAGGAGGTGCTTCAACACGGTGGATGCCATCAAATGAGACTGAAGAGAATAATAACGCCACTCTAAGCTCACTTACTAATGGTGCACGTTACAGCCTTTGTAACGGATATTAGTGGTGCTATGTTGGTTAAGCTACGACACATTAATGAAATGATAAGTTGTAAATTAGTTACATCTGTTCTCACTAATGCATGCATTAGTCTTCTTGCCACATTATGGCCTGTATGGTAGGATTAGGTTGTTAGTGGGTCCAATGCCAGCCCTACTGTAGCATATTTCATTGCAAAATATCATGTATTTATGTCAAGCCCTTATAGGTTCTGGCCTGCATCTTATGTGAGGACATGAAGGTTCAACTTCTGATGACATTGCCCAAGTTGGCCGTCGGCAGCAGTGTTTAAACTAACTCGTAATTATTAGCAATTACACATTACCAGGCTTTAAAAACAAAAAAAATTACACCCACTTGTGGAGTTGTTTGCTTCAGGCGTTTAGAGAAAACATAAATATAATTCATTTGAAAGTATGTAGAGGAAAACCCAGGAAGCGATGTGTAAAATATTGAAGCTGAAACGCACAAAATCACGATCACTGGAGAGATTCTTGAGCCAGTCTATCAGCCTGTACATAATCATGTTATTGTAGTTCTCATCATCGAGGATGAATCATGAACAAATGGCAGTATGTCTTCTTTTCCCCATGAACGTCCCAGTCTGTGACCAAAGCTCTCGCACACAGCTATCTGTAATAACTCGCAGGCTGAAGCTCATTAATGTGCTCAGTGGTGTTAAAATGAAGCTCAGTTCTATTTCAGATTTACAAACCAGTGAAAGTTAGTTTCATTCTGCAATATGCTAAACTGTTAATATATTCAGAGGGGAAAACCTGGCTGTGTTAAGCTCACACCAACACCCCCAAATTCAGTTTCACTCATTTATCAGGCAGGCAACAAGACGCCTTTTACTGCAGGTGATAAAAAGTAATTGTTTTAGTTGTTTCTCATATTTTACAAACTGTTTTTTTCCCCTTCGTCTACTGCATCAGCAAACATTTCCTCATATAAAAGTTTTCCCCTGGCCCGCACTTTGTCCTCAGAAAGCTTGAATTGTGCATGTCGATCACATGTATGCGTCACAGTGGCAGGAGTGTGGAATAAGGTTGACATTTGGTTCATGTTTCCACACTGTCAAAGAGAAGAAATGTATATCTATCTGAAAAGCCACACACAGCGTACTATCTCGCTCACCGTCACCTGCCTATTAGCAATAGCATACAATTTGTTACAGTGCCCCACCCCTCTCGCAGGCACTAATCACAGGCTATTTTTACCATGTTGGGATATAAATTTACTGGGTATTAAAAGGGCCACTCTGTGTTGCCTTATGGCTGCTGTGTGGCTGAGGGAGGCCTTTTTTTTGTTATTATTATATCCAACTGCTCTCTCTCCATCTGGCCACATCCCCTAACATCCCTGTGCTGATGTGGAGGTGACTGCGGTGTAGAGCGAACTAAGGCCTGTTTGTCCTACCCTCCACTCTCCATCCAACCCTGTCAGAGCAATGTTAGGCTGAAGTTAACATTGAGGAGGAGGAGGAGGAGGAGGAGGAGGAGGAGGAGAGCCGGAGCGAGGCTCACAGAGAGGCCTGGCTTCCTGTTGTGGCAGCGGTGTGCTTACAGAGAGGGCCGGGGAGTTGTTGAAGTAAATAGCACTTTAATTGTGTATTTGTGTTCTACAGTGCAGTGTGCAAGTATTAGGACAGTGACATGTTACTTTTTAGTTGTGTTTGCTCTTTACTCCAGCATGTTGGATTTTGAAATGACAGTTGGGCTTAGTGACAACCTTGCATCCATATTGGGCGAACATGGGAGGAGTGGTTTTCTTACCTTTGGGGATTGTACCAATTTAGTCATCTTTTTCAGTCAATCAATACTGAATTTTATGATACGCTCGTGTATGTGAGCAGACACCTTGCCTCTGGTGATGACCTGCATGGTTTGGAACTGCTGCCATCATCATTCCTTCCTGTTTTGGTCTTTTTTTCACCTTCAGGCCGGTCACAAGTAAGTGAAACATCCTCATTTGGACGGAGGTCAGGTGCTTGTCACTTATTGGTTGCCTTGTCTGTCTGTCGAGGATCGTTCACCTGCTTTGACCTATCACTGGGCATTTCATCTAAAGAGATTCGATTCCTCCTCTTTATGTCTCAATATGGATTCAGGCACTCAAACATACTAAAATCTGAGAGTTAGCACTTTAACCTTTTTTGTTTCATCACCAATATGCGTCACTACAGAGCCAAAACAACCGAAACTTTCCCACTGTCCCAATATTTCTGGAAAGCGCTGCTTGGGTTTTAGCTCAAGATGGCGAGACGTGTGTGAGTGTTAAGAAAAAAAAAAAAAAAAGCCGACGGCCCTGAGATATTTCACTTGCGGTCAGGTGTCGTGCACTGCTGCGTCGACGGAGGCGTATTCTCCACCATGCTGCAGACTCGGTGCATGCGTGTGTGTCGTGTGGGAGTGTATTAGTGTACGGACAGAGCCACACGGAGGGTTCCAGTGGAGGGTGATGCAGAGTCGACTGTGAGGGGTGATGACAGAGACTCCTATGAACAATGCCTCTTTGCTCCCCCCCTTGCCCGCCATCCCAAACCCTACCCCTTAATCTCAGGCAGGCCCATTGCAAGGAGAGTCCCAGGACCCTCTCAGCCCAGTTTTCCCCATGGGAAATATCTGACATTAACCGTAGCACATGTTTGCCATATAACCCGTAGACTTAGAGGAAAAGAAAAAAAAACAAAAAACAAAAATTGTATGTATGATGGATGATGGAGTTCTATAATAGGAGCCTGATGAAAAGAAGTTTTATTCTTCTGTGGTGCATTAACTGGATGGAACACATACATTTTGCACACACTTGCTATCACACTTCTTCGGACACCTGCACTACCCCAGGTTATCGACACACATCCACCCACCCACCCCTAAGACGGGGATGTGTAAACATGGACCACATTTAGCCAGCACCACCTTTTTGTGTTACTCCCCCTCCCCCCAAAAAAACAGGGGAAAGCAAAGACGGGTGTTTACGTGTATATTCTATGTTCTTAAGAAAAAGGAAAAAAAAAACAAAATGCCGTGAATTGAACTATTTTGACCTTCTATTGTCATTAGTATGACACTTTTTAGCTGCACTATGAGAGCCTCGTATGTGGCAAGAAACCACTGCGTCTGGTCTGGATGAGAGACAGACTGGTTGTGTTGCTAGCTGTCCCATTAAACTACAGCAACAGCCCCGGATAAAGGACTCCTTACCCCCACCCAACCCCACCCCACCCCCACCTCGGTACGACTCATGGTTTTAGCTCTTAGAGGACAAACAAACAAAAAAAAAAAGGAGAGATTTTAAACTTTTTTTTTCAAGTTCCCATATATATTTTAGAAAGCTGGGTTAAGTGCTATATGCAAACAGAAAAAGATGTATGAAAGAATTATTATTTTTCATTATTACTTCTCCCTAATATGCAATGGAGTGTAGTGTAACAATGGTTGCAATCCTCTGTCACTTTAATGCTGTATGTGCACATTGGTTGCTGTGTGGATGTGGGTGCCGAGGCAACAGGACTTGACAATGATGGGAACTAATGGTTGTCACTCTGCAGCACCAGCGTGTTCCCAGACCGCCTTATTCGTTCTGACCAATCACAAGAGCCCTTTTTTTAAATTCCCGGGGCAGCAGCCACTGCCACAGGCTGACCGAGCTGTCGTCAGACGAATATCGCTGTTCCATTTTCTTCTGCTTTTCCTCGCTGTTTTTTTCTTTTTCTTTCCCTTTTTTTTCTCTTTTTTTCTGTCAGGTAGGATTTGGAGCGTGTAAATGGCATAATCATGTTCACATTTCACTGTCTGTTCTGTGTATCTGCTTCACCATTCAAAGAGAAAAAAACAGTCGTTTTCCAGTATAACCTGTTCATTTTTAAGAGCCGTATGATGCGACACTTGTAGCTGTCACTCTTGGTGCTTGGCTTATGCTTCATTGTCTTAATATTCCAAATAAAACTGTTAAGTGTAATCCACACTGGCCCATGATATAATATTGAATATGTTTTCTTTCTTAATCATATCATAGAACACTCTTTGCTGTGTCCTAGCAGAGAGTCAGGGAGATTTGTTCAGGATGACGTGGGCATTTAAGTTTCGCTAGTGTTCAAGAGATAATGGTGATCACTGAAACTAAAGGCACATTCAGTACATAACAAATATATTTACTAAACTGTACCTCTCCAACAAGTGTATCATCACACTTTAATCACTTTATTTACAACAAAACATGGATGGAATAACAAACGTTTATTCCCTTTGGCTGTTTTTGAACAGAAACTCAATAAAATCAGATATGACACAATATAACATCATTTGAATGTTGGAACATAAATGCTGCAGTTTACTTTTACTTCTAAACTCTAAATTTGAAATGACACAAAGAATCTTCACATCACCACATAATCACATAAAGTTTTCAATTTAAACGCCAAAAGAATATAAAAATGATCCCAATTTCATGAATAGTCTAGTTGAGACCTCTGATATGTGACCTTAACAAGGAAATTCCAGCATTTAACAAAGAGTCCATACACACAAGCACACTCATTCTGCAGCTAAAATTTAACGCATAACACACTGCTGCAGGCCTGAGATGAGGCTGCTTAACTAAAGCAAGCCATCAAAATCTAAATTCATATGCAATGACTGTCATAAACTGATGGACTGTCAGCTGGACTGCAGGGAAGTCTACCACGAAGAAAGGGGACTCAAGTCTGTGGACCCCAAAAACGGCATCACCGAATGTCCTCCCTGCAAGGTGCTGACCCAGATGAATCAGGGCCATGAGCAGATCCAGAACCAGAAAACTGGCAGCACAGGAAGCTCCACTCCACCGTATTTTAAAGAGAAATGGGAAAATGTACTAAAATGAACTGATATTTAAAAACAGATGGACTCTTCCTTCTTTGTCTTTATTGTAAGGTTTGAATTTGAATAAATTTGGATGATTCGGATGGACAAATTGATAGAGGATTCAATTAACACTGAAGCAAAAGAAAGTCTCTTTGAGTTATAGATGGCACGATATGAGTCTTGCCGTGTGTCTCACCTTTAGCGTGCAGCTGCTGGTTCAGCCTTTCTGCCCAATAGACTGATGACCCCCGCGTTCCTCCCCAACCGCCCGCTCAGCCATACCCTCACCCACTGAGCCCTGCAGCAGCTATGCAGACAGACACGACCAAGCTGCCTGGAACTTCACAGTTAAGTATTTGTTCATTTGAAATGAAGTATAAATAGCATGTGGGTTATCGGTTTCAAGTTAGCTACCCAAGGCTTATGAATAATTGACGCTCACCCAGGAGGAGGGCGAGGGTAAGGGTAAGCTACCATACAGTGCAGGAAGCTTTCTGCGGGGGCTCAAAGAGAGGACAAGAAACCAAGAAGATTGATTGAAAACTTCAAAAAAACATTTAATTTTACTACAGTACACTCGTATCAACGCTCTCAAAACAATTCTCGTGTTAAAGCCTCTGGCACAACCAGAATAGAAACGAAGCAATAACTCTCCAGCAATAAGTTGTGGAATCTAGAGTTGGATGTGGGTCACTGACGAGGGGAGGAGGATGAAAGTACAGATGATGAAGGTCTTTGTCAGTTTATCAGCGAGCCGAACCCTCCAGATTTCATCTGAGTGTGGCCCAGTCAGCTCCGTCTGAGAGGCCCCCTTATCAGCCCAGTGTTCTGGCCTCACTGTACACTCTGCTCTATCTCTGGTTGGCACATTGCGCTGCAATAAGCAGTTGTTGTTGGCAGCGGCATCAAAAGACATGTCAAGGGTGAGAACTATCACGCTGCTATCAAGATAAAAGTTTTTTTGTGTGTGTCTTGCTTCTTGCCAAGAACATTATTTTGTGTTTTTATGTTATTTGATAATGAGGGTTCACACAAAAATATAGTGCGATTTGGTCAGACACACTTCAACACACTTAAAACACAATAAGTGGTCTCACATGCAGTGCTGTCTTTATTTAATTTTTTGTTGTTTTAGTGTGTGGGAAAGTGCGAAATGTTTTTCGAGCTGTTAAGTTGTTGAATGCTGTTGTTAACATTTTGGGAAATACACTTATTCGCCCTCTTGCCGAGAGTAAAGCTACAGCCAGCTGGCTTTTAGCTTAGCTTAGCACAAAGACCCAAAAGAGAACAGGGTGGGGGGGCCGCTAGCTTGGCTCTGTACAAAGGTAACAAAATCTGCCTACAAGCACTTCTAAAGCTAATACCTTTACAGAGAGCCCAAGTGAAACGGGAACTCCCAGGTTCTGTTCCAAAAGAAAACCTCATTCAAAATCTCAGTGACATTTGTAATTGTCATTTGTAAAACTAAAAATCTAGCCCTGGAACATTTTCCCGATAGCATGTCATGTGGCTTACTCTGTAAGTCTAGATAAGGATAGTAACTTTTAAAAACATGATCTTGTTTTTTGGTCAATGTTTCTTTTTTGGAGTGGCTTTTAACAAAAACCAGAATTTTCCATCAGGATAAAGTGTCACAGCCGAACAAAAGAGACGAGTCCATGGGTGAGTTGGCTCAGCCGTGGATTTAACAGCAGGACAAAGAGGACCGAAGCTGTAGGTGTTTTTAGACAGCAAAGATTCAAAGTGCAAAAATGAAAAGGACTAGAGTGTTTGGTGAATTTTGGTGTTTGTGGACTAAGACAAGTTACAATGACATTAGGTACCCACGCTGAAACGCTGTTAAATCTTCATGTGAGCTGGAAGTTTGGGAGTGTTCACAAATAAATGATTATTTTTTATTTTTTTCAGAATGTTTGTTTTTATTAATTTATTTTTGGGCCTTTTTGTCCTTGGTTGGCAGTGTAGAGGCTGAAGGCAGAAGGAGAAAAAATTTGAGAGATACTGAGTTAGAGAAGCTAGTGGAACAGATGCAAGCCCAATGTCAATTTGTGACTTTGTATTCAGCTAGAACCAGTAGATGGTTAGCTTAGTTTAGCTTAGCACAAAAGGGAGCCTGGCCTTGTCAAAGATAACAAAATTCACCTACCAGCACCTCTGAATGTCACTAATTCACACATTTAACTTGTTTATTTAATTCATACAAAAACATAAGAGATCATTTCTGACTAACTAAGCTGGCTAAAGCTTTGTGTTCTTATTTAACTCTCAGCCTGAAGGCAAATAAGTGCATCGCCTAAAAAGCTGAACTATTTCTTTAAAGGTCCAGTCTGTAGAATTCAGTGGCTTCTAGAGGTGTAGTTGCTGATTGCTCCTTGCCTCACCCTCACTTCTAAGCATAGGAGACCCTACGGAGGCCACGATAAAGGAGGAAAGTCTTTCTAGAGCCAGTGTTTAGCTTGTCTGTTGTACTGTAGAAACATGGCGGTGTAACATGGTGGACTCTATGGAAGAGGACCTGTAGACTCATTCTATTTTCAGGTGATTATACACTAATGAAAACATAGTTATGAATATTATATGACATTTCTGCCAAATAGAGCCCCCTATATCTGACACACTAGACCTTTAAGTTGCAAAATTTTTGCTAAGGAGTTAGGTTTTATTTTGTAATTTTAGCATCTACTATACCATTAATACCTGTGAGGCCAGTTTTATGGACTTCTTTTCAGTGTGTGGGGGAAAAGTTTCCTCCTGTCATATTTTCTCGGGCTCATCTGACTCTTGTCTCACTTGTGAACTAGTTAGGCTTTTCATTTCCTTCACTTCTCGTGCTCTGAGCCCACATTTCTTCCCACTCCCACAGTGCTAAGCCCAGAGCTCAACACAGATACGCGCCACATGGCTCCCTGCACGTTATCTGCACGCAAACTACACTGACGCTGGCGAGAAGAAGAGGAGGAAGAGCACATAGCAAGGGATAGGACAGAGAATGAGTAAGAGACACTGCCGCTGCTTTTCCAATGTTGGAGAGCCGCCAAGTCTGTGGCGGCAAAGTGAGCGTTGACCTCCAGTTAACCTTACGCGGACGCTCACACAAGGCTTACATCCATATTTCATTGCAGAAATATATCCGCCCGACAGTATTTTACACCCACTGCGGAGCTCACCTCCCAGTGGCTGAGAGGTCCGAGGAGGGCCGGGCCTGGAGGCTGCTCCTCTTCCACCAAGTGAGCCAAGAGCAACAGGGCCAATCATACAATCATCTGGAGCAGAAGAGTGGAGGCAGATGCAGGGGCTCAAAGAGGAAGATCCATCAGTCCATTTCTCAGCTTCGTCTTGCCTTGCTACTTGTCAAATTTATTGATCATTAACTCAGCTCTGAGTGGATCTGATGCAGTTGGCCCTCCATCCCGAAAGCCGCTCAACAGGTTACAGTAAGTGGTAGCTTCACCTCATGACCTGTGCCCCCCACAACCTCCTGGAAAGTTGACTCCCTCCCCACCTGTCCAACATCTGCTGGCTAAATGAAGTCCAGGTTCCCCCCCCCCCATTTGTGCCCCTCTCCCCCTCCCTGTCCGAACCACGTTTAACCTCCTTCTTCGATATCCCTTTTCTTTGTCAGTCTCTCCACCCCTCCACTCCAGAGAAGTTGGACCACATGTGAACAGTCAGTGAACGGCATCTGGACTGACCTCTTTTTTTGTTGTTCTCTGGCAGAGACATTGGAAAATTTCAGTGGGCATGTCCTGTTAATTCCTCTGTCTTTCCCCCCTCTTCCACTCTTTCTCATTCTCCATTAATGTCTCTCTCCCTGATCGTATCTCGGCCTCGTTATGTATATATGGACACATAAATATCATGGAAATGTTTTGATTCTGAACATATCCAGTTCAGACTTCAGGGGTTTAGTGTGTCCTTCCTATCCTCTTCTTTCCATTTCTTTCTGCTTCTCTGCTCTCATTTCTACCACTTTTCTTCTCTCCCATTCCCCCGTGTCCTTCTCCTCCAGTGCAGTGTATCATTGCTGCTTGGCTGGCCTCTGCGTAAACCCTGGGCTCGTTCAGCAGCCCTGCTTACTCTCACCCTCGGCCTCCCCGAGCCTCCGGAAAGTTCTCCTCGCTCAGAGCGCTGGCATCGGGAGCCGAATCCATGTATGTGTTTATGGAGTTCTGACAAATTCCTTCCTCCTCGCTTTCTCTGTTGCGTCGTAGACTTGACATGCGAGCATTATATTTAATCCCTCATTCCCCGTGCAGGCAGAGGCAGTGTGGTGGAGGAGCTATGGGGCCTGGAGTTGGAGCTATGGCCTCTGTGGTGGCTGGTGCACCATTATGGAGGCAGCAGGACAGTTGAGCGATGGGTTCAGATAGGTCTTGTGGTAGAGCTATGGGATATGTGGTGGAGCTGTATTTTCTTATGGCAGGGTACTGCCTGGGTCATTGGCATTGGAAATGCTGGTCACTCTTTAATTGATTGAATTATGAATAAGCTGCTCCGATCCACTGAGTATTAGGTTTGCAGTGGATGTTGAAAAAAAAAACAACAACTGGGGCTGTGCCTGCTTTTGTGTTAACTAGACCCAGTGGTACCAAGCCACATTACGGCTGAAGTAAAACATAAAAATGCACAGTAAAGTTACCACACATAATGGTATACCACATACGGTACTATAAGTATAAATAAGTCCCGTAACAACCCTGTTAGTAGACAGTTTTGCCTCCTGCCTGGGGTCAAATTACAGTTGCAAACAAACACTTTGAGCACTGCATCGTTAGATTACCATATTCAGAGATGTCATGTGACTTTTGAAACGCAGCAAAATGAATTACATTGACTTTTAAATGTCAATTAAATCTCGTTGGATCTCAGCTACACCCCACTTATCTGGTGCACCACAGAGTTTGAAACAAGGCTATGGGCCTCAGTCTGCTTCAGACAAAGTTCTCGTTGGATCCCATTTCCGACGGCTGATTCGGGTGGAGCTGAAATGTAACTTTTTCCAAAACAGATAATTCAACAAGGTAGCCCACTTAAAGAACGTTTCATTGTTGTGTGGAGAGGTGGGAACGTTTGCAGAGTTTGCATTTGGCTCTCAAGTTCTCTGTTTTTAATTCGGCGTAGAAATACATCCATCACTTTTTAAGTGCAACAGCATGAATGCTGTCGAGGAGAGATTCAGCACATCGAATCAAATACATGTAAAAGAGAGCTATGACAGCAAGCATTACATATATTTTTGCCCTTAGACATGATTTGGTTTGCTTAAAGCATACTGAGACCTTGAGTTAAAGGCCAAGTTAGCGGCAAACGGACACTCTTGTGCATCACAACAAGCTGTAATCAACATCTGCCTATTTACATATTCAGCATCATTCACTTGGAGTTATGTTTATGGACACTTGATGAAAATATGAATTAACTATCCTTTTAGCTCTGCTTTGATTTAAGTCATCTCCGGAGGGAAATTTGGATCTTTTGCTGCTGAATGCTCCACTATGTTCACTAGCTACTAGCTGTTATTTTAGGAGATAGTCTGAAGCTTATTTATCAGGGCTGGATACGATGCTGATGAGACCGGTGAGAGTGAACCAAAACAGTAAAGTTGCGGGACATAAAACCAAAACAGCCAAAATGCTAAAAAGCTCTGTAGCGCTGAGGGGAAAAGCAGTGCAGAGTGATTGTCTGTGGGTTTGTCAGTACGAGTGATACCTTTCACATTACTCATAGTCATCTGACCCATTAGAAATATAAAAATATGATCAGAACAGCTTTAAACCAACTGAAGAACTAAGCGACTCTGCCATCCTTCAAGCTTGGCCTCTTTGGCAGTGCCAGACAATGCAGTGAATCATTTGTTAATCACTGTAACCACACTGATGAAATGCAAAATGATCAAGAACAGCGTGAACAATGAAAACCATCAGCAGCTCTGTGCCTCTACTGTTTACAAGGCATGGAGGAAAACAACAAAAAAAAAGACAAAAGAGAACGAGAGGGGATCAAGACAAGACAGTTAGAACCAGAGCTGTTTTGCGGTTTTCCTTTCTGAGTCGACTTTCCCAGAAGAGTAATCAGCTACGGGTGACCACAAAGGAGCCTAGAGGCTTTTCATCCGAGCCCAAGGGTCTCTTCTAGGACAAGGGCGGGTAGCGGGGCGGGGGGGGGGGGGGGGGGGGGGGGGACTTAACTATCACACTAGCCTCTCTCTCTTTATTTCCCAGTGACTCACACAGCTGTTGTCACACCACTGGGCACCAGCTATATGACCACAACCCACCCAGGTTGTGGAAGGTTCACTTGTTTTGTTAATGTGTTGACATATTTACTCTGGCAGATCTGGTCCCCATACGCTGTTTACACGCTGCTGACATGTTTTATTTTGTCACGCCACTACAGGACACGTGTAACTATGCTCCTGGGATATAAACACAATATATGTGGTGCTGAATGATCTTCTTTGACGTCCTATAGATGTTGAAGGGATGTTGTAAAGGAATGTTTACATGACTTTAAGCCGAGCACTGTGCCTAACTGCTTCTTTTAGTGAATATTTTCATTTTTACTCCATGTCTTTAAATCCTGTACAGAACCTTAGTCTTATCTGTTATATAAAATGCTGTTTGTTTTCAAGACCAACTGGCTGTACCACTATGTTCTGTAGACCACATTCAGTACATTGGCTTTAGACAGAACCTTTATTATCAGGCATGGCAATAGTTTAGCAGAATTTGAAAGTAATTTTAGCTACTGTGTTTTTTTGTAATATTTGTTTCACCAGGAAAGATTCTTGGAGCTCTGTGCTCTTTTCTCAGCAAGGCTCGGCTTCACATCCTGCATGGGAGCTGCCCAAAACAACCACAGGTCATTGAGCAACTCCGCTGGAGCTGTTGCTTGTTGAGTAACTTGCTCAAGGGTATCTGCGGCCCTGAACCTGTGGCCTCTGGTCACAACTTCAAATCTAACCAATTATCCCAAGGTAATCTGACACTAGCATTTATTTTGTCCAATTCTGTAAGCACATTTCCAGACATCATGCTGTTTCCCTCGAGCTTTACAATTTAAGACATAATAATGAAGGATAACTGTGGGTTAGTGCAACATGGCTCTTATTTCTGTAGTTCTGCCCGTTATTATAATAATATTGTTATTATTTCTAATCATAACAATTTGGTACTCACCAAGTTGCTGTAATTGCTGAGAACATGTCGGCATTGCTACAAAGAAACAGGTGATTGAAAGATAAGTCTGGTGATATTATCAGCGTTTATTAAATCAGTATTGTATTGTGCATTGTGTGTGTGTGTGTGTGTGTGTGTGTGTGTCCAAAGCCTGATTTATCTTAGAGCTCTATTGTTGTCCAAAAACCTATTAAAAACACATTCCTTCATTACCATGAACACACACACACACACACACACTGTAATTATTTTTGACTCCATTCTACATACACCAAGCTCCAAATGTAATAATACACGGCTGAAAATAGTCTCCAACAAATGCGCTATTTACGACAGTGCCAGCTGTTTTAGGGAATTATTTAACATTTCTTAAACATGAAATGTGTCATTTATGTTTTTAAAGATTTGGGTCTTCAGTAGGAATGAATGGGCTCGGAGGCCATAAGCAGGCTGAGGAAGTTGGAAAGTATTGAGGCACAAGTTATCACGTCATTAGTTTGGATCTTTTGTTGATTTGTTGACAGTAACAAAAATGTAGAATACTGCCAGCCTCAAGTTTACGCTTATTTAGCCAAACAGGCTAATTTGGAGGCAAACAATATTGTTATTACCCGTTAAGTGTCCGCTGTAAACATCCATCACGGTTGACAGACCGATTTCATGGTTCGAATTCGACCTCCTGTGCTTACCGTAATTGTGGGCACTTACGATCTTCCTGTGCAGTAATTACAGACATAACGGGCATGCTCACTTTCAGTTTTACCCCCACATGAAGTGGTTTCAGTAACTGGCATAAAGTGTTGGCAAATGATGTCCAAAACTATGAAAATGAGACCAAAGTTGTAAAAAAAAAAAAAGAATTATCCTTACAAGTTAATCCTTGTACCTCCCCATTACTCACACCATTCATTCCAAATAAATCAGACACAATAAATGTATCACTCTCTGCGTGGGGACAGACATACCCTATATCATGTATTATAAAATGCTGTAGATTAAATCAGATTAGTGGCGTGGAGAACATTAGTTAGAGATGCTTCAGCTCTCCCCACACGGTGTCCTGTCATAAGACGTCCACAGTGTACCTCAGATGTAGCCCTTTACATGAATGTGGCTCACCAGTATTCACATTTCATATTACTGTATTGCATTGAGATGATCTGCTGGGTCAGTGCACGGGTCACTCACTGCACTTCCCTCTGCAGCTGCAGCCATGCTGTGAGACACACTGCTTGAATGCACGCAGCCATTCTGCTGACTGTTGAATGTATATTTGTAGAGTGATCTGTGTAGTCTACTGTCCAAACTTTGTCTTGCACTGCATGTGAGGTCTCATGTCTTTGTACCATATGGTAGAGTGTTGTATACGCTGTAAATGATACCTCCATACCAGTGCCGGGATAGATTTCTGTTCATTTGTTGAGCTGCTTCTCAATCTGCAATGGCAAATTTGTTTTTTTTTTTGAGAAAGAATGATTCATAGACTTTGTAGTGCAAAGTCAAATTCTTTGCAGAAGTAATGAAAACAGTGTTGCTTTGTTGGCTGGATTGCTGATTTGCATTCGGAACATGTGAAGTTATTTAACCAGCTTTTGTTTTCGCCTGCTTGACAAGACAATTTTAGGTGTCAGTCCTAAATGAAATGCAGCGCTGAATCACAGCCCAAAGTGTCTTTTGGTTTATCTCAGGGTGGATGTCGCACAAAGACACCAGGGACCTGTGCTGTGCTCGTGTGTGTGAGGAATGGTGTGATGGTGCAGGCAAAGCACAGAGAGTGTTTGAGCCTGCTTGTGGTCAAAAGCACAGCGAGCCCTGCAACAGGAAATGACAGAACTCGGCGCAGAGGCTAAAAATAATGCCCGTTGTTAAGGGAGAATAGAGTCGGGGAGGCAGCGGAGTACAGCAAATATTATTTCAATTAAACCGCAGGCCCAAAACCATGGCCTTCTTTTCAGAGAAAAACCCAGGTGGCTGCCAGGGGAAAAAATAAAGTGAAGGAGAGGAGAGGGAGAGGTGAGGAGTTGAAGCTCTCACAAACGGAGTCAAAGGTTGGGTGTTGGCGATGGGCGGAGTGAGGGGGGTTTCTGAGTAAAATCTCTGTGAAGTTATGCCATAGTGCACTGACTCAGAGAGGACAACGTGCACTTTTTTTGCGGGGAGTCTTTTCGCAACGGCTTCCACCTCTTCCCTCCCCAACTTCACTATTGTTAACAAGAGAAGGAGGGGGGGGGGGGGGGTCGAGAGCTGTAATGTTGGCATCAAAATGACACTAGCGCCACTCCGGTTCCCCCCTTTCCTAACCCCACTCACACACACACACACACACACACACACACGCATACACACTGGCAAGCTCAACACACCCTGGCACTCGGCGGTGCCGAGCTAAGAATGGAGCACTCCTTCGGCTCACGCAATGTGGTGTGCTGAAATTTCCTGCAATAAAAACGTGATTGGGAAGATACCCATTAAAACGTGTGAGGAAAGAGCAGAGAGCCTGCCAGCCAGCGAAGACTGAGAAGGCAAAGACGAGGGAGGAGGAGGAGGAGGAGGAGGAGGAGGGCAAGAGAGTTTGATTGAAAGGGGGGAGTCTTGCAGAGAAAAAGTTAGAGGAAGAGAAGGATCAGGGAGGGGGAGGTTGAGGGATATTCTCCTCGCTGACCACTGGATACCCTGCCACCCCTCTGCATGAAAAAAAGCACATTTGGCTTCTCTTGCGTTCTCTCTCCATTTTTTTTTTTTTTTTTCAAATCCTGTTTTCATTTAGCACATGGCAGCGCTCCCTCAAACTCTTGAGTTTCCCAAACCAAAAGCTATTTCCTGATTCACTCCCTCTCTCATATAATTATTCTGCTGGACCGTGTTTCTCAGTTCTTTTTTCAGGCCTTCTTTTCCAGCACTGCCTGTTCTGTACTCGGGGTGACATCACAGCCTCAATGGGGCAAAAAAGGCAGCCCGGCTCGTACTCTATAGGTCAGAGGTCAGGGCTGCTCCCACTCGTTCACACATACTTAATTCATATTTTGTAATGTGTAGACCTGATGTAATTTTATGAAACACTTTTGTGTGAGATAATAAAAATTTGCCTGGATCACATGTCCTCAAATGCAGTCATTTGAGGTTAAGAACTCAGATTTTAGGGAAGAATTCGCGCAGTGAAAAAATGCTGAAACATGCACGAGTGTATCAACTGTACGTGGACTTTTGTATCTTTTTAGGTGTAGGGGTGTATGAAGGGTTGCTACAAGACATTTTCTGAGCTCTAGTGGGTCACATGGTTAATATGTTAAGGGCCCTTGTTAAAGGCTGCGGTCTTCACCCCATAAATGGCAGCATTGTTCCCGTTCACACACACACACACACACTCACGCGCATACACTGAGGCTTTTTATGCCATAACTATTCTGAATCACTCATAATGTGCCCTCAAATCTGTTGTTAAAAGTGCACACTCAGTCTCACAGGGGCATTAATGGTGCATTTTAGCTACTCAACCTGCGCACTGCATTTTTTCCAGCTCCTCTCCCTGTCTTCCTGCCGGTGGTGTTGGCAGGTTTACGCTGCACTGACACTCGGCTCGCTCTCCCTCCCCAGCTGTGTGCTTCTATCCTTGTTCCAGCTGTTCGGGTGTGGCGGCTGCTGGCACCAGGAGAAACCTTCATAAACTCGGGGGGAGTTGTGTTCGTTAATTGACCGCTGGAGATGAGGCCACGAGAGGGGAGGAGAGAGAGGAGAGGCATGCTGCAGATACTGAACATATTGTATGTATGTGTTACACTAACACAGTGATTATGTCAGTGAACTCGTATGTACTTTAGTTTGTAATTGAATGTTGCAAGGTAGAGCAACAATTAAAGTTCAGCAACCATGTTTGACACCATGACACCATGTTTCAAACTGCTGACTAGTTGTGATTAACTCAAAGACCATTTCTGAGGATTTTAGTGTCTTTCAGCTGTTTTGGTTTTTGGTAACATCACTGTTATTGTTATCAGTCTTGTTCCCAGCAGTAGCAAGCAGCTGTTTTCCGCAGTAAACCCACCACACACTGTGACCAGTGTCAGTGCCCGACCTGTAGCTCCTGCCCGATCGGTAAAGCGCTCAACAGAGATGAGAAAGAAGAAAGATGGCTCACTTGTAAGCTAGTTCCATCATCAGCTACAGAAAAAAATGTTTGAAAAATGTTAAACCATGTGATTTTTGTTTTTATTTGATAGGACAGCCAGGAATGCAGGGAGAGAGATAGGTAGAGGACAACATGCAGGAAAGGACAACAGGCCAGAGTTCAACCTGGATCAAGGCAGCAAGGACTAAGCCTTTCACACATGGTGTGTACGCTCTAGTTGAGCCATCAGGGCACAACTAAAAACAGGTTTTAACATCTTCCAAATGCAATCTGATCAGGTGCATCTTATCTATATATATGTGTGAGACGTACATGGACCATACACTATATGTAGCGACAAGCGCAGTTTTCAGATAACTTAGCTAATGTTAGCAAACTTTTGTTAAGTTAATAATGCTATCTTAGCTCACACAGAGAAGTGTGAAGGAATTTTTACATGAAAAACTAAAATAATTCTTTCCCTGAGCTGATCACTGAAGTAGATAACAAGTGAGCCATCTTTCTTCCAGTGGCACCCCGCACCTATAGTATATATATGTATTATATTCATCAGGTGGCCATAAACACAACTTCAGATGATTGTTGTGTGTTATTATGCTAATATGTTAGCATCTGAACAAAAAATACAGCAATAAAACAATAAAATCTGATAATACCACCTTTTGATAAATTTACAGTTTTTAATATACTCTTTCTACAGACAGATTTTGGTCGGTATCTGAAAGGTACTGAAGTTCAACTGCCTGCCCTACTTACGTGGTTGTAAGTGATTGTATATAGTAGACGTAAACAGTACATATACAGTAGCTGCAGGGTAATATGGGGTGAGCGGGTTATATTTAGGACCCATTTATGACAGCAATATTTCACACCAGTCATTTCAATAGAACTGTAGCACTGCTTTCATGTCGAGTTTAACTTAGGTGAACTTTTTACATTTAGATTTATAGTGTTGACCAACAGTAAAACTGCTTTCAAATGTATTACCCACATAATGGGTGGTCAAATTTTGAGTCCAAAATGCTCGAAGCTATCCAGCCCATTCAGTTTTATATGATTTGCTGGCAGAGTAAAAGTTGCAAGTAAAAGTCAGTTTTGACACAGGGTCAAATAAATGGCATCAATGGGCGTTCTTCTTTTACTCTGTTCTTTTTTTATTTTTGGATTTTCCCATATGTGTCCCACTATGGGAATAACCAGTTCCCCTCATCCTCAGCACCTCCACTGCCACTATTTTTCGCATCAGTGATGTAGCCAGTTTCAGAGATAGCTTCTTGTACTATAATGACACTGAAGGAGACTAGTATGAACTGTTGGAAACAAACTTGCATCTGCTTTTAAGTTGGAAATCCTTCAGTCAAAAGCTGCAAAACCTCAACGTCTTGAACGAAAACAAGCGGAAACAGAAGAGGTCAGCGTAAGAATATTTCTGTCTTGGTTCATCAGATATCTAAGTTGATGATTTGTTGAAGTATGCAGTGTACATCTGATCTGCAGCCTTTAAAAACCTTCCAGCTTTCCTCCTCATGTTTTCACTTATAGCGGTGCTAAGAATAGCCTGCAGACGAGACAACAATATGCACTGTAATTGCAGTAGAAATCCTATACTGCTCTAGAGGTCATACAGTGAGAATGCAAGTGCTGATCTGTGTTGAGAGAATACATACAAGTTTGTGCTGCAGAATATAGCCTACATGTGTGTTAAGTTGGGAAACATCCATGTCTACATGAGTATAAGTGTGTGCGTGTGTGACCTTACGGTATATGATTGGCTGGTGATGAACAGGCATCTGCTCGGCAGTGTTACTGTAGCGTGCCGAGGGTCAGAGAACGGCTTAGCACAGATGACCATAATATCAAGGCAAGAGTGTAGTACAGACATGCAGGAGAGGCAGCAAGCAGCTTTTTTAAACCAGCTGCCGTCACTATGGTTACAACCACCAAGATGCTGACACACCCCGCCTATGAAAAGCAAGTTGTTGCACAAGAGGAAGTGCTTAACAATCAATGCAAATAGATGCTCATAAACAAAGTTGCACAAGCATAAAAGACATAATCAAAGGGCTGTAAAGGAACGGTCCAAAATGATCTTGTAAGTAATAACTTATAGGAGAACAAAGATCACTTTAAAAAATCCATTAAGTTTTTTTAACGGACCAGTTTAGCTGCTACTTTTGTGAACTATGTCTAATTGACCGTTTGCTCAGCCCTCCAGAGTCCAATCATAGCTCAGCAACCACTAGGCATGGCAGGCCTGTCAAGATCTGGATTTGTCTGCATGTTGAAACTGTGCGCATGGGGCTGACAGATACTCCATATATATAAAGAGTTGAGGGTGGTGTCGTTTTTATCCTTCCCAAAACCAAAATTACAAGAGCAAACGTGTAAGAAACTGTTTATCTGCACTAATGTAAGCTGCAAATGTGGCTAACTAGCTACAGCGGTAATTTATATGCACTATATGAAGTTTTATGTTTTGTTGTTATGAGATGAGTCCTTGGCCTTTTCAAACTGTATCTCTTCTCAGGTTATAATTAAATTTACAATTTGAAAAATTTTAACAATTAGCATAAATCTAACCTTTGACTTGCTTGTCTGGTATATATAATATATATAGTATAAAAGCTATAAGCAGCCCAAGAGTTATGTTAGAATATCATACTTATAATACTAGTACTAACATGCTATTCCAACTGCAGTACAAGAACAATGCTGTTTCTTTATTTCCATGTCCTCTACATGGATCATGAGCTGGTGATCTTGGGACTTGTGGCCTGGGACATGTAGCATTAGCCTCATATAGCATTATGTAGCCAATGAGTTCATATTAAAGACATAAGGGTTTCATTTTAAATCAAGTCCACGTGAAACATTAAAAACTCAGTAGAGACAGCGTCTACAACTCACAGAGTTCACGTTACAGCTACAGCTTACAAAATCTGTTAGCAACATTTGTAACTTCGGTCAGCTAAAATGAGAATTCTGCTTGTGGTACCTATGTCTGAAATCAAGGATCCATTGTTTCAAAGACAGGTGTAGCAACTCATTCATTTAGTCATTTAGCTGATGTTTTATCCAAAGCGACTTACAAAAAAGTCAAGGTACAGTGCGACTAGGACATGTTAGTGCAGCAGTAAGTACTGTGACTGTACTAGAGGGGATACAGTAAGACTTAGCATGTCCAGTTGTTGGTAGTGCTAGGAAAGGAGGTCCTTTCTGAAGAGCTGGGTCTTCACGAGTTTTTCAAAGGTAGAGAGGGACGCCCCTGCTCTGGAGCTAATGCTGCATTCACATTGATTCAGACAGCAAATTGTAGACAGCAAACTGGGTCTCATTTTAGTGGGCAAGAGCAGGACGGTAAATTAATATAGTTAAAGTTAAATAGTAATAGTTAAAGTTAAAGTTAACTTGGTTAAAATATTTTAACTTTTTGTCCTCTGTAACTGAATTTACAACCAGATGTCACGTACAGTAGCTGCTTCACACATTCAGTCTTCAATGAATTCATTCATTAATTAGATAAATTAATAGATTTTATTTAATATATTATATCTCATTCTTTGTAAACAATACAAAACCACCATAGCAACATATTGCCATGCGTCTCCATGTTTCGTCAGACCATCTGCTGTCCACCGTCTGCCTGGATCCATGTGAAAGTAGCATAAGGCTTAGCAAATACATTAAATTAAGTAATAATATCATGTCCATGAGTCAGTGCTTTAACTTGTCTGTGGATAATTTGATACAAGAAGGTTTTGTGCTGGTAAATTATACTACATCTTTTCCATATCTTCGAGTTTAGTGAGCTGATGGCGTATTAAGTATACTGATCCTGTTGCAAAAAAGGTGCAAAGTTGAGCCACAGAGGTATCATGAGTGGTGTAAGGAAACTAAGGTGAAGAGAGAGATGTAGAAGCAAGATAATAATTACACCATGCACTTTCTAGCCCCTCCAGGCCATTTCCTCCCCTGTGGCAGCAGATAAGAGCAGGGGTGGGGTGGTAGGGTTGGTTGCGGAGTATCATGCTTGAGTTCGGGAGTGCCTTTGAGGACCACAGGAGGCCCGTGGAGCCAATAAAAGGCTGTCGGGGAGGGGGGTGGGAAGAGGACACCACCAGGGGAGTCTGGAGCAGGAGGAGGCATCCAGACAACAGCTCTGCAAATCCATTGGCCCTCCCTGCCAAACAGCTGAACCTCGAAAACCTCAGCAAGGGCAAGCTGCCACACGCCACCATTATCTCAATCACTCTACAATAAAGCTGACATTTTCATGGAAGTGCAACAAAAACAGCAAAAAAAATAATAATACATTCGTAGAATTGCATTTGAAGCTATCGTCAAAAAGCGCTCCACTTTTCTAATATTTGAGGCTGTGAGACTCAAAGCTGTATTGTATGACTTGCTGAATGGGACGTCTTTGCCGTGCCCAGAACAACCTGTCCAATCCAAACCTGGCATTCTTGGGTTTATATCTGTAGCTGGGAAAGATGAGATTCCCACAGCGCAGGGTAACATGACGGCCTAGATGAGTTAAATGTCATTAGAGAACACAGAGTACTGCTGCAGGCACTGAGAGGGTGGTAGTGCATACCGCACCATCTGCTGAGTCATAATGGACACAGTGGTTCCCACTTCACCCTGCCTGCAGACTGGCCTGGTGGTCAGAGAGACAGACCTATAACCAGAATGATTTAGGTTGTAATTGTATTGAGACGAACAGCCTTACTTTACTTCGCTCACCATGTGTGTTGTCCAAGTGTAACAAACTGTAAATCTGCCTGTAGAAAACGGAAAGTAAAGACAATTTAGGGCCAAAAAGCTTTCAAAGAACAAAACGCAGAGTACTAAAAAGCGCACACTAATGAGGTTACAATGATCAGAAAACAAAACTTTGCTGTACTTAGATTAGGAGGCTTAAAGACTGTAGCGTTTGGCCCGCAGGTTGTTCCAAACAGAAAGGACATGTTGTAATACCTAAATGAAATCAGCTGAATTTTGTCAGCCTCGTGGTTCTTTCGCTGCATTCATGTAACGTGGGAAGAAAAGTAATGATGAGAAGAATTCCAGTGGCAAGTATTAATGCCACTGGATACCTCAGGGTGGCCTGCTTTACAAAATACACTCAATAACTATCTATTACTGGGCCATGCCGCATAAAATGTGCTCCTAAACCTGAATGAATTGATTTTTTTTTGGGCTACTTTGGGGCAAAGTTAAAGCCTCTGAAAACATTCTCTACAACATGAAATAATCTTGACTATGTAAGTGACATCAAGGTTTAAAAAGCATGTTTAGGTATTATTAATTATGAGTTTAAAACTTAAGAATTCAGTTGATCTGCTTCATAGGGACTGTGTGGGTGTAGTTTGATGACATTTAACCGAAAATGACTGAAAAATACACCACCTGTCATCAGATTCTGTTAAACTGTGATTTAACTACAGACATCTCATATTTAGAAGAACCAAGTCTTTTCTAACTCTGGCAGGAACTAGTGTGTTTATGAGGAAACCTTACTCAATCCTTACTCATACTAGATGATTAAGTAAAATGTGATTTCAGCGTGTTCGTCGCTGACTTTGTGATGTCTTTCTTGTTGTCTGATGACTCATATCATTCTTTCTCCTTTTAGCTCTGTTTTTGGTTTCCACCAGCTCCCGTGAGAAATCTGTCTCTCATGCTGCTATATGCATTGTCTGAGTTTTGGTACTGTAGTGTACGGTGGGTTTATCAGTGGGTTCTTTTGCTGAAAACAGCTGTCTGCTGCGGCTGTAAAAGACGCTGATGGGGGCTGTACGAGTGAACCAAAATAGTAAAGTCGTGGGCCATAAAACCAAAACAATTAGAGTGTTTAGCTCGATAGAGCTGATGGGAACTGCTGACATAAGCCTTTGTGGGTTTGTTACTATGACTAACAACTCTCATACAGATATATACTTACAAATATTGATTAGTGCAGCTTTAAACATTCATTTTATGTCAGCTGTCAATAAATATAGTCATTTATTATTCATTCACAAGTTGATTACAGGCTCAGAGACATCAATACACCAGGTAGAATAGCAGTGGATCATCTCCGGCAGGCGTGACGGAGCTGGAACGTGATGCAGCCGCGTCCGGTAGATTTTGGGACACTCTTCATGAATAGCATTCAGTTACGATAGGCAGAGGCGGTCATGTATTGTTAGAAATAGTGTCAGTTTACCAAATTAGCTTTAAATTAGGGTATTGGTACCACGTTTAGAGCTAATTAAAGCTATATTTACACTTATGCTTACCACATGGCTGTATTTACAAGTCACATGTTTTACACAGCGAGTTTCATTTGATGTGAATGCAGCATTAAGCTTAACATTAGATTAGCAGTGCTATACTTAACATGCTATTTTGGTTTCTGCTGTTGTTTATTAGTGTTAGGAGTTATGAATGATTATGCGGTTGCTTTTATTTCTGTGTTTTCACTGTTCTTAATGTGCAGTTTCTTTTCATCTTCAGTTATTTCAGTAAAGTAGTTCTTCTTAAGTTCTTATTACCAGCTCTGTTTTCACTTTTTCAAAGTTTGTTGCTGCTTTGCTCTGTTGTTCCTGTTTCAGTTGTTGCTGCTCGTATGGTTATTGTTTTGGTGGGACTGGAAGTACTTTCTGAGTTGCACAAGAAAAAAAAAAAAAAAAAAGCCACATGTATTAAACTGTCTGTTGGCGTTTCAGTAACGCCCAGATACAATGTCAAACAGAGATGAATCTTTTACACAATGAACACACACCAAACTCAATGATGAACATTCACCAAAGTTCAAAGGAATCTCATGAATTGGTAAGAGATAAAAAGACATCCTTCTCATCATACAGTGCTGTATGTTTCTCCCTCTGTCCTCACACAGCTGGGCCAGCAGACTGCTGGATGGATGAAGGGGTGGGGGGGTGGGGGGTTGAGGGTGAGGCCGGGGGAGGGGAGGGGAGGGGGGGAGTTGAGTTACATTCCTTCCATCGGGGCTGTGTGTCTGCCAACCAGGTCACTCCCAGTTCAGTCCCGGGAAATTGGGAGGGAAGAATTTCCTCTATGTGTCCATACTGGACATAGCCACAACCACACAGAGGCCTGTGTGCACCCTAGGGCACATGTGTGTGTGTGTGTGTGTGTGTATGATGTCTGAAACTGAGAACCCAGTGTAATATGACTTACATGTTAATTTGTTATGAGTACATTGTACGCGACCTAAGTGTGTACATGTATCTAATTGTGTAGGCATGCGTGCACTCTGCAGCTTATATGCGTATGTTAATGTGTAGGTATGTATGTGAGACTGAACGTGAAACTGAGATGAGAACGTATCAGTGCACAGTTCAATAGAACGTACTGACTACTGCACTGATCCAACCTGCAACCTCTAATGATCTCTGTGACTGTGAACTTTTGGGGTCACTGAAACTCGTATATTTATTATACTTTCCTATGAAAACACTGAACTGAAGCAATACTTTAGCCTCCCTCCAAACATCACTGCATCCCCTGGCCTGTTCATCACTTGCACACCATGCACAACACCCCGATGATAGATGCTTCCAGAAGATTCCAGGTTCTCTGGCCCTCGCTGCAGCCTAACAATAGAAAGATGGAGAGATAAACTTACGGGAACAGAAGTTTATTCTTTGTGTGCTGCATTACACACATGTTGCTATAGGTCAGCAGGGGCAACTCAGTGTGTGTGTGTCTGTGTGTGTGCATTGTTGCAGATGGTAGCATGTTTGGGCACACACCATGATATGTGAGTACACACTCACATATCATGGTGTGTGCCCAAACAGATAAAACAAGGTGCATTAGCCTTCAAAGTGGGCACCACTGTCTCACTGAAACAGGTAAATCATTTAATAAACATCCATAATTCCTGGCTATCTGCACCTGCTGTACAGTTCAGCATTACTTCGTTGCCTTTATCATCTTTTCTAATTAATTACCTTTATGTCTCTCCATGTGCAGTCACAGTCCAAATTTGGTACAGACTTTCAAAATCTCCAGAGGATGAATTCTACTGGCTTTAGTGATTTAGCGTTAGCTGTGCCAGAGCAATTTTCCTCTAGCACCATGATGCTGGTGTCGTGCCAGAACCGGAGCTAGGCAAGGGTGCAATGTTACTGGGCTTAGAATAGGCCGAGGCAAAAAAACGAAGAGGACTTTAACAGAGTAAGCTAAGAAGGGAAAGGAAAGCGTGACTGAGCTGGGCGTCTTGCTGTTGGACTAGTAAGTAATATTAGCTAGCTGCTATGTCTTGTGTTGTTGACCTTGCTTGATGTTTGGCTTTAAGTAAAGTTGTCGACTCACTACTTTTTGATCAGAAGTAATACAGTCATAACAAATACACATGTACAGATTTCCATATTTTACAACAGTGGTATTGCACTTTGAAACTGGGGTGCTGAATTGCTAAAATAGCTAAATCTTACATAATGTTGCTGTGACGTCCTTCTCTCGAGATGAATGATAACAACTTTGGTAATCCTTGAACTTTTCATGTAGCACCAACATCAGGTCAAAATTTCATTTTGTTCAATCACTTTATGACCAAATACCCCAAGTGCAGTTTGTGGTTAGTGCTAATTAGCAAATGTTAGCATGCTAACATTAGCGAATTAGCTCAAACCACATCTGTGTTCTGTGTGACGCACAGAGCTGCCAGCATGACTGAAGACTTTCTGCCATGTTGACACAAGCTTTTTTGTGATGAAATGTCCTTCTGCCAGCTCTAAAGCTGTCAGTCATAAAACAAAACAAATCTGGACAAAGTGTTCCTGAAATTATGTGCAGCAATGTCAAAAATGTGTCTTTGATGTAAGTACATCATGACCACTTTTTAAGGACATTTGGTTTGAAGTCAACTGGCATTTTGTATGAAAAGTTCACATCACTTATGTGTAAGTGCTGGTACTTATGAGCACAGATAGAAGAAGGGAATTCTTGATGTGCATTAATTGATCTTTTGGCCACAGTGGAAACAAGCTGACAAACAGACAAGACAGACAAACTTTTTAGCAGACAGTTGCTTGTTTTTACAGCCAGGCAGTTCAGAGCAAGTTAATTTTATTTATTCAGAACAATATCACAAATCCTAAATTTGCCTCAAGGGGCTTTACAATCTGTACAGCATATGACACCCCTGATTAAAAAATCTTTGCATTCTTATGTGCCTGCAGGAATAAAAACTGCTGCAATGCTTTACAGCACAAAGATGAGTCACTTATGGCGCTGAACAGAAACTTCATTCAGCCACCAATCACGATGTAACTTAACAACTTTAATGGCAAATGTTCATTTTATGCTTTTTGTGCCTGCAACTAAATTCCTGTGGACTCACATCTGGAGCGAAGAAGAGGACATATGGAAGCATCCTCTTTGAGACAGGAAGTCTGGGGTTTCTGCAAAATATGGTCTTGATTTTGAGATATAAGAATTTTATACATTGAACCAAGCTAATAGCTGTTGCTCATTTTTAATGTGCCGAAATCTCCCAGTGAGACGAGACAACTTCACTTCACATGTGTTACCGAAAATGACGAAGAAGATAATACATTTTAAGACTTTTGCTTCATATTGTTTATTCGCGAGACTGACAGACAAGAAACTCAGACAGGCTCCATGTGCTCTGCTGGGGAGGGGGGGGTTGTGGCTGAGTTGTTGTCTGGGACAGGAAACATGTGAGCTGAATATGGGATCTGTAGAGAACTTGGCAGCCACACACAGATACACACACACACACACACACACACTCACAATGCAGGAAAGATGGAGGCTCTTCCAGGACACACAGGACTTGGCCCTCGCAGACGACGTGTCACAAGGAATCAAATTAGATGTTGGTGCGTAGAGCGCCCAAGAACAAGGCCAGGGACTTTTCTCAAGGAATCTACAGTAAAGTTGCTTCAATCTCAAGGGTAATTTGTAAATCCAACCAGAGAGCGAACCATCTGTAAAAGACTCTCCTGCAGGACAGCTCCTACAGAGGGGGTCATTCAGTCGCTGCATTTTGTCTATTACACTTTCCTGGAACGGATCCTAGATCGAGGGTGGTGGTGGTGGTGGGGCAGGGGGTGGGGGGGTGCAATCTACTGTATCAGTGTGACACATTTTCAGTCTGCGTTTGAACTTCTGATTTAGTGTTTCTTGGGAGTCACATGTATCACTCCGGGTCAAATGTCTCATGATGTGACATGTTACACAAGAAGGAGGGAGGGTACGCAGAATTCGGCACCATCAAACACGCGTTAAGAAATGCGTGTTGAAATGTGCACAATAAGAAAGTCTAATCTGATCTTGTTACTAGCCTCCTTGCATAAGCTGCATGTGCTCAACACGTGCAGAGTTCTCAGAGTACACTTTACTGTCACTATATGGATATACACACACAAGCAAAGAGCATTGTTGAACAAATATAGTCCATGATGAATTACTGTCTTGCCTGAGCCCTGATAAAAAGCCAGCTGCTGCTCTCCAACTATGTGAGCTGCCCTGTCATGACTCAGTGCTGAGTGGGACATGAGTTGGTCTCTTCTTCGTGTCCAGCGCAGAGTGAGAGGGTCATTCCTCTCCTGCTTTGGCCCGGACTGAGTTTAGCATCATGGGAACTGCTGATAGCAGCTGGGGTCCTGGGAGGTTACACACAGAAGTTCAGCTGAGTTAATCCAGCCGACGGGGTGCCCTGTCAGTCAAGACGCAGGGAACCAAATGCAGGGACTAAGTGAGAGGGGCTGTGTTTGTGGAAGACTGGGAAGTGTACTCAGCTGGGTGGTCTCCACACAATCCCCTGAGTCAAAACACAGACAGATGAGGATTCTGCCTTTTGTGTATGGAAGGTTTTGTTGTTCTGTTTTCTGTTTGTCTCTCAGTCTGACTTAACAGAGCCACCTGGTGGCCACTGAGGCAGCTGCACCTCACCAGACACAATCTATGAAGTGATTCAAAAAGCATGAATTAAAGAAAAAGCAGCAGCTTCTGAGTAGAGAACAATTTTCCCTCAATTTATCTGACTGTTTCACCCGAGTTACCTGGATTTGAACAATAAGAATTGACATGTTTTACAACCACAAAGTCATGAACACTACACGTAATGTATTTGAACATGTCCATGCAAATTCAGACTACAATAGAGGTGCTTTCAAAATCTTACGTATCCAAAAGTACTCAGTACGCAGTGGAAAACTGTTATTGTATATCATATTACTGTTTAAACATTACCTAATTGAATTTCACTGATAAATGTGAAGTGTAAGAATAAAGAAGCAGAAAATGCATCACATTTGTAGAGTACTGCACTTGAGTAAATGTACTTAGTTACATTTCACCACTGATGTACACTATATACACACATGAACACGTAGATATGAATTCACTGTTTTTGTGTTTTTGTCTAAATCTTTTATATTCAGTCATCCTTCGGGGTGGCAGTAACTCCGTAGTGACTTGGCTTTGGGGACAAGGTCCAGCACACAGACCACAGTATGGCGTGTGAACTGGTAGCTGGAGAGATGCCAGTTCACTTCCTGGGCACTGCCAATGTAGCCCTGAGCAATGCACCTAACCCCCAACTGCTCCTGGAGCACTGCCATCACTCCACCGTCTCTCCACATATGCATGTCTATAAGGCCTTTGTGTGTGAGACTGTATTTCAAGTGTAAAGAATTGTTAATTAATAAAGTACAGCTTCTTTCAAAATGGATTTAAAAGCAGAAACAGAGACAGGAGATTCACATGTGTGTTAAATAAACAACAAATAATTGAATACATAAAAACTATCTAACTATATGTATATGTACTGTATATTGAAGTAAAACACTGAAAGTCTACTGTACTACATGCTTATCTGACCTGCACTCAAAGTGAAAATCTACCCTAAAAGATTTTTAATATAGTTATTGATCATGTTTGTGTGTCTTTGTTATGACATTATCCATCTGGTAAAACTTTGTTTGGATAGTCTGACTACAGACAGTTTATTTGTAACATTTCAACAGCTTATTAGTCAAAATTCAACAAATGAACTGTTTCACTTTGTCTGTAGATGATTATCTACAAACTATATGTGACAATTCATGAACATGCCTTCATGTTTTAGGGATGATTTAGTTCAACTTGAACTACTCACTCAGCCTGTGCTGCACAAATGTTGAACAAACAATCAGTAAATCATTGAATCAATCATTAAGCATTAGAATGCTGAACTAACTTTCAACATTATATATACGAATGCTCAACAATACAAATGTTTAATACATGTGTATACATTATTTCTGTTGTTGGCTTCCATGTTAGTGGAAGTAAATGTTTTTTTTTTGTTACAGTGTTGCAAGTTAATTTTCTCATGTATGTACTGATATTCAGCTGACTACAGGCTAACTGTTTATTCTTTTTAACCCAATACCATTTACTTACAAACCATGAGTGAACTGTTGCCTTGTCCATGTAGTGTATACATACACCTTAGCTTTCTCTCCACCACATATATGTAAACATGAAGTTGATTATCACTTGCATAACCAGTTAACATGCACATTTCCATTTGGGCTGTCAAAATGTTAGCAGACTATCCAGATAAAGTAATGCCCACATCTGAAACGTCCAAATAAATTTCCTCAGAGTCAAACTTCACTTCGAACTGATGAGGAACGATCTTACAGGGAGAAATAAGAGAGAAGAAGCGTGGGCTGACACCAGCAGGAGCAGAGACTGGACCTGTATGTAATGAAGCCATGAGAGACCTGATGTTTACAGTTTGAGGTCTGCAGCTGAGATCATTAGCACACCCCAATGTTACATCAACTTGTCTAGTGAATGTATTTCTATGCATATGATACCCGCAACGTAGTCTGAAATCAACATGCCTGGGCCTCTCCTCTTGGTATTTTATCCAGGAGTTCTGGGAAATCCACTAAGGCTGATGCAGAGATTAGACATTATAGCATGGTGTTACAGTGTGAGAGTAAGATTTAATATCAACATTATGTAATGTAACATATGACAACACTTTGTAAGACCTTTGAAAATATCCCAGTAGCCACTCCACTCACACAGGTAAAGGTAAACCAGGTGGGTGGGACATGTGGCTTTATGGTCAGGTGTGTCTGTGTGTGGGGGATCAGAGGGTGCAGACTGTCCACCCCCCCTGTCAGTGAGCAGAGCTGCAGTGATGGCCCAGGTCAAGGTAGCAGGAGACGCAGCGACGAGTCACCAGGACTGTGCAGAGGTTTACTCTGATATGGCTACTGTCAGCTCCAGTGCAGGTGAGTCCAGCATATGATTTATGTAAAAATGATTATAAATCTGTTTATTATCTGTCTAACATGGTGGAAACTGAGAGACCTGCCTTTACATGTGCATGTTTTCAGGAATTGATTACCTGTTGGTTATAGTGTTGCATGATGGTATGTTTATGAGCGATTTTACATGGATACAATATCCAAACTGAAAAATATGGAATTTTTTGTAAAATTTCATCATTTGTCAAAAAGTCTCTTGGCTGCTTCAAATTTCAGGCCTAAAAAAGGTACTTCTTGTTGACACTATTATTTGTCAATCAGCAACATAAAATGTTGACTTTGATAACAGCATTCAAAGCTTAGTATAGTTTTGTGTTGTGCAATCCAGTTAAACATACAATAAATCCAATCAAAAATGATTTTAATGGAATCGTATGAATATGTAACCAGGCTTGGTAAAAAATGTTTGTCAGTAAATTGAATACCATCATCAAATCAGCGTCCTCCGTCTCTTCACCATGAGGTGAACAAACAAGGTCAGCTCAGTCCACCAATTTGTCAGATTAGTCACTTTGTTAGCGCCTGTGTTAATAATCTGCCTCAAATCCTCCAGTTTCTGGTATCTTTTTCTCACGAGCTTGTCTTTTGCAGCTAAAGCTCCGTGGCTCTCAGGTTGCATGATGCCAGTGGGAACCATAAAGTCAGAGTAATCCCTCCTTTTTTTCAGACAGCCATTGGTGAAATTCTCCTTTACAAGTTTAGGACACTTTTTTTGTATCATGCCAGGGAGGCAAAGAAACAGGAGCTGTAGAATTGTCTCCAAAAAAAAAAAAAAAAAAAAAAAAAAAAAGTCAAAGTCTTTTCAGCAAAGCCTCAGACTGGTTTTCTTCCTCCTGAAAACAGATATAGGAGAGTCTGTGAGGAAGGGCTCTTTATGTGAGACCTCCATGGCTGTCAGCCTCAGCAGGAGGAGCAGGGCCTACCCCTCCCCAGCCAGGAGACGCCACCGCACCACCTTCAGCCACAAGCAGCTGGAACAGCTGGAAGTGGCCTTTGGACAAAACCAGTATCCTGACATCTACTACAGAGAGGAGCTGGCCCGCATCACCAAGCTGAACGAGGCTCGCATACAGGTGAGACGGCCTTCAAATTACAACTGTCACCCGGCACCTGGTAGAGTGTGCACCCCCATGCAAAAAGGCCAGAGTTTGACTCTGACCTGTAGCCATACATGTCATCCCCCCCGCCCCTCTCTCTGTCTCTCCTCATTGTCCTGTCACTCTTCAGCTGCATCTGTCAAATAAAGCTCAAAAGTAAAAAAAAAAATCAACCCTCTGACAGTTATGATGGAACAGGATCGGTTAGTTTGTGGATAAGTCAAAGTCACTCTGATATTCAGAAGGAATGATACCAAAACTACTCACTTAATTTAATTATCAGCTATAATAGAACGTTTCAGTCATTTACATGTTTGTTCTTTATAACATTTAGAAAAAATGCAATTAAAATGTCATTATTGCTTGAAGCAGGAAACAAAACAAAAGTCATAGTACAATACCAGGACAGGAAATGTGTGTGTGTTTTATCACTGATTACAAGTAGAATAAAATCCCATAACCAAAAGTAGTGACTACAAAAAAATAATAACTGTAGTGCAATAAAAGTGATATATACAGTATGTGTATGACATCATGTCATAGTATAAAGTGTAAAAAGTATAAAAAGTATATAAATCCTTTATTAATTTTTCTTCTTCTTATTGGCATTCTTTCACCCAATAATTACTACTTATTTACTTCTGTTAATATTAAGATTACTTTTTACTTACTTACTCACATCACTTCCATAATAACCATTATTATTGATTATGTTTTCAATTATTATTATTATTATTATTACTGTTCTATTTTACACATTTAACTAAACAGATTGTACAGAAATACATACGTATCATGTCAGACAATTAAACTGAACTTGAAACTTGAAATGTGAAACTTGAATTTACATCCATCAAACAAAACTGTTAAAGCAGTCACTGGTTCAGCTTCTCAAATGTAAAGATTTACTGCTTTTGCTTTTTAGTATCACTGCAAATTAACTTTGGTGTGTTGGACTGATGGACAAAACAAGCAGTCTGACAACATCACTGCATTGCACTGCTGTCCATTACTGAACTGAAGGTGTAATATTGCAGGATTACAAAATGTCCACTTTACCTGAAAGCACTGTCTCAGTTTTCCTCACACTTCAAACATAATGGGAAAATAAATATGGTGTGTGTTTTTTTTGGGTTCAGTTTGTCTGTCCCTTCTTTTGTCCTGAACACATGCCAGTCAGTCAGTGGTTCTTTGAAATTCAACCACGCACTGTGTCACTTTTGCTGAACCCACCTTATAGAAATGCATTATATTGTCAGGTGATTCTGGTTTTTAAGCAGTGCAGGTCAGCTAACCTGTCCTTGTCTCAGCAGGTTTGGTTTCAGAACAGAAGAGCCAAACAGCGGAAGCAGGAGCGGGCCTCACACAAAGTTCTCTCAGTGGGTGTGTTGCCAGGCCACAGGGCGCTGCTGGGAGGCATGCACGTCCAGCCGTCCAGCATGGCTCGACAGTACTACACCCAGCCCCTGGCTCACATACCCCGCCTGTCCCCCATGCTGCCCTCCGGAGCTTACACCCGCCACCCAGGCCCGGTCAGCCAGTGCCCGTGCCCAAGTGTCCCACCACCGCAGGCCACCCAGAGGCAGCATGAAGACTGGTACAGCCCACTGAGGAGCAACCTCGCCTCCCCCATGTTCTCACTGGCCTCCATGCAGCATCTGGACCCTGCCTCACACTGGAGCTAAGAAGTAACAAAGTCAAATACACACTGTACATAGACAAAAGTGTTTTTGAATCTATTCAGCTGAAGATAATGTGAGTGATCATGCACGCTGATTTTCATCTAACACACCGTGATTACACTGAGTTTCACACAGTCTTTTAAACTCATTCAGTCTGTTTTTCACAGGTTTGCACAGGAGCATCATTTCACCAGCTCAGAATATTATTTGAACTCAGAGTGTTGTGATATACTGATATTGACGATAACCATGATGTTTAAAAAATGAAATATTGATAACATAAATAGATATAATAAATCATACAGCTCCCCTAAATCATTTCCATTTCTTTGTGGCTCACACTCAGTGTAATTGTTCTTTTTGTCTACCTTCGTACAGTTACTGTTACAGACTCTCTTCACCTGCCTACACTCATATTTTGAGTAATTCATTTGTCTAAAAGAGACAAAAAATACCATAATAATTAAAGATATATTACTAATAGCATTTTTTACTTTTCATATTTTCTGCAGATATTTCAATCATTTTTGGCTTTGATAATTATGTACTGAAAATCTGATACTGTGACAGCCCAAATTGGAACCCATACATTGTGTATTAAAATATTCTTTGCCTGTAAATTGCCTTTGGTATCGTTCTCCTCACACACACACACACACACACACACACACTTTTTTAAAAAAAATCTGGTGCACTGTTACACATTTAAGGGGAATTTTTAATCTACGCAATGTCTTAAGACACTAACAGTACTGTCCATGAAACTATTTTTTTTGCAGAATGTGATTCCATGAATGTTTCTCACAATTCATAAAAAACACACATCACAAGTCAAAGTGTGTAGATTAGAGATTTATTTTAATATTTCACATTCCAGAAACAACACAGTTGCATCTGTTCTGCTCTCAGCTGTTTAAATATTTATCAGCCAACAACCTGAATTGATTGAAGGATCAACACTGATGGCAAAAATATAGATTCATCCATACAAAAATCATACTTTAGAAATAATCACAGATGGATTTGACACACAGAGACCTGACATGTTCCATCCAGATCTGTTTTAAAGGCAGCTAATGATTTGAAGCAAACGTGTTGTGTTCACTGGTTCAGAACAAGTGCTTTACTGGAAACCCGTCGAAGTGAAGTCAGCTTTGAAACAACTGCAGCATCAACCAGTGTGCTTTAAGTCTAGCTTATCCAGTGATAAAGAAACAGCAGTAACTGCTTTACATTCACTCCATGACGCTAGATTCATGTCAAGTATCTGCTGGCTGACAGACTACAGTGAGGATGATTGTGATTGGCTCATATAATTGTGGTAGTCTTCATGAAAGCAACAGTAAACGTGGTGCTGACGTGCTACTGGCAACCTCAAGCTTCCCCTCCGAAATAAGCTTCTGCTTCCCACACACACACACACACACACACACACACACACACACACACACACACACACACACACACACACACACACACACACACACACACAAACACACACAAACACACACTACATCAGACTATATACTGCACAGCTGAGCAAGTCAAGGCCACTTTCCATGCGATGAGAGCGTCCCTTTTGTCTCGTCCTCATCACTAACAGCAAATGTAATGGATTCACGGAGGGAATCATTTGGTCCACACAGTCAAACACTTCAAATGGAACCTGCGGTCCATTGAAAGTGATGAGACTGTTTAGATGCTATCGGGCTACCGCACTGAATTAAATGTAGCACCACTAAAAGAAGAGTGCACACTATAGAGTGTACTACATGTATAAGGGGCCGATTCACCCAAAAATACCAAAATCATAAAAACATATTCTCTTACAGTAACAGTGACGATAGATTTGGTTTTATTTGCCACAACTTCCACTGAGACCTCTGCTGCCACGCCAAAACAATGGAGGTTTTGTTTGTGATGCTGTACTCTACAAACCTCCACGTGGACAGCTTTCATTAGTAGTTTTACCAGTTTCCTGTGGAAGTTTTGGGCTTTTATTGTGTAGGCCTTTGTCAGAGGTCAGAGGGGTTGAGTAAAAAAAAAATGTCTATTAGTGATATTGGGTGAATTGACCCTTTATAAATAGCATTATTTCAAGGAATCTACAAAAGCAGAGGGTGCAGAACGTTCACTTGAAGTGTACTCACACACCAGAATCAAACTAAGAAAAAAAGGGGCATTTGCTACTTTTTTTGTTGCTTATCAAATTATTGGTATAACCAGTTTTGCTGCTACCGGCTTGAACATTACATAAAAAAGTAGCACAAGCTTAGAAAGTACCAAAACTTCATAAATGACTAATAACCCTGATTGATCGCCTTTGAGAGAAAGCAGAGATTAAACAGTAGTTCTCTAGACAGTGTGGTGGCAGTGCCTCGGTTTGACTTCTCTTCTCTGCAGATTCCTTGTGGTTCTTGTTGCTGTTGTGGACATGAAGAGTGTCAGTGTTCACGTGACATCTTACTCCAGTGATTTGGCAAACTCTGCATAATCTATGTAACCGTCATTGTTTTTGTCATCGTCCCTCAGAACATCATCGATGAGAGTGATGAGGTCCTCTTCTTTCATTGGCTGGCTGTTCTCGCCTCTCTCCTGAGAAAGACAGTGAAACATTCATGTAGATGTATTAGTACAGATATTCATTATTACACACTGGTTATATCAAAGCTGAGTAACGTCATAAAATGCAGGAAAACATGAGCAGATATGTTGTTTAATTTCTGAAAATCCGCTCGCTGCTTATTGGAATCCATAAGTCACAGAGGACTCCTGCTAGTTTGCAGCTTTGTGTAAGTTCCAGACGGTCTAGCCAGAAAACACAGCTGGTCTACGCCCAGCCTCAGGACAGAACCATCACATTAAACGTGTCTCACATCCTGTCTGACAGCATTCAGACATACACGAAATGTATGTACATTTTATGTATCCACAATGAAATACAGAGTTGTTTCTATTTAGTTTTGCTTTATGCACACTCTCTCTCCCCCTTTTGGCTCCCTCACATATTTTCAGACCGTAAACTCTCTTCTCTTCAAACCACCAGATTTCATTGATAAAAAATGTAATTTCACTATGCAGGAGTCGCTGGTCCAACACTGCCTCGATCTGTTAGTGAGTTCGTTTTTATGTGACTTTGGTGTTTTAACACATTAGTTCCAAATTAACGTCAGTTAGTGAATTATTTGCTGCAGATCGAATACGGGTAGCAAGTCCCCGTATTCTGTGGGGTAAAATGATGGCTTCTGTCCATGAAGCCCAGTTCAGTTTCAGATTGGAAAGGGCTGTCTGACAGCAAGGTAACTTGGGGAAAATATTCTAAATATAACGCACACTTAGACTGATTTAAGTTTTTAAAGTGGACCTTTGCTTAACCTCTGTGCTGGAACTCCTGTCTGTGTCTCCACACTGAAACTGGTTATGGGAATTCATCAGTCATTAACACCATTTCATATTCCTTTGAAAAGCTGCTAAAGGTAAACAGTCTTCCGCTTTAGTGATTCCTTTTCAGTTTCCTTTAGCTTAAAGACCTCAGGGCCACTCTGACTTTAAATGAGGCAGGGCCGTCATGAAATGTGTCTTCGGTTCTTTAGACCAGCGAGTATTTGAAAGGAATCTTGCCACTGGAATCTGACATTTTTCTGACTCACGATTTTAACTTGGGGTGTAACACACAGAGCGAGTAAGTGGAGTAGTGTCTAACAGGGGGCAGAAAAACTTGTGGCACATGCAGCGCAATTGATGAAGAAATCGACTGTGAAATGCTTTTTTGCGAAATCTTAAACTTTTGCAAACTTGAAACTCTTCAAAATAAATGTAATGCAGCTGCTGGAACGCAACCATGATAATTTAGGGAAAGCAAACAGAGTCCTGTGGGAGCGATTGTCTCAAAATGCCACAGTTTACATGACAGGAGGGTAATTGGGCTATTTAAATGTGCATTTTGCAAGAAATTGCATTAAAGTAAGCACTAAAAGGTGTTTTCCAGGGTACTAAAAGGAATAAATTGGCTGAAAAATCTGGTAAGGACGCATGCCCCCTATAATCCTTTAGCAGACAGTAACAGCTGATTATCTGTACTGAAGTTATCAGGCATTATGTTCACACACACACACAGTACCTACCTCCCTGTGTACGTGTGTGATAGCTGTGGCTAGCTCCAGTCCATCCAGCAGGTTGTTGCCATCGTAATCGTGCATCTTGAAATAGTGCAGCTGAAGCTCTTGCGGTGTCATGTCCTTCTCTGGTTTGTCTATGACTCCCTCTAAATGCTCCATAATGTGGCTGCAAGACAAACGATGAGTCAAAAACCACAGCTTATGATTACAAAGAGTGTGTGAACGCCGCTGCCGACGACCCCGTTCAAAGTTCACCATTCTGTGCAAATAAGTGCTGAATCATTCATGTACGGTAGGCAGAGAAAAATGTTTGAATGTTGGAGATATCACTCACTCTTTGTCCTGAATCATGTTTTTGTCCAGGCGACCGTGACCGTGGCCGGTTATGTGAGCTGCACTCTCGACGACCGGTGGCTGCTGCTGCTGCTGCTGCTGGTGGTGGTGTGGATCCCCCTGAGAGTGAACACACAGCAGAGAGGACAGGAGGAGGAGAAGACCCCCCCAATACACACTACACCTGCCTCTCCTCATTCTGCTGAGCACACACACAGACACAGACACAGACAGAAAGACAAACAGACAGACAGCAAGTTAAAGAACTGTGTTGACACTATAAATCTGTGTTGGATATCATAAATGATGTGTCCTGTTTACATAGACTACAATTTAGGGCTGCAACTGACGATTATTTTCATTATTTTCTAGATTACATGCTATCAGAAAACAGTGAAAATGTTCATCCCAGTTTCTCAAAGTCCAAAGTGATGTCTTTTTATGTGTTTTGTCAGATTATATGATATAAAACAGACAAAGCAGCATATCTTCATATTTTAGAGGCTGAAAACAGAATTTTCTGTCACTTTTGCATAAAAAATTAATCGCAATTAACAGCTGTTTCTGTCCATCGACTACTTGTTGCAGCTTTACTAAATTCACACATTTGTATCTACTTTGAATTATGTAATTCAGCTTCCCCTCACATTTTCCAATCACATATCTCAGTGTTGTAACTTAATAACCCTCATTAACTGATTCATCATTAAGATGATCTTCTTGTTGTTTCTATGTAACTATTAACGTCTTAATAAAGCTAAATCAGATTTAGAAGAGAACTACACCATGTTGCCAACAGAGCAGATTAAATTAAGTGAAGCCTGGTCTATAAATCAAAACTGTGTTAATGTTAAAGACATTCAAAGTCACACATGTGTATGTAAACGTGTTACCTCATTAACTACCGTAGAAAAACAATGAGCTGCGTTATTTAACTAATTGTTTTGAAAATGTCACATTGAGGTTACATGCTGATGATACTATGAAGTTACATAATAGACACTATGTTAGTAAAGGAGCAGAAATGACCGTAACATCACACCGTTAGCAGACAGGCTGGCTCCAATAAGATTTGCTAGCATGAAGCTTCATTGTGTGCGCTGACATGTCACGGCCTGTTTCATGCACAGAGCGTACAAAGCGTTCACTCTTATAGTTACATATGAAATTATATTAATACTTACTCAAAAACAGTTCGTATCTTCACGTCACTCCGCGGACTGTTATGTTGTTTTCTTAGTTGTCTGGTAACAATGACCAGTCACAGCGCTTAAAGGACTAAGCGGCTTGCCGTAGTTGCACTTGGACACGACAGCTCATTGTGATTGGTTAGAGTCATCAGAGAGTATGAAGCGGGAGCGAGAGCGTTCACTGCATCGACGTCTGAAATCACCAAAAACTTACTAGACAGACTACGTCGTTGTTTTAAGCAGTGTCCACGACTGAATTACACTTTTATTATACTCGGCACATGTTCCAACATAATGTTAAAAGATATAGCAAAACAATGAAACATATAACAGCTAGAAATGCCTTGTAACTACGTAAGAAATGTGTACTTCCTGTTTCGCACGGTGGCTGTTCGCGGGCTAAAATCGTAATAATTTGCTACGTCTCTTGAGTAAATTAGCTGTTACTAACGCAAGCTAACATTTAGGTTATTTGATAAATTCTACACATTTTTACGTTGTAATTTGTGAGCAGTCTTGCCACTTTCATGGAGACAAAATGCTTCACGACGTGATACATCTTGGCAGATAACAAACCTTTGTGATGTCTCTTCTACGTAAGCAGGGGGCGTGACGCGGCCGCTCAGCTGTCAAATCTACACAGACCGCACAGGAGCACGCTGTGCGGAGTGTTTACTGACAAGGAGGACAAGAGGCGACTTATGTGAAGCTAATGTCAAGTTTCCAGAGAGAAAATGACGCTGCTAAAGCTCTGTTCAGGAGGCTCGAGGTTTCTTTAATGTCGTAAAGTAGCAGATAGACTCTCAGTAAAACCCCTCAGTAGTCAAGTGCCCCCTGTTTCCCCTGTGTTTACATGTTGTGCTGTGGTTGATAGGAAATGCCAACTGCTGATCAACATGTGATTTTTGTCGCTTCAATTTAAGAGCACTGATTAGTGTGAACTGTAAGAAAACCCTTCTCTGCCTAGTCTAGTGCATCCATTGACTAGTACAACCTTGTGCTTGTACAGTGCAGTTACATGTCACAGAGCAATAGCTGACAGATGTATTATTTTATAACTGGACCAGGAGCCAGCGTCAGCCTACTGCCAATACTGCTGAACCCAGATCAGGGAGCAAGCCAAGCAATTACAAATGTTTTTTCAGTGAAGTCACTAAATAATCAGAAAACAGCACCTTATATGCACAACCCCGTGTGTGTTTTGCAGCAGGAGGGTTCAGCTTTCTTTGCATTGCTGTTTAAGCCCCCGCCTGATCCAGTTAAAGTGTTAACGGGAAAGATTAAGGACGTGGCTGGTCACAGCAGGTCTCCCTTCCTTTAACTTCCAACAGCTACAGATCAATACATGCAATGCAAAGTGCTGCAAGGTGACAGTAAAGACATGACAGGTTAAGATGGTTCACTTTAAAAAGTTAAAGTCCTGTAGATTATATCAGGCTACAAATTAATGAATTAGTTTATGTAATAACAATAACATCCTAACAATGAAACATAAATATAATATATACTGAAAATGTAAATAAAGTCCATCATGTATTGACTTCTGCGCTCTGGATGACCTTATAGTTGTAGTAACCATGAGCCCACACTCCTCCCCTCCGCACTCAAAGATTACACATTTATTTCTCCCGGTAGTCTGCAGTTACTCCCATCGTGTCCGGGGAGTACAGTCACCACCGGGACAGAGCGGCGATGGCATCCCGGGTTTCCTTCACCCAAATCCGACTGGAAGCGGAGCTGGAGCGCTACCGGGCCGAGTGCCAGTGGGACAAGATGCCGGCGATCATCGACCAGATGCAGGCTGCGAAGTTTCACGAGGACGGTGAGTAGGTCCACACCTGGAGGATTTTTTGAAGTTGAGGTATCTCCTGCGCTTTCCTGGCTGCTCACTGAGCTGCACACTGCAAAAAATGAGCTTCGAGAAAAAAGTCGCTGGGTTGGAGGGAACTGACTAAAGTTATTTTAGGGAGTTATTTCCAGAGTAGAAGGGTCAAGGAAAATCATTTGTAAAAATAGAAGTTGAAGTTGATTTGCAGTGGCCACAATGGCGATTTACTGTATCTCATATTTACAGATCTGTTCAAATCATTTACAAAAAAAAAAAAAAAAAAAAAAAAAAAAAAAAATGTGATTTTAGCACTCAGTGAGAATCCAAAGTGTTTGTCACAGATGGATATTTTTTGTAGTGCATGGGTTGCACTGTGCACAAGTTGGACTTTGGACTTGAACACGATAGAGTGGATACGTTTAAAGGTTTCCTCAGTAAATTCATTACATAGATCATAACAACAATCATAAGTTGCTTACATCTATCCCAGTGGGTCAGATCAGGGGTCAGAGAGGGGTTGCCGGATGGCTCCAGCAATAAAACGTCACTCCCTGGAAGTTTATACTATACACAATGAAAGAGTGTGTACGTGATCAAAGGTATTGTATGGCCTTCTACCTTTTAACCTCCTCATACAGGATATACAGCACCATCTGTAAGGCAAGCTGTGTTGACTATGCCTTTAGTCTTCACCTCTGAAATCACTCCACATCGTACATGTGCTCAAAGAAATGCAAACACGCTTATCATTCTGTGCCTCATAATGGATTACTTTGCTAAGTTGCTAATGCACCTGCCTCCACCTCTCGCTTAGCAGAGTAAATATGGGTTCAGGTGATCTGACTGCAAGTTCACTGTTATTGTGCCCATAAGAGGCTGATAGTGCAGAGCAGCAGTTTCCCCCTGCCTGCACATGCATTGAAGTGTTAAATCAATGTGGTATTACTGTGTGCATGCATGGTTCACATTAGCTGATCTGACATTCAGTGTGCATAGGAGGCATGGTTCACTAGGAGAGTTAGTTTGAGACTAGAGATAGAGGAACTTCACTGTAGGTAACGTAATAAGGAATCAAAGTTGTTAAAATCCATCCATCCATTGTCCCCTACTGTAAAACTGTAAAAAGCTGTCAGTGGCGGTGAACTCTACATTCATGGGCGTTGTGATGTAGTGACTGAGGTGGGATAAGAGCAAGGATTTTTATTAAAAGCTGATATCGTGCATCCAATCTTCACTAATCTTATGCTGAGAAATTAAATATGGTAGTGACAAATACAGCACTTCACAGCACGAGCTGCTATTTAGATACTGTCCTATGTGTAACCATCTGTATTTTTACTGGAATTTTGGTACAGGACAAGTTGTTTTTATGGTTAAAGTGCATTTAAACTGGCATAGGCAGAATGTATCACTGGTGCCCTCACGTTTGAGTGGGCTTTGGTCGCAGCAGTCCATGTGGAGAGCATAAGAGACAGAACACATTAGCCGAAACGGAATCTATCGGCTATTGTCTGACAACGATTTAGCGTTTTCTTAGTTTTTGAGTTATCTGCCATCATATGTGGATAACTGTCTGTAGAGATTGGCAGAAATGTGTCGTTTGTGTCATTTTTGTGTATCAAGTTGCTAAATGGACTGCAGAGGAAGTTTTTTATCCATTTTCTAGATATCCACTGGTAGCACCAGAACCCCAAAACGTTGGTTGTTTCCCCAAAAGCCTAAATCATCGTCAAATGATGAGATTGGGGTTCCTTTAACTTAGCCATTTTTAGCATATATGTTTCTAGCCCTCCTACAAGTTGTAGTTGTTGTTGATTGCTGTAGCTAAAGTTTTTTTTTTTTTTTTTTTTTTAAACGCTAACCTGCAGGTTGTGTAGAAGGAGTAGAGTCAGACTGAACAGGCAATAATAATGTTTTGGAGCTTTCATTTAGTCATGTTTCTGTTTCACTGAATGTAAGTCCGATAGTCCCTCTCCCTTTAGCTCTGTTTTAGCTCTGTTTTGGTCTCCACCAACTCCTGAGAGAAATAACATCTGTCTTTCCGTGGTTTGGTGCTACGCAGGTAGAGTACAGTAACTGATGAGATGTGAGACTGTATCAAGACAATAAAGTTGTGGGCTGGAAAAAGCAATTAACTGAAACTGTTCAAATGATTAGATAATTCTATGTGGGTTTATTACTATGAACTTCCCCTTTTACATTCTAATATAAAGACAGCGATTACACAATTGGAAACCTGTCGATCAACCATCATCACTTCTTTTCTCCACATACTCCCTTCCCTAAAACTCATCACTGATAGTAACAACTTCCTATTCTCTGGGGAGTTCAGTTATAATTAATGTAAACTGGGAAATTATTAACCGAAGATGATTTCGACAAATGGAGATGAAATAACAACAATGCATCACAAAATGGCAGAGCAACTCACACATGAAAGAAAGTGTGAGTTAACTCAAGGGTAAATGTTCTTTTAAAACTTAAACAATCTTGCATTGAAATCAGAATATTTTATGTCCAACAACACTGTTACCTCTTGGTTACTTTGTTACAATTCTGAATCTTTCCAAAGAAATCATTAAATAGTTCTTGCTGTAGTTATGGAGTGGGACATGTCCTGGTGTTTATGCCTCACCGTCCGCTCACTGATAGGTTTAGCCTTGGCTGTGCTGATAAAACTAACTTGCAGATATGTCAAGTGTATCTGGACGTAAACACTGCTCACAGACCTGGCGTCAGAACACACGCACACAGAAAGAAAAAGCCAAACAGGAAGGCTTTAATCGAGTGTGTGTGTGTACACAAAAACTGAAGATTACCACTGGACACTGCGCCCAGACAGTCGGTTTATCGTATCAGTAAACTGTAGTATCTTGATTCAGTAGAAGTGGACGTGGAGTGCTTATCATATGACTGCAATGTTAAAGCAATTTAAGGAAAGTATGAGGGAAATGGAAACTATAACTTCTAAATAGACTTCAGGACTCTGGCCTGTTTGAACTCCTCTCCCTGAGCTGGTGGGAAATGCTGTTTTTAATGGACTGAGTGAGGTTTGCTTTGGCTACAGAAACTAATGACCTGTGACCCTGAGCTCAAACCTGTTCCAATAAATTTAGTTCACTTTTATTTTTTTTACTTTTTCAATCCCAACCCCCCAGATGACTATGGGATGCTGCTGATGGCTGAGGCACTGCTCGAGGAGTGCCTGCAGGAAAACATGGACCTGTTACGGAGCTCCACACCGTTGATGGACAAGACCCAACCCAGACTGTGCAGGGCCAAAGGCCACCTCAACACCATCCTCAGCCGAGGCCGTCTCACAGTGAGTCTAGTCTGGGTTCCTTCAGGTCATCCTGTAGCTGTACATCCCGCTCTGCCTCTTTACAGTGTGTTTCCGTTATTTTAACTAAATAATGGAAGTGCTGAGACCATTACGGCACATAATACAGGAAGCTATGAATACAGATCTCTTCCTTTGTGTTGCTTCAGTTTAACCTTGTATTCCCTCTTGTCTTCCAGCCCCGGTATTTGAATGAGGCTCTGCTGCTCATGGCCAAAGTGCACTACGTGCAGGGTCGATACCGGGACGCCCAGGGAATGTGTGCCAGGGTGGGACTGGATGAGCTGACAAGGGATGACCAGCCAACCTACCATCTCCGCCTCCTGGCTGAGGCTTTTGTCATTAAAGGTACCTGATACCTCTGGAAATGTTATAGGGAAATTCCTTTTTTTTTTTTTTTTTTTTTTTTACAACTTGGGATGTTTTCATAGTCGTTTTCCATCATTATAATCAGTAAGAAAAACATTGGACTCACCAGGTCCATTGCTAAGACCTGACAGACAGACAGACTGGCTAAAAAACACCAGCAGTCAGCAATGAAATTATTCCTCAAACTATAACTGTTTGCAGACTGACCTCCTGATTCAGTTTGACCCACAGTATTTAAAATGTGTGCCTTGTATTCCTCTTAATATTCACTGTTCAGGTTCACTGTAATTCTTAAGTGAGTGGTTTAGAAAGCATATTGATTGAACTATGATCATACGTCCTATTTTTTCTTTAAAGTTGCTATAATCAATACTTTTATAGAAACGATCACAGGACTACTTGTATGTGAAAGTAGCTCTTAGTGATGAACACACAGTGATTATCACCCATCTTTGCAGTTCCCCTCAGCTTTTTAGAGCTTCGCAGCGTGTTTCAGCTCATTGTTTTGGTTTTGCTACCTGCAGCTTTCTGTTCTGGTGCATTCTCACAGCTCTGATAAGAGTCGTCACAGAGGCATCTGGTAGCTGTTTTCACCAAAGAGCTTTGATAAATGAACTGTACACTAGCTTCTCAGCATCAAACAGCTGATATACACAGATAGTGACTAGCTAGTGAACATTTAGCAGCTAAAGAGCCAGGTATTTCTGGCTGGAGTTGGTGGAGACCAAAAACAGAGCTACAAAGACAGTGAATATTGGGCAGAAACATGACTCCAAATGAATGATAAAGTCCATATCTCCTTGATGTTTAAATATGCCACTTTTTGCTAGTAAGTTAGCCACCTCAACTCATGGGGTGATCATATGTCAGTGATTCAGTGTTCGCTGCCCCAGTGACAAAAAAAATCAGTTAATACATGTTTAAAGAATTATGAATCATTTTAACTACCTTAGTCATATAAGAGGGTGTTTTCCTCCAGCTCAGTTATTATAAAGTAATTCAATAATGAATCCCAGTCAGAGAACATGACACACACACAAACAAGGGAAGGAAAGGACACAAAGTAGCATTGTCAACAGGTTTCATTGGAAACTACGTTTTAATTTTGATAAATACCTGCACAAATATTACAGTCTCGTCTCCCACAAACCTTTTACAGTGTTTGTGTGTGAAGAGTCAGATGATTCATTGATTGATTATCATAAGTACACAGATGTTGAAGCGAAACCTGTCTTATGGCCTTAACACAGCTCATCTCTTGTGTAACAAAACTATTTACAGTTTTAGTGCAATATAATGAGCTTCATAAACCCACATTATGTCAGCCTGTGTTACCTGTCACTGGGATTTCAGACTATTTGGACATCTACTGTAGTGCTGCACATTCACAGCAGATCCTCCACCTGTCAGCTTGGGCCACCGAGCACCGGCATGTTTCTCTAAAAAACACCAGAGGCAACAGCAAACAGCTCTCTGCATATATTGACTTCATGATGCCATTCTTAATCCCATTTCAGGGAGTCAGTACAAAGCTAAAATTACACAGATCTTGTATGAGGTCTGGAAGAGGAAGTGGAAGGGAGGTTGGCAGGCCAATCTGTGGAAATGAATGTGACACGCCTGGAAAATATCAGCTTGATTGGACAGATAGTTGTGTCAGTAACCTCTCTGCGTGTTAGTTTGACTCTTTAAATTTCAGCTTTTGGATGACACTGATGATGTGAAAATCTGTCCCCTAAGGCGTGCTCTGCCTCTCCTGAACACACCTTCAGTAATTCCACCGAAGTAATGACGTCTAAAAAGGGAGAGATTCGGAGTTAGGCAACGACTGAAAGGCCTTCAGGGAACAGATTTACAGTAACTGGCAGATCTCTACGCAGATGCTGTTTTAAAAACCTGATGATTATGAGTCATATGTCAAGGAAAGCGTTTACTGTTACTCACAGTCACACAGGCACTCATGCTGTCTGCCAAAAATGCAGTTTGGTTGTACCCGATTTATTCTAAACTTGAAAAATGCTTTTTACAGTCGGATACAGTCTTGAAGTATTCTGACAAATTGAATACCAACACTATTAGAGGTCAAAGGTCACATCCACAGAACATTACTCCATCTATAGTCCTTAGAGCTCTGAATAATCTTGTTAACTTATAATCATCATGTCATTACACGTTGCTGTTTCCCGATAATCAAACATGACCTCATGTTCATGAAACTGAAGAATTTTATTATAGTAACTGATCTTTATTTCCTTTGATGGTTTTGAAACTCACTGCATGATATTTATAGCAGATTGTTATGCTTGACTCTCACATGCTGCGTGAGAAAACAGATCAAATCCTTTGGGTTTTCCACAGCTCCTTCCCATGTGTTTTTCATGTACATTATGCTTATTGTTGTGGGAATGTTTGGATGATGATGTCTTGTCCATTGGCAGCTGTCTGCTTATTTGATTAGGCCTGGCGTCTGGTCTGAGGCTGCTGTCCATCACAGGCCTCCTGCGGTCTAGAAATGTTCCTGTTCACTCAGTTTATTTGCACCAATAAGTCCACTAACGGACATCAGACCTGGCATCTGGACCAGAACTGCCCGGCTTACTTCTTCTTCTCTGTTCACTGCATGCATCCAATAACGGCGAAAATACAACAACAGCAAAAGAAACTTGAAATATGAAGAAATTTAAAATAAAACTGTAGGCTACTAAGGTTCTCATTCATGTGTTCTGACTGTTTCCTGTGAAACTATAATACTTATATATTTATTACAGACTAAAATATCTGAGACAAAAAAGGAAAGGATGTGGAGGATGTAGATTATACCTTAACGTTTCAGTCTCCATACAGACAAAACATTATGACTCAGACAGTAAATGATATAGAAATGCAAAGGAAAGCATACAGCTGCTTTCACCTGCACCTGCAACTTTTTGCATTGTTCCTTCCTTGCACTTTTTTTTGATCGTTCCTTAACCTTGACCTACCTTTCCCCCACGGCTCATTCTCTAACTGCCACCAATACATGCAGCATACTTCATAGAGTAACCTGGCCTACATCGTTCATCCTAGAGTCTCACAGATACTTTCATAAATAAATTGTCTTTAACAGAGAATAGTCCCACTAATATATAGAAGGACTGTGCGGTGGATGCCACCTGGCCGGCATCATCTTTTTAGCATTACTGCATGCTGATAGCTGCAGTTGCTGTCTTTGAGTGTGCTTAAAATTCTGCCCAGAATCAGCATGCAATAACGTACATCGTGGAAAGAAGTAAATCTCTTAACCTTAAGTGTTTCAGATAGACGCTTTGTTCCCAGAAACTTTGAATTGATGGACACTTTGACATTTAGAATTATCCCGATTTGGTTCAAATCATGTGGAGAAGTGGTTAATATCATCATAAAATCTTGCTTTGGTGTCAAACAAGTTTGATATGAGAGTTCAGGTTTGTTAGTTTATGATTTAGATTTAGTGAACAATGAGAGGCGTTCCTCCAGCCTCTGGTCCAGTCTATAGATGACTCTGAGCAGTCTTTATTACATATTGTAATTGCATGCCAGTGGTCTCTCCTTGTGTTTCAGGTCTGTCTCTAGACCACCAGACAGTTTCTGCAGTGTCTCGTCTCCGCCTGTCAGAGAGGGAGGAGGAGAGTCTGTCCTGTTTCCTCAGGGCCTGTGATGCTGCTCTGTCCTACCTGCAGGAGCTCGATAAGGTCTATTTGTACATACATGAATGAAGCGTGTGCAGGTTTTCAGGAGTGTGTGTGTGTTTATGTGTGTCACAAACATGACACATAACACATAGAAAATAGAAATGTATCTGTGTGTCTGCATAAATTAAGCACAGTTTCCAGCACTGTTTGATTCAGTATATTTTGATTTTAGTTTTTTAATGTTTTCTGACACAAATCTTTGGTATTTATTCATATTCAGTGGTTCTGTATTCGTCAGTCATTTAAAGTACTTATAAGGAACTTGTACTTTACTTGTATTTCCATTCTCTGCAACTACATGTACAGTCATGTAGTCATCATAGCTGCTGGTCAAATTTGCACATTAAGATTTTACATTCAAAACATATGGTCAGAGTAGTTATGATGACCTCCACCTCATCCAGCTTCAACATTAAAGTACTGATTACATGTTAATGCATCAATAATATAATAATAGGTTCCATTCTGCATAATAAGTACTCTTTCTTTTGACACTGTACTTTCTCTGTCAATACTTCTGTACCTACTCATGGAAAGGTTTGAATGCAGCACTTTTATTTGTAATGAAATATTCAGCTGGGATAGGCTCCACCCCCTCATGATGAGGATAAGCGGTTACAGATGATGGATGGATGGATGGATGGATGGATGACTGATCTGTGTTCATTCACTCTGACAAAATGCTTTGCTGCTAAAAGGCAAAACACAAAAACATTCATACTACACGCAGGTTTAAATATGGTCAATATAAATGTTGTCATCCATGTGTTTTCAGGTAGTAACGACACCACACACCAAGACAGCCAAAGCCAGTCTGCTTCCACCTGTGGACATCGACCTGGGCTACTTCGTGCAGGCTGCATTACAGAGTGCTTACCTTTGCCTGCTGCAAAGGGGGTGAGTTGAGCAGCCCTGCATACACACAAGTGTACCAAAGTCTCTAAAATATAACAGCTTCTTTAATCAGGGTCATTTTTAAGACAAAACTAATGTGAAAAGACTGCATGTCTTCAAATTGATTTTCATGTTGTAGTTGATTGTTGGCCTTAAATATGTACCAACTGGAAGTCATTATTATGCAGTATGTTCAAGTGGCTGCAGTCTTTGCTTATTCATTCTCATCTATAGTGGAGGGAATCTTGGGCTCTTTCTTCCAGCTCTGTTTTAAAAAGTAAGGAGAAGAATTCAAAGAAAAGCTTCTGAGTGCCACTCGACCTCGATGCAGCACTGATGCATTTTAATTTGTGACCAGCAGGTGTCAGTGTTGCTCTTGGACTCAGTGTTTGAATAACTGTCACATACACTGAGTTTCCACTTTATTAGGTACACCCAGCTGAAAGTAATGCAGTCCAATACAGCAGTCCTGCAGTAAATGTGACCTTCATGAAGGTTCTAATGATTTGTTTTTGTTGAAACTGTTTAAAGCCTTGGTTATTGTGGAGGTTGCAGTTCGTGCTGCTGTTGAATGCTGAGTAACCTGAGAGCTTTTTCTAATATTTCTAATGTAATTGTTGGAAACTGGTTGACAAAATATTAGAAGCACTAGCAGCTGGGTGTATTGTTTTAGTCTCTATATAATTTATAAGGCAGGTTGGGCCCTGGGTATGTGAAGCAGTATGCAGCCAGAATATCAGTACTGTTCACTCAGTCCATCAGCCTCTTTTTCTGTATTTTTCCAACATTGCACCTTCAAAACCTATACATCACACTGATATACGCCTACTGTGTGTGCGTGTGCATGTGTGTGTTAGTCATCTTGCGCAGGGTGCTCACCAACTGCGTAGGGTGCTCAGGGTGGTGGAGTCACGAGGGTCTCAGAGCTTCAGAAAGGTGAGGTCTCACATACACACACACATGCAGTAAACACAATCACTCATAAGTAGTCGCTCTAGTTTGTATTGCTAACTACAAAACATTCGTTATCATCAGCTCATCTACCCAAGGTGTGCAGTATTCCATTAATGCACTGTGGTTTCCTCCTAGTCTGCAGCGAGGAAGCTAGCAGAGGTGCTGCTGAGCTCGGTGAGTGAGGACAGCTACTGGCCCCCGCTGGGCCCCCCACCCACAGCCTGGCTCCACAGAGAGGGAGCCGCCGCCTCCAAAGATGCCATCTACCCCACTGTTAAACCACCACAACGTTACAGCACTGACTGGTTTGTATTGTTTGTTTCAATTCAATGACACCTGTCTCAATCCTCTTAATTCTCATCTCCTTTCTATCCAAGTGCAATTGCTTTACCCAAGTTAAACATTGAAGAAGGCCAGTGCCTCCTGTGATTGTTTTTTGTTACTCAGTTGTGTCAACTCACCATTGTACCCACAGTAGTTATCTCTGGGTGTCGATTTCTTTTGTCAGAGTAGCACTTTGACCCATGTGGTATCAGTTTAGTCCAAGTTACTGTCCTACCAACAACTGTAGAACTTGACAGTTGGTGTTTTTTGTACTAAAGATCATGAGTCATCATCAGGTAACAAAGTAAAAGGACGCCCTTTCACATGTAACAGACCATACAGGAGAGTAATATACTGGGTCATTCAAGGTGAGGAATACCTGCAGCACACCTGAATCATTTCACACGCCTCTCCTCCTCTTGTACTGTACTCTACTTGATTTCTTATTCATGGGTTGACAATCATTGTACAGTTAATAATAATTAATAAAAATATATTATCAGAGTTCATATTTGTGTTGTTACAAAAAATTCACAGAATACTTGACTTAAAAAGACAAATATGAAAGAGGAAATAAGAAATATATTTGGGTTGGACGAGGACTAATATGATATATGCCTAAAGTACAACTTTGACAAACAATACTGAGACACAACACTGTAACAAAACAATAGCAGTGGCCCTGTATAAAAAACGTTAAGTAAATATGAAAATAAATGTTTAAACTGATAAAACTAGACTACAAATGATCAAACACATTTTCCTCTGCATTTAGTGATATGATCAGCCGAACTGGGAAAACAGAAATCTCAAAGCTCAAACCAATTATGTTAATTACCCTTTAATCACCTGTGTGAGACCAAGCAAATTAGAAAGCAGCTGTGTTTTAGAGCCCTGTAAGTCCTGGACTAGCTGAACCAGAGCCAAGCTGGGTCTTTGTGCTTCTTTTTATGTGTTCAAACTATAAAACATAATATGACCTAAAATAACGTAACAGGACAAAACATAACAAAACAGGACATGACATCATAACATGACATAACAACACATCAAGTGACATAATGTAATGCGATGTGATATAACATGACATAATGGCATAACATATCATGTCTTAAAGTGACATAACATGACATAACTTAAAGTGACATACTGGATCATAACATGACATAAAGTAACATAAGTGTTCAACATGCACTGCACAGTCCATGACATGACAACCTACGTATCTGCATCAGCACACTGAACTTTATCAACATTTTGTTGTCTTGTGGCTGCATTTCCTTCTTTGCACAGATCCTGTGTTCATTGTTCAAGCCCTGCGAGCCATACTTAGTCACCGCCACATGACTAATCCTGCCCACACTATCATAAGTGAAGATCTAAATCCATGTCTGAGATTAGAAGGAGAGTAGGAACAAGAGACGTCACCCTGAGGAATAGCTGTACTTCAGTATTGTTCATGGCTTTTGTCATCGGTTACCTCTTTTGAAAAGGCCACCATGGTGTCTGGTAAATGTGTCCTTTAATAGGACTCGGAGCCGACCAGAGAGGGAAGAGAAGCAAAGAAAGTGATGAATGAGAGGGATGGGAGAAGTGGAGAGGGAAGAATTGAAGGAGCCAGTGTGTGTGTGTGTGTGTGTGTGTGTGTGTGTGTGTGTGTGTGTGTGTGTTTCTATGTGTGTGTGACATCTGAGATAGTACTGTGTAGTGATACACCCAGAGCGGTCCGTGTTCAGTTACAGCAGCACAATTGAGACAGAAACTGGACTCCCAGCAATCTGACAATCTACCTCAGGACAAGTCGTGTGTGTGTGTGTGTGTGTGTGTGTGTGTGTGTGTGTGTGTGTGTGTGTGTGTGAGAGAGAGAGAGAGGGATAGACTTCCTGTTATTGGTACTATTTCCTGTTTCCTGTGTCCTGGCAGTTGCTTCTGTCCTCAGGACGTGGTGGAGGAGGCTGTGTTGCTGCTGCTCGTCACAGAGTCCATGGTGAGAAACACACACACACACCTACACACACACACAGCTGTCTCTAGTGTTCCCTCCGCCTTTTTGCTTTCAAAACACATCCAAGGAATAGACCCCCACCTTTACGGAGGACCTTTCTGCTGAGACCATCAGCATCACCACCTTTCCTTCCCTTAGATTTCCTCCTCTTTCTCCTTCCTCCTCCTCCTCTTCCTCACTCAGCATCTCTGTCCGTCCAGGCCAGCGGCGACGCAGTGATCAGTCGTCTGCCAGAACAGGCCGAAGCTCGCGAGGCCAGTCTGCAGGATGCCACCTCTGTCTACGACCTGCTCACCATTGGCATGGCCAGGAGGGGGCAGTATGACATGCTTTCTGAGGTGCAGCCACTCTCACACACACATAGACACACAAACGCACACTCTATGCTGGAGGTCTGAGGGGAAGAGAGCAAAAGAGTGAGAGATGAGATGTGTTAGTGAGAGCTTTGCCTTTGCCAAACTTTTTAATGAATGTCCTTATCACTTCGAGTGAGGGGATTATGTGTCTTTTCTCTCACTGTCCATCAGTCTCTTTGCACCCCCCTCACCGCCTGTCTTTTTAAACTTCCTCCATTTTTGTCTCTCAGTATCTTGCTCCAAATTCCTCCTCCAGTTTCTCACTTATTTTACAAGCTCTGTTACCCCCCAACCCCTCTAATGTGACCTCTACCCAGGTGTGGGAAGTTGGGGAGGGGTCGTCTCAAATTAGGTCTGTCCACCTGTCTGACTGATTCATAGATAGCATCGGTCATCTCATGAGGAGGACCACACACACACACACACACGCACACACAAACGCTCATAACACACTGAGGTAGATCAGTGGATCAGTTTGCTGATATATGAGGCCAGTATGGGCCATTTATTAAAAATTAGATGTCAGCCAGTCAGTTCCATCCATCTCTGATGTGATGAATAAGATTCACATTGATTGATTACAGACTGACTGAAGCATTAATCAATCCACGCTGCGTTTGCAGCAAGTTCTGATTCTAATATCAGTTGGAGGATACACGAGTATGTGTTAGTGTTATTAAAGGTCGGATTATGCAAAGCATATATCTGACTCTTGTCAAGTTCAATGATCTGAAATACTTCAACATAAAATTAGCTAATGATGGAAGAATTAGACTTCAGACTCTGTCATTAAGTCAAAGCGGTAATACAACATTATAAAAACATACCATTATTAGTAATTAAAAATGGATTCAGTAAAAGTACTTTCTTCTCCTGCTGTCAGAGTCATGTATTATTATATATGTGAAAGGATTGTATTAATATTACTGGTGCATTAATGTGTAAGTATCTGGTCCAGGTGGAGACAGTTTTAGCTATGCTGACGGCACGGCTCCAGGGATGGCAGTGTCAGTCAGCCCAGTCCAGACTGTTGGATGGATTGACAAGAAACCTGGTTAAGATGTTCAGTGAATGACTCCCTGATGACTCTGGTGATCTCTTGACTTTTCATCTGATACAGACATTCACGTTTCCCGCTGAGTGAACTGTAATAACTTTGGTCATCTAGCGTCGTCACCGGATCATAATTGAACACTTTGGTTTTTGAAGCAAATATCTCATCCCACCAGCCTCAGCTGTCCTTTGTGTTCAGTGCTAATTAGCTAATGTTATCATGCTGACATACAAACCACATGGTTAACGTGGTGGACTGATAATAATCAGCATGTTGTCATATAGCTCAAGGCATCACTGTGACAAAGCACAGCCTCACAAAGCCGCTAGCTGGAGGCTCTAAGTGATGTTAACTACTTAGTACAGTTTTGAGTAGTTCTATAAAAATCCATTATTTTTTTAAAAAAGTAAGTAGTATCAAGTAAAGTCAAGTAAAAGTCAAGTTATGCATAAAACATACAATTTTTTACAGTGTATTCTGAATACACTAACTGGCTGTTGGCAGTTTTCTGTTTCCTGCATCTCAGTGTGTCTGAACCCTGCTTCCACCTCTGCATATTAACCTCCTAACCAGGGGTTAAATTGGAATTTGGTATGTGTGGAGGCCTGATTTAGCAGGGTTAACAAGGGTCAGCACCATTACGTATATGTAGCAGCAGCAGCAGCAGTGACAGTTTCATAATCGCAGACTTGACAAACATGACCGTATTTTTGTCCGACGCTCGGCTCAGTACAGTCGTTGTATCATTTAAGAAATATTAAGTAATACAATTAGCTGCACAGTCCACAGTCTCACTCAGTTAATCAGACCTCACACTGCTGGGTATGTTGAGCTCTTTGTCTCTGTGTTAAATGAGCAGTTTTAATAAGTGCACATTATTTCATCAGAATATTAGGCAGACCTTTTTCTTGATTTAGCTCACTTCTGCATGAGTGACAACATCTGACTGAGCGGCGCTCCACGCCATCCTCTGCTCATCCACACACACATCAGTCACATTATTGTGTACTGAAGCAGAGCTGAGTGGGTGGTGAGCGGTGACTGACAGTCATTTCGAGCTAGAAAAATGTCGTGAAGAAGAGTGGCCATCTAGTTTAGTGACTACTTGTAGTGTTCTTAACCCTGGTTAAGACTTGCTCTTCTAAAGATGATGTAGTTGTTGTTAGGACATTTTCAGCACACACTTTTTGGACAAGGTCTGGACATCAGCCTTTACCTACACATCACACTTGTATAAATTGTAAAACACACTTGTATGTTTGCATTTCTCCTCTCAGTGTCTGGAGCGAGCCATGAAGTTCTCATTCAACGAGTTCCACCTCTGGCACCAGCTGGGCCTGTCACTCATGGCAGCCGGGAAGGTGAGCTCATTTCTCCTTATATACCAGCAACAGCCTCTCTCTCTCACACATACATACGCCCACACACACACACACACACACACACAGCCACGACACACCCAAAGGAGACATCCATCTTCTGCCATACCTCTGTCCTGTACACGACAGGCGCTCCTGACTCACCCCCAAGTCCAGACGTGTGACAAATAGCATTCACAGATAAGTGTCCAGTCTGCGCGGAGGAGCAGATGGGTGGTGTTGTACATGATCTGGACAATTCAGATAATGCCAAGTTAATTAATTGTACAAAAACAACAATGAAACAGCATTCAGCTACCTTATTAGTCTAAATCAGATCCTTTGTGGCAACCCACACCCCCATCTGCTCCCAAAAAACATTAAATTATTGTAAATATTACAAATAAATGAATTTATTTGTATAAATGAATTTATTTGTAGATAAATAAAGTTAAACCCTGTTGCAATGTTAAAAAAAAATCTGGACATTCTTCAAATGGGAGTCCTCAGAAGGAGCTGAAATAGCTTACAATCCTCCCTCCCTTCCTCCCTCTCTCTCTCTCTCTCTCTCTCTCCTTCTGTCTGTGTGTTCACCAATGTGTGTGTGTGTGTGTGTGTGTGTGTGTGTGTGTGTGTGTGTGTGTGTGTGTGTGTGTGTGTGTGTGTGCGCGCTCATGTGTGTGACAGAAAAATTGATCTGGGTTGCAGGATAAAGTGACACTGCAGATCAATGGAGAGCTCTAGAAATAGGCTGCTCCCTAGAAGGAGAAGGGGGCCGCCTCAGTGTCGTCACATCCGCTTCTATTTAGGGCCACCAGTGTGTGTGTGTGTGTGTGCGCGCGCGCGTGTGTTTTTGTGCATGTGTGTGAGCGCATGTGCGTGTGCATGTGGTCCATTAATGATTGGCCTACATGTATTAAGTGACTGTGTGTCTAAATGGGTCTATTAGGGCTGTGTAAGGACAGTTGATATGTGTTTGATACACTCGCCTAAAAGCGACCCGTGTCATCTGTGGCTGCATGATAACTGGCTGCTGTGTGGACATGAATCACAATTTGTCAGTGACGTGTGTGTGTGTGTGTGTGTGTGTGTGTGTGTGTGTGTGTGTGTGTGTGTGTGTGTGTGTGTTCCAGGGAGTTGGTGCTGTGTCTGTATTTAAAGAGTGTGCCAAGATGAGACCAGAGGACCCCTCGTTGCCTCTACTGGCTGCTAAAGTCTGCATTGGTCAACTACACTGGGTGAATACACACAAAACATTCACTTACGTAAAGACCTTATTTGCTCTCTCATGTTTTGCTCTACATTTCCCACAGATACTTGTTGCTGTGATACCTTCTGAATTTTTCTATGATGAGTCTCTGTAGGTGGAGCTGTTTTCCTTGTCTGTTCAGCCATGTGGTGGCTTTTGCTGCTCTTGCTAACTCCTTTATTTAAAGAGTAGATACAGAGGAGCAGATGTTTACATCCAGATAAAGGGATTTCCAGAGAAATCTGAGGGATCAAAATATTATTGCTGCAACACAAAATGTCTGTTGTTTATTTTTTTTTTTTTACTTTTCTTGTGAAATCTTGGAAACACAATCTCTTCATCCCTCTGAAAATCACATGAAATGATCTGAGAAAATAAAAATCAACAACTCAAGTCATGTTCATTGACCACCCACAAGGCTATTGCTGTGGAAAAAAATAAGAAAAATTGTTTATTTTCCCACCTTTTATCAAATATTTGTTCATTTTTAGCCGTGCTGGAAGACCTAGGGCATGGATGTCAATGTCAGTCATTTGCTCCACTTTGTTCCAGACTGAAATATCTCAACTATAACTATATTTTATTAACAATATTTTTGGAAGAACATTCATGGCCCCCTCAGATGAATTGTTACAACTTTTGTGATCCTCTGACTTTTCACCCAATGTAGCACCACCATCAGGTCAAACCTTAAATTTGTCCTATACTTTATTTGGTAATGCACACAACTCTGCTGACATGCACCCCTGTGATAAGGGGTCAAAAGTAGACATTGCTTTATATTGAGAGGTCACAAGCCGCTGATTCAGGCTAATAAACGTAAAGGTTTACATTTCACAGGATTACAGTCATAGTCAAGGATCAAGGGATCCATCCGTCCTCCATCTGTAACTAATGAGATATCACAAATCTGCATGTGAACACATCAGCTTTATAATCCATGTATGTTTATGTTCATTTACTCCAAGCTGCGCCCTCAGCTGCAGCCAACACTCATAAGACGATAAGCTGAAAGGTGAAGTCGTATCACAGAATATTTGCACCACACGGACAGCAGCTTTATGGAATATATAGTGTGTGTACATACACAGCCGCGCCGTGTCGCTAATGTTTTGGGATTTGCACTGGGGTCACTCGGGCAGATATGCGTCACGTTGAAGCCCGGCCAGCTTGGATAGTCCTGCTGTTCATGATCTGGGTTGGAGGGAGAACAACAGCAGTGGTGTTTAGGGTGGAGGGAGAGAGAGATTGAGTGAGAGTGAGTTAGATAGATAGAGAGAGAGAGAGAGAGAGAGAAAGGGGTCAGAGATTAGAAAAGAGGAGCTAACAGGGGCGAATGGAGAGAGCACATCTGTCGGTGGCTGGAGATCATGGCAGGCCGGAGACACTAAGGAGCTTACAGCCTTAATCACAATGGGATACTATGGCCATAGTACAGTGGGGCATTACATAAATGGGCCACCATTATCCACCATCAGCCACACTGGACAGTCTGAACTATTATCTAGCTGGCAACATTTTTTTTCTTTGTGTCGGCCCACTAGCCCACAAAACAAAACTTCATGATAATTTAGGGTTTAAATGCTCCTATACATGTATGTGGAACAGTAAAGGATCTTAGGACACATGACACCCTCTCCAAACCCATGACGTCACCACAAACTCCATGATCTGAAAGCAAAGCTGCTTTTATAAATTCCTGAAGAGCAGTTTTGCAGATGCAAGGTTTTCACCCGGCAGCAGCAGCAACATGTTCTCCTTTCACACCATTCAAGGCAGAGGGAAAAAAACATAATCCTCCTAAGATGTGCATGGACGGGCTTGTGTGTTTAAATGACTGGCTATTGTGTTCAGGCTTTGAACTCACAAGGACTGGATTCAGAGAGAGAGAGGGAGAGAGAGAGTAGAGGAGGAGGATGAAGGGAGGAAGACGAGGAGGAGGGGGAGGGTGTCAGAGCAGTTGGCTTGCTGTTGCCGTGGCGTGCTGTCAAAGGCATTACCCCCCCTTCCTCCCCTACGCCCACCTACCCACCTGCCTGCCTGCCCGCCACCAGCCATACCTCACACATAGTGACACACTTTTTCCTCGGCTCAGAGCACCTCGGCTCGACTCAGCCGCACACCGCCTGCAGTCTACTGCTGCGCGTGTGGGCGAACGCGCGCGCTTGTGTGTGTCCTTCAGCAAACTCTGCGTTGTCCTTCAACTGAATCTACTCGGACTGTCCTCACATTAAACTCACACCAGGCTCAGACATCAATAGTCCTCAGCCACATTTACACGTTTCAGTGCTTCAAAGTTTTCCACACACTCATGCAGGAGAGGATGTTACAGGTCCTGCTTCCAGCACAGCAACAGTATAGTACCCCACAATGCTCCAAAGAGGTTTTTGTGTTACATATTATAGGATCTAACTGGATTTGTGTGAGCAAAATAAATCAGTATTTCACTAGCCCACTGAGGTATATATATAATTAACTGAGTGTCTGTTAATGTGTGTGTGTGTGTGTGTGTCCAGTACGAGGAGGCTGAGGCACTGTCGCAGAGCGTGGTGTCTATGGGGGAAGAAGCTGGAGAATTTCTACCCAGGGCCTACCTGGCTCTGGGACTTTGCTGCAGTCTACAGGCCTCTGAGGGTAACAACACACACAAACAACTAACTAACAGAGAGATATACTAATAATATCCTCTCTCCAGGAGAACAACAGCATCTCTCACTTGTTCAAATGCTTAAAACAACAGGAGAACTGGAGCTAATCGTTTGAAATTTTTAGGAAATATGCTTATTTAACTGTCTCCTGGCTATAGCTTAACAAACAGAAAGTTTGTTGTAGAACTATTCCTTTGAAAGGTTAAGGGTCATTTTGGAAGGGCGTGACAAAGACCCTTTTTGTTGTTTAGGTGTGAGGACTAGCTGTTCTCACTTTATATATTTTATATAACATATACTGAGATACAGTATATTAAAGCTAATACTGCGCCAAGTAAACTTTTTGGTTCTGTCCTCTTCTCTCCAGCCACTCTGAAAGCTGATCGTAATGAATTCAACAAAAAAGCACTACAAGCTTTGAGCAAGTAGGTTCTGGTTCCTCCATTCTCCACCAGTTATTGTATTATTGCACATATCATACATATATGTAGCATTTTACTTTAAACCATGCTAGCAGTCCCTTCAACTATTGGATATAATGTCATGAAATATGATGATTATGACCATGCATCTCTAAAACTAATGACATTCCCATCGACCTCAGCTGTACTTTGTGTTTAGCGCCAATTGTTACCATGCTAACATGCTAAACTAAGATGGTAACATGGCACGTTAGCCATAAGTATGCCATAAGCCATAAGTATGTTGTTGTGAACATGTGAGCATGGCATATGCATATTAGCTTTGCTATTGCATGTTAGTATGCAGATTAGCATTTAGCTCAAAGCACGACCGCGTGTGTGAGCTCAGCCTCGAAGAGCTGCCAGCTTAGCTGCAGAAGCTGTAGTTTCCATTTAATCTCACTAAGATCCAAATTTTTGGAGTTTATGCCACATATGATAATCAAAAGTTTATTCTTCTGCCATGAAAACCTTTGCTAACACAACATGAACCATCTCTCCTCCACAGGGCTCATTCATTAGACCCTCAGGACACACAGATTGCCATGTATCTGGCTCTGCAGCTGGCACTTGTTCGCCAGGTATAAGGGCACAAATGGGAAAGATATTAAATGTTTGAAAAGACTGCAGATTGTTAGTTATACCTAATGATGTGTGTCTCTGACAGGTATCAGCAGCCATAGAGCCCCTGCAGGCAGCTTTATCACTCCATGGGGACGACTTACACTCCCTCCACCTGCTGACCCTGCTGCTGAGCGCCCAGAAACACCACCGTCATGCTCTGGACACCCTGGGTTTGGCCCTCAGCCAACACCCCAGCAACTTCAAGTAAAACCCACTAAACCATCCTACTCACACAGGCAACAGAAAATGTTGGTGGAAGTGTTGGTGAATTGAGGATAAGGCACCAATCGATAACTGTACAGATGTACTTTTTAGACTCTGCAAGGTTGTTTTTTATGTGTGAGTGAGTGTGTGTGTGAGAGTAGCTTCAGTGAGTGGTGCAGTGAGTCCCTGTCCTAACACTAGTCCTCTCTCCGTAGGGATAGGGTGTCTCAGCTCCACTTTGTTGGAGGCCAAGCACACACACACACACACACACACACACACACACACACTTGACGCCTTATTTAGACGTGCCAGAGTGGAGGCCTGCATTGCGGTACCTATGCCCCTCATACACCCTTACCCTTTTAACATTGGAGCTCTGACCCGAGCCCTGGTGCTGCTTTCCCGACAGAACTCAGTCATCTGATACATAAACCCACCTGTCTGTTACACTAAACGGGTTAAAACATAAAAACTGACCTAGACATTTATACTCCAATCATTTTAGGGCAAAGAATTCAGCCTGAAATGAACTTATTTAAGGCAGGTTAGCATTCGTACAGGTTCTCTGGTGTAAGATGCTCCCATTATCTAACAGGAAGGATTCCTGTCAAGTCATCCTGAACGTTATAAACGTATTCACTAGCTTTGAATGAAGCTGCAGCGCATCATAGGTGGATAACATTAACTATCCAGGCCAGTTATTTTGCACTCACCATATTATGGAAGCATGTTGCATCATCTTTCTGATGTATTTTCTCTATTTCAAAGCCCCATAAAGCATTTCATAATTCAACCATTTGGGGTCAGTGTTGGCCTCCATGGTCCCAGCGCAGACAGATGGGGTACATCCACACATCAGGAGGGGAGAGCAAGAGAGAGAGAGGAAATGCAGAAAAACAAGAAAATTGATGAAACAACCAAAGGAAGGAAGAATGTAAGAGAGAGAGAGAGCCTGACAGGAAGACGAAAACACAGGGACAGAGTGGGAGGATGCAGGAAAAGACGATGGTTTTATAATTACACAAGCTTTACTGATCAGCACTGTATGTACAACTGGAAGATGAAAAATCTGCTCTATCTCTTTCTAGATGCACAATCACACACTTAGACACACACATCCTCCGTAGAGACACTTGACTGCTTTGACCCATTTAAGAGCTCTTTTCCAGGCTCAGCCAATCACGTTGCTCTCTGCGCCAGGAATCCCCATCGCCCCGGTAACCATGAGGTCATATGGGTAGAGCAGGCAGCATCAGTTGTTGTTCCCGAATTGTTGTTATGGAGTGGTAGAGAGACATTGAGTCAGAGAGAGATACAAATCTATACACTGGGAGTTTTCTGAATGGAACAGCTGAATTCAAATAAATTCTTGTGTCCGTGAACTGTAAACTACCTCTGAGATGTATCGATCCACATGTATGTTTCTAGGAAAAGTATATTTGAACTGAGCCAGCGGAAAGCTGAAGAGAGACGCACATTAGAGTTCTGCACAGGCCTGAAATGTTAGTCCTAGCATGACCTGGCCCAATTCATCTGGGCCCAACTGGCCTGGGACCAACAGCTAACAACATTTTTCATCTCTTAGTATCTCTCTCTCTAAGTAAGAGTGCTGGTTTGAGTGCAGCAGTGTAACAAACATGGTCCAGTCTGCTGCTATACCAGCCGGTCCATAATGATAGAGTAACAAACTGTGAATAATGCTGGAAACAACATACAGTGTGGAACAATATGGAAACATAAACATGGGTAATGTTACAACTGTCAACAAGCATTGGTTAGCCAGCATCTCTTCCCACTGATGAACTGCTGGTACAGCGTTTTTCAACCATTTTTTGTCACAGCTTTTATAAAATATGCAACATCTCAAGTCACCTTAGTCTAAAATGTGTAAAAAAAACACTTTACAATATGAGCACCATGTTAATCGATGTGTGGCTTCTTAGCCTTTGTTACTATCTCAGCCACTATATAGCCATCTCATCTCATCTCATCTCATCTCATCTCATCTCATCTCATCTCATCGTCAGGTGTCTTCCTCGAACCCTTGCTTGATTTCACAATTTCATTCCACATTCAGAGGTATAGAGGAAGAGGGGATCAAATATACACGTAGTTCAACTACCCTCATTGCTGGAATACCACTGGATGTCAAGATTGATGGCTCAAATTCATCTCATTCTGGTGCCTTTCCTTTCAAAAACCGTTCCATGTTTGTTTTTGTGTTCTTAGTGCTTCACTCACCCTCTCATAACTTCATGCATAACTTCCATCCATTATCTGTAACTGCTTATCCTCACTAGGGTCGCGGGGAGGCTGGAGCCTATCCCAGCTGACATTGGGTGAGATGCAGGGTACACCCTGGACAAGTCGCCAACTCATCACAGTGCTACATAGTCATTTGCTGGCGCTGATATTGTGACATGAAGTAAGGGGCAGGTTGAACAGATTTCTGATGATGTATGAGGTGGTTAACAATCTGCATTTTCTATTTTCATTTTCAAGTTGTAATGCATTTTATAAAGCTGCAATGTCAGAATATTTCACCCCTGATGAAGCCAGAAGGCAACCCAGAGTGCCACGGCCCCCTGGCTGAGAAACGCTGCGCTAGTATCCTCTAGTCAGTCATAACAACATGGTTCCCCACCCAGAATTATCATTCGACTCTGCAGTTCCCCTCAGCTCTGTACAGTGTTTTAGTGCCTTTCAGCTCATTGTTTTAGTGTTTTACTTGACGATATTTGTTCAACGCTCTCATCAATAGCAACAGCAGGCATCTTTTTACAGAGCAAAGCAACATGTGAGCACCAAACATCAGACAAAGTTAGTGATTAGCTGGTGAACATAGTGGAGCATTTAGCGCCAGAGAGTTGGTGGACACCAAAACAGAGCTAAAAGGTTCATCAGGTGCAAAAAGTACAAAGACAAATGGTTGCTAACACATTAGCCATTAGCAATTAATGCAGCTCTCATGAACCAAAACTAAACTTTGCATTGATGCAGCAAGAACACTGTGACAAGTGCAATAGCTCAGAAAGTTTGCTGACATGCAGATGAAAGAAGAACGTTCCAAGAGAGAAACAGGACAAGATAATAATCAGCATGCATTGCAATATAACAATGTAGCATTGAAACTGTAACAGTAAGCGCAGTGCCTGATTGTAACATTTAATTATCAACAGTATTTTAGCCCTAAACCAAACCCAACATGTAATATGCAACATGAAAATGAATCCAAACCCGGCCAGAATATATCAATACCCTCAGGACCCGTCAGGCTGAGGCCGAGTTGCAGACCTCAGAGTCAGAGAGAGAGAGAGAGAGAGAGAGAGTGAGAGAGAGAGAGAGAGGGAGAGAGAGAGAGAGAGAGGGGGGAGGTGTTTTCTTAGTAACAAGCTCATTGAATATCATTTGCTTTGGATGTGTGAGCGAGCATCAGAGATCAAAGCTTGTATCATGCATGGTGCTGGGCATGCCATGACTGTCAGTGTGTACGTGTGTGTGTGTGTGTGTGTGTGTGTGTAGGTTTACCGGGTGTACTTGGTGTACAAGATCGTAATCTGGCATGTTTCTGTGTCACTGTTAGTGTGTGTGTGTGCATGCATGTGTGTGATTCTTGTTAGCCACTGCCTCTCTGCGCCACAGCAAACTGTCAAGCTCGCTGTAGCACACCGAATTCCTCTTAACTCCTCTTCCACCACATCTTCTGTCTCTCTCTCTCTCCCTCCTTCTCCATCTCCTCCTCTCTCCTTTCTCTCTCTCTTTCTTTCTTTCTTTCTCACCATATCTTTCTCTCCTTGCCTCTCATCTTTTTTATCTTTCCGTCTCCATTGCTCCCTTTTCTTTGAAATTTTAATCACCCAGTAAACAGGCATGCATTTCAATGTGAAATGGGATTCTGCTACAGATTGAGAGAGCTGAGACGAGAGAGGGGGAGGGTTGTGTGTGTGTGTGTGTATGTGTGTGTGTGTGTGAGAGGGAGAGAGAGTGATCATGGTCTCACAGTTTGTACTAAAGAGAATGATTAATCCCAGCCTTTGATTCTGCATTCATCCAACGGGATGTTGCAGCACGAGCAAGTGTTTGTGCGCGTGCACGGGTGTATGTTCATCTGTGCCAGTGTGTGTATTAGCGTGCACGTGCATGCCCGGCTTTACGCTGTGCTACACAAAGCAAGCATGTCTGCACAGGCTTGTGTGTGTTAATATATACTTGAGTATGATGTGTGTGTGCGCACTTGTGTGTCTGCATGCGCCCATGTGCCTGTGGAGAATACACACTCTGATCTGTGGGAGTACAGAATGAGTAATACTGTAGATGTACCACTTTTTCAAGGGAACATTATTAGCTATTTTTATATGGAGTTTACGCTGGCACTCACCGCTCTTAGCCGGCCACGGCGTTTACACTGAGCTACACAGCTCGCTGCCATCCGTCCTCAAACATTATGCCTTGCACAAAGCAGGCTCATACCCAGGAGGCTGGAGATGACAGCCTTTGTAATCTGACGTGTAGTTTTGAATGCTGTAATCTTGACGAAATGTATCTTTTCTGGAGCTGCGAGGGAAACACTGGCTGTGATTGAGTGCAGAATAACAAGGTGGAAAGACTCTATCCTTGGATGACTTAGATCAGTTTGATATTACTTTCTATGACACATACAGTGAAATTATTTCGTAATGACTCAATGTGATGTAAATGTGACTTATTGCAAAGAAGTTGGTAGAATTTCCCAAATAGTGGCCCGGCTTGCTGTGAAAATATGAGCTTTAGTTGAAACAAGTTTTCCAATTTTTATACATACTGCATATTTTATCATATCTTATCATATTTATCATATTTTTAGCACAATAGCCACCATTTTCTAATTTGCTACCTCTGTTAATGCAATCTTTAAAGTCCAGTATGTAAGATTTATCTGGAATATAAGAATCATTATGTTTTTGTTACCTTAGAATGAGGATTTATATCTACAGACACTGCTGGTCCTCTTCCACAGAGTCAGCCATGTTGAACCACCATGTTTCTACAGTAGCCCAGAATGGACAAACTAAACCCTGACTCTAGACATGGTGTCTCATGCTTTTTTTTCACATGTTTCGTGGTCACTGTAGTTTCTCTTACATGTGAGGAACAGGAGGGTGAAACAAGAGAGTTGCAAAACACAACTACTCCTCTAAGCGTCACAAAATCCTACACACTGCTCCTTTCAGTCTTCCTCCTCCATTATTTCCTTTATTATAGTCGCTCTAATTTGCTGTTTTTTCATTCAATGTTCTTGATGATTATTCATGTTGCTGTCAGTAGAGTTGCAAAGTGGAAGGGGTAACTGGTTTTGGTGTTTTTCTCCATTCTATTTCCCCATTTAAACTTTTTATTTCCATAATATATACAATATTTGTGTTAAAACAGTTCAGAAATAATGACATAAATTTAGGCCTGGTTATTATTTTAACACCAGTTTATTATCAGTATGTATAATGTTAACATGGCAGCCTTAAAATGTGAATTAATTACAGAGAATTAGATTTAATGTCTTGGACAGTGTCCTCACCTGCAGGGACAGTAGAGCCTTACATACAGACATACATTATACTAGAGACAGAGCTTCTTGTTTTTCTAGTTTTTTATGGAAATATTTCCTCATAATTAGGAAGATGTCTCCCTGTTTAGTGATTTACTCTCTATTTGCTGTTAATACATGTTCAAATCCATCTACATGTGAGCCCATTGCAGCCTGTTCTTTGCTGTTAAGCTACTCTCAATCAAATTCAACACTTCCTGTGCAGTTTTTTCCACATTGAGAGCCTTCCTGTGGTTCAAAGGGTGTAATTCCTCTCTTCCTTGGTGGGCCTTTAGCTGGATAGTGTGCATGTTGAACCCCAGCTGTTTGGGGGTTTTCCCGCATACTTAGATTTGCAATTTGATGCAATGTTTTGACCTATAAGGCCTTCGTCAGGCATGTGAACAAAAACAGACAAAAAAAGAGCTCCACTTAAAAATAGGACATCATGTGATATAAAATACAACCCGTTATCTAAAATAATATACTAAGGACATAAAAATCAATAACAAAAAAACTCAGTTTAGGTGTTTTTTCATGTTCTACATCCAGGATAGTCAGTCAGTTCTTTGTACACATGACACACACCAACACACACACACACGCACCTTTCACTTTCTTGACACACGTCAACACTAGGATGAGTTTACACCATCACAATGCTTCTAAATGCTTTGCCACACTGGTAATGGGGAGTCTGGAGACACACACATTCACACACACTCTGGTGGACCCCTACTGGCAGGCGTATCCTTAACACAGCGTCCCTCGGCAGCACTTGTCATCTGCACGTCAGAAAATCCAACCCCCTTCCTCCTACACACACACACACACACACACATTCATTTTTTTTCCTTTCCAGCATCCCTCCATCTTCTCCTCACACCCTGAGTGCACACACACACACACACACACACACACACACCCTTCCCCCAATAGTCCACCGATTAACGAAGCGCATTTCACCGAGAGTTTTCTCCCCTGACACAAGCTCGTCTCGCTCTGCTATCGATCCTCACCCTCCCTCCTTCCCTTCATCCTTTTTTTTTTCATCCTTCCCTCTATTTGCTGTCCAGCCCCCCACCCCCAAACTACCCCCTCCCTCCCCCTCGCCTCCCTCTGACAGGAGAGTACAGAATAACTGGAGGAGCCTTCAACAACAGGGAGGCAGTGGACAGCTAGGCAGGCGGGCGTCAGATGTGGAGAACATAGTCTCTCTGTCTCTCTCACTCTCTCTCTCTCTCTCGCTCCTCACACTCATGGATGAGTGATGCCCATGACAGACTGCATCCTCTGAGAGCCCCTTCTGGCAATTACCACACACACACACACACACACACACACACACACACACACACACACTCGTTCTCATCAGAGACTCCCACATCACTTAACCAGTTGTCTTCAACTAAAAGGGGCCGAGCGGAAACACTCTATGGCCTCTACTCATCAACCTCTCAACACACCGCAGCACACACACACACACACACACACTCTCGTACACTCTCTTAGAGCTTGTCGTTGATGACTATCTTTACCCCCTCTCTGTTTGTATTGATCCGTGTGTGCATCAGTCCGGCATGCATCAGTGAGATGTTGATGCACTAAGCACTTACTCAGCTTCTGTAGGAGCTCAAATGCTAATACATGGATATGACTGTGTACATGTGTGCACATTTCTATCATGTTTGTCCTGTAACCGAATGAGAACCATGACATGGGATCATATCAGCGAGTTTCGGTGCTCGTCCACAGAGCAGTTTGAAGGTTTGATGGATTGTTTCAGTTGTACACAAACTGGCAAATATCCAGTTTTTCTTTTCACTGAGTATCATGTTGTGTGTTCATACTGCAGCTCATGTAGTCAGTGACAATAAGAACAGGTTTGACTGTCTGTGCGTCCAACTATACATTCCTTCAGGTTACTTACAGATTCATTTCAGACAGCAGACATTCTTTTCAGTCCACTTAGATAATAAGGGTATACATAAGTACAGGATGTGCTAATAAGACGTGCAAGATTAAACAAGGATAAGTAATGTGTGTGTGTGTGTGTGTGTGTGTGTGTGTGTGTTTTCTGGTCCAGTCTCTTGTTCACAAAGGTGAAGCTTGAAGAGGCCCTCTTCGGCCCGACTGCAGCTCTGCAGACCTGTGAAGAAATGCTGCAAGAATGGCAAAGCCGCTATGATGTCAGCCGCTCCAGGTGAGTGTGCACATGTGAGATGTGTGTTTGTGCTCCTTTGCTTTTCATGCAGTGTAGCAGCAAGTGAAACCTCACGGCTGTATGTATGATGAAGGTGGTCTTTTGCTGCTATGGTATTGATTACCTATATTGTTGATTAGCTATATTGTGTTAGTGTGTGTGCGTGTGTGTGTGTTAGTGTGTGTGTGTGTGTGTGTGTGTGTGTGTGTGTACACAGTCATGTGTTTCTGATATATTGCAACCATGGAGTTATAAAGTGATCTGAGCAGTTTGAGCATCAAACCTGTCATGACCTGCTATAAATTAAAGTACTCTATTACTCATTATGATTACAGGACCCCTAAAAGTACTTTAAATATATAATATCAACGCTGTATAACATTTTGCAAAACAGGGTTTTCTAGACCAACTAGCGTAATCGATTACGCTCATGTTTTCTTAAACTTATGAGTTCCACCTATTAAAATGCTTATAATTATTGATGCACAAAACCAATGTATTCATTACTGAAGGTGGTGATTACAGAAGATATTTGGTCAAACAGATTGGAACTGATAAATACATTTATACAATAAAATACAAAACAGTGCAACAATTTTACTTTTCTGTATCCAGATTTGCTTGTAAGCCTGTATAGCACTTGTCATCAATGCCAGTGTCTGAGTCTCTGTCAACACTGTGTGGCTGTTGAAATACTACGCAGACACAAAGCTTGATAGTAGCATGGTATAGTTCTTACACATGAAAACTCGGGCCATGATTGCTGAAATCTTTAGAGCACAGTAACTTTGGGTTACCATTAAAAACATAATTTGTGCTTACAAACATTAGCTTGAGCTACTGGATTAATGGTATAAATCCACTATTCATTAAGTATATACAACATAAAAACGGCTGTTGGCCTAGCTGGCATTTGTAACAGTGGCATCTATAATTTCTCTATTGAAGTATGTCTGACTGTGCACTGTTTCATGCTGATTTCTTATTGGTACCTCCCAGCCAGAATATTTAAAAAATGGTGTGGAGGATTTGGTCTAGGTGGGAGAGAATTGTTGTGGAGAAGCTTGGCAATGTGCTGACGTGTCAGGGACAGGTGGGAGACGGTAGACATTGATCATCACCGTGAGCTAGCATAGATAATCTTCTTCTAATCTTTTGAGAGACATTTGCCACAGAAGGATCATACACGGTGGAGGGCAGTTCATCCTCCCACCTTGGCTTTTTTGTCACGGTTGCAGAAGGGTCAGAATTTGACTGAAATTGACTTTACAACTTTACAACATGCATTTTGTCTCTTGTAGGAAAAATCACCTCACCCCAACAGAAAAGTTTGATGTGAATAACTCTTAGAAACTCATAAAAAGTATAAGTTTGTTCATCATGTTTGTACTGTACTGTACATGTTTTCATCTGTGTGTGTTGCAGTGAGACAGATGACAGCAGCAGTATACCGATAGCTGAGAGGATAGAGGTCAGCCCCGGAGGCAGGAAACCCTCCATCCACCTCACCCTGCCTGACTTCCAGGACGCCTCCACTGGTCTGCTCTCTCGCTGGTTAAATTCTTCCTAATAAGGGACAGCCGCTGTACATATTTGGATTGCAAAATGCTGAATCGATTATTTTAAGTTAAACACATCCTCCCTTTTCTCTGGTGTTGGGTAAATACCAGTGAGAAGGGTGAATGTGTAGGTCAGTCCAAATCCCCCAGCATTTGACCTATTGTGGATTAAAACTGTTTGCCCGTCTGCAACCCAGTTTAGGGGGAGCAGATGTGCTGTTTAAATATCAATGATCTGACTCACCTCCACACCTGTTTTTCTAACAGGATCAGTCACAGGAAATCTATTGATGTTCTGAAAATTGAAACAGAATGAATGCTTGTTTTTCTCAGCGTGGCTCTCCTCTGTCATCATTTTCTGATATGAAATGAACAAATGGTCCGTCTAATGATCAGCCTTGTCATATTTGAAGGGTTTTGTATTGTATTTATGTTTGTTTTTAATCCATATGTGAGTCAAAATATTGTCTTCATGTGATTATCATTTAGTATCTATAAAACTATTCATTGTTTTCAAGTGTAGTAACATTGCCAACCAAGATTTAGCTTCCTACTGTGGCTTAAAAAGGAAAACAATTCAACTGTAATGGTTGATACTTCTTAATTCCATCACTTCCTGTCACAGGTTCGTTGAGCCCGTCCTCAGTTGCTGCGTCTCGTCTGGAAGCAGCACTCTCTGAGGTGTCAGACATCAGCTCCACCCGTCGCCAAGGACCCACCTATATCTGGGCCACCCTGGAACGCATTTGGCTGCAGGCTGGTATGACAATAGCACACATGACCATAACACAATTTCTAAAATCTCAAGGTTGCAACCTCTTTTCACTCTTTGGGGTGCAGATGAGACATTTACCATACCATCACAGTGTGTGCTACATGTGATGTTATGTTGAGCTGGCAAAACAGAGAAACAGGCTGTGTATTTATTGACTCTGAGCTGAAAAGAGTTGGCTATGAGGAAACGTCTGTTTGAAAACTGCAGATCGACAGTAATCAGATTCCATGGTTTTATATTTCCCAGTGTTATTAAGCTTTGTGAATAATAATCCCAATGGCAAAACCAAAATGGACAAGACATTGATTCCAGGCGATTAAAGCTTTCCAGTCCTCTAGTTTTTATTTGAAAGACTACAGCAATAAATATCTAACAAGACTTCTAAGAGTCCTCAGTCATGTTAGCAGCTGTATGAGGCTTTAAAGTGATGCCTTGAGCTAAATGTTAATGTCAACACACTAACATGCTCACACTTAAAATGCTGATTTTTAGCTGATATACTGTTCATTATATTATGAACAAACATGTGACTTTATGGTTTATTCATACTGCTCTTGATTGCTCTTTACCCCTTTTGACATACAGGACTTAATCTTCTACATCAACTAGAGAGGGAAAATGTGGTGTACCACAAGGATCAATACGCAGACCGCTTAAACTTGTGGTTAAGCATGCTGCATTGGTCTAATATATAATAACAGTTATGGCCTCAGCAGGGATGGAAACCTCACCCTCACCACATTATTAATGACACCATCAGACAAATTCAGATCAAACTACAACAAAAATCAAAATATCTGATGGTAACTTTTGAGCTTACTGACCTGCCTATGAGTTCAGTTGAATTTCAGTCCCTCTGAAAGTGAGATATTGTTTATTCATTTGTTGCGATATGAGTGTTTTTGAGCTTTGCAGCAATAAAAATTCACTTTGGGTCACCTATATATGAAAGGCTAGAACGTCCTGCATCTTAACATAAGGGATACACATATTCCACAAAACTATTTCTGCCCAAGACAAAATATTTTTAAGATTGGTTTTGTGTAAAACTACAATAATTTAATTAGCCTGATATCTCCAACCCAATTTTCAAATTAGTTAGTCAGTTCATTTGCAATTTCCAGATTCATCGAACAGTCTGTAACTACTGGTAGGCTACTAGGCTTGGTAGCTACTACCAACATCCAAGTCATATGGCTTCTAGTTCAATACAATACACATCTTTGACATTTCATGATTTTGTAGCCAATGCTTACCATTTGTACATAACATGAGCTTTATCCATGACAGTTATCATAAGGTTTGCTTGTAAAACTGGACGCCAAAGTGTCTCGCCACCTGCTGCTCAGCCAGGCTAAGAAATAAAACTTATCAACATCCGTTGTGAATTATGTGCCTCATCGTGGACTCTTATTTCCAGTTTGGTAGCTTCCCGGATCTCTTCCCCCATGATAGTGACCAATAGAGAAACAATACCGACTGGATTTTCACTGTGTCCCATCTTTTGATGACCAGCAGAACTTTCCCCGAATCTTGTCGGAATTACAGCAAACAAGTACAGTTATTTGTTCTTATTAGAGAAAATATACTGTCCAGTCAACAGAATATTCCACATCAGCAGCAGCCATCTTGGCTGTTTACATCATGCCTGAATGGCACTCCTTTATTCAGCCGTTGTATCAAATCCGTTCTGTATTAGATAAACAGTTGAGTGATTGGCCCGACCAGGGCCAGGTCAGCGGGAGATCTGTCTAAACGGGAAGGAGACCAGACGCATCTGCTAGAGCAAATAAAACAGCTCCCAGATTCATCTGATTCCCAGGATATAATTGAATGCGATTACTTCAGCCATTTTCTGTTATCTCTGCCTTCGCAAACAGCAGTAAACAAGCACGTTTTTAACAATTTAGTGGGTAGAACCATTTCGGCCCCATCGAAGACTGCATACCTTATGTAGCAGTGCACGCTGTACCTGCATGTTTGTGGCCACTGCTCTATTAAGGGCAGAATGGCAGTGATGCATACCGCTATTACTTCCACCCCTTCAGCCTTCGGTCTGCCTGTGGAAGTTCACAGGAGAGCAGAGCGTTGAAATGAAGGGAGAGGAGCACAGAGATGCTCCGCACAAACAACATCCATCCATCCACTCCACTAGAGTGGATGAGGCATGAGAACGGTAATGGGAATCCATACAGCAGCCGAGTGAATGCAGTGATGCAACCAACATACTAGTGTGTTACAGTACGGGATGGGATGAGTGGTGGGGTCACGTCCCCCGTGGCCTACTGTAATTTGAAGGGCATTTTCTACATCCAACCTTTGAACTCTGCTTTTTCTCTGCTGGGAAAATAAAATATGCTTGCTGCTGATTTTGAAACTATGTGTGTGTGTGTGTGTGTGTGTGTGTGTGTGTGTGTGTGTGTGTGCGTGTGTGTGTGTGTGTATGTGTGAGTGTTGGTGTGTGTGTGTGTGCGCACGCGCGCGTGAGACCAGGAGTGTGTAAAGGCTGAACCGGTTATACCCCCGAACCCCCTCCTCTCTCCGTCCCAGCATTCCTCTTCTCATCGGTCACTTCCTCTCTCTATCTCACATCCTCGCTGGCCACATCAGGAAAAAACACACACACAGGGCTTTTTAAATACACACACTTAGCTGCGTATAACCTTAAAAAACACACACTCACACACATACCTGCAGATGTATAAATGGACTGCACACATGCATGCACTGATCTGAGAGGGTTTTTTTTTTTCTCTGAGAGCTCAGGTGAGGAGCAGGAAAATGGTCTTACATAACCAGAAAGCATTCACTGAATCCTTTTTCCCTGAAGTGAAGCTATGAAAAGGAACCCCGAGGCTGGGAAACGGCTCTTTTTCATCTCGCAGAGGAAGCGTGCATGCACTAAGTATTTCCCATCTGTGCATCTGTGAGACACAGGTAAACAAACAAAACATCCACTACCAAACACACACACACACACACACACACACAGGAGTTCACACAGCGCTCAGTAGCAGACGGCGTGCACTATATATTTCACTGTCTGTCTCTGTTACACACACACACTTTTTTCATCAGTGTTCAGAGCTGAAGAGTTTCTTTCTCAGGGTTTGTCTGGGTGTTGACCCAGCGTTCACTCATGAGAATGATTGACAGCTCCCTGCATAAACATCCACTCCAGATATTGGTCTGCTCTTGCCTCAGGGGCGGGTCCCTCTGGTCAACTCTGTGTCCGAGTCTTATTGGACAGTGATGTGCTTGTAGGCGTGATTCTGTGTGTGTGTAAGTGTGTAAATGTGTGTGTGTCTGGGGTTTGTCCTCATCTTCCCAGCAGCAGCAGCAAAGAAAGGAAGAAGGCAGCTTTAGTATGCGATGGCCATATTTAGGCAAGACTTTCACGACTTCCCAGGCACTACATTGCTCCCACTCTCTCTTTCACGCTGTCCGTGTGTATGTGTGTGTGTGTGTGTGTGTGTGTGTGTGTGTGTGTGTGTGTGTGTGTGTGTGTGTGTTGGTCCCTCCAAGTGTAGTGTTTTGTGTTGGTATTTGAGTGCTGCACAGTTTACATTTAACACGATGCTGCTGAGTTAAGTCATCTCTGTCACTCTCACATGTTTTTGATGGGATTAAAACATTTTTTTCCATTCTCTCCTCTCCTAACCTCTTTCCCTTCCTTTACCTCTCCCTACTTGCTCTCTTATCCTTCACCCCTTACCTTACTTGCTCCCTCCTTTCCTGCATCTCTTCCTCTTCCATCCTCCCCTTTCTTTAATCCTCTCTTTTACCAACTTTCCCCCTGTCATAACTCTTCCCTTTCACCTTTCTGACCCTTCCTTCCTCCCTCCTCTCTCTCCTCTTTCAGGGGAGTTGTTCATGGCGGGCGGCCGGCTAAAAGAGGCCCAGTTCTGCATCGCGGAGGCCAGCTCGCTCTTCCCCAACTCGCACTCGGTGCTGCTGCAGCGGGGCCGCCTGGCTGAGCTCCGGGGCCAACTGGACGAAGCCAAAGGCCTGTATGATGAGGCCCTGGCCATCCATCCCACAGGAGAGCGCATACTTGTGCAAATGGTGAGAGACAGTGGAAGCTTTAGAGGCTGTTAAATTAAATTAGAATTAATGCAACATTCTGCTCAGTGGTCAGTAACCACACACACGCACACACATAGCATGCATGGAAACACTAACACATTTTAAATGCTTTATTTGAGTTGACTAAATTACATTAGAGTCTATGTTACACAAGAACTTCAGACTGAAGTCAGACTCGCACGCAGCCTAAAACTCCGTTCGGCCCAAACCAGTTCAAACTGTTTGTAATGCGTCCGCTAGTTTGCGCCAATATGACTGTTTTGTCTCCATAGCAGCGACTAATTGACAGCTTTACAGGCTTTTTTATAGCTGTAATTTGTAGCTTCTTAAAATATGAATGAGGATAGTGATAGTGAGTCACTTGCCTTTCTAGCGTTGCGAAATGGCGAAAACAAGATGGTGATTAAAAGAAAAACGTTTATTTCAGCTGTTTCACTGCTTTTACAGGGATATTTATTTATTCACCCTCAAATTATTGAGGCGATCCTCTGTTTTCTTCGTCCAAAACTCTGTCATTTCAACCAGCTTTGTAACTGACTTTGCTACGAGCTGACTGGCTGTGGAAAAAGGTGACATTCTAAAACCAGCTACTGGCGACTGAGTCAGAGGCGCGGCCATCAGTCAGCTTGAGTCGAGCTGAGAAAGGCCAGTTTATAACGCTGCAACGTTCAAAAAGGTTTCATCTTGTTATGAATCTTCTGAACTGGCTGAACTGCACACACATGAATGTACACAAATTAAAATCTTCTTAATTAAATGAGACTAAATTAAAGTTTGTCAGCTCTCTGTAACAGAATATACAAACGGCACCCTCACACAGCCAGTTGGCTGAACATGTAGCTTCACATGCGTATCATCCTGCAAGACTTTGTCTGTACATGCCATGTTATCTCAACAGATTCAAATCTGTTGTCTGATGAGATCGATGACATTCCATATATCGATGTGTTTTATTTTGGACTAGGGAGCCAAATTTCATTACTAAATATCTGGCTGACATCTACCCCCAGACAGCTACAGCTTCTCCTCCTGTCTCACACATTCACTCTCTTTGGAGTGTGTGTGAAGGTACCAGTAACATTAGCAAACATTTTAAATTAGAAATGTCAGGCATGCTAAGCTCGTTCGGAATGTTCGTTTGTGACAAAAACGCCCATTGAAACAGTTCACAAGCTAAACAAGTTTATGAATAAATCATAAAGATAACAACCTCTTTGCTTTGTGAGGGTTCAACAATCAATATCAGGTGGAATATCTGTGATTCTTTATCACAGCATTCATGTATCCTGGCATGTTTAATCAATATCTAATCAATACCTCATTAGAATGAATCAGGTGTGCTGATAGTGCTGAACAGATGCCTCCTTTCTTTTTAAAGGCTGCACACTAGATTAGCCTCATGTGCACTAATATAGTCACTTTCTGAGAAGAAACATGATCAGATGTGCTTTCCTTGTTTGATTCAACAGAAATGATTCAGCTAGCTCGCTATTAGCTGCTAATATTAGCTTGCAAACCGGGAGTAGCAATGGCAGCTGCTCATAATCATTAGCATTTTTTTCTCCCTTGTGCGGTGCTGTGCTGTGTCAGTGTCAGGTCTGTGGTCATTATGGTCTTAATTATCACATTATAGCTCAGTCATATTCTGAGATGTGTTAATTTGTTGTGGGCAAACTTCAAATTTCAGAAAATAGAAACAAACAAACTTTGGTTCAAAACCAACAAATGACAAATAGCGCTCAGAGACATGCTCTCTCTCTGCTGATCACTCCCCCACATTTCTTTCATCTGAGCGGATCCTCTCTCTCTTTCTCACTTCCACACTATAAAGATCCTCTCTCGCCCACTGACACCCACTCCCTCACTCAGTCTGTCTTTCACATGATCCTCTTGATTAACCATAGCTGCTCTGACCTTTGAACTTTCTCTGTTGTCATGGTGAAGGCACCAGAGAGGGATATTCCTCAAATCCAAGACTCGCACTGCCTGACACGCTCTGTCTTTGGTCTCCATAGTGATCATAGATGTGCTGGCTGATATTTCATTGACTTAAGTAGTGGCCACCTTGTGACCACATAAGGCTAATGCTTTTGCTCCTACTGTGCACTTTAGAGTGTGTGCATTTATCCATGTGTGTGTGTGTGTGTGTGTGTGTGAAGTGCAGAGCAGTCCCATTGGGGTAGACAGAGGTACGCGTCTCTTCCATATTTGGCCTGTGGGAGAACCAATCCCTGGGGGTGAAAAGTTGAACCAAAGCCAGCTGGCAGAGTCCTACTCTGGGTCTCTTACAGGGCAGATGTGTCCTCAGTCTCAAAGTGTGAGTGTGCGTGCTCATGTGCATGCGTTTAGGCATGATTGTGTTTGTGCCTTCCTCCATGGATTTGGCGCACATGTGGACTGTTTGTGCAATTTTTTAAGTAGACTGCATGTTTATATGCTGATTAAGACACATAGTAGACCTATTAAACCCAAATACAATAGCACTTATCTATAGAACACGACATGTTGTGCATTATATATTATATACTAATGGAGCAGTGCATTGTGATGGAGCCTAAGTGGGACAGTGTGTGGGACATTTTATTTGGAGTGCGTCCAGAATTTCAGGCTTACACAAGCTTGCCAAAATACAACATACAGTTGGTGCTACTCTGTGGCTTCATGCATTTATTTTTATACTGTATCTACTGTGGACACTTTGTGTGCCGGTGGCCCATTTATTCTTGTCTGCCTTAAGGGGAATTCTGATGATATTCTTAGTTGATATTCTTACACTTGAGCTATTATTCTGCAAAAGTACATACTGTACTTTCCTTGAATATCCTTAAGATTTTTCCTTTCCAGCTTTATTTTTTGTGTTATTAGGGCAACAGATAAAAGACGATGTATTTCCTGCTGTGGCTCCACAGTGAAATTCTTCTGATTTTCTTTGTGGATTGTATGCATCTTAACCACTACATAAAAAATACAATTATTTTAGCATAATACTTTTTCATTAATTTATAATAACTCAGGCATTTAAGGGGATTTTTTACACTTTTATTTTCTTCTCATGAGAAAAAAGCCACTGAAAGTCGTTACATGTCGCTATATTGGTCAGTACTGGTAGCTGCCTGTCCATGAAACAGCATACAATAGTAGTAAAGTACATATTTAATTTATATATTCTTGTATACTGTTATTAGAGTATTGATTGTATTTAATCATGGGAATTTCAAGTCACTAGTGTTTCACTGTCTGGTCTTGCCAAACTATATAACTGTTAGTTTGCAAGCCTAATTTCCTCTTAAAGCAATAGTTTCTAGATATTTTGGGAAATGTGCTTATTAGCTTGTTAGATGAAATGATCAGTACCTCCCATGTCTGTGCTTTAGGCTGGAGGCCGTAAACTGAGTTTAGCATAGCATAAAGACTGTTTCTCCCTGGCTCTCTCAAACACAAGCAGACATGCAAAAACAGGATTCACTGTGAGTTATGTACTGTAACAATTTCTTGGCAAATAACAGCCAGGAACAGACTTCTCCTTTGGTTGCCAGGCAAAGTACTTGGCGATGGAAGCGTTATTGAAGAAATAGTTATTAACTAGGAAACCTTTTTGGATTTTTGAACTTTGAAGAGGGACAGGCTAGCTGTTCTCCCCTGCTTCCAGTTTTTATGCTAAGCTAATCTCCTGCTGGCTCACTATGGGCCTTTTTCTGGCCCTTGACGACCAAATTTCTTGTAGATTTTAGAGCAATTAGACTAACATCCACAGACAAACTCACTCTTATAAAAGCAGAACAAGCAATGACGCAAAAAGCACTTTCCTGGGGTTTAAGACAACATTGCATAACTTCATCCGAGCCAACTGGAGTGGAGTGAAGTTGTCATTTTCTCCACAGCAGATGAGGAAAGGGAAATTTTTGAGTAAGGGAAACCCATAATTGGAAGACATACAGAAGCTCAGCAGCCCCTGCGGTGTGGTTCATAATAACACACCATCTTCACTTATTCACCACCACTTTACTCACTCCACCTCTACATATTAGCATCAGCTGTGTCCACATGGTTTTTGAGCATGTGTGTGTGTGTGTGTGTGTGTGAGAGAGAGAGAGAGAAATGCAGTGATCAGACAGTGAGTCACAGCTCTGGTCAGCTGCTGGTTTCAGAGTATTTTTGGATGGATGAGGGTGTGGTAGTGAGGGTAACCAGTATAGGATGATGGTATGCTGTGTAAGAGTGTAAGTGCACGCTGATGGTGAGCTGCAGATTTCCAGTCTTGGTTGTCACGGTCCACAAGCTAAACCTGAGCGTCTATTCGGTTCATCTGTCACCGTATTAGCCATGTCAGCTCTTACACACTTGCCTGTCTGTGCTGTTAACCTCATTATGGTAAGTGTTTGGTTGATGTGTGTGTGTGTGTGCGTGTGTGAGGAATGCGGAGCATGTGTGTGTGTTCTGATGGGTAGCTGATACTGAAACACGGCCCAGCCTTGCTTCCGGCGATGGTATGAAATGAATCTGACCCACTCCCAACATCCTCCACATCTCATCCCTCCTTTTCTGTAGCCCAGCCTGCACTGAGTCACACACACACACACACACACATGCACACCCTTAACACACACACTTTACTTTTTTCCTCCTCTCCAACAGAAGCATATTCGTACAGTACTTCACATATGCATGCATACTCTCAAGGACGTGGACTTGTGCTCATTGAATTAATCGCGTTCCAATTATCAAATGCCCCCCATCCCTCTCTCTTTCTCTCTCTCTCTCTCTCTCTCTCTCTCTCTCTCTCTCACTCTCTCTCTCTCTGTCTCTCTCTCTCTCTCTCCCTCTCTCTCTCTCTGTCCCTCTCTCTCCTCTCCTCTCTGTGTGGTTGGGGGTGGTTGTCAGCTGATTAGATAATGCAAATACATTATTTATAACACTTTGCACGTTCTCGCCGCTTTATGGGATTGCCTAGCAACCAGGGAAATATATTCTGTTGAGCAAGACCTCTGATAACCACGAAGAAAGAGAGAGAGAGAGAGTAGGAGAGAGTGTGAGAGAGAGAAGCGGGGGGTTCTCGTCACAGAGACGATTGGGAGTTGGCTGGTGCCTCCGTTGCTATGTATGGCTCATCTGGGCTCACTTATTTTTTCCTTTTTCTTTGACACTTCTCTCTTTTTTTCTCTTTCCCTCCCTCTCTCGCTATTCATTGTTCCCAGTTTAGTTCTTTCTCGCTCGCTCACACTCTCTTCCTTCCTCGCTTTCTTCTTTTTCCTCTCTTCTGTGTCTCCTGTATCTTCTGTATATTCTTTCATTCCTTCCTTCTTCCTCTTTTCCCTTCCTGTTGCTGTCTTCCAATGTGAGTGTATGTGTGTGTGTGTGTGTGTGTGTGTGTGTGTGTGTGTGTGTGTGTGCATGCGTGCCATGTTGACTTTTACATTGTTATATATTTATATGCAGTGTCTGCTCTAATCAGTAGAGAGGTGAGAATGTACTTTGCAATGCAGGAATTGATTCAAGACACGGTATATATGCCGGTTTCTCATATGTTCACACATGCACACATACCACAGGATGTAGGTACACATATATACACATACTATTTGCCATTCTGCGACTCTAAACATCACATATTCAGTAAATAATGCTGTCAATGAGATGATCTCTCCAATCTTATTGTCACTTTAACAGATTCTTTGACATTTTGGAGCATCTTGCGGGGATTGCTATCACTCTCATGATTGTACGCTGAACATAAAGCTACAGACAGAAAACAGTTAGCTTAGCTTCACATAAAGCTAGCCTGACGCCATCCAGCTCTATATACCAATCAGCGCCCATAAAGATCTTTGATTAACACGTCGTATCTAGTGCTGAGCTAGCTGTTTCCCTATTTCCGCGAAGAACGAAGGGTCATTACGTCACTGTAGCGTGTGAACGTCGTGCAGTTAGCCTGGTGGTGAACCACCTTCATCTCTGCCGTCTCAGTTTCACAGGTTATCTGGTTGATGGAGGTACTGGTATTTTGGTGTGTGTGTGTATTTAGCCAATATTTCATGTTTTTTAAGATTTAATTTCATTTGTATATTAATTCAAGCATTTATTAGCGTGCAAGTTACATTACTGTTATGCTAGATCCAAAACTGACTGCCGCTTGTTATGCATGTGGTTCAAGTTCGTAACAGACTAACTTTAGGGAGTTAGATAAACGCTGATAATACCCTAACTAAAGTAACTCTGAGCCTGTTAGTTAACGTTATGTAATGTAATCTATAGTTTATTGATATGGTGATCAGGTGATAGATAAGCACTGCAGTGTAATAGACAAATGGAATAACAAGGTCTTGATTTTATTACATTATTGCAGAGATAGCCATGAAATATAAGCTACATATATTTATTGTTTTATGGTCTACCAATACACAATGAATCAGAGGGTGAAGGTTGAAGTTATCATCTTTATCATTTTTAGACCAACAGTAAATAAATAAATCATTTTATAGATGTGTTCCTCCATCAAAGGTTTCTGTGTGCTTCTCCATGCATCTCCCAAAGGCTTCAGTAGTGAAAGTCTATATTAAGATGATACTAAGTAAGGAAAGTTCAATCCAGCGTGATTGAGATAAATACAGCAGCCTTCACCTCACCTCACGTCTCCCTGCCTTCCCAGACTTAACCGCTGATGAGATTATAGGTCCAGGTAAAGGCTTTCTTCCTGGTTCAAAGGCAGGGCATTAGGCCACTGGGTTACACTGTGTGTGTGTGTGTGTGTGTGTGTGTGTGTGTGTGTGTGTGTGTGTGTGTAGATGTTAGCCTACAGGCTTTCAACAGACTTGGGTTACATGTTGGGTGACATAACATGCCCTCTGCCTGTATTATTATGGACCACATGGACCTTAAACATGCCATACACACACCTGAGAATGTCTGTACTAAAACTACGTGACAATGACTAACTCTGTACCTAAACTCAACTATTTATAACGTTATTCTTATTTTTCTGCTTGATCTGGTCAGTCACACAGTCTTCAGCTCTGTAGGCAGCATGGCTGACAACAGCAGATTGCTGGTCTAAATTTTCAGTTCAGCTGTCTCCACACTGTCTTGAAGACGTTAATTTCTGTTCTGTTTTTTTGTTTTTTTTTACTGGGAACTAATATCTCCATTTTGTGATCTGATTTTGTGGTTTTGTCATCTTTGTGTCTAGTTAACGAGCAGTCTGGTTACATCCAGTCACATATTTGTTTAAAGCCTTTACTGTAGCTTTGAATCAGTGTGTGGCTGCATGCATTAGCTGGATTTGCATCCTTGTATTTCTATACATAACCGTGTAATGAAAAGTTCTAATACTTGCTTGAGGCAGAAAAAGTTTTTGGTAATAAAGAAGTTATACAATAAATACTATTTCATAAATAAATCTCTGTGGTGGCTGCTTAGCTGTAGTTGGTACGTCAGAATATTACAAAGTACTGTTTTTGTCTTTGCACAGCATGAAATATGAATAATATCAGCTGACACCAAAGAACAAAAACTCATTTCCCCAATGCTAATCAATCTGATAATCAAATCTCTGTTGGGTGTGTTTGTTTGTGACATTCAGGAAGCTTTTTTCATTGCCTTCAATCTAACTGATGGAAATACACTTGATTAAATGTTGTGTATTGTTTGCAGCATTTCAGAAAGTTTGCTTAAATTTAGCTTGAAAGATAGACGGAAACACCACTGCCCACTCGCCCAGTTTGGCTCAGCTCTTGTTCAGTTGTGCTTTAATGGCACAACAAGAAACAAACCTGCGCTGCCAAGCTCGATGGGATCAGCTGAGGTAAAACTGGAGACAGATGGCTGGGAGTAATTAAAGCAAAACCAATAGATACCAGTTTTATCTGTGTAATGCCAGAAACACTTGGTAGCAATCTAAATGTTCTTGAACACGCATTTGCTCACTCACTTCCTTTCCTATCTGCTCACTCTCCTACTCCCTCAGACATTTTGTGTCATTTTCACTCATTTTCTGGTCTCTTACTAATTGAAAATCTTTCTCATAATGCCTCTCTGTCTGTATATCTTTCTCTGATGTCTTTCTTGTCTCCAACTTAAAGGAATAGTTTAACATTTTGGGAATTACGCCCTGACTTTCTTTCCAAGAGTGAACTAAGGAGATGGATGTCAATCTCATGTTGACCAAGTGACCAAGCTGAAATCCATGATGTTTTTAGCCTAGCTTAGCATAAAGATTGAAGGCAAAGGGAAACAGCTAACTAGGCCCTGTTTAAAATGAAATGAAGAGGGGTGTTGATTAGCTCAGTTGGTAGAGCATGCGGCCGAGGGTTTGAATCCGACCTGCGGCCCTTTGCTACATGTCATTCCCCATCTCTCTCTCCCCACATTCCTGTCACTCTTCAGCTGTATCTATACAATAAAAACTTGAAAAGACCAAAAAAATATTAAAAAAAAAAAAAATGAAATGAAGAACACTGACTAAAACCTCTAAAGCTGTCTGTATAGTCATATCTAGTTTATTTGTCCATTAAAAACATCAGTTAAATGTTAAGTGCTGCAACTTTTTCTTTGCCACAGCTAGCCACAGTAACAGTGGACACAATGTTTCCTAAAGTCTTGTCACAGCTGGTTACCCCAGAAATTGGCACACTGAAATGAATCCACATGTTTTTGCCAAATACATGGTTCTAAAAGCTTAGTGAAGTCTACTTACACTGTAGCTGAAGAGCTAGCCACTATGGTAGCCTGTCGTGCCATGCAAACACTAGTCAGTCACAATAGCTCCCCAAGCTTCTCTACTGTACTGTATTTTCTCTGAACTGTGCCATCTACTCTCTCTCTCCCCCTCCTTTTGAGTGAACATTATTTCATTCAATTGCTTCATTGAAAAGGGTAACAAGCTAATGAGCCAACTAACTGCCTGCTCATTAACTCCATCACTGAGGGGACAAAAAGTTAACACCAGGGTTCAAAGTACAGGGAAACTGCAGGGAGCTCAGCTCCCCTGAAAGCCACATTTGAAAAATTAAGGCTCTAAAATATCATCATTTTTTTCTCTACATAAATACAGCATTTTGTGAAATAAATAAGAGGCTAATAGTAAATCACTCGTCAGCAGGCGTGTTTGTTTATTTTGTTGTCTGATGCTAAATGATCTCTGTATGAAATTAAATGTATTGATAATATTTTTTGCATGTAGACAGGCAACCGTGTTGACAGTAGCACAAGAGTAGCCTTCTGGGCAGATACATAAATTGTTGTTTGTCCAGAAATAGTTTCAACACATAATTTCCCCTAAATCACAAATTAAGATTACAGATTAAACAAACAAGATAACTAATTAAGGCAATTAAGAAAGCTGTAGAGGTTTGGTAGACATATTTGGCAGGCTAGCTGTTTCCCCCTGCAGAGCTCAGCTAATAACATCCTGTAACCAGCTCTGTAAGGCCTGCTGATACTGTGAGGAGATAGTGCCACTGATATTGTTATATTGCTTATTACCTAAAATGTTGAACTCTTCCTTTAAGTGTTTTACAGAAAACCTTTGGGCAATGTGCGTGTGTGTATGCGTGTGTGTGTGTATTGTGGTTTGTGTGCTTTCCTGCCAGCTTGTTCAGCCTCTCCTGTGTTTATATCAGTCCACAGTATACACAGTAGTGTTTATTTGATTGAGCTGCTGACCTAGAAGGATCAACTTTTCCATGGTTACCAGCATAAGTGACATGTGGCACAGATGGAAGAGTGTGTGTGTGTGTGTGTGTGTGTGTGTGTGTATGTGTGTGTGTCCAGTAGCTGACTGTGTTTATGCTAGAAAAATTGGAACAATGTAACCCCTGTGAGTCTGGAGACAAGAGCACAGACGGAAAGATGCGGAAGCTAGTGGCCAAACCATCAGCAAGGAATACATAATACACCCCTAGCATACACCCACACACGCTTGTGCATGCATACACACACTCATAAGGCACACACACACACACACAAGCTTGTAACCTAACTGTGTGTACATCCTGTGACAGGTTTTCTCTGTACCCAAGAGTTTCGATCTTCCTCTGTGTTTTCCTCACAGCAGCCGCGAAGAAAACGAGAACGGAGGAAGGGAGAACGTGTGTGTGTCTGTGTATGTGAGTGTGTGTGTGTGTGTGTTCTTTTATTGAAAGTTGCATCAGAGCCCCTAGACAGCTATGTGAATTTCAGCCCAATTAATCTGGAGCTTGTGAGCAGAGACTACATAACAAGACTTGTCTGTCTGACCTCAGGCCAGCTCAATGTGTGTGTGTGTGTGTGTAACAGATAGTCAAAGTAAGGGAGGGGGCGATATTGTGCAAGCTGCCTGTTGTCACCTTGAGTGTGCATTTGACACTGTCGCTTGTGTATGTGTGTGTGTGTGTATGCGGTGTGTGCAGTGTGTGAGCCAGATTTGATTCCATGCTGTTGGTGCTTTGCATGACGCCCTTTTCTGCTGGGCTCTCAAACACAATGCGCCCCCAACTGAGGTGGACACACACACACACAAAGCTCTGCATGACCTTTAACATGGCGACAAAGAATATCATCCATAATATCCTAACACACACTCATACATACACACACGCGCGCATACACACTGACATCTTATATTTATTTATTCAATTTACATGTACATCGATACAGTTTACAGTAAATGCCAAGTCACACACACACACATAAACGTTGACGCAGTATAAAACCAGTGAGTGTGGTGGTTGCATGCATACCCACTACTCTTCCTGGCAGAGCCCTGGGCAGTAGTTGCTCAACACGCCACTGCAAGTGGAGAGATTCCTTTACATGTTATACCAACATCTTTGAATGCTTCGGGCAATTTAGTACAAATTCAAGAGCTTATTAGTACCAAACATTTTATTTATATCATTTTTAGATTACTACCCTTCAATAGAGTAGTTCAATTTATTTCAATATATGAGGAAATAAATATTTTTGATACTTAAAATGGGTAACAAAAGTGATTAGCCGTGTTGGACAGTACCACATTTGTTAGTTACTTTTTCTACTAACTAGTAATGTATGGGATTATAATTTAAAATTCAGTATTTACATTACATTTAATGCTCCTTTACATCTTCAGTTTGGGCAGACTGGTCTGATAGCTTTATGTTAGCTTTGTTAGCATGAGCTAGCCTCTACTATAGAGCAGAAATACAGGTTCTGCTAGCTCCAAAGTTGTCTCATTTACATATTGTGCGTTGTGCTGGTTTGCTAATGTTAGCCACCTGTTAAATAAAGATATATGTGTGTGTGGTTGGGCTAAGCAACATGATGTCAGTGATGTGAGTTGCTTCTACAATAGGATGTCAGCGTAAGCCTGCCTGCTTTCAGTCAGCATTCTCCTCCCCTCCCGACCATATGCGAAACAAAACAACCTCCAAGTTAGCAAACTTTAACCTGGTCGCTAATTGTACAAATGGTGGTTTCTTCTGTGGGACTTCAGGCTGACTTCCTCACATGCAAGTGCTCCACCGAAACAAGTTCCCTCTGACACTATTTTACAATAGTACCATCGCTGCATCCTAGGCCTAGCACCACCCAAGATGACTTTGATTAGTTTAAAGAAATAAAAAGCAGGCCATGGCATGTTTTCATGTATACTAGGATGATAATGAGCTCACACAGACCTCTCCCTAGCATTGGCACAGCGCTAAAACAAAGTGCATAGATAGATCTGGCTATGTGAGACTACTAAAAATAGGTCCAACAGGGCAACAAGCCTGAGCGGTCAGACGATCATACAGATTGGAAATAATCTTCCAGGTTAGCATATTTTGTTTGGAAGACAAACAGTAAAATTACAACCTGAGCTGCATGAAGCTACTTGTCTGTTCCACGACATCTCTGTTTGCTTTTTCTAAAAATCGTGGGCATGTGTTGGTAGTAGTGATGTAAATTATCCATAAGTTTATTGCAGTTAAATACTAGCTTCAACACAGCCTCAACTTTCATTGCTGTGTGTATCTGTGCCCGACTGAACATACTGCATCGTCTTTCAGCAGATGACTGCTCATAATCTCATGATTTGCAGATTTTCTGCCTTCAATTGTACAATCCCAGTTGAATATGACTCTAGTCAAGTGTAGTACAGTTGGTTGTTCTCGCTCTTTTGTTTTTTTGTCGTACTTAACTAGTCCACGGGACAGCAGGCATTATAATCCAAGATTTGGATTTTTTTGTAAAAAGCTGCCATCTGCTTACTTGATCTTCTCATGCCATAGAAAATGTTTTAATGGTAGATATTTAGGATAAAAAAAATATTAAGGACATGGTACTTAACTGTAAGTTCAGTGTAATATCAGCACTCTGTATTGTGAAAACGCATGCTGTAGGTCTTAACTCAGGTCTGTTACTTACTTATTCAGTTTTAACACAACAAATTCAGCAACTAGATTTAATAATAAACAATAAATCACACTTTATTCCATTTAAACTACGGTCTGTTTAATTACTTTTTATTCCAAAAATTTAAAATTTTCAAGAACTACAAATATCATCTTAACCAGAAGATGATTAAAAACACTGATGTCACATATTTTCAACAATAGACCCCTCTGTGATATCCACCAGGGTTCATTTGGCCATGAACAAGAGAAATTAGATTTTTTTTCTGTTACTACTTTGACACTGATATGACTTGATGAGCCTAACAGTAGCATACATAATGCAGACTACATGTCTTTTATCCATATATCTGTCCAGGGCCGTCTGCTGGTGAAAACAGGGCGTGTCCACCTCGGTGAGAAGGTCCTTCGTGATGCGGTTCAAGTCCACAGCACCTCACATGAAGCGTGGAGCGGCCTGGGAGAGGCTCTACAGTCTCGAGGCTCCAGCCAGGCTCCAGACTGCTTCATGACAGCCCTGGATCTGGAGGCTTCCTGCCCCATCCGGCCCTTCACCATCATCCCCAGAGAGCTTTGAGGGGCCCGGGTTGGGGTGGAGGTTTGGGTTAAGTTTAAAGAAGAAGAAGCCTGTGGCCGGATTATATTATACTGATGTAGATACATGGAAAACTAGAGCTAGGTGGAAAAATGTTCCTCGGTTTGACATTTTGGGAAAAGGCCTGTTCGCTTTCTTGCCAGGAGCATAATGAGAACATCGATACTACTCTGTTTATTAAATATGAAGCTACAGCAAGGGGACGGTTAGAAACATTTGAGCCTATACACCCTACGATAAAACCATAGCGTGTTGGTCTTTACTCTTCAGTTTATCTATGAATTAGACATAAACATATAATGTAATTAATGAAGTGAAGAGATTACAGTTGGCATATTCTTTTGTAATCTTTGGACAGAGCCAGGCTAGCTGTTTCCCCCTGTTTCCAGTCTTTATGCTAAGCTAAACTAAATAACACCTGGATCTAGCGTGATATTTAATGAACAGATATGACAGTGGTATCACTCTTATCATTTCACTTTCAGTAAGAAAGAGAATATGTGTATTTCCCAAAATTCAAAGTACTCCTGTAACAAGTATATTTTCAATAAGTGACTTTCACTGTCACCCTGTCAACCATCTCAAATGTCTAATTGTCCTTAAATATTACATTAGACTTCTTAGCATCCATCTTAATCAGTTAGCTAGTGTGTTTTTTTCTCAGTGTTGAATATTCACATGAAAACAGTGACATTAATATTGGATTTCAATGCTGTTTGTGCAGAAAAGGCAACAGAGGGATTCAGGTTTTTGCAGATAGCAGAGCGGTGTATAGAGAAAATAATGTTCTAATGTAACAATGTACATCTCCTATGGAGTTATAGAAGTGATAGCTTGTTTGCAATCAGAGACACATGATTAGTAATATGTTTAATAATGATTGGGTATGACTTGAATGGTTCAAAGACGGCAGAGATGTGCTGGTTACATCTTGAGACGGACTCTATGATGTTGTGTTATATGTGGAAATGCTCATACATTGATCATGTATAGGCTGTCAGTCACAGAAGCAGCTCCACTTCATCTTCCCTTCAGCCTTTGATGTATTTTTGATGATCATGTTGATTGACGCAGCTTTTATGTACAAGCACACGTGAACACCCCCACCCTCTCATCTTCAAATGAGAGCTCGTACATCTTCTAGCAGGCGTGTTCACACATCATTCCATATGTCATTATTATGTATGTGAGTGTGTGCATGTGTTGTGCTTCCATGTTCTGTATCTCCATGCATGTGTGTTTGTTTTAAAGCATCCCTCTGGGGTAATTATGAGTCCCTGTTCTGTTTGTATGGTACAGTAGGCGACTCATCTGTTCATAATGTGTGTGTTGTTTTTGTTTTTTTTGACTCATCTTGTTGTAACGCTCTCCATTATAAACAACAATGGCTTTTAAAAAATCACTGCTGGATGCCGCGTCTTCACCTGCCTTGTCACTTGTGACTAATGGACATCACTTCCGAGTGCCTAACCACATTAATGTGAGCTGTGGGACTGGGCTGCTGGCTTATGTAATACTGCCAGCACAGTTTTCTGCCTCCAAACTCCCTCCTCCTCCTCCTCCTCCTCCTCCTCCTCCTCCTCTTCCACCTCCTCCTCCTCCTATCTCTCTCTCTCTCTCTCTCTCTCTCTCTCTCTCTCTCTCTCTCTCTCTCTCTCTCTCTCTCCTTCTCTAACTCTCTATGTCTCTCGCTCTCTCCCAGCTTGCCTGATGCGATGTGATGTGGCTTGGTTGCCTAGCAGCCATCCCCTTGTTTGAGTAAATGGGGAAGCGGAGAGATATCTGGTCTGCTGAACAACACACACACACACACACACACACACACACACACACTCACACACAGCGAGAGGCAGATAATGCCCCCGTTGTGTGGTTTTACAGGCTTGACAGTGTCTGTTTGATGTCTGCTGTTACCATGTGAGGTATGAGCCAGCTATAATCAATGTCTCAGGCTGGTGTAAATTGATTTGTGTTATGGGAAGAGTCCCTGCCTTTGCTCTCAAAAACAAACCCCCTATTTCTTAACCCTTCCCCCTCCCTGCACAGCTACAAATACTAAATCCCTGCCTTCTCTGTCTTTTTTTAAAACTCCACAATCACCCACCTTCCCGTCGCTCCCAGCATGAAAATCCCTCACTCGTCAATACTTCGATTTTCACCCAGGAATTATCGATCACTGTCGCCTCTTTTTTTGCCATCCGAAAAAAATCTATTTTTACTTTTTCCCTCCTCGCTCGCCCGGCTCTCCCTTGTTCCATCCTCTCCTCATTAGCACTGTGTGTGACACCTACACAGGGGCTTCGGGAGATGAATGGTCTAATCCCTGTGGGTAAGGAGTGAAATATTACATGGTGTGCTCACACATGCACAAATACACACACACGCACGCTGACAATGAGGGGCACATGAACACATTGTGTGGTACAGTACACATGCTTGCACACACACACACACACACACACATGCCATGGTCTTGACAGCTCTGGTAAAAGGAGACAGATGAATGGAGGAAGCGGCCTCCTGCAAAGCCTCTCAGTATGACAACGGGCAGATGAAGCTCTATTCACTGGACCGAGTGTCACCACACACACACGTACAGTGCATACACCTGGGATCAATGAGCAGAACATCTTATTGTGTAACTTATTGTGTACGTGCGTCTGCGTCACCGTGATGTCAGAGCAGCCGGGCGTGTCGCTCTGGTTACGCTCTCACTTCTACACCTGAGCATCACAAGACAGTCTGTGTGGGTGATGTGAGTTGGGGTGGTGGGGTGTAACAAAGGGTATCAAGTGTGCAGGCACACTTACTGTATTCTTATTGTTGTCTTTGACACACGCAACCTCCATAAAAGAAGCCATATTGGATCGAATAGTGATCAATAACAAACAACAAGCTGACAATAAAAGGTGGTGACCACGTCAAGGGACGTGTGTGTGTGTGTGTGTGTGTGTGTGTCGGCCTGGTAGCCAGGTCATGGTGGTGTATGAGTGCGTTTGTTGATGCCAACCCTACAGGGGCACATGGAGGGCACGGCCTGGGTGGTGCCGGAGCACGGCGCCAAGAAGGAAACCATAAACCATCATTGTGATGTCTAAACAAGGCCAGGGAGTCATGGATGGGTGAGGGGTGTGATGGAGGTTATGAGGATCAAATGTGCTTCCATAATCTCATTTATAAATAAAATGACTGGTACGGCAGACATATACATAGTTCATCCCTGTGGGGCGAATGTGTTCCAGCAGAGTTCAATGCATATGTTGACAAGGGAATGTATTCAGAATGCTGTGAGAACCGCCTTGAGGTGAGGAGTGAATACAGTATATCCTGAGAAATGCTTAGAAAACAAGCATCTGTTGGGTTCACAGCTTTGTATGTCGACATGACTGGAGCACTTTTTAAAGATTTTACAGTAAAAATCCTCAGGAAATGTTTTTCGCAGTCATTTCATAGACTTACTTTACAGGTTAATCAATACACACTGTAATATAAATGCATCCTCATGAAATCCATGAATGTTGTACAGGTAGGAATGGTTAAAAGACTAGTTCAACGTTTTTTGAAATCAATTATTGTCTTTCTCACCAAGAATAAGATGATTCTCATGTCTGCCAGCTAACTTAGCTTAGCATAAAGCCTGGAAATGGGCTTAGGGGTCAGGCCAGCTAGCCTTGCTATATCCAAAGATGAAATCTGCCTACCACCACCTCCAAAGCTCACCACTTAACACACTGTATATCATTCATTTAATCCATACAAAACGGTCTAAGATAACCAGCTACCAGCTGTAGCATTATTTTACCTACAGCACCTCCAAATCTCACTAATCTGTACAAAAAAACATGCAAATTATATAGAAAGTGTAAAAACAAGTTGTGTTTTTGAAGGTGTTATGTGTCAGACTGTTTCTTGAGCTAACTTGTCTAATGGCTGTAGCTTCATATTTAACAGGCAGATATCAGAGTGGTATCATTTTTCTCATCTGGCTCTTGGAAAGAACGTGAATCTTTTATACTACTGTGTGAATATAGCTGAACAGAAAATGAGGGCAAGAGGCCACATTTCAACCACATAATGCAGTCCTTTACTGGTGCAAGCCACAAGCAACCACGATGACCCTGTTTAATTATATGAAATGAGTGTTGAATTACTCTTATTGTTGCCACGCCAACATCAGCCTCATTTTTGGACATGCTCTGATGCTCTTTTATGAGGCTGACATTGTCAAGCAGCAGGCCTAATAACACCACAGTAAAGCCTGGCCTGCAGTGTGTTCTCTTCCATCAATCACTCCAGCTCACCTGATCGGCCTCCAGTGCTCTTGGTCCACTTCCACACACACACCGCGACAGTGCCAGCACCATTACCCATTTAAACAATGACCCCCTTGTTCGCTAACAGTCAGCCATTGGAGCTGATTAAACTTTTAAATGTCATTTAATAGAAGCGTAATGTTGCGCCAATGCGTCTGTCAGCAGCTTGAGGGGGGTAAAAGGATACCTGGTCACCCTCCCGGTGTGTCACACTGCCCGCTAAATTCCTCAGCTGGCTAGTCATCACCCTTAGTGTGGGATGTGGTGATGAGTGCAATTGTGACCTGGACTTTGAGGGGACATGAGGGAGCAGCACCTTTGAACCTGCCACCTCTTTGTTTGACCCTCCTACCGCTGGCTGGAGTTTCTCATGGTGCTCATGTTATACAGTGAGGTAGGAAAAGGAGACAGAGCCCAGTCGGTTCTGTGATACCGGGAAGCCATTTTAGTTCAGCACAATGTCATGGATGGAAACAATGGCTTCTCTGTTTGAGGGTTTGTTTGTTTGGCGACCTTTAGCTGGGACTCAGCCACTGATAATGGCATTTGTCCCACACCAGTATTGGATTATGGGTATTTTTGTGTAACCTCACATTCTTAGGAAATTCCAGCGGTCTGCCTTCGTCATTGTTCTAGAGCGGGGTCACATTTTCTCAGCATGTTTTCCCCGAGTTAACTGTTAATTTTACATCCTTGACTCCAGCCCAGCTGTGCCACTGCGGAGCAGGGTCACCTCCTCTTGTAAGCTGCCAGAAACACAGATTTATTCCAGACCGGTGATGTGCTACACTGCTTCCTTGGAAGTTGCCCGGCTCTCATTAAGCTGTTCCCAAAAACTGAAGTTGATGTTTAGGCTGCGTGTGCGACCTGCCCTGACACCAGATGTTCCCATGACCTGTAAATGGCATAATTCCACTGTGCTAGCACAACTCGCATCTTAAATCGACCTCTCACCGCTCTTGACAGGAAATACTACCACAGATGAAAAGATAATGTTTGTGGTAGGCTTTGTGCAGTGCCTACATTCATCTCTCTGTACGTACTGATAGAAGAATGCAAGTAGATCTCTGATCGCTTTACTCGCCCGTAGAACCTTTAAGGAATGAGTCTATGTGTGCACATGTTTGCAGGTTTGCGCGTCAGTCTGCAAGTGCGTTTTTAAAAAGCAAAGGAGCACAAGTGCGTGCGAGTTGCATTCATGGCATTGTGCGGCTGCGTGCGTGCTCTTTGAAGCAATGTGTGTCTATGAGGGGGAACTTGATTGACAGCGAAAGAGCGGGTGCCGAGCCGTGCCTGTGGTCGAGGCTGGCTGTGGGAGATGGAGGGTGTTAAGTCGTCAGTATGAGGCATATGTCAGAGATCAGTGCTGGACTGTGGAGATCACTGAGATGAGAAGGGAGGAAAGGTGCTGGGGGTTGGGAGAGACAGAGATTACTGGGGGCTTGATGCCTTGACCACAGGCAGAATGGCTCCTCATCAGACACACACACACACACACACACACACACACACACACACACACATTCACATCTCTCTCATTGTGTCTTTCTCGCAAGCAGTGCACACACACACATGCCCAGCCCTGCAGAAGCTGCATGCAAATCCCCATGTTAATAAGATTGTCTTCGACTCCGGGTGGAAGTGTGCACTCCTTTGTCTCCGGAATAATGACAGGGAATGAGAGCCCGGCTCTTGAACCTCTTCAAGCTCTTAAGTGTTTGCTACTGGAGGAAAACAGAGTGATGAGGATTGAAGTCGGCCAAGTAGTCACAATGATTACGTTCTGTATGCCTCGCCTGACTGTTGTCCTAAACAAAACTCTTCAGTGATGTCAATAAGCAGTCAGTCTGATGCCTCATTATGTACAGTACCCCACAAGATCCCCTTGTTAAAATAAGCCTCTATTTTGATCTGTTCATCTGGCTGAAGTGCTCTTTAGGAAGCGACAACAATAATCTCTATGAGCTCTATACGGATGCTGCTGTCAGCTGACCCCGAGTGTTGACTCACCAGTGGAGATGGTTTGAGATGTTTTGTGGATGTGAACAACTCTTCGGCAAAGCCAGCATGCAGCAAGCTCACTTGTGTTTTCATTCAAGTTTTTTCCACCATTCTGTCGCATGGCTTTCCAGACTCAGACCTTTGGGTAGAAAATCTAGCAGCAGGTTGCATGTCTGAAGGTGTTTTTGTGATCTCTCTGATGTCTAGTACAAAAACCAGCATCTAACCTCAGTATACACTGTAAACAAGCTCTAAACACAACATTGATAAGTTAATAAGTTGATATGTGCATGTTAGCAAACCAGTTGGTTATTGATGCAGCCACCAGACACAAAGCAACATAAATATTCATGTTGAGTTGCGTTTCTGGTCACCTGACACGTCAAAGTCTCTCCTTTTTGACTATTTGTGGTCACCAACTCAGAAAAATGTCGGGCACTTATTCAAAAGCTAGCTGTTTGATGCAGGGCAGGTAGTGTCCAGTGGGTTTACTGCTTTTTCATTAATTTAAACCTATAAGGGTTTCAGCAGCAGGACCACACCTCAAACATGCCACCTCCAATGTTCCTATGTATACCCTCTTAATCCTCTCCTCCTCTTTCACTCTCATATACTGCACCCACTATATTGCTTTCTCCTATTTCTTCCTCTCCTTCCTGCTCTCTGTAGGGTCCCCATCTGTCATGCCTGGGTGCTACGGCGGATTTCCCATCTAAGCTTCTCCATAACAGCAACAGACCAAAGAAGTTCAAGAGTTCACGCTTCACTCACAATCTTTTCGTTTTGTTAATAAATCATTTAAACGTATCTTGTGATGGTCCATGCTAGTGAAAAAACAACTGCTTGCTGCAGCTTGAACAAAAGCATAATAGCTGAAGGCAGTAAAAACCAAAACAGTGGGCTGAAAAACACTAAAATACTCCATAGAACAAAGGTAGGGAACAGAGGGAGTTGGGTGATACTTACCGAGGTTCAACACAAAATGTTGATTAGTACAGCTTTGATGTACAGTACATCCACCAAAGAAGAAGAGGCAAGTGGAGCCATGTTTGTAGTTAGGTCACAGATGGGGCTAGAATACAGCGAGCTGCTCCGTTGACGATGACTTGGGAAAGCACTAGATTCTAGACACATTCGTTGATTGGCTAAATTCAAATGAGCTCAAAAACAAGTTCAGATCTTCCATCAAAGTCGTGTGACTAATATTCTGCCAAAGAAACATCTATATTAGTGTTTGTTATTGACATTATGACAACATCCTGCTGTATTATTTGTTGCTATGGGTGATTATTCATGCTCTAAAATCAATAAAATAAGACTTAAGAAGGCGGGCTTTAAATATAGTTGTTCTTATTCTCGTCTTTGGTTTGTGATAACAGAATCTGGGTGGGCAGAATGGATGGATATAACTCTAAACTCCAACAACTGTCTAACTAATCGTGGCCCAAAATTCTGCTTCACTTAGGCGTGAGCGTGTAACTCCATGAATATGAAGCAGTGCTGACAAAGTGCATGCACGCTCAGCAAAACCCTCCTCAGAAGAAGTAAATGATGAAAAAAAAGACACTGTTCAGGATCTGACTAATAATAAATATGCAAAGTGTTTTTTATTTTTGTACCTGTCCCTGTCGTGCTCTAACGTACAGCGCCGTGATGTTCCACGTAGAGATGATTCCTATCGCTGCTGTTCTCCGTGTCCCGACACCATTTGGCCCTGTTTGTTTGGTTCGTCAAAAGAAAGAAGTATGCGGAGTAGGTAGTGATAAGAATAGCTGTTTTATTGTGTGCCACTGCCTTGGCCCCTAATACTGAATGTGTTATCTGAGGGTGCAGCATGCCGCACTAAGCTATGTGCATGTGACGCATGGCTGAGCAGCATTCCTCCTCCTGAGTGCATCGCAGGGCAGAGATAGTAGGAAGGCAAAGCAGCCTGACTGCCGACAGAAAGGGAAAGAGGAGTGAGAGCTGGAGAGAGGAGAGATGGCGGGAGGGAGCAATACCGGGAACATGTAGTTAAGTGGAATGAAGAACCCTTTGTTGCAGATAAGATCATTCTGCTTCCCTGGCCGACATCACTGAAGCAATTTGAGCGCAACGAATGTAACTTATTATGTCATCGGCAGACCACAAAATGCTTTACTGACATGCAGATAAACACTGGCCCAAGTAATATGAGACTTTATTTCTCTTGTGCATTCACTTTTATTTCATAGACAAGGCGTGTGTAATCTGTCTGAGATGGTTGTGGGATCAAGGCATTGTGGGAAACAAATCCACTCTAGAGAGTGTTGCGGAAGAAGAGGCTAAACGACGGATCTATGGCCTCTGTTTTGAGTCGGTCGCCCAACTTCCAGCGAGGTTCGTAGGCGCCTGGTCCCGGGGTCTTCTGTGGAATACACAGAGAATACACACACACAAAACACACGGTATATTTTCAATCACATATAAAGTATTTACAGAGCATGTTCTAGCCTTTGGATGTGTTCTCTTTGCTGCATCCTGTTGTTATGGTTCCATGGCATGTTGCATTTTCAAATCTTATCTCTTTAAACTTTAAAACTCAAACGTATAAATTCATAATCTAATGACAGACAGCCACAAACCAGACACACTATGAATAATATAGTGTTGGACATGTCAGAGAAGGAGCTCAATGTGAAGTCTGGACTCACTGAGTGTTCATAGTGGAGCCGTGGCAATGTGGATTTGAAGCAGGAAGTGATGCTTTTCGCTGGTCTGGTCTGTGGATTATAGTGGCATGGAGCAGGTCCCTCCTTCTATGGTGGTCAGAGATGAAAGCTATTATAGATTGATGGATTGACTGATGGATTTGCGATCAAGCTGCAGCATGTAATCATTAGTGCATGAGCACACATGGGGTTTCTTGCCTCTGGCCAGCTGAGAAACACACAGAGGAAAGGTTTGCTTTGTATTCTATCAGCTGAACATGTAGCTTTTGTTTTTTTCCTCCATTTGCTTTCTACTAACATTAACTTTATTGAAAGTGTTGACAATAGACCTATACATCTCAACCATGTTGCAGCCTACCATGTAATTATCAGCACGTTGTTTGGTAACACAGCTGCTTAAACCAAATTCCATTTCCATTTTCTGTAACTGCTTGACCTCATCAGGGTCGCCAGGGGGCTGGAGCCTATCGCAAGTCACCAGCTCATCACAGGGCACATAGAGACAAACAACCATTCACACTCACATTCACACCTACGGACAATTTAGAGTCAACAATTAACCTGATAAGTGCATGTCTTTGGACTGTGGGAGGAAGCCGGAGTGACTGGAGAGAACACACGCAGACACAGGGAGAACATGCAAACTCCACACAGAAAGGCGAGGTTCAAACCAGGAACCTTCTTGCTGTGAGGTAACACTGCTAACCACTGCACCACCGTGCCGCCCTCCTGGTTAAACCCACTTTAGCTAAATATGATATACCTCATACTCAATTTGTTGACTATCATGTAACCACAAATATGGTTTCCTTCCCATTCTCTTCTTCACCTGAACCTCCATTTTGTTCTTTATTTAAAATGTCAGTAGCTTGTAGCTTGTGGCACTTGGCTTGTTCATTGGACAGAGTTTCCATAGCCAGGCAGCAAAATAAAAGCTTAATATGTGTGGATGTCTAGATATTTTTAGCTAACGTCGTCATATTATCAAGCACCTTTGAAGAACAGACCTTCATTTTTATGGTGTCACGTGACTTCACATGGCATTGCTCTTAATCATCAAAACAAACCCAGCTGACAGAGCACACCCAACACGTGTCAAATCAAACCGCTACATACGTGATGGTGTAAGCACGCAGTGAGGCCTCGGGCCTGAATTATATTCACTTCATGACCTCTAATATTTATAGAGCAAAATGAGAGTTTAATTGTTTCTCCGTTGGACCTATAAACTCATGGAAATCTATTGTTATCCCACGCTGATACTCAAGTCATCTAAAGGATGTACTAAGAATATACACTAGATCTATTATACCTATATTTTTAATACCAATGACACATCATTTGACTGCTGTCAAATCTGTCTCTGCAGGTCTCTGTTTGTGTGTTTCACCTGATGTGATCTGTGTTTAGGGTTTGTCAAAAGTCAGTGTCTCTCCCTCTCTCTCTCTCTCTCTCTCTCTCTCTCCTTGCCTTTCACTTCTCCTTTCCTCTTACCCACTAACACACATACTGGTCATCACCAGCGGCGTGCCATGCAGAAATAGCATCACCCGCCCCTCCACCCTCCTCTTCAGACATAAAACTGTCTCCCTGTCCCTGAACACAGGACCAGCCTTTAATTTTCAGCTGCTCTCTGATTCTGACAGTGGGAGACAGGAAGGTGTCTTTTCCTCCCCACGGCTCCTTGGAGGGACGGCTGCTACCATTACATGCCATTTGATCCCACTTGCTAGTTAACTTGATCCTCTGCAACTGGCCTGCTGGGCCACGCGCACTTGCCTGATGCTCCCAGAGGTGCTAATGCAGGTGTATTTCACAGGACGCCAGTGGACAGTAGTGAAACGCTCTCACACGTGTGTATGTGTGTGAGAGTGTTTGAGCCAAAGCACCTGGCCTACTTTCCTACTGTGGCACAGCACGTTAGAAACCCTCTCCTGTGTGGCGTAGGTAACTGGCACATGCTGCTAATGTCTGTGAAACTAAAACTTTGACCTGTTTTTGATCAGTGAATCCAACACCCTGCTACATGCTACTCCTTCAATCAACTGGTCAACTTGATTTTTGTTATTCTGCAATGACATCAGATGAAATTAGTAAGTCATATTTTTGATTTTCATGATAAAAACATAAAAAAAAATCCATTAATGTGTTTCCCAGCAGACAAAAGCTATATTCTACAGCCATGCTAGTGGCTTTGTATTTATGCACAGTGGAGCTTTGCGCTAAATGCTAATGTGAGCATGCTAACATGCTCCCAGTGGCAATGCTAACATTCTAAGGTATAATCTTTCTCTATTTTAGCTTAGCTTGTTAGCATGCTAACATTTGCAAATCAGTACTAAACACAAAGACCCAGATTTAGGTTTAAAACTGTTTGATCTCCCCTGACTTGTAATCTAGTGAACATCATTTAAGCCATGACAGTTTATCCTCTGGGGACCATGAATGTCTGTATATGTATTTCATGGCAATCCATCCAATAGTTGTTGAGATATGTCAGACTGGAACCAAAGTGCTGGACTGACCGTGTCGCCAACATTGCCATGCATGGAGCCACGCTGCTAGTGTGGCAAATGGAAGAAGCTGTTTAGATCAGCAAGTTTTCACGCAGCAGTTAAACGTTGAATCATTTCTGTGCCGCAGCATTACGGAGGAGGACGTTTATTCATATGAAAATGTCTGGGATTAAGACTTTAATTCAAACGGGTTTGAATCACAAGGGAGGATTTGTTCCTTCTGAGCAGCACGTGCAGTCGATATTGCAAAAAAGCACAACATGTAAATGTAAATCTAGGACACGCAGTAGCCCCGGGATGGAGAAATTATGTCAAATCAGAAAAAATATATTTTGTTTGTGTTCCTAAACATCTTCAGTGCGCTGGAGATTTTGATGTGTGGAGATTTATTTCATTATATTGTGGCTGACTTCTTCTTGTCCCCTGCCTCAACATGGACCAAGAGTTCCCAGCATAAACCATTAAGACACTTCAATTTTGATCCGCTAATGGCCGTGTCCATCTCCCTCAGAGTGGGATTCACAGTGGGATTTGTGTATCTGCTTAACCTCTGACAATAAACTTGTCTTAGAGTCACTGTGACACCACTAACAGCAGAAAACTGCTCCCAACTCTGCAGTAATAACACCCTCGGGATTTCTTAGCGCCTTTCCTTCTCTGTCAACACTCAGCAGCTGCCAGCACAGCTCAAATATCCATCTCCAGCTACCAGCATGGACACACAACGAAGGCTGCAACACTGCAATATGAACCAAAGCTGACTGGTCAGCTAGTACAGTGCCATAACAGGCCCTCAAATGGGGCAAGTGATACAATCAGACACCCCGTAGGATCAGTTTTCTTTGACCCTGGTGGTTGTCATAACTAGCTCCTGTACAGCACATACCAGATGCACATTAGGTCATAGCTTGTAACCAAAACCTATTGAAAGTGTATTGTAATGAAGCCTTTTTGTGGGCAATGGAAAGACTGAATGGTCCTAATAACTAGTCCTGGTGACTGGATACTTACAGGTGGAAAGCTGATCCGCTGCACGGTCGACCGAAACATCACATGCCTGCAAGAAGAGGAGAGAAAAGAGAGGGAGGAAGTGGCTGTCAAAAGGAGGAGAACAGTGAGGGGAAGAGTGGAGGAAGAAAAGAATAATAACGTGCATGATCACAGGCAAAGAAAATGAGAGAGCAGGCCGGTGAGTGCTCCTCCATCTTTGTGCTGGGAGGAGATGAGAGAGGGAAGGAGAAGTTGTATGAAGAGGAGGGATTCAGTGATCAAGGGATGATTCATGGCTTGTCTGCTCTGCTGTGATCTGAGAGTTAAAGAGAGGCTGTTTGTCGAGTGCTTACTTGCAGGGAATCTTCTCCACCGGTTTGGCTGTCACGTTGTAGTCGCATGGTGAAGTGTTTATATGCTGGCACAGGGAATGGAGATAAGAAGTGTTAAAATATATATGACAGTATCACCATGAGTTTGTTTTGTTTTGTTTGTCTGCTCTGTCGCATTGCCAACAGCTGGCTTCTGCTTCGAACACATCATCTGTTTTTCTTCAGGCGCATTTTGAAAAGCACCTACTGTATATTTAAAGATCGCATGAGGTCAATATTGTTGTTTAAGTGTTCTTATCACACATATCTAGTGCTCAGTGTCACCTATACACCTGTATCTGACAGCAATGACAACATTTATTTTAAGGTATTTTCCTGTGTTCAATTTCCTGATAAAAGTTGTTGATGACTCATCTTGCACTTGGGCATGTGTATACTTATGTTGTATCAAACACTTTCTTGCTTATATCGCCAAATTTGACTATTGCTACATGCATTTATGACCGGACTTCACTGATTACTGTACACAAACACAACTTCATAACTTCAATCAGTGATTATTTTAATTCACTGCTGCTAACTAAATCAGCCCTCAGCTGCCGAGATCAACAGGGAATAACATTACACAACCATGGTGATTTACAACCTTTGAGGCAAAGATTGCTACATAGCGAACCGCTACCTGTCATTAGCTCGGTCAGCCGTGCAGCTAATCAAACTAACTCTCGCCCTGGAACACCAGGTGCCAAACCCGACTAGAAAACCACCTCAGTAGGCTGCTGTAGCCCCTGCCAAAATGGCCACTGTTGGTTTCAGAGGTTGTGTTCACCGGAAGGTAAACGCTGACATCATAGTGCTACCCACAGTGCATTGTGGTGGGGCTGTAATGCACTCTCAGCACTATTGGCTATTGGAAACACCAATCAATGCTCCTCCATATCCACTTTTACAAAAAACACATAAATATGCAGGAGCATGACTTTACTTCTGCAAATGGCCTTTGTGAACGTCAGAGTGAAAGGTTGAAAGGTCTGAAAGGTCACTGCTCTCGGCTTTTGTTCACCAAGAAATAGCTATAGCACCTATCCCACCATAAAACTGTTTGGGTATCATTTGAAAAATGAAATTAAAATTGTTAAGAAGTCAGCTTTTGAGGTTTGCGTGGATGCATTTTTTACTTGGGACTTGGGCCCTGTTTACCTGTTTCTATATTTATATATTTCTATTTTATGCTAAGCTAAGCTAAGCTAATAAACTTCTTGCTTGAGCCCCATACTTAAAAGTACCCATTGGAGTTTTCTCATTAACAATATATATATATATATATATATATATATATATATATATATATATATATATATATATATATATATATATATATAAATATTATATTCAGTCTTTCTCATCAAAACACATCGTTTGTATCATGAGAACAAATCTACTGAATGGATTTCCTTCCTCATGAAACATTTGTGAAGGCTATTTTTTAAATATTTTAAAACCTGTTTTCATCCAATCTCGCTAGCTATTAGTCTTCCTCTTCTTCTTCTTTACCTGTGCAGCCTCATTGTTACAATTCTTGGCATGTTAGCACCACCAACCCTCAGTCAATAAATCAATGGAACAGCATGAAACCGTCCGCATGTATTACATTCATGTACATCATGCATGTGCAAGAGGAACAAAAACAGGGACCCACTTGTAAAACCATTGCTCCAATGAGCTGTTGAGGTGAAAACACACAGACATAAGAGTGCTATTGAACTTCATATCTAACTCTCAGAAAGCGAGTGCAGTTCCAAAAACGGTGAACTTTCTATGTGGTCAATTGCTTATGCTAACAGCATCTGTAAAGGTCATATCTGAACCCCACCTTGTCCCTGATGCCCAGGGTGATGATGTCAGGCCGTGGACAGTTTTTAAAAGAGTAGGACGCCTGGTGCATCAGGACTTCCTGGATGGAGTCGGTGTATTCATACGCCCCGGGTAGAAGCAAATCCCCCTTACGTACGCCCAGAGTCTGAGCTTTTCTGCCCATGCCTTTGAACCCGTAGGTCTTCCTCACCGGGTTCAGTTCACCTTCTTCGATGAAGTCTCGGATGTGATAGAGACCTGGGATGGGAGTGTCCTGGGAGGAGGTGAGAGGAGAGACATTTAGGGAATGTGTTAGCACATGGCATGGTGTTCAGATAAACACTTTATTATATTGTTGTGGCATGTAGAAGATATTACTGGACTCTGGTCCTCAAGAGCCAAATTTAGTTGAAGAAACCAGGACAATGGCATCCAGGTAGAATTATTTTGAAATTCTAATTTGTTGTATTTGGCCAAATACAATTTATTTTTTATAACAATACTAGTTTAATTTTGACATAATAAGAAGCTTAACTTCAGGTTTCTTCTAATAAAAGACCTGCTTCTTCTGGTTAGCTGTATAGGACACATTTATAGAAAGAAGCAGGCAGTTGATTAACAATTGAGCCTGAGAGCTGAGATCACATTAAGATCAACTGATAATTAATTAGTTCTATGCATCATGACCATGAATCCACTGTGAGGCACTTAAGGACTGGACTCACTGTAGTGTAAGTGTTAAGTATTTATTTCTGGCAGACAGACACTTTGGACACAGACAATGGGAAAGTGCTTTGCAATAAAAGCCATTAACTGTAAATCTAGTGTATCTACACATGAGCTAATGAGCCACTTTTAATTGACAGCCCGGCACAGAAGCCGGTGTGGCAGCCTCTGCTCCTTTTGACAAGCTATGAAACCGTACTGCAGTATGACACCTACTTTCAGTGTTCCCAGCCACCAGCTCCCGCGGCCATACAGGTCCACCTTGTCATTGCCCTGCAGATAAAAACAGGATACAAGCCAAGACACAGGAGATAGTTTCTTGCTATGATGACATTGCTATGCCAACAATGTGTTGATGCATCTCCACTTGTATCATCCTGTTCTTAACCAGTTCACTGTGTCCTCATTAAGCACACAGATTTACGAGGACTTTGAAGAGCCTTACCTTATCTGTTCTGTTACCACCCCTGGACATGTCACTGACTTTAGAGACGGCTTTGTTTTTTCCATGTGGCGGTATACTGCACTGTGCTCATTGTCGTTCGCTATCTGCTTGACTGGAGATCCGGTGACACCTGACCACCATTAAAACTGTGACTGTTTCTATAGCAGCGACTCCACTATCGATCAATTTTTCAACAAGCTGGCCTGGTGAAAGGCTAAATTTAGACTCACCGACCAGTTTGACTGAGAGTAGGACACAATGGCGAGCCAGCACCAAGGTACATAGCTTAGACGGCTGCAGTTAGTTACTAAGTCCTTATTGTTGTCTTCATCCACCGTCGTGTGATATTTAGAAAGCTGCTGCCATGTTGATTAGAATATACAGATCAGAAGCTACAGTGCAAAATGAAATCCAGTATGAGACAAAACAGGAACACGTCTCATTCTGGTGGCTGTTTATAAGCCACCAAGACCATCATTATACAACTTTTTCTGTCCTTGCATTAAATGAGAGAACATAAAATACAATTCAGACTCTTCTTAGCACTAGACATGTGTATTTATGAAGAGTGGGTTCTTGAAACGAGGCATTCAATGAGATGCTTACCCTGAGAAATTCTTTCAAACTAACTCTTTTCTTTGTGTATGAAGTTTGAAGTATCTTACCTCTTGTGGCATATTACACTGGAGTGTGATGTCAGACACACACACATTTGTTCTCAATAGGGCAGAACTAAAGACCATCACCTGAAGTGAAAATCTCGCTCTGGGAGCAAAAGCGCAACATTCAGCCTCGTTGCTAGGTTACATGGAACACATGGTTTGAAGGAGCCAAGAATTCATGTTTACACTGCTTGTCAAGGAAGTCTCATGTGACCCCAGAGTACATGAGGAGACACACACACACTCACACACTGGCAGCAAAGGAGCTGTTGTGAGGTTGTTCTGTACATCTCCCTTTTCATCACACAGTACCTGATGTACTGTCGCAGCCTTCTATTGGGACAATGCAGAGGAGGGCCAAGACTAGTGTTACATGTGCTGTGTAATTAACAGCTTTTTATAAGTAGACTGTGATGACACTTTGACTGTGAGAGTTTTTTTTAAGTCTTGTGATAATTGGTTTTGACAAGATGAGAGCCACTTGTGTCATCAGTTCACGCGTGAAATTGCCGTGGGTCGTGGTGTTCCTTTTTGTTCTATGTCTTGGAGCTGAACTTGTTCCTCTGCAGACAGTGCAGAGTGATGATCCATTCATTTGTACATACATGCACAGCAGATGAAGGAAAATCAAATCAGGGGTGCTGTAAATAAATTACCTCTTTACATAAGTCCCTCTTGGTATATGAGTTGCTCTAAACATACTTCCACAGGGACCACTGAATGATATGCATGAGTGGCCAAGCCACAAACAACTGTGGCCCTTAACATTCCCAACAGACAATTAAAACCATCACACAACTTACAATAAATATTTATAGTGTAGCATTACAAAAGGTGTTAGTACAGAAACTAAAAGCAGCCAGGATACAAGTCACACAAGAGGCAGAGCAGAGGTCCACAATAGAGCTTTATTTTGTCATTCATCAAAATAACAAACTTAGTATCTCTGCAAGCTACTGTAACAAACTCAATCAGAAATTAACAAAAACAAACAACATAAACAGGTACACCTCTATTTACACCATGATTTCTGATGTACGCTCAATCACCTGCACCTCGTCACTGGGGGCAAATGCCAAATAAGACATGAGGCAGCTTCTACATGGTGCCGTGCCAACAGTAGCAGACAACACATTGCCTATGTAGTCAGTTGGGGAGCTGGACAGTACAAGGCTAATCCAATGTCAAGTACCATTGTGTGCACTTCAAAATAGAAGCCTTTGATCCCACTCAGTGTTTTTATTTTAATGACAATACAGATTTGATCTGAGCTTATCTGAACATTAAGAGGCATTGGCTGATGCTCCTCAGTGCTTTAGGGAATTAACAGGGGACACTTTAAATTTAAAATGGTAAACATTTCATACGTATTCTAAGCAACAAGGAGAAAAAAAAAAAAAAAAAAAAAAACCTATCAAAAACGGAGCATCCTGTCCTCAATACAAAAATGGGAATTATTACAGGGTATACAAACTCAAGGATCCATTATAACTGAGAAAACAAGACAATTTTCAAATCCGGGTAGATTGTAAATTTTATTGGAAAACAAAAATATACAACTTGGAATGGATTATTTGAGGCATGACCAGAGGCCATTTAAAAAAAAAAAAAAAAAAAAAAAAAAAAGCAAGAAAAGAAAGAAAGAAAAGTAAAAGTAGTGAGTAAAACATTAAAAAGCATGGTAAGATTAGTCGTTTTCTGGTATATAGAACAGCAGATACAAAAAGAGTTTGTACGAGTACCTAGGAGATACACCCGTGTCATTTTTTTGCAGTAGTGCAATGCTGAGAGATTTCCATATATACTTTGTCCGTAGTCCATGCAGAGTTTAAACTCCTCTACATTGTTTCCATGCCAACAGTGTTGCCAAGTGACAACCAGCTGACAGGTTTCCAATGTCGCCATGCGTGGAGGGGCCCCGAGCACACAAGACGGGAAGATTCGAAGTTCTCCGGCTCCCAGGGGCCTCCACAGGCATCTGGTTGTATGACCATTCCGTCACTCCAAAACACCATGACAGCAAAAGAAAGGGACATGGGGACAAGAGCCTATGCAGTTTACATGCAGTTCCTTTGGACAGCAGAAGGGGCAGGGACGAAGGGGGCTATTAAGATTTTACAGATAAATTACACAAAGAAAAAAAGGCAAATTATTTATATACGAAATCTGTACAAGGCCTTCACTTCGCCGTCATCATTTGTACGAACTCTGCAGGAAGAGAGGGGGGAGAAAATGAGATGCTGCGACTCAGTATCCAACGAGTGACCCAAGCAGGTTAAAAATATAAAATAGAACATCTACCAACCTTCATAGTTGACCTGTCCGTCTCCGTCAATGTCTGCTTCTCTGATCATCTCGTCCACTTCCTCATCAGTCAGCTTCTCTCCAAGGTTTGTCATCACATGGCGCAGCTCAGCAGCACTGATGTATCCATTACCATCCTGAAAATGACATCAGTCAGTAAGCAAATTTTAATCACTGCTGCATATACACACAAACACGTGTGTGGGATAGATAACACAGCATTTACCTTGTCAAAGACACGGAATGCTTCTCTGATCTCTTCCTCGCTGTCTGTGTCCTTCATCTTCCTGGCCATCATGGTGAGGAACTCTGGGAAGTCTATCGTTCCATTTCCTGAAGAAGGAAAACAGACACTGATGAAGGATTTCCATCCAGCACATCGTGTGTTTAGCAGGTTTTGAAACTAGACTGAGTTCTCACCATCAGCGTCCACTTCATTGATCATGTCCTGGAGCTCAGCCTCTGTGGGGTTCTGGCCCAGAGAGCGCATGACTGTGCCCAGCTCTTTGGTGGTGATGGTGCCATCTCCATCCTTGTCAAAGAGCGAAAATGCCTCCTTGAACTCTGGTTGGAGAAAAACAAACAGTAGACGGACTTCAGTAAAGCAGACATGTCACATCTATAACTAGATAAGCACAGTTAAACTGGCAAGAGTGTGTGTGTCAAACACTGCAGAGTGATGAATCTAAGAAAAATAGATTAACAGTCCATGAACATGTTGCCAGCCCACCCCGCATAACAAACTCTTCATCTTAACCTCCTCTGCCACACTGACCCAAACCCTGAATTAGCTCAAGACTTAAAAGGGCATTACGTCACTCATGTTTCAGTTATAAACTAGCTACAGTACACTGACAAGCCTTTCTGTTTTCAGTTCCAACTGCACTCATTTTTGGCTAAACAAGGACACCAGCCATGAAACGGAGCAGCAGGGCAGTCAGCCTACATCAGCAGCAAATGACAGCCTGTGCTGCCGGGTGGAGCCGTGAGGGACGAGGAACGATGACACACTCATCAAGTGTGATGAGGCCAATGGGCTACGTGTAGAGTCATGCAGCAGCTTGTCAGCATCATAAAAACTAGTCTGCCCTGCTGTTTGCAGGGTCAAACACACAGGGCGACACCCTTTTTGTTGCGACGAGAGGGGGGATCCAACTCCTCTGGTAATGGCCATTAACACAACACATCCCTTCAGCAGCTTACTGCGTTTTACATTAATGTAAACTTCCAAGTCAACAGAACACATTACTGCACGGTCATGTCATGCCGTGTATCAGCAAACATCATCCAGGCTTTACCTACTAAATGCTGATACCACGTAACACAGCAGGAGTATAATCAGCATATTGTGAAACCTGAGACCTAAGCTGAATCAAGTCAACAGAAGCTGGAAGATATTTTCAGAGATACTACTACAACTGTGCTACATTCTAGACATGGACTGCATACATTACAGCAAGTGTCCCAGAGCGCGCACACACACAGGCAGCAGCAGGGCCTTCAGAGACACTCCTCCAGCATGATTTAGCTCATCTAAGGATAACAGTACACTAAGACCAGCATGCTACTGCAATTGTTCTTGCTGCATTCCATCGAATGAGAACACACCCAGGTCAAAGGGCGCAGCATGTATAAAAAAAAAAAAAAAGAAAAAAAAAAAGAAAAAGAAAAAAGTGAGTGACAAACCCTCACCACAAGAACACACAGTGCTTCCAGATTACATCATTTATTACATGGCAACCATGAAAATGCAAAGTTTTCCATGAGGGAGTCCTTCTGCACTCTGGAGCCAGCAAGCAACAGCCGTTTCATTCATTCCTGTTTTATGACCTGTAGGCTGCCCTGTGGAATGCCTTAAAAGGCAAAAGTATAAATCCACTGCGAGGGATGCAAGGATCCATAACGCAGGCCACTTTGCAGGATATGAGGAAAAGTAGTAGGTCAGTGCAGCGATGTCTTACCGGCAATCTGCTCTTCTGTAAGCTGGTCTGCCTGTAAAATACAAGATGAAGCAATTAATGACATGGCAAACAGCAGAAATATCCAGAGTTAGCTTCTCACTCTGAGAAACAAACAGAACAGTCATTGAATTCTTAATGGGTGGCCTCAAAGCCGGGGCCGCCCATTTAGTTCAAATGCAGCAAACATCTTTCTACAGCTGGCAATGACTCTGGAGGATACAACAGACGCTGTAACAATACGACTACACAAAACAGACGTTTTACTGCCGGTTAGCTAACAACCTTGTTGCAGACCTTGAAAGAAACCAGAAATACGGACGCAATGTAAGTCAAAACAAGCCCCCCCAAAAAGTTACAGCAATCTACATTTGAATGCTCGATGACGACAACTTCGCCATACACAATGAATGACTTACAATTTGGCGGTAAATGTTAGCTAGGGAAGAGCTAAAGTTAGCTAGCCACCGTTATGTGCCGGCTCACAGTAACAGACAGTGACTCTGACTAATACAGCAGTCGTCACAACCGAGACATCGGCTGGAAAACAGTCTCAACATTACTCAATCTGCGCCTATCACTGAGTGGGACCGGTATTTGACAGATGTTCGTCCACCGTCACAATTTAGCGAACCCAACATTAGCTACAAGGCTGCCGGGCTCGCATAAATGAAATATCGACGCTGGTTTTCAGTATAACTGCGCTAATGTTAAACACACAGACGTTACTTTAACGTTATTCGCAGGTTTGGCTATCGTTAGCTTTGTCTATCAGGCTAGCATTAATAGCACCTAGCAGGCGCTGTCATTTCTTCGACCAGCACTGCGGTAGTCACAGCGCAGATAACGCTGGCTTCAGCTTAGCCACCGGTGACGTTACGTTCAATTCACATTAATTTCGCGCATTTAAAAAGAAAACGACTACAGCTAAGGCACTGTCAACTCTAGACCAGAGGCAAAATATAATCCTGTTTTTCTTACCATTTGGATGTGGATGCAGCGGCTAGTTCACGACAAAATCCGTAACAATCAAATGCCTCAGCGGACTGACAACCTCTATGAACACACTGAGGAAGAAGCTACTGGACTCGCCTTTAACGGCTATCCTAAACTCCTCCTCTTTTTAATATCAATCCGCCGGCTTCCCTTTTCCTCAGTTAGTAAATTCATCAAAAACGCACTCGTATAAACGATTAACTAAGCAATAAAATCCAGAAACAACTGGGATACCCACGCACGACCCCCGCGAAGGTTTTAACGTCGATATTAGGAATTAAAATGCGTATAGCTGATGGTCTATATGGCGGCGTATGAATACTTTCTGCTACTCTGTGATGGGGCACAAGACGTAGCTGAAAGAAATCGCGCTCTCTGATTGGTGCGTTCGTACCTGCAATGCGTCACTCCCATGGTCTGCGCTGCCGCTGCATCTTGTCCATAGACATCCCAGTCAGTGCCACAGGCACAGCAGACGAGCTTGTTGCATGGTGTGTATACATATGGGCATCATCTTTAGGGAGACCCAATAAGATAGTTTTGATAAGTAATTAGCTACCAGGAGCATAGTTTACTTCTTGTAACTGGGGTATTACTGACCCAGTTTGTGCTCACATGAGTTTCTGCATTTCCTATTGCTGCAGTTTCTTTTTATTTCTGACTACATTACTTATGTTTGCATTAGCATATTGATATCCATGCTCCTTTTTTTTCAAGTTGTTGTTACAAGGTTACCACAGACTGAAAGAGTTCACTGTGGCACTTGAGTAAAGTTCCTTCTGTCTGCGGTGTTACATCTTCTTCACTTTAAAATGTTATTCGTAATGAGATGCAGTGTCAGTGCTGGGGTGTAATAGTTTGTAATAGGTAATAGTTTGTGCATGTGCGTGCGTTGTCTGTGCGTGTGCACACTTAGATGTGTGATATGTGACTGGGTCTGTAACAGGCGTTGCTGTCAGATGACTGTGGATTCTCAGGTCTAATTGTGCTGCTGGTGTGGATGGGAGTATCTGATAGCCTGATTGCTTATGCCTGACTGCTCTCCTGTCTCCCAGTGACCACCTGTCTCTGGCCTGATCCCATGGGAGATGCTGAGGAGGAGGCGGAGGAGGAGGGTGGACAGGGATGTGCAAGAAGAAGGATTTGAAGAACCAGTCAGAGAAATGTAGAATCTCCATGTCCCAAAACAGCCCCCCTTCCTCGCAGTTCTGCTGCCTCTCTTATTATTAGACACGGATGTCACACTATAAGTAGAGAGTAGGGATTGTGAAAAGCGCAATATCTCACATGTAGATGTAAGAAACAAGGATCCAAAGTGGTTCCCACTTCCATCTGCACTGTTTGCTGAAGTGATGTTGCCTGTGCCATGTGATCTGCTGAGCAGCTTTAGAATCAGCCAGGCTTTTTCCAACCTACCTAATCTAGAGCACATTGGATTCTTTTCATTTAAATCTGTTTTTCTGCTACAGGGTTTTTGTCACTGTGTAGATTACGTAATGCCAAAGGTGACAGCACAAAGGCCTGTCACAAGAACTAGATAAGCTGGAGCATGTGTATGTGGAGGTGGATGAATTCACCTTTCGCCGCTCTAAAAAAATAAACTCTGCAAACACTAAAAGGTGAATTTATATACCCGTATGTAATTGCCATGAACACTCGTGGATCTTATGGAACACCAAGTGAATTGCGTCAATGAAACTCTTGTTCGGAGACAATGGTTTACGGTTGGGTCATAAATATTTCAAAATCAGAATAGCTTTCTACTTTGGCCAATTTATATAGCTGCACTTTATCCAATCTGTGGAATCAGCTGTTTGCTTGGCTGATGATATGCCCTTCAATGATCCCCAAGTCTCTGAGGACCTGCTCCAGGTCAAAGGTGATTTTAGGTTGGAAGTTAATATGGATAGGGAATATTGGAACCCAGAAGACATGACTTAATGGTCTATAAAACCTGAAACCAATCTTCATGATGTATGACAAAGAACGCACAACATGGAATACAGTACAGTAGTGTTACAGTGTTGTTTTTGCATTATGGATGTTAGGTATAATGTTAACTCCAGTATTATTTTTTACACAGATTGATTCGTGTGTGTGTGTGTGTGTGTGTGTGTGTGTGTGTGTGTGTGTGTGCACTCCATGCTCAAACCACTGCTATTCCTCTTATGTTTCTCCTCCTCTTATCAGCTCTGTGAATATGTAACTGCCTCACATATCGAGTCCTTATCGGACACAGCCCAACCCGGAACATTTTTATAAAACGGTAGCTTTCATTTCCAACGTGGGGTCAAAGGTCACTTTAGTTCAGCAGAGGCAGGGCTGAAGTCAGCCCTCCATCTTCATTAATGTCACCTCCCAATGGCCTGTAACATCACTCCTGCTGATAGCGCTCAGCATTGTTCCCTTTGCAGAAAAACTGAACATGTGGGTCAGTTCAATTTTTGGCAATGGGGGCGGGTTGGCACACAGCACGTGAGATACAGTATGTGGTAGCACTGTGCATTGGGGTGTTATTGCGCAATCGTGTTCTAAAATAAAGCAGCTTCCGGGCTAAAAGCTTAAAGAAAATGCTCATTTGTATACCTAAGTGGCATGTGGGGTAAAGCGCTGGTGACAAATATGAGAAGATGTTTACCTGTGTAACTGAAAGACGCGGGCGCCATTATTAATGAATGAGGCTTTGTAATGCACCTGCTGGTTCCATGCCAATGGAGCGGATCACCTTTCATGAGAGAGAATGGCAGTTGTTTGTGCATCATGGATGTCAAGCTACTATTAGTGAAAAGACCTTTACATTGTGTGAGTGTGTATGTGTGCACACACAGGCCCGCATCTGTTTGCTTTTGCGTGTGCTTGAACATTTGCACGAATGTGTATATATGTAAGATTAGCCTATATGCCTACATGCAAATCCTTCTGTATACGTGTGCTGATGGTAAATACGACAGGGATGGGGTGTGTTCATGTGTGCATTTATTTTTAATGACCTACAGGCAATTTTGGATACAACTTCTGCGAAGAATTCCTTATTGCCAGCAATATTTCCCAGCATACGCTGGCCAAAGGTTGTGGCCCAGTCAATGGACAAAGTTGAGAGCCTCCAACAAACCACTCCCAGTCAGCGTGAATGGTTTTACAGCCACACAATAAGGGCATTAGCTGTATAAGGTCCAACAACGAGCTAGCTGCACATGAGCCAATCCCATCTGCATTCTGGCCTACCTGTTACTGAGAAATGACATGTTTTCTAAAATTACATCATGAGGCAGAAATGATTAATGGCCTCAAATCGGATAAGAGGATTTGGTCGGGCCTGCTATCCCCTGCCTATTTCAATCATGTTGTGATGAAATGGATATAGTGTTAAGCATGCACTTAGGTTTCTATCCCCCTAACGTGTTTCTGTTTGTTGGGCCTGGCACTGGATCATCAAGCGCCTCTAAACCTGCACATGTCAGTTGTTTTATTTGGAGGGATCTGAGGGACAAAACCACTTACTGGCTGTCAAATAGAATCCCTGCTGTTGATCTTTGCTCTCTCACTTCTCATTTCACTCCTGTCCTCTCTCTCTCTCTCTCTCTTTCTCTGACTCTATCTAACTCTGTCCCTCTCCCTTCCTTCCTCCCTCTTTCCCTCACTGGCTTGCCTCCAGGTTGTCTGCTGCAGTCAGTGTGGAGCTGGAGTTCAAACACTGCAGACTTCAGCAGCACATGAAACAGTGCTACTTGGAACCTTCCAGAAGTGTGGCACTACAAAGCTCTCTCACCAAGGTGATTTTATCCTCAGTGGCTGCTGCTCACTGTTAGCTCTGCATTTGTCTATAACAGGTGTCAGGGGCTCTCCTTGCTGTGGATCTTTATTCTTTACAGAAGTTAACTCAAATCCTGTATGTGGGGTTGTGGCATAATCTCAGTTTTCTCTCAATCAATCCTGTCGAAACTGAAAACCAGTGGAATCGAGAAGCACTGCAGAGGTTATGCAGAGGTAGTTGTGTGAGTACTTTAGTGCGTAACCACAATAAGGAAGTGTCAGGGGCAGTGTTTTAGCAGCGCCCTGTCCTTGACCCTTGCTGTAGCATAGGCCAGGACTGTCTCTGCAGTGGCGGGGGACCTGCAGGGCTGCCTCGCTCTGCGCCCCCCTTCAGATGATCTCATTCTGCAGGGGGCAGCGAGCTCCACCGCAAGCTGTGGCCACTTCCAGATGAAGGCTGCAGAGCAGGTGTCTAGTCGTCTGTGCATGTGTGTGTCTGTGTGTGTGTGGTGGGGTGGGGTGTGGGGGAGCTGTGAGAGTGCTGCGTTTCTGCTTAAACCATACTCATAAATAAATGGGATTGATCTGCCTTATGTGGAAGACTCAGCTGTGACACCTGGTGGCGGGAGAAGAGATTGCAGGGAGCCGGTCATACAGCAGAACAGGACCGATGTGGTCAAAGGGATTCTAATAACTCAAGATGCAGAGGTGGAAAATAATAAAGTACATTTAGCGAAGTACTTAACTTAAGTACAATTTTAAGATTGTTGTACTTGAGTCGAATATTTCTATTATATGCTGCTTTATACCCCACTACATTTATCTACACAGCCACAGGTGCAAAAAATGAGCACATGAGCATCACATATAATATTATGCATTTTTATAGATTAAACAGCACAAATGCATGTAAAGTAGTTAAAATTAGCATCACCTCTACAAGATACAACATTATAATGCTGCTTACATGTTAATGCATCACCAATGACCCACTCGGAATGGAACCATTCTGCATGTGGAGTACCTTTGATGGTTGAAGTACATTTTACTGATAATTTGTATGCTGAAGTCAAAATTTGAATGGAGGTACTTTTACTTTTACTTGTAATTGTGTATTTTGCCGTACATTTATATGTGGTATTACTTCTTTTGCTCAAGTAAAGAACCTGAATACTTAATAGCTATAGTTACTTTTATTTTATTACTTTGAAAACACTGATTATCTTAGAAGATACATACATAGAACAAATGTATAAAGAGTGACCCTGGGGCCTTTGGGGTCACTGGGTGGCCAGTTGTCCTCTTTACGTGCTTGATAATCCAGCTTTGTGTAAGTTTAGAAGTAAAAAGTAGCTCTATCTGATAACTCCTGCTTATATGTTAATGCATCAGTCACAGAAGATCCAATAATATAATGCATTATCAGTTATTTTAAAACTTTAAATACATTTTGCTGATAATACTTTTACTTATACAGTATGTACAGCAGGCACATTTATATATGCTTGAAGGCTTGTAATAGAGTACCTAAACACTATGGGAGTGTTACCTTTATCTGAGTAAAGGACCAGAGTACTTCCTCCCTTACTTAAGATTAATCTTTGATCTAACATCTGATATTGGCATGTCGGTATTGTCTCCCTCCATTCTGATGGCCATCGTGTAATCTAGTTGTAGCCATTGTATTGAATGACTGCACCAATTGTCAATGGAAAACAAGATTACAGTGCAGTAGTAGAAGTAGTAGCGGTGTCCTTCGTTTCAGAATGTGAGCAGTTTTTCCACTCGGCCAAGAATAACGTTTGAAAAAGGCTTGATTATTTTGTCACAATCACTGTTCAAGATGAGTCCTCACACATTAGCAGCATTCAGTTGACATCCATCATCTTACAGGAAGATGACAATGAGACATTCATGTTTTTCTCCCAATAGGAGGTCAGAGGTCAGGATGAGCTATAGAGAGAGTTTCTATGGATGGACTATCTTGCTCAAAGACTGTACACTCATAAACAGTTTAAACCTGGACCTTCTTCACACCACGATCCCATTCTGTTCTCCCACTCGTAAAGTGACATCTTCGTTCCACTAACGCTAATATCCAAGCTGCTTTCTTCTTGAAATAATATCACCACAGCACATTGTTGCTGAAATTAAACTTGTAATGATTTACATTTTATTTACACATCGGTTTTTTTTTGGAAATTATATTTATTGGCACATCTTTTTTTTTTTTTTTTTTTACTTGCAGTGACAGTCCAGCTTTACATGAGACAGCTGCCAGTTGAAACACTGAATTACTCTGCTGTGTTGAATGAACTGGGACACGATCCAGCAATGAACAATCATTTAGAGTGTAATTCCAAAGTGAGATAAATGCTTTTAGAAAACAGTGATGCCTACTCTGCAAACTAATAACACATAAATCAACTTAGTGATGCATTGGTGATTACAAGTGATGAGTGAATTGCCAGATATGGATGAGATAGTGCACACTTTGGACTACAACCATAACAACCTTGATAGTGAATATAAGTGAACAGAGGGCAGGAGCCTGACGCCAGGTATTCTGTCAAATGCTAATGTGGCTATCAAAGAGGCTGTTGGCTTAGTATCAGCTGGACGCCAAAGACCACTGCAGTGGTTTACTTTTCATCGCCGTCTCCAGCCAAGAGGTGGTCGAGTTCTGCTGGGTCAGACTCTGACTGTAAACTGTTGTCCCGGCGAAAAATCTTGCAGTTCAAACTCGGCAGGTCCATCGCTCAGCAGAGAGGATTGGAAGTAATTGACTTTAAAAGTCACTCAGGTTTAATTACTTGTTTGTTACGATATAAATAAGAGTCATTCATCTTGTCATTATAAAACATATACAGTGGCTCCAAAAGTGCTTGCATTTGCATTTCTGTGTGAAAGTGAATGTGTGTGTGCATGGTCTGTGTAAGTGATTTGTACCTGTGTGTGCATGTGCTTTTAGTATCTGCTATCTGAGGCGTTGCCTGGGTGTGATGTTGTCTATGATCCGTGGGCTGCAGTGGGTCATGTAATGTAGGGCAGGGTCGGAGTAGTTGAAGGGCGGAGGGTTGTGCTGCTCCTGGATGTAGTCTGGCAACAAGTGTGGGAGGCTGGAAGACAAGATAAGCCAATCAGAATGCAGGAATGACAAAAATGGCAGATATGTTAAAAAAAATAAGGGTAATGAAATTTAGTTTGCACCATGTGGATCATTATGTTCTGTAAAAGTGTAAACGAGCGGTGTTATATCCTCATCAATGCCTGGAGTCACGTTTCTGCACATTTTGCACCCTTTACAGTGAATTCCTGGCTCTGATTAAATGCTGTCTATAACCCTCCATGCAGTAAACAATTAATTTCAGGGAATTTATGGAAATGTTTGGATGTGCAGCAGTTGTTGTGGAATACTCAGAGATTCATGTATATTCATGCAGCCTGTAGCCTAGATATTCCGAGTGTTGAAAGATGCTGAAATCTGAGGCTAAAGTTGATTAAAAACATGAAGCACACACATCCCCAACGCTTCTCCGGACTCACTGTTGTCTGATTTGCAGATCAGATGTTTTGGATTGTACATCATTACGGCTGTACTTTGTGCAAATATGTATATCTGCTCTGATAATGAGGTGAAACCTGGTGTGCCATGAATCGTTCTGTGCATAATTGGTCCACAGATTTGATATATAATGCTCAAATGCAATGCTGCAATACATTCGATGTTACGGAATGGGAAGTTATTGGAACACTGGAAACATTAAAGTAAACCATTTCTGCTCCATCATATCTCATACATCTGGCACCTTCACTGCTATTATATCATACCATATAATCCAAATATCTCTATCTCTCTGTCTTGTTGAAAGACAACAGCATAACCTCTTTCCTGGCTTTTGCTTATTCACTCTAATCTAACAACATAATCCCACAATGCTGGCGCTAACCCCCGGCCATTATATCCATAGGGTCTAGTTTACTGATAGCGGAGAAAGCAGGCCAGTCATCGGGGGGATTATGTGTCTCTGTGGCCCACTAACACCTGGCCCAGATGCCATACATCTGTACACATGCCGGGGCCAAGGACACGTTATTATTATTATGATGCACAAAGTCATGAATAGATACACTGCTAAGCACATTCACACGCATATACACATCTGTATCTGCATCATATCAGATGTACTTTAGCGGTTACAGCATATTTTTATACAGCGCTTTGTATTAAAATCCTGCTGTGATCTGATATTTTTCTATGTAGTGTGGTTTTAATTCCAGTCTCTTTGCTGTGATGTTTCCATCTGTGTGGTCTAGTTAAATAGAAAATGCTCTCTTCCTCTGTTTAAAGGTATAGTTTGACATTTTGGGAATGTGACATATTTGTTCAACAAAATATATGTGAAAATAGGTTGTTATACTGGGTGTGGTGAAAACCTAACGAACACTATACAAAGAGGTATTCTGCTGACACGATCACAAATCCTTTCTGTTCATCTTCATGACCTTTTGTCTGCAGGATTTCTGAACAGTCTCCCTGAGATAAACACACTGAGCTTTAATCACTCACTCACTCAAATAAAAAAATCAGTAACTAATGGTGCACACACTGTAAGCAAGCGCACCCTTTGCCCGGCTAGCTCAGTCAAACTCTGAGTAGTACCTCAAGACTGGGAAGTGATCTGTTTTTGTGTTTACACTATGATAATACACAGTGCAGCAATGTATGGACTATGGTCTTAAAGGAATTATTTACAGAGAAACCGCCTCTGCCCAAAAAACAAGGTCCAATGAGAGAAGTTACTCAAATACCAATCAGAAAGGATGACACCCAGAATAACAAACTTATAAAAAGAGGGAGCAGACTGTGCTCCGGGCCCCCGATCCAGCGGAGCTTTCGAGTGAAGCAGATCAGACCCACAGCTGTGTAATTTACTTATTCTCTCAAATAAAAGAAGTGGCAACTCTTCCTTTAATGTCCTTTCTCAAAAAAAACAAAAAAAACAAACACAACAGGAAATGCATTTAATAACTTTCTTGGAGAGAGTTACATAAGAAAATTGATACCACTCTTACACAGTAAATACAGTACAGTAAATAGAAAGCTGCTTAGCTTAGCTTAGCTGAGCATAACTGGAAAAAGCTAGCCTGGCTCTGTTTAAAGGTAACTAATTAGCTAATTAGCACGCTTTCGATCTTTGTTTAATCCACACAAAAAGGAAGTCATTGATCTCAGCTAAGAAACAGTCTGGCACATAATCCAGTGTAAAGTCAAAATGAGTTTCAGAGTGGTTGGTAGGCAGATTTTGTCACCTTCAGACAGAGCTAGGCTAGCTGTTTCCCCCCGTTTCCAGTCTTTATGCTAAGCTAAGCTAACTGCTGGCTGTATAAAAATGAAAGTAGTATCAATTTTCTTACTCTAACATATATAAAAAGGGTATTTCCCAAATTTCAAACAATTTCTTTGAGAAACTACACTGTATTGTTTTTATGTGAGCAAATTCTAGTCTGTGGATGTGTTACACTCATCATTACTGTATATTTTATCTGCAAACAGTCCTCCGTGTTACCCAAGTGCAGTTTCATAACTCGGACCAAAGCTGTTAGTAGGAAGTGTTTTTGTTTAATATAGTAAGAGAGTGGGCACCATCCTCCAACTGAGAAGTTAAATACAAGAAGACAGTGCTGCAGCAGCATTACAGAGGACAGGATTTAAAGCCTTCAAGTTGCTGTGAAGGATTGTCTCTGGGCAGACCTACTTGACTACTGTACCTTGAAACACTGTGTAACTGTTAGTGTGTGTGTGTGTGGGGGGGGGGGGTGGCCTGGTCATTCTCTGCAGCAGTACATTTCGTGGTGACCTGCAATGAACCCCATCTCAAATTCACTCTTCCCAAAGGAGATGCTGACCCACCTAAACACATTTTTTAATTCATTAGAGTTTCAGTGCACCACGACTGTACAGACATTGTTCTGAAGGCCTGTGCGGCTATTTAGCAGGCTGTAATGCTTGTTGCATACCAGAAAACATGTCTGATGTGTGAGAGTATCCATTTGGGTGCAATCTGCAACTTCACTGCTAGGTGCCACTAAATCACACTGGACCTTTAAATATGTTACTTATCAGCAAAAATAGTGGAAGGATATCATCATTAGGAGCTTCAATCAAACAGTAAGTAGTTAAAAACCTCTCTAAACTCTATTTCAGTCGTGAATGTCGTGTATGAAGTCAAATGTGTATGTAAATTCTATAAATGTCCTGGTGTTGTGACTCACTCTCCAGTAACAGTCTTCTTCTTGCAGCAGAGGCAGGCCAGTGCAGCCAGGATCAGCAGTAAGAGCAGAGGGATGCCGATGCCCAGACCCAGGGCCAGAACAAGGTTTGGTTCTTTATCCTTCACCTCCTCTCTGTCTGCAAAGGCCCAAGTCAAACCAAGTCATGACAAATGCATGCTCTCATCACAGTCACAAAATGTTTTTTTTAGTAAAGGAGTAAAGGACACCATAAATGTGAAAGTATCAAGACCTACAAATCGGCTCCAACTCTATTAAAGACATTTCTGAGAGGCACTTTACTGGTTAAAATATTGATTTTGATTTTATTAGCCCTAGAGCCATTGATGTACCTGTGGGATGGATGTAAAACATGCTCAGATCCTCACCTAATACACAGGACTGGGTTTCATCCACCTCAGTTGTGCCATTGCAAAGACACCTGTAGCCTCCGTAAGTGTTGGAGCAGAGGGCAGAATGGACGCATACCGCCTCTTTGGCCTTACATTCATCCAGATCTGTAGGTGTGGACAGCCCAACAGCAAGTGGGAGAGAGTAGTCTTACCGTCACTAACAAAAGTACTGCTCTATACTGTGGCACTGAAACAGTGCAATGTGTGATATTAATTGGAGTTATTATGCTAAAAAAAAAAGTGAAATTCCTAAAAAAAAAATGTTGGTAGTTTACCATCAACTTCTACAGCACCAATCTCATACATCCTGCTGACTCGGCCCAGGTAGTCTCTGATGTACCAGTGTGGTGTGTCACTGGACATGTTGATACGATATTCAGACAAGTCTGGATTGGAGCTGTGTGCTGGAACCTTGTTACTGGCGTTGTAGAATTTGTTCTGGAAACCCATTGACAGAATGTCTACCAGCTGAGAAAGAAGGAGATACAGATTTTCATGATGCAGTCTACACATTTGTTTGTATTATAACTGTGACATGTTAAGCTACCAACTACCACTATCATCCCCCTCACACACCTGTTTGAGTCCATCAGATCCTGTCTTCTTCCAGACCATAGAGACGTTGAACACATTCCACCCTGCAGACACAGAACAGCAGAAGCAGCTGTGTGATGACCTATTATTACCATATATGGGCGTATTTACCATGGAAACACCAGAGGAAGTGCTTACCTGGAGGATTGGCAGAGTCACCTGCAGAGAAACACATCATTCAGAGGTGAATTAAACACACAGGTGACATACTGAACATTTGACTTCAGAATTCACTTATTCTGCTTGATTAGACCTCTGCTCAGGTCAGGGACTGAATTTATATTTATTAGTCTTATATTAGTTATTATTGTGATTATTATGATTATTATTATTGTTATGTTATATTCAGGTTAATACACTTACTGTAACATTGACCAGTGATTTTATGGAAAAGCACCTTAAGGTAGTCGCTGGCAGGTAAAGAGTGTTTTACAACCATGTCATGGACCAAGTTTTTGGACATTGTGTTTGGACTTTAAGAATAAATAGATAAAAGGCAACAATTTCATCAAGTTTACAATCCATGCACTAAGCTGTCCCACACTAAAAAGACTATTAGGACAGGACAGGAAGCTACAGTACCTGTTTTTACTGTACAGTTATATGAAAGAATCTGAAAACTAACAAACACCATAAGCCATATTTCCCCTTTAAAATAATGAAATACAAATATAATCAATCCAGTGCTACATTGACCATGCACTGTGTTTTTTTGATCCCGGTGACCAATTCTACAACCACACAGCCATCTTGAGTTGATGTGAAATCTCTCCATCCCACATAAAACACGAAAAATGACGTGGCTCTCAACCAAACACATGAAAAAATGATGTTCAACACTTTGAAGTATGTGAATTTACAGTACATATACTGGCATCACCACCATGTGAGTGGCTGTGTGAACTTGAGCACTTCATATAAGGCCTAAAGTATGTAAATAAGGGTGTATGGCTTGTACAGGACAGCTTTGTTCCTCATAGCCTCTAGATGGCGATGTTTCTAGCATGTAGGGTGCCTTTAGAGCTTAGCAAATAAATTCAAAACATTGTTCTATCATACAGTTTATTCTGCAATACATTCTATTCTGTTTCATCTATAACCTGCTAAAGTAGTTCACTGCTGGCTAAATGCTGATAACAGTGGTGCACATACCACATCCATCAGTGTCCCTGCGGTTCTGGTATCTACAGAAGCAGTCGACAGAGCCGGGTTTGTTCTGACACTCAAACTTGGCATTGGGACAGGTTGAGAGCTCTGCACACTCATCTATATCTGCAATACAAACAGAAACAGCTCAGACTATTGTAAATAACCGTGCTGTCATTCATACTAAGCAGTTGGGTGTTCGGTACCTGAGCAGTTGTAACCGTCCCCTGTAAAGCCAGGTTTACATGTGCAGGTGTAGTTATGTTTTGTGCTGCGGCAGATGGCGTCTTTGTGGCAGGGGAAGGGGAACGGAGGGGCACACAAGTCTGGGAAGGCATACAGGGAAAGAAGAATGAGATAAACGATAGTGCATGGGGTCATTTTTTTCTCAAAAGCACAGAGAAAGTCACAAATACAGACCATGCTCAAAGCACTTGTATCCCTCTTCTCCCTCAGAGACAGTATTGACAGGACACTGTCCACAGGTGAACTGGCCAGGCTCTGACTTTGACTGGCACTGCACCCCTCGGAAACAGGGTTTGCCTTGACACACGTCTGCTGTGTTCCCACAGAACTTCCCACTGAATCTCTTTGGGCACAGGCACCCCACCACCTGAGAGGAAAGAATAATAAACAGAAAGGAACACGGACAGACAGATTAACATATTGTATACATTGAAAAAAAGATATAACTTGTTCCACACACACACACACACACACACACACACACACACACACACACACACACACACATACATCTTTCCGCTAACTGCATTAACATCAGTGGGGAACATCATGAAGTCAGGGGAATATGGTGAGGGAGAATTCATAATGAGCTGAGAGAGAACAGCCACAGTGCTGAGATCATCCACATGAAATTACAATAACCTGAAGCTGGTCAGAAACACTTCCTTAAGAATAAATTATGCATTAAGAAATGTATTTGAGCAGCCAGATATACCATGCAAGCAAGTGCATATGGCATAATAAATAAGCAGGCCTCAGTGAACCAACAAAGTAAGATAAAATTAAGTTACATGCAAGTTATAAAGAAACTTTGTCATCATTTAATAAAAACAAAATATGAGAAGTGAGTGTGAATATTTATTTTATCGTTAATATTATTACGTATGTTCAAAGTGCACCTGGAACTTTCCCTGCTGGTGGTTTTCAGTGATACTGTCGTACTGGCACGTTCCTCCGTTGAGGCAGTTGCAGATGCGAAGGACGGGGGTAAACAGAGAGCTGGTGACCTCGTCACTGACTTTGATGGTCAGTTGGACAGGCTGTGTGGTGAGCAGCGTCCACGTCAGGAGGCCGGTAGCTAGAGGGGGACACGCAGACACATTCATAGAACATCATGGAATATTTATGCCATACATACCAAAAACATGTCTGCCAGTCTTTTGTGCATTCTGTATGCCTGTTCGTCTTTGTGACACAATCCACTGACTCAGCTTTGAAATGAAATGTCCCATTTATCCAGTAACAAATGTCAACAGTAACGTCATCTGTAACATTGACGTTTTAAGAGGGGCGCATTTAAGTATGAAGGTGTGATGGAAGGTTTGTGTGTGTGTCTCACCTCCGCTTATGGAAGCCCGTGGAGGCCTGGGGAAGAGCAGTGAGTAGGTGATGGGGTCTCCATTTGGGTCCCGAGCATCAATCTGAATGTTGACAGTAGAGTTGACCTTACAGCGGATCACTGTGGGCCCCGTCACTATGGGGGGCATGTTACCTAGCAGACCACAGTCAGAACGTGTCAAATTAGTACAGGCCAATGAGGGAAAAGCAAACGATTCCAACATAGCGTAGCCACATTACCATAGATCATAGCCAGATTTTCATATCGCTGCTCGGCGTCCAGAGTCTGCAGGCCCACATCAGAGCTGCCGGATGCCAAGGTATCATAGACACACTGCATGCTGCCTTTACAGGTTCTCCTCAACTCCTCCACTTCAGCAGGACTGACGTTTTTCATCAAGCTGTCAGAGGAGACCGGCTCCAGTGGAACCAATGGAGGTGGAGAGAACAACAGGCTCTCTGGGACTGGAACTGCCCCTAGAAACACACACACACACACACACACACACACACAGGCACAGAGATGATGATTGATGTGGAGACGGGTATAGCTGTACAAAACACCCTGCATGCTGTACTGCATGATAACATCAAGCCAAACACTCTCCTATTACCTCTGTTTTGCTCTTCACAAACTCCTGAGAGAAATATCAAGCTTTTTGGCTGCTATATGCTCCACTATGTTCACCAGCTAGTCGATAACTTTGCCTGCTGTGTGGTGCTGGGAAGATAGCATGAGTTTATCAAAGCTTTTTCACTGAAAACATGTGCCTGCTGTACCTGGAAAATAGCAAATCACAACAGTAAAGTTGTGAAACGTCAAACCAAAACAATGAGCTGAAAGACGGTAAAAGACTTGATAGAGCAAATAGGCTGCAGAGCTGAGTGATTATTTTCTTTTGTTGCTACAAACGACCCCTTTCACATTACACAGTCATTTGATCCATTCTTAATATTAACAAATTATTATTCCAGCAGAAAAAGCTGACCTAAACCATGAAGACAAGACTCCATCCCAAGACCCCATGCTTGTACTCAGGACCCTGGGAGGAAGGACGATAGAAAGGTCCAGGTATCATGATTTGATGCAAGAGAGCAGCAAACAGGGGTAGAGGGCTCACTGTAAGCCAGTCAGTCAGCCTAGCTATGAATTGGGAGTAGTGTTTGTGGGCCCAGTTTTTAGATTTTTTTGTGTTTTCTATATTTTATACGACAGCTTTGCATAATTTAACCATTATAATTTATTTCTCAAAATGTTCCCAACTTTTCTCAGTTAAATAGTATAACTATATGCATCTATGGTCCACTCACAGGACATGCCAAAGACATGCAGCCTCTCTTCTGATGGGAGTTTGAGGCCTGCTGTGGGCAGGATCCTGCCGTCGGACATGAGGAAATCGTCAGCACGGCTGGTGCTCCAGAAACCCATGAGACCCACAGTGCGGTTGTAGAAAGTCTGTGGAACCTCCACCATGGCCGCCAGCTGATTTTGGCCTACAACCTGCCACACCACCACATGGAGACCACCGGCATACACCACTGCGCAGCGATACAGTGACACACAGCGCACAGCGAAGTCCTTACCCAGGTGGATGGCGCCTGAAAGGACAGTTATGACATATTTGTCATATGAAAAGGCTGAATTTGTTATGTAACTCCAGGTGCAGGATTGTTAATTACATACTGTGGTATCTCATACAAAAACAAAACAACTTTTTGACTGTATGCCAGATGTGTTTGGTGATCATTACCAACTGTGACTGGGACCTTAAGATTATCCACAAAAACCTGCAGTCCGTCTCCTTTGTCTGCACGTCTCCATTCAATCTGAAAATAATATAGAAATATTAGCGATAAGTTACAGTATGATACAATTACAATACAATAAAATTATTATCTAATATTTATTTGACCTTAAGTACAGTATGGTTTCCTAGACTGGAAGGTTCTGTATTTGTGGTATTGTCCAATGTTTTTAGACAACTTTGTAACCCTAACCTTTATGAAAACTGCATCAATTTGGCATTAAAATAATGTGAAAGAAGAAAAAGTTCAAAGAAACAGTACAAAAAATGTGGAACAATTATTTGAGGCCATATAGGTTGATGGGAAAAATGTCCTCCCACAGTTTTTCATACTGAAATTCTCTTGGACAGAATTAGGCTAGCTGGTTCCCCCTGCTTCTTTATGCTAAGTTAGGCTAATGATCTCCCCGCTCTCTACTTAACACTCATGAGAGTGGCATCAATATAACTGTCAGAGGGAAAGTGAGGAGGCTTATTTTCCAAAATTGAACAATTCCTTTCACACACACACACACACACACACACACACACACACAGACAGTTATACTGTCTTCCTTCAATACACAAACATCCTGACCTTGCCGATGCCCTGGTGGAAGGCAGCCATGCGCACCACCACTGGGACCTCAATGATCCCCTTTGCATCTGTGTGTAGCTTGTCAGTCTGTCCTTGCAGGGTGAAGATATTAGAGCCGGTATCGGAGGAGAGACGCAATATCACAAACTCTCCCAGGGCCCTGAAGGAGTACTCTGTTCCATCAAAGGTGATGAAATGGAGACTGCCGTACACCATCGCTGCAAGGGAAACATAGACAAAAGAGGTTTTCTGGGAAATAGTTTGAATTCATTACACTACAGTTTTCTTTGATTCATTTCTAGGAATGGTCAGACTGCCGTCTGTCATGATGAGATATGCAAACACCAGCATTACTTCAAACGCTGACGGTTCAGCCAGCGACCTTTGCCTGTCTTTCTGTCTGCCTCTGCTTTCTAAAAAAGTGTTACTGGCAAAGAATCCCTCACCTGTACCCTGTGTCGCCTTCTTGGCCTGACTGTCCCAGCTGTAACCCTGGCAACGGTCCAGTGGTCTCTTGTTGAGGTAAAGGTGACACAGAGGAGACTCGATACAACACCACTGGAATGGCAGGAGATCTTCATCTGGAGAGAGACGTTTTTATTAGGACTTAGCATTGGTGCGTCGTCCTGTGAGTAGAAGGTTCCAGGTTTCATCATTAATTAGGAACTTGTCAAGGAATTCCTATGCATCAATTGCTAAAATCTAGAATCAAAATTTTAGAAACAGTTTTTAGTGCCAGTTTTGGGTTTGGTCTTGCTGTCATGACTCTTTCATGACCCCCTTTGACTCAACTATAATGCTATCCTGAAAACAAACATTTATATTGTTCAAATTCACATGTATTACCGATATGTTTCTGTATGCTGTGTCCGGAGAAGTAGCGTTCATTGTACCCAGCCAGCAATGGACCATCTGGTTGATACACACACCTCTTCCCTGAACCATATCTGTTAGACAGGATGTAGTAGAAGATGTGTCCCTCTGCGCCCCCCCACCGCTGGCTCCTCAGCTTCTGCACCCTTGAATCTGGATCAGCGGTATCCTGTAAGAACGACAGGTCCTCCAGAGCCTGGGTGCGGGTGCAGGGACATGAATACAGCCCCTTTGTCCACTCAGCAGGGTCGGGCTCCTTTAACGCCCACGCCTTGCACCTGATACCAGGGTCCACGTCTGAGCCCGCTGGTCCTGAGAAATCATACAACAGCTGACCCAACTTCCCCATAAACCCTTTCCTCTCCTGGGGCCTGTATCTGCCCCCAGGCCCAAAAAGGTTTTCTGAGGGGACGGTGGGCTCCTTGTGGGACGAGTTTCCATCTGTGTAGCCAATGATGGCGTTGTGGTATAGCCTCTGACCGGGGCCCCAGTGCATGTCTCCATATCTCAGGAGGGCAAAGGAGCGCACTCCATCCGTGGTCAGGATACACTGGAAAGTGTTAGTCTGAAAATGACAAATTAGAGCTGTTTTAATAGTGAAAGTGAACAGTGAAAGCCCACATAAACTCTGTAAAGGGTTTTAATCAAACCCTTTATTGCTGAATAACAAGAACAACATCTGCAAAAAGGAAATTGCAGGAAGATATGCAATGGACAGATGGCAGCAGATATCACTCACTCTGTTCAAGCCCTGTAGGTGAAACAGCCCCAAGGTGGCACCAGAGTTAAACAAAACAGAACAAGTCGTCTAGGAATCATGACTGAATATCTGCTTCCTCAGAACTCACAGGAAGAGGGCTCACATTGCAAATAACAATAGCATGCAAAGTAGGACAAAACAAAAACACTCTCTGTTCCATCACACCTTTTACTGAGCTTCAGACAGTCAGTTTCATGTGGTGATTGTTATCTTATATTCTTATGATGGGTTTTATCTTATAGTGACTGGTGATGTAAATTATGCAAGACACACATATTTATTCTAGACTTTAGTGGACTACTAGACTGTAATAACTGGAGAGAGAGACAAAACATGCAGACTGAAAAAGATTAGGTACAAAGTACAAAAACATGATGTTACTTTTAACATTTAGCTGTTATTAATGAATGTGTTTTTCATTTTTCTTAATTTTGTCTGCCAAAAAAAAAAAAAAAGAAATAGTATAATATAAATTAGATACATTCTGTTAAGTGGAGGGTGTCCTTCCTAGTGTTGTCACGTTGTTTCACCTCCCCTTATGTTTTTGTTATGTCAGTGTGGCCTCCGGTTCCCTCTCACCTGCCTGATTTTCTCACTACCTACGCCTCATCAACCAATCAACTCTTTCTGCATAAGACCCTGGTTCACCCTTGCAGACTCCACCAGATCATTCAGTCTCCAACGTAAGTTCAGTTGAGTTTAGTTTATTGTCATTCAAACATGTTAAAAACATGAAGGAATGAAAATTGCTCTCCATGCCTGACACCACCAGCCCTGCACCACCCTGAACAACCCACCACTGGATCCATCCAATGCACGTTATTTTCGTGTTATCAATAAACCGTTTAAACGGGGTTCAGTTGTTGTTTGTATCTGACTCTGCTACCTTTCTCCATAACACATTAATGCTATACAGCTTCTACTTTAAAAGCTAGAAAATCTTGTCACCTCTGAGAAGTTGATCTTCTGGTAACAGACGGGCATTACATGGTCCCAGGTGATTTTGAGGATCCAGGATGGGGTGAAGGCAGGCTTATTTTTAGACATCTCAAAATGTGTCACTTCGTCTGCTGTACGATTAAACACTGTCTGGGAGTAGACATCTGACATATCCAGCTCATGGTATTCCTGAAAGATTAAAAAAGAAAGAAAGAAAAGGCGCGATAATATAAAGCACAAGTTGCAATGTAAGGCTATTAATCAGATATGATCGCAGCTTTGCAACTACAGCATTCTACGACTTCGCTTATGACTTATTTTGACTGCTGTCAGACCATGGTGACATCTAACCTGATACAGTAACTGTCCATCCCCTTTGGTGAGGTCAGCATCATCCCAAAATGCTGCCAACAGTGACACACTCATGTTGTCGGGGAAACCATTTGCTGAAGGAGCCGGGAACAGGTACTGCTCATTCTTAGCCACAGATTGAAATTGAACAAGACCATTATCAGAAAACTGTGAAAGGAAAGAGAGAGGACTGATATCAGACAGCTTGATTATCATCTATACAACTTGGCTAACAGTGGCAACATGTCTTCCTATCTATTTTAAATTTCATTTTATTTCATCATTTATTTTAAGCTGAGTAACTTATCGCTGTTGTAAACCCTTAAGCAAAAGCATATAACATCACTTATCGTGTGGATGATGTTATTCTGCCATCTACATGTTGTAGATTGTAGTAAACCATGCATAATATGTGTTCATTTTATTTATCATTGCTGTAACCTCTGGCAAGGAGGTTATGTTTTAATCCTGTTTGAAAAATATTTTAAAATGTTCAGAAGATATGAATTAAATTTGTTGGAAAGTTAGGCCATGTGCCAAGGAAAAAGTCATTTTCAGTGTGGATCCAGGAATTTCTTAAAAGATATCTTGTTAGAGAAATATTTCTCAATATTCTCCATTATTTTAAAATAACAATTTCTGAAGATTACACGTGTTGTAATAAATGTACTCACATAAACCCTGTCGTACAATTTTCCCATGAAGGGAAAACCCATTGGCGGTGTGATGTATGGGGAATTTCCATCTTCTGTGTCCATCTTTATTTCTTTATCACCAACCTCTGCTCCAAAGGGGTACAGGTTGCTCTCTAATGGGATAGCATAGACAATTAAGTGGCAAATCAAGATTATATTGTCATCAAGCATGTATAATCAGTTCAAATTCGCTATAGCTCAGTCTACATATGATTAGAGGTGATTAACAAAGTCATAGCCAACCCGTCTGAGTCATCATTCTGCACACTGTGCTGTTTTTGGGACAGGAACACTTGTAAGACCCTGGCAGATTGGTGCAGGATGTTTGCCCAGGACATGTAATAGGTGACACACACTCATCCAAGTCGACACATCCTTCTTTTCCAAGACCGTTGTTTTTGGTTGCATTCCAGCCCCGACTGCAAGAGCATTTGAAACCTCCTACATGGTTTAAGCAGGTGGCAGCAAAGTGACACTGCCCATTAGCCTGTTGGCACTCATCAAGGTCTACACACAGTGGCCCGATACTTACAAAGCCAGGAATACACACACATACAAATGACCCTAGGGTGTTATGGCAGCGAGCTTGAGAGTGGCACGGTTTGGTGAGGGCGTCACATTCATTCACATCTTTGCACCATGAGCCATTTCCTGTGAAGCCCAGAGGGCAGTAGCATGAAAAGGAACCAGGGGTGTTCCAGCATCTTGCCAAGGGGTCGCATGGTGAATTCTCACATTCATTGGTGTCAACACATGCCTGTTTCTCCTCGTGATATCCCAGTGAACAAGAGCACTTGTACGCTCCAGGCAGGTTAGTACACACCTGGTCAAAGCGGCAGGTAGTGTTGTCCTTGCATTCATCAATATCCTCACAGGCCAGGCCAGTGGGTTTGTACCCAGGAGAACACACACAAAAGAAGGACCCCACTGTGTTATTGCATAGTGAGTGTGCAGGGCAAGGGGCTCCATCCTGGTTTTGACACTCATCCACATCCTGACACTCTGTACCATTCAGAATAAACCCTTCATTGCAGGGACAACGATATGACCCAGGGATGTTGATGCATGTAGAATAGGTCTGACACACTGAATAGTTACGGGAGTCTAAGCATTCATCTATATCCACGCACTCTGTCCCATTACTCCAGAATCCTTTGTTGCAGTCACAGTAATATGAGCCGATAGCATTCATACACGTGCCATTGGTGCAAAGCTCCCCCAGCTGCATGTCACTGCATTCATCATTGTCCACACACAGGTCATCCATGCTGGAAAATCCACTGTCACAATCACACAGGAAGCTTCCATTGATGTTGATGCATGTGCTATACTCAGGGCAGGTAGAGTTGACGAGGCACTCATTGATATCCTCACAGTCAATGCTGTTGTCTTGGTAACCTTCCCAGCACTCACAGACAAAAGACCCAACTGTGTTAAGGCAGTTGGAGAAATTAGGGCACAGGATAAGGCCAAGGGAGCACTCATCTATGTCCAAACATAGGGAGTCATTGCCTGAGAAGCCTAGGTCACAAGTACATTTGTAGCTCCCCTCTATGTTAGTACAGGTACTGTTGTCAGGGCAGGTGAAATTCCCTGTCACACATTCGTCCATGTCCTCACAATGTGTCCCATTGTCTTGAAAACCTTCCCAGCACTCACAGATGTAGGAGCCATTAGTGTTGATACAGTTGGAAAAGGCAGGGCAGGCTTGATTTTGTGATTGGTCACATTCATCCACATCCCAGCATTCTGTGCCATTTCCTTCATAACCACTTAAGCACTGGCAGTAGAAGGAACCCTGCTGTAGGGTGCACTGGGAGAGTGGGTGGCAGACATTTGTAGAATTCAGGCAGGTTTCTTCACTCACACATGTGCCCTCGTCATACACCATGTCCAAGATACACGAACATGAGTAGGAACCAGGGAAGTTGCTGCACGTCATGTTCCTGCTACAGGCTGTGGCCAGCTGACATTCATCCACATCCTCACAAACAAAGCCATCACCTTGGTATCCATCCTGGCACTCACAGATGTAGGACCCGTTAGTGTTGTTGCACAAAGCCTCGGCACTGCAATTGTGTGGCAGGGTGGAGTTCTCCTCACATTCGTTCACATCCTGGCAGTCAAAGCCATTGCCCTCCATGCCAGGTGGGCAGGAACAGTAGAAAAACCCAGCCATGTTAGTGCAGCTGGCATCTGGATGGCATCCTCCGTTTTGGACTTGGCACTCATCAAAGTCTATAAGTTATCCAAAATGGGACAGTGTCAGGGAAAGAGCCCCAAATGGTGCTAAAAGAAAGCTCACAGGAGAGTCCACTTATGGGGGGAAACAAACAACTGTTGTAATGGTTGTTTATAATGAGGAATTGATACGTACCAGAGCAGTTCTTCCCATCACCTGTGAAGCCACTCAGACAGGAGCATTGATAGCTGCCCATTGTGTTGTTACACTGGGCAAACTCACTGCACTCGTGCTTCCCTGTCTCGCACTCATCCACATCTAGAATGGTGACGGACAAATGGGAAGAGAGGGAGATAGAGAGGGAGATAATTAGGTTTAACAGCATCCAAAGAGACAAAAACATTTTCAGAGTCAATTATTTCAGTGCATTTACTTTTATTTAGAAGTGTGGTAAAAACAAATCACTTATTCTGGTACTGTCAAGTCAAGTTAAAATATGTGAACACTCATCTGACTGAGGAGGAGTGGAAGGTGTGTTGTTCCCTAAGGTGAATATCACATAACTGCAGAAGTTTTCATTCTTCCTGGGAACTTGTGCTTTATATCATGCAGGTCTTTCCCTTCCCTTTTTTCCTGTCTACAACCAACACTAAATTGTTGTTGAAAACTATATTGATACAAGGATGAAACAATAAAGAATAATGACTCCGATCTGGATTTTCCTCAGTTTACTAAATGCAAAAAAAGATCAGTAATATGATGTCTATTCAGTGCAGTTCATGAATTACTCTTCAGATAGTTCCAGTTATTCATAGCAAAAAAAACTGCATTGCCATTTCTGTTTTACTTGATTCATATGAATTGCTCCAGCCTAGGGCAACCAGGCTAGGTTAACCACATTTTATAGATTTATTTGAAAATAACAATAAAAAAAAATGTGTTTTACCGAAACACTGTGTTCCATTGAGAATGTATCCATTTTTGCAGACACACGAAAAGGATCCTGGGGTATTGATACATTCAGTTTTATTTCCAGGACAGATGTTTTCCCTCTGGCACTCATCGATGTCTGAGCAAGTCAGCCCATTACCCATGTAACCCATGTCACACACACACTGGTATCCAGACGGTGAAAGGTGGCAAAGGCCTTGACTGTGGCAGGCAGGGTTACACGATGGATTGGGTGGCACACAAGTGTCATTGAAGGCCACTGTACCATTCAAGCATGAGCAGACATGAGCACCAGGGGAGTTGATACACTTGGAGAAGGCTGGGCAAATGGTATCAGAGAGGGTGCACTCGTCCACATCCTCACAGAAGAAGCCATCGCCTTTGAAACCCAGATGACATGAGCAAGAGAAGCCCCCGATGAAGTTGGAGCATAGTGCATGTGCGTCACATGTACTCTCCAGAGAACACTCATTTATATCTTCGCACTGGGTGCCATTTGCTGTAAAACCTGGCTTACAGGTGCAAGTGTGGGACCCAATGGTATTTAGGCATGTGGCATTGACATGGCAAGGGTTGTCTTTACACTCATCAGTATCAACGCAGTCCATGTTACTGGCAGGGCGGTAGAAGCCAACACGGCAGGGACATTTGAATGACCCGTCAATGTTCTTGCACTCTTCATTCACTCCACATGGCTTCAGTTCGATACACTCATTTATATCCTGGCAAATAGTCTTGTTAACCAAGATGAAGCCTGACTCACATAGGCAAGAGAAGGAGCCCCGGTTGTTGAGACATTTAGCTTTGTTTCTGCAACCTCCATTATCTACAAGACACTCGTCCACATCATTGCATTGGGTCACCCCATCTCCAGAATAACCCACCCGACAGGTGCAGTTGTAAGAGCCAGGAAAGTTAATGCAAAGGGCATTGGAGTGACACTGTTTATCCAAACACTCATCTATATCAACACAGGAGAAGCCGTCTCCAATGTACCCTGCTGCACATTCACAAGAGAAGGTGCCAGGTGAATTTGTGCAGGTTGCATAGGGGCTGCAGCGGCCTGCCACACACTCATCTATGTCATGGCACTTGGAGTTATTAAAGACAAAGCCGCTGCCACAGTCGCAGTAATATGAACCACCAGTGTTGACGCAGGCAGTGGTAGAAGGGCAGGTGCTGGGATTTGCACACTCATTGATGTCTTTACACAGTCGGCCATCCCCTTCAAAACCTTCAGTACAGGAGCAGTCGTAACTCCCCAGTCTGTTGATACAAGCAGCATTGGGATCGCATTCATTATTTTTGTCAATGCATTCATTTATGTCTACACATGTCAGTCCATTTCCTACAAAGCCACTCTTGCAGGTACACTGATATGACCCCTCGGTGTTTACACACTTTGCAGATAGACTGCAGATGTTGCTTGCACATTCATTGATGTCAACACAGCTTTGCCCGTTACTCTCGAAGCCTTTGCTGCACGTGCAGTGGTAGGAGCCAGGAAGATTTTTACAGCCTTTGTAGCCAAGTGAGGAAGAACACACATGAGGAGTCTCAGAACATTCATCTATATCAAGACATAGGTAGTTACCATTGCCCTTATAGCCAGCATTACAGGTACATACATAGGACCCAGGGTTGTTGGTGCAGGTGGCGTTCCAATGGCAGTTCCACCGGTCAGCGCATTCATCAATATCACTACACTGGAAGCCATTACCCCTGAAGCCAGCTTTACATTTGCACTGTCTCCCACCCTCATTGTTCGTACAGATGGCACCGGCATGGCAACCCCCATTATCTTTTTGACACTCGTCGATATCCTCGCATTTGGTGCCATCTCCAACATATCCACTGAGACAGACACAGCTGTAGCTGCCTAAGGTGTTGTTGCAGAGGGCCTTTGGGTGACAGCGATGCAGGCCACTGAGACATTCATCAATATCGTTGCACAGCAGACCATCGCCTGTGTAGCCTATGAGACACGAACAGGTGAAGTTGTTCTGGGATTTCATACACTCGCCGTGAATGTGGCACTTGCTGCCTGCTGCCTCACACTCTTTTGGGTCAGCAACTGAAAAGAACAAGAACAAGTAGTTTGAGAAATAGTTATCAACTCAATTTTTGAAAGTGTGTTTAGGAAGCGTTTGTAATTTGGTCTGTGAGTTGGGTAAGAATAGTAATGATTCATTGAAGCTAAGATACCTGCACAGCAGTATTCCAGCACTGAAAATAGACTTATCAGCCACAGGAGTGGAAACCTGTGAGGGCAAAGAAAAGAAGATTTCATACTTTCATACTAAGTACAAGAGAGATATGGGTGACAGATTCAGTCCTTGTGAAGGTAAGGAGTTTCACCCACTTTCAATTGTTAGCACTTTTTTAATTTACTTTATTTATTTTCTGTATTATGTAGTGGGGCATCACATGAAGTCTAAAATGTCATCCAGCTCTGGTCTTGAAATACGAAGTCAAGCCTTGCTTTGACCCAACTGCAAAGTGTGTGTTACCTTTTTTACAGTACCTTGTGTTTCTGCAGCCTACTTTCACCCACTGAACAATGGCCGGGTGTCTATTGATACAGCGGGTGTAACACAGACAAACCTATTGTTGTATCTTGACTCACCTCCCAAAGAGGTCATTTACTGTCTTCTGCTCATGCTTACCCGACATTGTCATTCTTACATTTCCTACATGTTTACTCATGTAGGAAATATTTTTTTTATACTCAGATCAAAACTATATTTATTTCATTTTCAAGAAAGGTAGGATTTTTGTCTAGATTCCTCAGTTATATCATTTAGCCAACATGAGAGAAGCTCCATCTGTCTGTAAAACCCTGCATAATTGCATATTTTATATATATTGATTCCCTGAAATGCCCCCCCCCCCCCCCCCCCCCCCCCCCCCCCCCCCTCTCTCTTTTCTATTTTTTTGATTCTGATATATCAGAGAGATTGTCTGGTGCAACTAACAATCGCAAGGAGATCATGCTAGAATGTTCAAATAAAGTTGCAAATAAAAATGGTAGAGCATAAAACATGCAAACTGCAAAGTTTACCTCATAACACATTCTCACTAACTTTTAAGTGTAGTAACTGATTTCTACAGAAGTCCAAAAGCTTCCTTCGAAACAATTCCTGCCACTGCAGTTTACTTAGGACAGACTGGAATAAAGCTGTATTTAAGGCTTTTTGGGTTAACTGATCTCTGATTTATTCCCCACAATGCTCTATACAAGCCTGCCAGTCATCCCAAATACATTTTACAGGCAATAGCTGGAGGAAGTAGTTGAGATAAATTCTGGAAATCCCTGTTTGTCACAATCCCTGATTAGATTACCTTCTAAATGCCAATATATTCTCCAAGCCATGCAGGCCTATTGTCCGTGTCTCAGGAGAAGGCTCTGCCTGTTAGCTTAGCTTAGCATAAAGTGTGTAAACTGTGGGAAACAGTGTGGTTCTGTGTAAGGGTACCATAAAACAACCCATACCTCGTCACAAAATTAGAGCAAGCTGTGGTTTCTAGATATATTTCATAACCTAGATCTATAACCAAGTCATACATCCGTTTGTACTAATATATGTGTCACTGTACATGACAGTAACTGTAGTTATCTTGTGTACTCTAGCTGTAGCTGATGTCTTTGGTCACTTTGATTCAGTGGGACACTCTAAACTCCCTAAAACACCTCAGTGTGCTCATGTGTGACAGACATATTACTGATAAAAAATAAGTAAAACAGTCAACCCTCTACCACAAATAATAATGCACAATGTATGTACAGTAAATTCCAGTAAGTCCCAGGACCTCTACTTTCCACGTCCATGCTCATACAACCCCACTTCAAAAAACCTAAAGCCTCCCTCCCTCTCCCTCGTGTTAACTGGTGTCTAACCAGAAACACCTGAGGGCTCTGGTTTAAAATTTGTTTTCCCACAATGCTCTATGCAAGCCTATCAGTCACCCCAAATCTGTTTTACAGGCAATGGCTTGAGGAGGTAGTTGAGCTGAGTTATGAGAATAATGACAACAATCCCTGATTGTCACAATCCCTGATTAGGTTACCATCTAAATGTCAATATTCTCTCCAAGCCATGCAGGCCTATTGTCTGTATCTCAGGAGAAGGCTCTGGATGGACAGTGAGAGTAATGGGGCAGACTCCCATTACATGCAAGTAGAACTGCATACTGTAAATCATATCACGCCCCTTATGAAGCTATAGTTAGAAGCCAGTTTAGCTTAGCATAAAGGATACCATAAAAAAGGTAAAGCTATGAAAATATGCTCAGTACAGCGCACGCTTAAATGGATATTGACATTTTTAGGGGGCTAAAACAAATTTTCCACTGACCCTGTCCACGACAGTTTGTACAGTAGCTCTGCTCTACTTCTGCTCAGATACTTCTGCTTTTCTAACCATATGTAACACACTGACCATGCAAGTACCTAATTTAATAACCAGAAGTAAAAGTACTGTATGTAAGTATTATAGCAGAATGTTAATAGCAAAAGTACTCATTCTGCAATAAAATGTTATTAAAAGTGTTTTAGAGGACATGTGTAAAATGTGCATATTAAGATATGTCATACACTGTTGCCCATAAAGTTGGAATAATCTTGTTTTCAGACACATTCCTCTTTTTATTCCTATTTATACATCAGGTTCATTTTCACTGTGATATGTCTGGAAGAGAGAGAAAGAGAGAGACAGAGACACTTTATCTTTCAAGAATAAATCACATTGTACACAATTATTTTATGAGAAGAGGTAAAAATATTTTAACCCTTTATAGTGAACTCATTGAAATACTTGGAAATTTCACATTTCAACCCTGGAGTATTATTGGTGGATATAAGTAGACATTTTTTCATTTTTGACTTTTTTTTGAAAAGTGTCAGTTTTAGACTGCAAATCAAAATCAAAGAAGTTACCATATACGGTCAATTGCCCACCAAGGGTAAAAAAAAAATCAAAAAAATATGTGGAACATTTATTTCCAAATTAACAATCAGACATATGTCTTATGGAACTTATGACACTTATTTCAACATATCACGCACGTGATACAGTGCAAAAAATATTAGGGTTAGTTATAGAGTAGGATCCATTAAAGGCTATAGCAACGCTACCTGTAACGTAGCCTGACATTCGCTGATTGGCTGGAGAAAGTCACGTGATTCTGCTCCTTTATTGAGAGACGTGGGGCATCATTTTAAAAGCCCATGGAAGTGACCATATATGGTTCCTTGCCCGATAAAGGGTTTATCTAACTTTATGGGAAACAGTGCATATTGCAGCATAGCCTAAAAATATTGTCTTTGTGTTTATGCGACTTGACTGCTGTAACTGTGATTTCATTTTGGGATTCATAAAGGACTCTATTTATGTGTTGTTTTTAAATATAATTTTAATTTTAGATTCAATCTATAACTACATATGTTGCTATTTTGACTAGGCCTTCACATGAGTAAATTCAGTTTGACTAATTAATAAATAAATGTGATCTGACATTATTAAAAAAATCATTACTGGTACTAAATTATTCTAAATAACTACAGCAATGAGTAAATAGAAAAAATAAAATTAATTTGAAGTGGCCATGAGCCTTATTAATAACTTAAAGAACTACAGCATGGTGTCATGATCTGAAATATCAAGACAACTAAAATTTTTGTATCACACTAATTAATCTTTAGAACTACAAAGAGACATAACAGTCTTAGCCTCAGCTAAAAGATGACTCACTGACATAAACAAGAAAGAAAATGTAGAATAAAGATTTTCACTCACTGCATATTTGGCCGTCTCCGGATGGTGTTTGAGTCTTTCATGGGGAAGTAAATGTGAACTCCCCTCCTCTGGATCTGTCGCCTTCACTTCGTCTTCTTCTGCAGAGTCGAACCTCTGCCTTCAAGCAGCGTCCTGTGCTACCTTCTCCTCCACCTCTGTCTTGATTCCTCCACCCCTGGGATTCAGGACAATACCCCCCCCCCCCCTCCTCGCCATGCCATGCACTGCCCTGACATCTTAAACCTCTGGGAAGGGGAACACCCATATTCCCTTTGCTTATGTGTCAGCTCTCGCACAATAAAAGTACCGGTCCCCTAAGGCCTTCGTTTGTCCTCCTCACTGGAGACAAGAAAGCAGGACACCAAAATAAATTCACCTGCTCGTCAGGAGAGAAAGGGATTTGGAGCATTGTGTGTAGGTCATATTTGTTACAGATATCAGAGTGTATCAAAGATGCGTGTTCAAAACATGTGAATCACACCACCCATTACTATTGATACCGGTGTAATAACGTCAAACCATTTGCTTCTGGTTTAGCCTCTATTTGGTCAAACATACTGTACCTGAGTATTATTACAGCAGTCCATCCTATAAATGTCAACTGATTTGACTCTGACAGTTTTTTGCAGTGGTTGTCATTCACCACATTGTCCTACGTGACAAATCCCATTCATATGGCATGAATGTAAGAGAAAACAAACCGGAATGTTTCATTTTATCCAGTTCTGCTGTTATTCTGAGGCAAACTATACAATCTCATTTTAGATTTCATTCGATCCTGGCATCTTTTCACGCAGTGATGTCATGGAGCTGACATTCAGCCCTATACACACTATACTGCAGAACACAGAGTCATAAATCCTTGGCAGTAGCTTCTGGAGCAATAAGACGCAGAGGCTGAGCAAGTTTATGAGCTGCGTTCACAGGTGGGAGCCTGTTGTAAAGATTTAAGTATCTGATCACTTCGGCCTTTACAATTGTTCACCTTTGTTGGACTATATATATTGCTTAGAAGTTTGTGGCTGTAATAAAGACAGTTTCGATTCTGCACTGATCAAGAAAGCACTGCTAGGATGAGTTATATCAGAACTTAGAGTATTTTTTCATTGAAAGAAGGGCATTCTCTCAGCCCTCAACGAACCAATCCAAAGTCTTCAGGGCAGCTCTTCATATCAGGGCGGTGATGCGCAGAAGTTGTGGCGGGTGTGTCCTTGAAAAAATGTACTCTTCATTGTTCAAGCAAATCCCAGTAAGTCAAGCAAAAGGATCAGTAGGCTGGGAGATCTCCAGCTGTCTGGTATCACGAGGCTATGACAATGCTAACATGCTGATGTTTAGCAGGCATAAAGTTCAACATTGTCCACCATCTTAGTTTAGTGTGTTAACATTACTAATTAGCACTAAACACAAAATATAGCCAAAGGGTGCTGCGATATCAGGTATTCAGTTATAATTAGTACTAATCTGACCTGATGGTGGCACTAGATGAATAAATCAGAGGATCAACAAAGCGAGTACAATTCATCCTGAGTGGGATATGTAACAAATTTCATGGCAACCCATTCACTAGTTGTCTAGGCATGTCAATCAAAACCATGAATGTCAACCTCAGGGTGGCTGTAGAAGAAAAAGAGATCACCAACACGTTAAGGATTCATTCTCTGGGCACCACAAATGTCTGAACAAAATCCAATTACAAACCATACAACAAATTTTCTACTCATCATAATTCAAAATGCCTTCAGTGTCTTTAATTATCTGTACCTTCTTCTAATTAGCACACTAGGATTCCTGCACAATTCATTTTAGCCCAGAGAATCATTATGTGGACAATCTAGAAGTAAATAATGACATTGTCATTTTAAAAAATCCAAAACGGCTCCAAAACTTGTTATTAATATAGTTGTTGATTGATTGGTTGTTCTATTTAATTCTCAAAATTGCATTGTTTATCTGCTGATTGATGCTTCCTGCCCATACTAATGTTTCTGGTTGTGCAAGGAGCTGGAAGATTTTCATTAACAGTGGCTCTGCATACCAGAAAGGTTACTCACAAATCTCAGAGGCACATGTTAAAATAATTTACACACTGTTTTTGTGCTTGATGCGTTTCTTATTGTGACTGCGCACATTGTGCACACTGCGCTCAAGTGCATAAACATACACTGAGTTCTGCTTTTACAGACTGGGGTTTATGTCCAGGACTATGTCTTAAGAACTGACCTTTCTGCTGATTGCCTCGCAAACTTATTATGAAGCCTGGACTCTGTCGAACAGATGAGGATTTCCCAATGTAAAAATATTTCAAGGAAATTGTTTACTACTTTTCTAGTGTCTAGTGTGCAGTAGAGGGAAGTTGCAAAAACCACAAAATGCAGACATGTGAAATGTGTTTTAATACTGTGTCAACCAGATGATGTGGTTATAAATTCATGACTAAAAAGAGAGAATTAAAGATGAGGCTGCTAAAATTGAATTTAATCCTTTATCAACTAACTTACACTTACAGAAATGATAAAGGGCTATCAGTGTCAATTTCAAGTGGAAATAATGTGAAAAATGATTGGGCATGCAAGCTCAGACACTGCTGAAAGACAGCTCTTCCTCCGCTTCCTCTTTTAGTTTTGTGCCCTAAAGGTGCTCACACATGCCACTCCCAGCTGAATTGTTACTCTCTGTGTTGGTTAAACTCAGAACACTTTTTTTTTGTAAAACAGCCATTAAAAATAGCTTTAGGTCCACTGTTCTCTTTCCTTTTCTGTATCGCCCACTTGATCCTTGATTGACAGCAACTAATGAATAAGGATACAAATATTGGGTACACTGCTGTGGCAATATTTCTCAAACCATCTCATGTGAGATCTGAGTCTGTGACTCAGCTGTGTCATTATCCAACAGAGTGTGACTCACAACACCTGAGAAATGTTTTTCCGACCTCTGGTTTCTGTCATCTAACATACCTGCCTGGACAGTTGATGATGTCATCATGCCACACGGTGATTCTCAGTTTGTGACAAACAATGCACATATTTATACTTAAACACTGAGCATTTTGTGCAGATATTGTCGTATTTTAGGTGTATGGTGTAAAATATGAACAAGAACACTGCTTTGGACACAGATAAATGATATTGATGTCTGTGTGAGGGGACACACGCAAAGCGCTAACAACACCAAGCCCTACCATATCATTCAGTAAAATTACAATAGTACAATATAATATATTGAGAATATATGAATACAATTACACAACAATAATCTATTGTGAAATATATCATTGTACATGTATATTAGAGAATACAGTGATAAAAAACTGTGATAATTAACATCATAAAAAAGATAACAATGGTTCTTTAAGTATGAAGATCACTATAAACCACAACCTACAGAAAAAGGCACAATGATGATATGAGTGTAAAAAATGAACCACAAAAGTTGCGTACACTAACTTGATGTTTTATAATTAGTTCTAAATAATAATTAAAGTGTTAAAGTTTAAACAAATTAAAGATTTCCTTTCAGTACTTTCCACTTCAGCCAAAACTATGACTGAAATTATTGACAAAGAATAAAATATGTCAACAGAGATACACAGAGGGGGAGCGGGACCAAATATGGTCATAACCGGAAGAATGGTATTTCGACGAACCACCCCTCCTCTCTCTTATTGATATGCAAATTGGAGTGACGTCGTGAGAATACTTGTCTTATAAATGTACTCAATAACATCTCCCTATCAGTTGGACGACAACAGTCGACAGGGATACAATCGATAATCACCTGTACAAAACAACAAGGACGCTTTGCTGCTGCGCGTGCACTCCTTTTTTCCCCACTTCTGACTTGGGTGTTTGTGCGCGCGCTCGCCTGCTGAGTTTCTCTTGAAACAGGTTTGACGAGGACACACCTGCGGGGAGAAAAAGGAAGCTTTGTGCGCTCAGACGCCATTCTTTACTCTCATCTTTGACCTGTGTGGACGGACGGACGGATAGAAAGGCACCGAGGATAGAAAAGAAACTCGTTTTTATTGATTTCATGATGAAGATTTGGATTGCTCTCGTGCTCGTCGCCTTCGCGGCAGGAGCCTCGGCTCAGACCTGTGAGTAGTTTGATTTGTTCAACTTTAATTAACGCAGTTTATGCGACACACCTCGACTAGTTGTAATTCTGTAATATTTTAAATTCAACAACGCTTTCTCAGCACTTGTTAAGTAAAAGTTAAGCATAGTAAAAACAAGAATAATAAATTTTAATAACTTTTCATGTAGTGTTTTGGATCGAGCTGTAGCAGAGGTTTAATCACATTAACTTACCTTCAGTGACTCATTAATGAAAGATGGAGGATGTGTGATTTAAAAGCGGGTTTGGTATGTAACGCGGGTGGCAGTTTGGTTGCTGCGTGGGGGTGGGGAGGATTTGTCCGCTCCCTGAGGACTTGTATGTTTGGAGGGACCAACGCCCAGGTGCTCGGTAAACCTGCTAGTCTACCTGCCGCTGTAGGCCCCTTGTGTGTGTATAGGCCTATATAACAGACAACACAATAAATCCTTTATGAGACAGGGTTAGGCTAAGCCTCTGATACATTTTCGCTGTTTTAACTAAATCACACTGTAGATTTGTCAAACACAACCACAGTGTAGTGATGTTAAAGCATAAACATACATATTTGAACTAAAGTGCTATTTAACTTGATCTGCACTTCAGTTGCTCCATAATGAAAGTGTTAATTTAGTTTCAGCCTGAATGACAAACCTTGTTTCTCTGCTTAGGTTCATGTGAAACTATGAAGTGGGCCACCTGTGAAGAAAATCCATGTAGGTGTCATTTTCTTATTGGCGACAACAAGAAACAACAGCTGGACTGCACCCAATGTAAGTATATAAAATGTGTGCTGTGATCAAGCTTTTTTTCGGGTTGTTTTGTTCTTTCCCTTTTATGACGTGCCTTCTGTTTTCACCTCTAGTGATCCCCAAATGCTTCTTGATGAAGGCCGAGATGTACAGAAGGATTACAGGCAAGGACAGCCGTGGAATTGGAGGAAAGCCAGACGAGATCGCCATCGTGGACAATGATGGCATCTACGACCCGGAGTGTGAGAACGACGGCAAGTTCAGGGCCAAGCAGTGCAACAACACAGAGGAGTGCTGGTGTGTCAACAGCGCTGGAGTTCGTCGTACTGACAAGGGAGACAAAGATCTCAAGTGTGAAAAGCTTGTGGAGACCTTGTAAGTATTTTATCCTTCATTCCAGTCCTTTCAGTTTTGATGACGTGTGTGTGTGTGTGTGTGTGTGTGTGTGTGTGTGTGTGTGTGTGTGTGTGTGTGTGTGTGTGTATTTTTATATATATAAATAAATAAATAAATAAATAAATAAATAAATTTTTGGATACCTGATTTAAATGTTAAACGCTTAAACGCTTACCCCTTGTTTTTTTCGTCTCATTTTTCTCCAGCTGGGTCCGTCTCGAGCTGAAACACAAACCAGTGACTGGCCAAGTGACTACTGCCAATCTGAAGGCGTAAGTGTATTTAACAGCCCACATTTTAATGACGATGGCAAAAAACACACTGACATCCACGTGTCAACATTTTATAATTGTAATCTCTTGTCCTAATACAGTGCCATTGCCGACGCCATTCACAAACGTTATAAGAACTTTAACAAGGACCTGGTGGACAAAGTCGAGGTGAGTGGAGGGGGGAGAGAAATACACATTTGTATGTGATGCATTTCATTTTCAGCACTGCGTCACAAAAACACTTGACTAATATTCTGTCCGTTGCCCTGCAGTATGACCCAGAGTCCCGGATGATTGTGGTGGACGTGAAGAAGGAAAAGGGAAATCGCAAGAGTGACCTGACCCACATGGCCTACTACATGGAGAAAGATGTATGTTGAAGCTATATGTATGAATTGATTGTTTGTTTGGTTGCCTTTTTTAAGGGTTGTCCGTTGACTGATCTTGTCATCTTCTCGTGCAGGTAAAGGTGCTGCCCCTGTTCAAGAACCAGGACAAGTTTGAGCCAACTATTGGCAACCAGAAGCTGGAGATGGAGAGCATCCTGGTGTACTATGTGGACGAGGAAGCCCCCACTATTACCATGAAGAACCTGTCCGGTGGGATCATCGCCGTCATCGTTGTGGTGGTGCTGGCTGTGGTCGCCGGCCTGCTGGTCCTGGTGAGTGCATCTATGTGTCACTATTTTGGCATGATGTCGATTTTTCTGCTTTTGAGTCCTAATTTTTTCTGTTTCGTGTGTTTGTGTAGTTTTTTGCAAGAAGGCGCCAGAATCAGCGGTACAACAAAGCTCAGGTGAGCTGAACTTCCTGTAACTTTTATTTTTTAATGTCTATCAGCCAGTGTAAATGCTACTTTTTGCACCATATAATTGATGTTTGACTTAATTTTTCTTTTATATTTCAGCAAAGGGAGATGGAGGCCATGTAAAGTCTTCATCACAGCAGCGGGGAGTCTATGATGAGTGCTTGTACATTACCTTTTGGATGAACTTTATTCACAGTGGGAGTGTGCCTTTTTTTTATTTTATTTTTTTTCCACCATTTTACTTGAGGAATGCAAATTGTAAAGGAACAATCATCATGCTTGTTGTGGCACTATTAGGACTGCCGTGTTTTTATTTATAAATCGTGTAAAGTCGTAACGCATCATCCAAATCTATACGCCATGAAAAAACTGCTTTATAATATGGCCACATTTTTATGTTAGAACTTGTTGAATGGTTTAAATTCCACATCATAGATTGTACAGTGTCTTTCTTACTAGTGTGTGTTTGGATTGTTTTTAATAAAAAATGTTTTAAAAGACTCCTGATGCGTTGTGTGAGTGACTTTGTACCTTGTCGACAGTGGAAAAGTACAGTGGAACTGATAAGGCCTGAGGAAAAAAGCTAGAGGAAGCCACTGCGGCCACAATTTTGCATGTTCCAGTGTAGTCTTAACACAAGAAATGGATACACAGACACACGTACACGTACGTTGTCAAACTTCAAACCTGTCTCATGTAAGATGGCTGCTTTTGATAATGGTGGATTGTAATAAGCCTTTTGTTTACATGGGGCAGGTTTGAATGGAGGTTTTCTATCCAGGTGAATGGGTGTGGCAGCCGTGTTTTGAACGTCTCACTGTCTGGTATTTGTTTCTTTAAACTGTCCTTGTTGCCATTCTGACAAAAAAATCCACCTGTAGATTTCTTTCCAACCGGTAGGAATGTTTTTAACTCAGCCTGGAATGTGATTATTATTTTTTTCTTCACACATCGGTGATACTAGTTGGCTGTGACTATCTCACTGACAACACCTGTTAGCCAACAGGGAGGTGGTTAGTCATTTCTCGCTGTATATCTGAAACAGTTTGGCATCACGTTCAACCTGTCCGGCAGGTGCTGAGCCGCTCATAAACGTGCAGCATGTACACAACAAATGCAAAGAGATACAAAAGCTAAAGGGGCTTTAGCAACACAGAAGAAGCCTTTCTCCCTAAATTAGGTGAAAAAAATGAGTGTGAGTGTCAATCTGCTGGAGACAGATGTTGTTGTGTTGCACTGAACAGAAAAGTCGGTGACACTGTGAGCGTAAAATTCCCTGGCTGTCCTGTCATGACATGAACCCAGTGTTTTGTGTGGCTCGAGCTGAAGGCGGAACTTTAAGAGGCAGTCCCTGTTTAACCTTTATGTCCCACTCAAGGTGAAGTCACACGGTGACAAAAAAAGTTCTGTCAACAGCCTGATAACTATGAATCCAGTGTATTTCAGGTGTTTAACTTTACTTTAAAGTCTTCTCAGCTATACATTTGATTTGCGAACATGAATGTGGAGTATCAGCATTAATCATGTGTATGTTAAGTCTGAATCCACTTGCCTCACCTGCTTTCCCTCCCCTCCCTTCATCTCCATAGCGACACAGGTACAAAAGCATGTCTCTAACTAGTTCAGACAGGTTGGGTATCATATATCATGCCCCCCCCCCTCCCCCCCTCCCGTTCTCGTTCTCTCTCTCTCTCTCTCTTCTGTGAAAGACTATAGGAATGAGGGTGTGTCATTTGCTGTCAGGTACCTGCTTCAAGTATCAGCACGTCAGTGTTCCAGTCGCACCAATGAGGAAGAGTTGGACGGGAGAAACTGTGAGGTTGGAAAAACTGAGCGTGAGACTGGTTTCTATTAGACAGCTTCCCAGAAGTCACACATTACCTGTATGAATAGTCTCACAGACTTGATACACTCAGTGAAAACAGTAACTCGTTCGCTGTAGTTTAGTTTATTCAAGCATTCGACTTACAATAATTATTAACACTTATTCCAAGATGATGATTTTATATGACAAATAAATATAACACCTGACAACACTCACTCTGTATAGGCTTAAGGTAATACTGAGAGGGAGAAAATCATCTTTCTTAAAGTACCTTACATAGGAAAATGTTTTTTCCAGTTTATCTTTAGGTCACATCTGATGCCAATTCAAACCAATTCAAAACACATTTCACCTCAACCCATAAATGAGAATATATTTCAGCCAACACATTTACCACATCCTCTCACCATCGTCCTCTAAAAAGGTGGTTCTCAAACTTTGTTGATCAAACCTTTGTTTGCTGCTGGGGCAACATGGCAGAAAAAGTTTGAGAAGCGTGGCTCTAAATGAACATTCATAAACTCAGGGTTGATCCCCCTTCTCATATCCTAACCCTGCGTCACTTCTCTTCTTCTTCTGTCTGAAAAGTTTGCACATGACTAAAGTTCCACCACCCTCCTGGTTATTCAGTAACTAAGAGTACACAGGGTCCACACTGGTTTCCTCTTCAACTTCAGTCACAACCCACAGCTCAGTCACACATTTCATTTCATTCTCCGCTGCTTTTTTCGTCTCCAACTGTTGCCTTCTGCTTTCATCAGTATCCTTCCTTATATAAAAAGATCTAAGGGTTTTAGTTCCTGTTTGAGTGATTGTGCCCTACAGGAGGACAGGAAAAGATACTTCTAAATGATTCCTTAACAAAGCATCATTACCTCTTCTACACTGTGTATGACTGTGCATTATTTTTTTAAGGCGGGACTAGAAAAAATGTACTTCAAACAGCATCTTTACTAAAGGAAATGTACCACACAGCACAGATAGATTAATGAGACATTTCACAATGCCAGCTCAGTCTGTCAATAAATATTGTCAGTCAGCACATAAAAGTGACACATTCATCAGAGAGGCAGAAAATGTGCCTTGGAGAATGTTAAGCAAAGACTCTCAGTTGGGTTTTTTTTGCCACCTTTGTACCTATGTATGCTTACAGCTCCAGTTTTAGATCCAAATGTCAGATGTTCTCTGCAGGAGGCACCATTCAGAAGTTAACTGGGTAAAATTAAAGGTCACAACACTTCCTGAAATCTGTAAATTGTTGCAAGAAGGGCTGTATAAGAATGGAATCAGGCCTATTGTGGCTGTAATTTCATTTTAAAATTTAAATATGTTAAAAAAGGCAGCTCAGTAAAGTGAACATTTCTCAGAGGGATCAGGGCGCGATGTTTTCGTGACCATCACAGCAGCGTGGGTGCCTTGCTGGGGCGTCCCAGTGCCGGTGGGGATTTGCTCCTCAGCTCTTTGCTCTTCAGGCTGACGGGCTGAGCCACCATCAGAGCCGGGGCGGAAAGGTGGTGAGCGGCGGCCTTCTGCTGATGAGCGCTGTTGACGTAACTGGAGATGAGGAGGGTGATCTCCCTGATCTGTTAACAAAAACAAACGTGCATGAGTGAACTCAGTCAAAAAACTTGTTATGGTTTGTTTCAGCTCTTCAGGGAGCCTGAGGACAACCCTGTTGACAGGTGTGGTTCATCAAGAAGACACAGTACTGATGCCTGATGACTGAAGCTGCTAATAGACAGCATTTTGTGACATTCAACACATTCAAATTCTTTCATATTCACAATCTACATGCTAAATTACAACAAAAATGGTTTCATTTGGAGGTCATCAGCTTTCACCATTTAATAGAAGAGTGCCACAGGTTAGTTTGTTCCTAAATCTGTCAAACTGTTTGTCCTGCTTTTGGGTTTCTTGTTCCGTGTTTCAGTGTTGGGAATTTTGAAATTCTACTGGAAAACAAGGTGTTCCGATTTTCTGTTCCGATTCGTTTGACCCGTGTCTTGTTATTCTGCTCGCTTGTGATTTAGTCCATGTGTACTCTTTTATTTCAGTCTCAGTTCATTGCACCACGTGGGAAGCGTCTCAGCACATTCCTTGTGTTTCCCACTGTTTCTTGGATCATCTGTGTTTCCTTGGAATCTGTCTTATTTATCTATGTTGGACTGCTCTCTTGCTTTTGACCAAGAAAAAGTCCCCACATTCCTTTTGTTTGACTCTTTGTTAATAAATCATTGATCTGCACTCGCATTTCCTCCTCTAGTGTCTGCATTCAGGCCCTTCGTCTTGTGTTCCCTGTTTCCCTACATGCAACACTGTTAAAGTTTTAGTTTGACTTTTTAGGAAATACACAAACACATGTTCTCGCTGGAAGTTAGATGGGAGGAATAATGCTACTTTCTACTCTTATCTTAGCTTAGCTTAGCACAAAGGATGGAAATGGGAAACAGCTAGCCTTGCTAGCTCTCTCCTGGCCTCAGACTCATATTTAACAATCTGCTCTTCTAACTCTCGGCAAGAAAATGAACAAGAGGAGCTCCCAAAATGTCAACTATTAACTATTTATCTCGACTGTCTGCAGGCCACGGAAACTAAGCAGTCATTTAGGAATGGTTAAACTGTTGAAAGGCTGGCACTGGGCTGGCCTGAATCTAACCCAATTCTCTGCTTTTGCTACACCTACTAAACAAATATAGTGACCATTATAATCTCATAATTCGTACATGCATCTGAACAGCTTTTTTCTGTTTTACAATCAAGATTTATTTGTTTCAAACATGTAGGTCATGATGTGATGAAAAACATTCATGTAAGTCTCATCTCACTAACCTTGGAGGCGTCCATAACAAACAGATGCTTCTCTGTAGGTTTGTCTTTGCTTGTGTTGGTGCCAATGCTCTGTCCCACGACCAGCATGAAGTCCTGTTTGCAGCCTCCAAACGTCATCAGGTTCTTGTAGGGGTGGGACACCAGCGGTTTCTGAACAGAGAGGGGCACAGAGATGTGCGTTATGACAGTGATTGTTCAGACAAAGAAGGTGGCGAACAACCTGGATCCAAAATTCATGTGTCTACATATAAGAGCTACGTAATAATACGCCCCAGATATTCTTGTGTACTTCTATCTTCATCTTTGTGCAAGTAAGTTTCACATTAGCATTTTTGAGATATGTTTCTAATGAATGTGACATGCATTTAAAAATGTGAATCCAGTGACAATGTATTAGTTGAGCTGATATAGACATGTGAGTGTGAGTCAACACAACCGAGTGAAGACTTCCTGTGTGAAAGCTGCAGGAAGACAGATACTAACAACAGAGTTATGCTCCAGAACACTGACACCGTCTTCATGCACTGCCAGCCAAACACGTACACCTTGCTCTGGAGAGGGCGTGATGGACTGAACACAGAGAAACAGATATCAAGTAAGTATCAAGTATATCAAGAGATCAAGTATTGAAACATGACATATACATATATATTTACATATACACATGTGTATGTATATTTTTTTCATTTCTCTTTTCTGTAAACTGAGAGTTTATTTAATTCATATCTTGGCCTTTATTTGATCCACACTGTATCATATTGTTATCGTGAGAGCAAATAACAATACTTTGTTACAATGTTTACATCTGGCCTGACGATAAGATAGCTTTCATTTACCAGAGATTGCAGTTCGCTTACCTCCGCTTCAAATAATTTGGCACCAAAGAAAGGCCACTTCCTGGCAACGGTCAGGTAGATCCTGACACACTCTGGTGAACTTCGACCCCTGAGCGAGGCCCAGCGGGCAGAGAGGCGCTGCATCAGTTGTCTGAGAGGAGGAGGAGAGTGTGATACATCATCAAATTCATATGATTTATTTTGAAATTTGCTGTGCTGCAAATGTTTTATCTCTAATAGATACACCTGAGAGTATGAAATGTTTGCAGACTGAATCACAGCCAGGTTTCGGTGTGTTCTCGTACCTGAGCTGCTCCTCAGATGTGCTCCGGCGGTAATGTTTAGGATAGAATCTGTCCAGAACCTGTTTCAGGGTTTGGTTAGACTTCGTTTGGGCTGATCCAGGAGCAGAGAAGGGACGCTCGAAATCCCCAAACTCCACCTGAACACAGACACATTAAGTGTTGTAGTGCAGCACAGTAGAAATGCTGCGAGTCAAAAAGAAATGATTTTAAATTATATTAAGACTTGTTTGTACTGTTTTTATCGCCTTCTTTTAAAGCCAACACACCCTGTACAAGTTTAAAAGATGAATGTAAGCAGTAAATTACGTTTTTTTTTTTTTTTTAATTACAGACCTGAGCCAGCAGGGCAGCCATCTCCAGAGCCAGTTCCTTGTTGACGGGGAAGTGTCCCGCTACAATAGCCTCATTAGTCTGATAAGCCAGCAGCAACCTCTCCCTCTCTGACTCCCCCCTGACCTGGAGAGAGAAGTACAGCCTGGGGGTGGAAAGGTAAAGACAGAGATGGTAAAACAGAAGCAAACAGAAGGAGATAATGAAGGAATGAGGGAATGATGGAAAATACAGACATGGAGGATGGATGGATGGATGTTTGTGTTGTGTGTCCACTACAGCTGAGCTAAAACATTTAGTATTGCATTGACCTCCATTAAATAAATTAAATTAAATACATTCTGCTATATTCCTGTAAAGTGAACCATTATCAGAATTCTTGATATCTTCTGACCTCCTGAATGAATTTGTGCCCCTGAGAATTTCAGCTTTCTCAGTCTCTTTGTAAAATATTCTAATCCTTTCTATTTTCTATGCACAGAAGCTTGTAATTCAGAAAGTAACTCATATTCTAATACTTCGTTGTTTTATTATTTCTCCTTCTTTTTGAGGAAATAAACTCTCTTCTTTACCACAGTGAACTGTTTTATTCCTGGTAATCTGTCTGTGCGGTTCTGCATTTGTCACCGCTTCGTAAAGAGGAAATCTGTTTTAGTCAGTCTGGTCAAATTTGTCAACACAAGCATGACGTGCACACGTTTGAGACTGGAAAGTGTTGTGATTGTACTGTAATAAAGTGCATATTATAGTAAATAAAACTATATCATAAATATTATATTAAACAAACACTGATATGAATACAAATTTCAACATTTGTAAAAAAAAACTGAAACAAAACTATGAACGTTAATCTATAGTGATTTTCCACTACAGGGCTGTGTGGCTCCTCCTCTACCTGTTCTTGTAGGTGAGGCGGACCGTCCTGGTGTTTTCAGACTTGCCAGTGTGCTGCTCCTTTGACGCTTGCTCCCATTTGGAAATGATGTCACAAATCTGCAGATTACGTGAAAAAAAATACTATTTGTGTTAAAAAAATCTAACACTTGTCTTCATAAAGTAATCATCGCATGAATGAATGAAAGATGCACCTTGATGCTTCCTTGCAGGCAGTGTTCCAGCTCTCTCCCAGTCGGGTCATCAGTGTACAAGCTGAAACCAGAAAGCCCCATTTTCCTCATGCCCGTGTCCTGGTTGAGGCGACACTGGAACTCGTCCACTGTGGTCGAAGCATCGAAGCTCACCACCTATGGACAGTGTATTTTTAAATTCAGAAGAAATAATGGTCAGGACAGTTAAACTCCTTCCTGTTTTTGAACTATGATGTCGAGTCTGACTGACTCTAACGTGTGTTTAAAGGTCATCCTCAGAGGACCATGAATGTCTACCTGTTCATCTAATATTTGTGGAGATATTTCAGAGACAGAAACTGATTCCCATCATGTATGTGCATTTGATTCTGCTGCTTTGAAACTGACTGTGACAGAATACACAGAGCGGTTTGTCCACAGCTGATCCTAGGCATTAGGACTATGTCAACACTTTCTGTAAGCATGCACAGAGAGAGGCAGGGAGAAACAAAAACAAAAGCAAACACCCCCGCAGCAGAAACTCAGAGCATACAGGTAGATGATGGTATGGGAGCGTGTGAACGTGTGCATAAACGCAGAGACTCTTTGGGTCAGCAAAGAAGTATTCATTGAAGACTTTTATTGTTATGGATCTCCCTGTGTGGTGTGTTGTTACCTGGTAGGTGTTATTGAGGAAGTGAACAGGGACGCTGAACGGCAGGGAGTGATGATAGGGATTCCTCAGGAGGATGGACAGGATCTCCATACGGGACGGCCTGGCCTGCCTCTCACCCTTCTGCTGGGTCCGCTCCATAGAGCGCTGGCAGTAGATGGCATACTTACCCACCTCAGTCCTGAGAACCACAGGGCGACAATGATACAGTGATATGTGTACATCATGTCCAATTACACACACAATTAATTAGAATTCACTCAGAGGACCTTTTAAACTTCCTCAAAGATCAAAAACTAATGAAAATAAATGTGAACAATATCTCTGTGTTCAATAAATGATCATGTTAAATCAAAGTAGTGCTCTGCAGCTCTGCTAATATGTTTGAAGAATAATGTTCATTTATTTTCTTAGAAATTACGACATCATGAAGATTTTCATCATGGCTGACTCTGGGTCATTTCTTTCAGTTAGAAACCTTCCGAAGCAAAACAGACTTGAACAGAAGCCTCTGTTTTTAAACACTACTGTCATACGTATGTATTACGTATGTATGTGTGAGGCAGAAGCGAAGAGACTGCAACAGAAGTTAATACGGCAGAGTTACTTAACTGCAACTAATTACATGTAAGTAATATAAGCAATTAGTCAATGGTGGAAATTACTTTGATGATTCATTGCTTGAGTCATTGTCTGGTTTGACTCTCACATGTGAGGACTTTCTGCACAGTGCATAAATATTGTAGAACATAAGACATTTGAGCATGTTTTTTCTCCACAAAACATTTTATAGATGGATCGATAAATGAGAAAAAACTGACTCATTAATCAATAATAAAAATGATGCTGTGGCCATAGTATGAAGCACAAAAGTGTAAAACTTTTGTGATGTCTATAAATGACTGTGTGCTTATTTTTATGCTCGTGTTTGGGATCCTACTGTTTTCTCACCTGGAGTCTCCGTGTCTATTGAGGTGAACCTGGAGCAGCCAGAGGAATGAATGCTGAGGCAGAAACAGACCCACACACAGGGCTAGAAACTGCCAGCCCTGAAGAATGACATAAAAACACACGGTCACCTGACGCCTTCTTTACGAACTGTCACAAATATGAGAGAGAAAATCTGTCAGCTGAAGCACTGCAGCATGTGAGCAACCTTGTTACAGACTGTTTCAAAGTGAAACTATTTGTCACAACTGTCACTAGTTTTGATTTTGTGTTAATCAGCTTCAGTTTCTTCATCACAAAGAAGCCGTTGGACTGTTATGACACACTCTGTTGTCTTTAAATCCTGTGGCTGTCTGAGACATACTCATACTATGAAATTTGAGATCTCTGTTGAAACTAACAGGTAGTGCGGAACATTAACTTTACAGTCATTTCTGTGCTCTGCTGGTGTTACTGGTTTATCTGGTTATTGCATATGAAAGGTCACATGACTTCAGGGTGACAGTGGATGGAGTCTGGCCCTTAAAAGCAGGTCTAGATTTCAATGACAGGAATTTCTGAGGACTTGATCTGTGCATTTGGGTGAACAGGCCATCAAGTGTCGAAGTTTAGTTTTGAACTGACTGAAATGCTTTTAAACTGTTTGGATCCATGTTAATGTTTCCAAGCATTTATTGTTTAAAATGTATTTACTCAGTGAACCCTGATGATTCCAAACTCTTCAGACATCCTGTACTTCCGGTTTCAAATGTCAGCATTCCCGGTAAACAACACATGCTACTGCTGCCACCATGTGGTGAAAAGGCAAACCACCTGCAGCGGTCCTGGGTGGCCGTGTGGCTGCCTCCTGCGGGTCTGTTTGATGAGCTGGCAGAAGAACTCATTCTGAAGCTCGGGGTGAGCCAGACACACCTGCAGGGCACTCTGGGCCAGCGAGACATGGTAGTCGATGGCCGGAGCGTCAATGGCCACATTGATGAAAAGCTGACAGGTCTGAAGAGGAGAGGTCATACGTTGAGATGAAAAGAGAGACACAGGAAGAGAGACGACATTTATGATTCAAACAACAACATGCATGTACCTTAAAGAGTTTAACGGCTTCTGTTTGCAGAGCCTGTGAAGGCAGGGTGGTGAGAGGAGACAACAGAGCCTCCTTACTGAAACACAACATGGGATGTCTCCAGCTCTGAGAGTCTGAAAGACAGAGAGGCAAACTGCTAGCTGCAGGCAATAATAAGCACACGTCATACAAATATGTTCCATATGAAAGCAAAAAATAGAGACAGAACCTGAAAGGTTTCATGACAAATAAGCCACTGCACAAAGAGACTAAAATAACAATGAAAAGAACAGAAATGAAGTGAATATAAATGTAGTAAAAGATCCGATGCAGAATAAAGACGAAAGGAAAAGACTTCCTGAAATAAATATGGAGGCTGTTCTAAAGTATTTCCACCAGTATCTTTTCCGCACATCTTGTTTTGCATGGTAAATAAAAAGAGAATAGGGTGTCGTTTAGCTCAGTTGGTAGAGCATCCGCCCCATGTACAAAGGCTCAGTCCTTGCCGCGGCGGCCCAGGGTTCAAATCTAACCTGTGGCTCTTTCCCGCATGTCATTCCCCATCTCTCTCTCCCCACATTTCCTGTTACTCTTCAAGCTGTCTGTCAAATAAAGCTCAAAAAGGCCAAAAATATATCTTTAAAGAAATAAAAAGAGAATAAATGAATTCACTGATTTGTATTTAGAGCTGTGACATCTTTGTCACATCTTCAGATGACATGATCAGATCAACTATCAGGGCTGTATTGATCCCTGTGTGATGTAATATGTAGTGTAACAGTCTGCTGGTAGGAAAACACAAAGAAAGACACAATGAAAATAAATAATTGGTGAGACTCACTTGGATCTCCGTCCAGTTGGAAGAGTTTTCCCACCAGTTGTTCAAACTCAGTGCCGACTTTACCCACTGTGGTGCCAGCTGCCACAGACAGATGGTACAGCCATGAATCCTACAGAGCCACGCGCATGAACATGAGTGGTACCAGAAGCACATGAAATAAACACAGAGAACAGAATTAGACCTTATAATATAACTTAGAATCAGAAACACAACTTAATAAATAACACATTTCCTCCTCTCAATCAAGTTTCTAAAGCTGTGCTAAATCAACAAAATCTGTAAGTGCTGTGGGGCACAGGAGGTAATGAAGATCTGCTTTCTGGGTTGTTTATAATATATAATAGAAGAAGAGCATGAAAATGACCAGTAATATACAAAAAGAGCACTGTATATAGAAACTTCAACAACAGAAAGTACAAGAAATAAAGCAGAAAAATGATTTTTTAAAAATGTGTGTGACGCTGACCTTTTCATGGCGGGACTCGATGAGCAGGTAGGTCGGGCCTTGCTCCTGTGGGTGGATGGCGATTGTGAAAGGTGTGGACTGTAAGCCCCGCCCACAGGACTTCAGGTCATCATCTGAATCTCTTGACCTGTCTACCTCCTCCACCCGGGCCTCCCACAGCTTAATCTGACCCAGGGGGAACTGGGAGCACACACACACACACACACACACACACTCAAATCAAATGGTGACAGCTTTTGTTGCACCACTGAAATGAAACTCTTTTCTGTTGAACCATATACAGTCACTTGCTGCTAATGTAATAATTTAAATCAGACTGTGAAAATGAATTTAATTTATCTCACTTGCCTTTCAGGGCTCTGTCTCTATATCCTGTAAATCTTTAGATCAGTAGATTTTATGTTGAATCTTACCTTGTCTTCTTGGCTGCGGAAATAGTACAAGGTTTTGCCGATCAGAGCACACCAAACCCGCTTAGAGTATCCGTGCTTCACCTGCCGAAGACAAAATACAACTACGGTGATAATCTAACAGGAATATATAAAGTATGAGATGTAGAAACGTGGGTGAAAACTGTTCATTTTGGTAAAGTCATGTATAATTTTTCAGTCAGTGCATAGTTCAGGGTCATGTTGGAAAGCTGTAGGACCTTGATGAGCAGTCCCTTCATGCCGGGGCGAATATCCGGCTGGGTGAAGAGAGGACTGGCAGCTTTGACCCTGAGCACGCTCTGCAGCACCCTGAGCCACTCCTCCAGCAGGTTAGGAGAGTCAGCCTTCAGGTAGTACACACGCTTCCCTGTCACTATCTACACAACAAAAACAACAAAAATGAGTGAAGGTGAATCCAAATCCTCTTTTGCAGCATACTAGATGAAATTAATAGCGGACACAACTCTTTAAATCAGGGCTGAATACCTGGAGAACTTGTTTTCCGTCTCCACGAGTGATGCTGCTGGTGGCGTTGACCTCGATCTGTCCCTGAGGTTTCCTGATCACATCACTCTGTGAGACAAGGGTTAAGTTTTACATTTACTGAGCTCCGAACATACAAATGAAATGTCAGGACAAGAAACTAAAGATATATAGTATTTATATATAAAAGGTGCCTAGAAATGATAGAGTTAAGAGATAAGTTCCATAATAAAGCGTCAAAATGAATAAAAAAGTGTAAAAAAATAAACCCACAGGTGATTTATAGTAGAGCAGCTCTCCGTCTTTGAGGACAAACCAGCGTCTCTTCCAAGTTTTCTTCCAGGTCTTCACCATCTTCAACAGGTAGCCTGATTTCTCCATTGGTTCCTACAAGATACAACCCTGTTCAGTTTTATGTAGGACAATGGATCTTCCTAAGTCTTCCTAAAAATACATGCAGGGATGCACGCGCTGACTCACACTCTTGCCGTTGTCACTGGCTGCAGAACAGGTCTTGGGTAGTTTCTGCTCTGGTTCAGAGCACTCTGTGTCGGTGGAGTAGGCGTCAGGAGGGATGGCATAGTCGCTCTCTGATGTCATTGAAGACATGGACACAGCTGGAGGAGAATAGGAAAAAGTGTTGTTGACTGCTGCTGAAATTCTCAAAAACCTTCCAGTATATGTGTGTGTGCTTGTACCTCTCTTGAGAGAGCGCGGGCTGCCTGGGCTGCTGTCTTTGCGGGAGCTGGAGGAGGTGTGAGAGCTGCAGAGGGAGCCGTCCTCCTCTCCTGAACTAGATGACTCCTCGGAGCTGGACGACTCGTCTGAGAACGGGCTGCTGCTCAGCAGAGTGGCTTTCTGCAAGACCCAAAGCGGGGCGGTGATGTTGATGCACGGAAGTTCACAGATGATCAAACACACAGCATGAGAATGTAGTCCTGTAGTATGAAGCTGTACTTACCCCCTTCAGAGTAGTGTAAACTGGAGTAGTCATGTTTTTATAGATGAGGGATGTGTACATTACAAAGGCAGGATAGGAGGACTGGAGGGAGGGGTCTGCAGCACAGATCACACATCAGTTAGTTATTCAGCTAACTGTCTCAGCCACAGAGCCACTGTCTCTGTGGCTGAGACAGTGTTGATAAATGACCTCCTCTTTCACTGTCTTACCTTTGCTAGCAGAGTCTGTGCATGACGTCTCAGACAGTCTGATTCCTGATTTAGCCACAGCATAGATACGACTCTCCTGTGGAAAAAAAAGTTAATGAATTATCAGTCAATGTTTAAAAAACACTAAAAACTCTACAACAAAGAAAATATATTCTGTAACGGCTAGAATCTTGTATCGAGGTGATGATTTCTTATTTCCAGGGACACACACTCCCTGTTCTCTGTGCAGCAGTTATTGCTCTTTTTCAAGACAATGTTTGCTAGATTACAGTAATCGTATTTCCATTCAAATGTATCACAAACTTTAACTAAATTTAGAATAATTTGACAAAATAAAATGTGAATGAATCTGTCTGCTACCGTTATGTGAATTTCATGAGCTAAGCAGAGGGTGGCGCCAGTTCTCCAGTCGGAAAGCCAGAAGAAGCGGGCACAGCGAGGTTAATTAAAAGATTAAAAGAGTGCCAGTCAAAGTTTAACAGATGAAAAACATGATGTATATAAGATTTCTGTTTTATATGTTAATACATATGTATTTATGTATGAGGGGGGGTTACATCAGATCTGTGTGGAGCTATCGTGGATGTATTATGGTGCCATGGGAGCAACGAGGAAACAGCTGATCAGTCATATGACAGAAATGTTCAGATATTAAAATAAAGTCTTATTATGAGCATGAGCATGACTCTTTAGATCACCTCAAGTGAGCATAAAAACTTCCATCATAATACCATACTTCAAAATACTAATAATAATATTTATGGAGAGACAGCTATTGGCTATCTACAGGCTGTACACCCATAATCAATCTCGGTTTAGGTCAAACACTGGCTGCTCTTACCCAGGATGGCAGCCTGTGTAAAGGGGGTGTAGGAGGTTTGTTTCCAGGTCCTGAGCTGTCACAGTCTTGCCTCTCTGGGCTGATCTCTGTACCAGCTTCAGTCGGACCAGGTGAGGTCTGCAAGGATGGAAAAGTAGGCGCAGCTTGTGAGCTGGTGAGGCCTTGAGGAGGTGCGTCCCTTCCCGTCTCCATGACAACCTCCTGATCCTGGTCGAGGTCAGTTTCCTGTGGTCGGAGCGGGCGCAGCATGCTGAGAGCGTTACGTGTTTGTCCGTACGCTGCCTCGCTGCTGATTGGAGGCTGGCTCAGGTGTTTCTTGGCCAGAGCCACATTCATCAACCCGAACCCCACTGGTGTCCGCAGCCGGGGCTGTTTGGGTGAGGCGGGGTTGTCCCTTAGGTCCTGGGGTGGGTTGGGTCGTTTAGGGGTGAGGGCTGGTGTGAGTATGGGGCTGGGGGTGTTAGGCTCGCTGGAAGATGACGAGGAGTCAAGCCTCTGTGACTGGAAACGTTTGTTGAGCTCCTCAGAGGTGCAGTCCTCCAGCTTGGCCCTGTGCCCGTCCTCACCTCCCTCCTTACACCCTACCAGTGTCCCATCCGATGACCCCATCAGGCTGAAGCCGGGCCGCTCAGCACGCTGCATGTCATCGTCAAACAGGGAGCTGCTGTCGTCCGAAGCAGTTAGGTAGGTCTCACTGCCGGGCCGGCTGAATTCTAGACCGCACACTCCACCTCCTCCTCTGCCCTCGCATACTCCTCCCTCCCCCTCTGAGGCAGCGCTGGAGAGGACGGAGGAGACGCCGCGAGACGCGGGTCCAGACGCACTCTCACCCAGGCTTTCAGACGCACTGTCATCCTCCAGAGTCTGGTCAGGTCTCTGGACTTCACCGTCTGTCCCCGAGGAGGCTGTGTTCTTACCACTCTTCTCTGTCAAAGCAGATACATAAAACAGGTGTTAATAACATGATAATTTATCACAATCCTTTTAAGTTTATTTTCATTTTTCCATACAGTTTTAGTTCTAAGTGAGATGCAGTATGTGGTAAAATAGTATGGCAGTGAAAACCTCTGCTTTAAACACAATGGATATGACCTAATGGCTAAAAAAGGTCTTCTGAGTCACTTTCCATTTTCCACTATGAAAGCGCGCCTTCCTGTGTCCAGCTCTTTCCCAGAAATATGCTGACTTTCCATATCCATCGCTGTGACTCTATGGGGACTCACCAGTTTTGTCTCTGCACTCTGCAGTCTCTCCCTGGGTGCTCAGGGTTCTCTGGGAGGGTGCCGGTCCAGTAAGGACCTGAGGGTTCTTCCCCCTCACCTGGAAACAGCCGAATGTCAGGCTGCTGAGACGCTGGGCCTCACCTGGTCTGCACAGGACTCCCCGTCCACCACCGCACCTCTGCTCAAAGGCTGCAGATACACAAACATATTATGCATGCAGTATGTGTTTGTGTGTATTATCAAGCCATCTTTGACAGGAACAAACATGGATGCCTCTCACCTTGTACTTGTCTCTGTAACTCCTCGATCTGAGCCTCCTGCTGCTTGTTGGTTTCTCGCAATGCTGCGTTCTCCACCTCAAACTGGAGAATCATTATTCAGATTACATTCCGCCACTTCTCCCATCCATATGAATCAGTTCAGACAGCTTTGTCTGTAATGCCATAATGTATTTACCTCTGACAACTTCAGCATCACCCATTCCTTGATCTTTGCTGCTTTCTCCTCCACTGTTTTGGCATCCTGAAGTCGGATCTGTTTCTGGTGAGAGAAGGCAAGTTTGGTTAAGGATGCACAAACATCAGTCATGTTTCTCTCTGGTTAAACATCATTGAATATTTTGGCGCACATTCATTAGTGTTCTGAGAACTGTTTTTTTTTTTTCCTAGGAGGGTGAAGCCATAGTTGTCCATTTTTCATGAGTGGATGGAGTAAGGAATACTTCAAAATACATAATTATATAGTTGTCTCACCGGTCTGTGGGTCAGTATTTATTACCAATCTGCAGCTCTTCTGTGGCTCATGTTGATTTCACAGTGATCCTTACTCCTTAAAGCTGAACAGTGCAAGTTCAGTGATGTGTTTAAATAGTACTTGGCCATTATTTGTGTGAGCAGAGTAGTCTTACATGTTATAGTGTTTATCCTTTGCTGGATGGGCTGCTTTAGAAGAAAATGGGGGCATAAAATAAGAGTATAGCCACTTCTTCAGAACCCACGATAAGACTGCAGATAGATGAGGAGACTTTGAAGATACATTTTAATACCATCCATCCATCCATCTTCTTCCGCTTATCCGTTGCCGGGTCGCGGAGGCAGCAGTCTGAGCAGGGAAGCCCAAACTTCCCTCTCAGCAGACACCTCGGCCAGCTCCTCGGGAAGAACACTGAGGTGTTCCCAGGCCAGCCGAGAGACATAGTCCCTCCAGCGTGTCCTGGGTCTTCCCCGGGGCCTCCTCCTGGGGGGACATACCCGGAACACCTCCCTAGGGAGGCATCCAGGAGGCATCCGGAACAGATGCCCGAGCCACCTCAACTGACTCCTCTCGATGTGAAGGAGCAGCGGCTCTACTCCGAGCTCCTCCCGAGTGACTGAGCTTCTCACCCTATCTCTAAGGGAGCGCCCAGCCACCCTGCAGAGGAAACTCATTTCGGCCGCTTGTATCCGCAATCTTGTTCTTTCGGTCATTACCCAAAGCTCATGACCATAGGTGAGAGTCGGAACGTAGATTGACCGGTAAATCGGGAGCTTTGCTTTTCGGCTCAGCTCCCTCTTCACTACGACGGACCGGTACAGCGACCGCATCACTGCGGAAGCTGCACCGATCCGCCTGTCAATCTCACGCTCCATCCTTCCCTCACTCGTGAACAAGATCCTGAGATACTTAAACTCCTCCACTTGAGGTAGGACATCTCCACCAACCCGGAGGGGGCAAGCCACCCTTTTCCGGTCAAGAACCATGGCCTCGGACTTGGAGGTGCTGATTCTCATCCCAGCCGCTTCACATTCGGCTGCAAACCGCCCCAGAGCATGCTGTAGGTCCTGGTTTGAAAAAGCCAACAGGACAACATCATCCGCAAAAAGCAGAGATGAAATCCTGTGGTTCCCAAACAGAACTTCCTCTGGCCCCTGGCTGCGCCTAGAAATTCTGTCCATGAAAATTATGAACAGAACCGGTGACAAAGGGCAGCCCTGCTGGAGTCCAACACGCACTGGGAACAGGTCTGACTTACTGCCGGCAAGGCGAACCTGACTCCTGCTCCGTTCATACAGGGACCGGACAGCCCTTAGCAAAGAGCCCCGGACCCCATACTCCCGAAGCATCCCCCACAGAAAACCACGAGGGACACGGTCGAATGCCTTCTCCAGATCCACAAAACACATGTGGACTGGTTGGGCAAACTCCCATGAACCCTTGAGCACCCTATGAAGGGTATAGAGCTGGTCCAGTGTTCCCCGACCAGGACGAAAACCGCATTGTTCCTCCTGGATCCAAGGTTCGACTATCGGCCGAATTCTCCTCTCCAGTACCCTGGCGTAAACCTTCCCGGGAAGGCTGAGAAGTGTGATCCCCCTGCAGTTGGAGCACACTCTTCGGTCCCCCTTTTTAAAAAGAGGGACCACCACCCCGGTCTGCCACTCCAAAGGCACTGTCCCCAACCGCCATGCGATGTTGCAGAGGCGTGTCAGCCAAGACAGCCCCACAACATCCAGAGACTTAAGATACTCAGGGCGGATCTCATCCACCCCCGGTGCCTTGCCACAGAGGAGCTTGCAAACCACCTCAGTGACTTCGGCTTGGGTAATGGACGAGTCCACCTCTGAGTCGTCAGCCTCCGCTTCCTCAATGGAAGACGTGACGATGGGATTGAGGAGATCCCCAAAGTATTCCTTCCACCGCCCGACAATATCCCCAGTTGAGGTCAACAGCTCCCCACCCGCACTGTAAACAGTGTTGGCAGAGTACTGCTTCCCCCTCCTGAGGCGCTGGATGGTTTGCCAGAATTTCTTCGGGGCCGACCGATAGTCCTCCTCCATGGCCTCACCGAACTCCTCCCAGCTCCGAGTTTTTGTCTCCGCAACTGCCCAAACTGCAGCACGCCTGGCCTGCCGATACCCGTCAGCTGCCTCAGGAGTCCTGGAGGCCAACTTGGTCCGATAGGACTCCTTCTTCAGCTTGACAGCATCCCTTACTTCCGGTGTCCACCACCGGGTTCGGGGGTTGCCGCCACGACAGGCACCAGAGATCTTGCGGCCACAGCTCCGAACCGCCGCGTCGACAATGGAGGCAGAGAACATGGTCCACGCAGACTCAATGTCCCTCGCCTCCCTCGGAATCTGAGAGAAGCTCTCCCGGAGGTGGGAGTTAAAGACCTCCCTGACAGAGTGCTCGGCCAGGTATTCCCAGCAGACCCTCACAGTACGTTTGGATCTGCCAGGTCTGTCCAGCCTCCTCCTCTGCCAGCGGATCCAACTCACCACCAGGTGGTGATCAGTTGACAGCTCAGCCCCTCTCTTCACCCGAGTGTCCAAAACATAGGGCCGGAGATCAGATGAAATGACAACAAAGTCAATCATCGACCTCCGGCCTAAGGCGTCCTGGTGCCACGTGCACTTATGGACGCCCCTATGCTCCAACATGGTGTTTGTTATAGACATACCGTGACTAGCACAGAAGTCCAACAACAAAGCACCGCTCGGGTTCAGATCTGGGAGGCCGTTCCTCCCAATCACGCCCGTCCAGGTGTCACTGTCATTGCCCACGTAAGCGTTAAAGTCCCCCGGCAGAACAATGGAGTCCCCAGTCGGGGCCCCTCTCAGAACCCCCCCCAGGGACTCCAAGAAGGCCGGATACTCTGTACTGCTATTCGGCCCGTAGGCGCAAACAACAGCAAGAGCCCTCTCCCCGACATTTTAATACATTTAGAAAAAATGAAGCTGAGGAAGATGTTTACAAGGAGGTCAGTAGCATTAAACAAACCTATCTTAGCATTTGAAAACAATGTGCATTCTATTCTATTGACTCTATTGACTGAGAAAAGCAGTTATGCTCTTCTTGTATCTTCAATCTTCTTATTTAAGGATTATAAGAAATCTTTCCATAGTGGACACAGAGTTTCTTTTCCACTTGAGTTTGGCTCTCTTTCTCATGCTTTAGTGGGAATATGGTGAGGTTTTGATCAGGGTGGAGCATTTCCATCTTTTGTCCACATTCCCAGAGCCGCTTTCAGCCAGGAGTGCAGATATAACTCCAAAAGTTAAAAGATTCAGAGTTTGCGTTGTTTGTATGTGTTTTTGTGCCTGTCTAAAGTCTAACTGAATGCCAATCTCCCTCTACATTCCTCTGCAGAAATGTCCTCTGGCGCTACATCTGTAGCTCTGATAAAATTCTTCACGTGTATGCGTTTTACCTGCTCCTCCAGCTGCTGCTCCAGCTGGGCGATGACATCCTCCTTCTCCTGCACCAGGGCCTGCAGCTCCTGGCACCGCTGAAACAAATGCACCTCTGAGTCTCCGGACTGACTGTCTGGAGCTTTCAGCTTCTCCTCCATCCACTGCACCTGGAATCACACACACGTATACTGTAGATATACTTACACATGCAAACATGTGGCAGCATACGTACCCACTTTTGTTTGGATCCTTACCTGTTGGTGAGCGGTGAAGGCCCGTTTTTCTGCATCGATCACCTGCGTCTCCAGTTGCTGAATCTGGGAAAGGAAGAGCAGACAATTATATTTCATATCATCTTATTAAATTGAACCTTTTCACGCACCGCCTCGTCTGTGTTTGCGTACACACAGAGGTGAAACATCAGCTCTGCTTCAGTCCCAAACACTGAACACAACCAAATAAAGACAAAGAAAGTGCTGCATGCCAGATCTGAATGAGAACACCAGTCAAGATAACACTGCTGCGCTGGAGAAGAGCAGCTGCTCTGCAGCTGCTCTTTGGCATCCACGACTCAAAAGAATGTGTAGAATCGCAATTTGGATACTCCGAGTTCACAGACATATTTTAACACGCACATACATTTTAGGCATTTAGCAACAATTAATTCCTCATTTAAAATCTCTTTATAAATGTCAGGTTTAGAACTAATTACTTTAATTTGTAGCACAATCTACTGATATTTCTCCTAATAATGGTGTAATTCATTAATTTTCCATAGCTTGCATTCTCATGTATGCTCAATAAATAAAACATACTAATAAGAATAACTTTATATATATGCAGACACACATTCATATAGCACCTTTCAAATGACCATGGGGTGATATTTTAACCAGTTTATCGTCATTGTATTTGTGGCATTTTATTACTGTTTAATATTATTAATTATGCTTTAACATAAAACAATTGTGGTGTGAAGTAAAATTAAGATAATTAAATTAAATTAAAAGTTTTGTCTCAACAATTGTTAGAGTCAGAATAAGAACAGAATATTTATAATGGCCTAAATCCACTGGTGCTTTTATTACCGGGCCTGTAATATTTGCGGCCTTCTCCATCTGGGTCCAACCACCGAGCCTGATAGAGTTCCACCCTCGCCTGCGTCTTTAGCTGCACTCCACTACCTTTACAATGAACAGACAGTCCCTTAGAATAAGGCAGTTTGGATGGCAAAGCAGTTCTCTTCTTGCCCCTCTGTCCCCCGATCACTTTTACCTCCCTCCATAATCGACACCTCATTTCAGATGTGGAATCATAATGTTATTGAATCTATTAATGGAATATTCCCCTCCTCTCTACAGTTTCAGAGTAAATTTAGTCTACCACAAACTCTTCAGATTTATCCAAATCCACATTTTTATTAGATCCAACACATCTTCCTTTCATAGACTGCCTGACTATAAATCCATGGGCTCTTTGTTCTCCTTCAATCCTCCAGCTAAAGCAGCAAAATCCTTTATATATGATTATTTATCTAGTTTCTGTTATTTATCTAATCGCTTATTTATTCTGAAATGTGTTTGGGAGAAAGATTTGGGATGTTCTGGCTCTGTGTTAAATAATCCATCTACTATAAATCTATTGTCCAAACTCTCTCAGATGTTTTAGGTGATAGAAACTGATCCGTTGATTGCCATATTTAGGGTCCCAGGAGAGGATTGTCCTCTAATTACACAATTAAATCGAAGCTAATTACACAATAGAACCATCATAATGTTATTAGCATGCTGGCTAATTCTTCTAGTCTGGAAAACCCCACAGCCTCTGTCTCAGTTATATTTTATGCTCGTATAGCACTTAAAACTAGAGAAACTCAGGTTTGTACCTTGTGGTTCTGCCAATAAATTTGAGAAAGTGACATCTTTTCCAGGACTATGCTGAATGTGAGCCTTAAATCACAGACAGTCATTGTTCATCTTTTGTCCTTTTCACTTTTGTCTTTCAAACGATCTGTATAACTGAAAACAAAACTCAAACAATGGTACATTAGCGGGCTTGCTTGCAGTGGCATTTCTCAAATTTAAGACCTACTTCACCTCCTCTCCTCTCCAGTAGAATCAATAGTGTCATTCCACTGGCTATCTTTACCTCTGTTTGTGCCAGAAAGTTAGAGCCCAAAAATGAACAGTACTATCTAACAATCCCTAACTATAAAAAGCAGTGCAGACTGCCAGTTATTTCTGGCAAAGGGTCAGTTTGTTTACAACGCCTATACTTATGTCTCCGAATGGTTAAGGTGGCATTATTTCTGCAGAAGTGCTGCATATAGCACTTTTAATGATGATGAGGTGCCACATCTGTAAAGGTACAACCAGCTCTTTGTGTACTGAGATCAGAGGAGAGCATGTGGAACCTGGTAGGAGTGTGTTAAAACTGCAGCAACACCAAAGGTCACACAGCTTGGATACACACACACACACTGATAGTGTACACACGAAACGCGCACATGCCCGAGGGTGAAAAAGCCTGTGGGAATGAAGGAGAGGGATGACTTTATGAGCAGCATTCCTCTGAAATTCCTCAGCTCAAAGTGGCGGAAGCAGCAGAGAAACCGGTGTCTTCGGAGGAAACTCTGTCAAACCTCAGTGGCTTTAAGAAGGAAAATATGTAGGAATGTTGATGGAAATTCTCTGCGTAGCAACTTTACAACCTCCATGGTTAGAATATTTTGCTACATGTGCACATATACACTTACAAATTAGACCAGATCAGAGGGAACTTTTAACAATCCCTGTGGGGAGCTGAGCTGAGTCATCAGAGAATCAGATGTAGCTAAGAATAGGACAGAGTACAGGAGATAATGAGGGAAGTAATTCATTGTAGACTAAATATATTTACACCCTTCTTCAGTAAAAAAAAAAAAAATGAAATGAAATATTGTAATAAGCCTTTCTTGGAGCTGAGACAGCAGAGCAGCTAAGATCCAGCAGTGATTCATATCAACATTGTTTAGTATTTCTTGCAGCTACAACTATTTACTGCTTGTAAATTCAATTTAAGACGTTTAATACTGATTAAAATGTTATTTAATGCAACATTCTGTAACTTTTCTACCTAACAATAACAGCTTCACTAACATTTTGATGTGACATTGACAGGTGAATGGTACATTTCGCACATTTCCTGCGGGTGACCATACCCAGAGCACAAAATTACATATATACATACATACATACGTAATTTTGTGCTCTGGGTATGGTCACCCGCAGGAAATGTGCGATGTTTCAAGGCACTAAGTCACACACAACCAACTATTTCACTGATTTTGATGAACTGGATCATATTTCATGAAGAAAATGACACTCTTGGACAAGAAGCTTTACTTGTTGCTAAAAGTGCTCAAAGAACCGGGGAAGTGTTTGTGTTTGGACCACTGGGAGGAAGAGTGGGGAATGCAGATGGGGAGCGGGCAATGTAACCAAACTTAGCAGCCTCTATGGACATAATGGCAGAGGCTAAAAGACCGAAGAGGATGATGACGGAGGAAGCTAAGAAGAAAAAAGGAGAAAGTGATCGAGCAAAAAGTGAAAGACGCCGAGCTGGGCTTCTTGCTGTTGGGTTAGTAAGTAATATTAGCTGGATACTATGTCTTGTGTTGTTGACCTTGAACGATGTTTGGCTGTTAGTTAAGTTGTCGTTAAGTCATATTCATTCAAGTTGTTAAGTTATAACAAATGATTACAGCTCTCCATATTTATGACAGTCAGACAGGTATAAGGGAACTGTAAAACTGGGGGCACTGAATATGTTGGCATAACATAATGTTGCTTTAATACTTGTTAATAATAATACTATATAATATGATATAAGAAAAGCATTAACCATTTATGATGGTGCTGCTTACTGCAACACTGTCACAACAATCCCACACTAGTTCGTAGGTGTACAACATGTACCGTTGGATGCAGAAGCATTTTATAGCGAACATTACTGAAGTAAAATGTATCCAACTTTTAGAAATCAGCTTTGAGGCTTTTTAATATCTTCTATGGTCAACTTTTTAAGACTTTTAAAGACCAGCAGACAAACTGCATTATTTAAAAAAAAGACAAACAAACCCCAAAACGTAACTTAGTTTTTCTATTACAATGTAATTTGACTTTGCATAATGTTTAAGTGGAAAAGTGGAACATGACTTACAGTTAACACTCTCTTGTCATATGTATTATGACATTTCCAACTATTTGTTGTCCATGGTGGATCTGGTAATGTAGAAATCAACAAATCGGTACTCAAATTAGTTAATGCCGCTGCTGTTCTGTTTCACAACCAAACTGTGTGTAACCTACCCCGAATGAGCTACAACCGTATTAAGCTGCAGTGTGGATGCAGCTGGTGGAGACTGGCATGGCCGCACTCCAGTTTTCCTCTGCTTCTGTTAACCAGAGACCAGAAGAAGAAGAAGAAGTGGACCAAGCTCAGTCCAAAAGCAGCCACACCCTGCCTGCCAGAGCCGCTCAGTGTTTCCACTGCGCAACGTTCTCTGGACCACAAGTGGAGGCGAGGCCTTCATGCAGCCACGCAGTTCCACTTGACATTTGTGTTTTCGGAGAATCTGAGTCTACGGACAAGATTTCAGGAGACTATATCACTGTATGTCACCTGGCCTGGAAAGAACTGTTATCCATCTGTATCCACGTGTAGCGTTGGTGATACTGTGCCCAAATTCATCTCTTTGTGCTGATAAAAACTGCGCTGGAGTGACAAATATAACAACAGCACAGATACACGAATTATCTTCATTTATTTCTGTAGTTGTTTTGATCTCACACACACACTTTCACTCATTCACTGACTCTTATGTTGTGATCAGAAGAAGTCATGAAAAAGATTAATATATCTCACCTGCACACACACACACACACACACACACACACACACACACACACACACACACACACACACACACACACACACACTTTATATAGATCCTTTGCTGCACCACAAACGACAAACCACATGTGCCTCTCTCAATAACAGATATAGCATCTGGCAGAGAACAGCATGTTAATTACAGGGCATGTATATTGTAGGCTAAAGCTGGAGATGACACACACAGACACACACACACACACTCTAGACATAACAACATATACAGTAAAAACCCATAAACACAATATATAGGGTGAATACAGCCTGTGTGTGTGTGTGTGTTTGTGTCATATCCTGTGCAGCTCAGTTGGGCTGACCAGTGAGAGTTCCAGATTTGCATTATGGTGACTCCAGAAGGTTACAGCTGAGCTCTCTGAAATGTACTCTCACACACACACACACACTGCTGCTTCACTGTGTCCACACACACACACACACACTCACACACACACACACACACACAAACCCCCTCCCCTCCGTAACCTCCGAAAAACGCTCTATCACCTCTGCAGTCAATTCCCTGCTCAGATCCAAACTCCAGCTAAACTTCCATTCCTGGAATTCCACAACTGGCACTCTGTGGCCAACCTCCCCCTGAACTCCATCCATCCACCCACCACCCCCACCCACCATCGCTCCATCCGCAGCCAGACAGCCAGCTCACAAAGCCTCTTTCTGTAGATGCTGCGACTCACAGTGCTGACCTACAGTAACACAGGTCTGATTCCAAACATAGTTAGTTAGAGTCAGGACTTATTCTTTAATACTGCTTCAACACCAGCAGCTTGTTAACTGCGAAAAATGTCAAAATGTAAAATGAACAGACAGCTGTATAAACTCTTCACCAAAGCACAGAGCTGTACACACATAAAAACATGAACGTAAGCAAATGAAGAAAAGCAATGTGTGTGTGTGGAGGGCAAGAAAAAGTGTGAATAACTCAAGGTTAGCTGTAGGCGGCTAGTCATGAAAGCAGATGCTTTTGTGTAGCGTGATATGTCCAGATGATAGGTGTGTGTAGACGTCTATAATTTTATATGTTTAATGGAAGAGTAATATTTGGACTTGCAGGTGCCTGACACTATTTTTGAACCTGCTGACTGTGACTTATGTGTCCGATCTGACACGATTGGTGCACGTGGTCAGTAAACTCCATCTACCACATACTGTATGGGGGGACGTTTGTTTTTTTCCACACATGAATCAGAATGGAAGACCGAACCAGAATATTCCACTCCACCCTGTGTGGTTTTAGTGTGTGTCTACTGTATGAACAGTATGCATATACGGTGTGTGCATGTGCGTATTATTATGGGTGTAGTTTCCATCTAAAAGCTCCATTGTGGAACTTTTCTACCATAAAATAACAGATTTTAAATCATTTTGATGCTACACTAACTTCAGGTGAATGGTGTCGCAGGTACGATCACCCACGAGAAGTGTGTAGCGCTTTACGGCACTAAGTCACACACCACCAACAATTTCACTTATGGATCATATTTTATGGAGAAAATCTTTTCTGGTTTTTATAGCTGCTCCGCTTTTTGGTGATTTAGAGAGTTTCCTGATGGACAGTAAAGTAAACTGCTGCCAATTATAGTTGATGTTAGCTAACGTTAGCTCAGTTTGTTATCCGGGCATCCAGGACTGTGACTGTAAGTGTAAGTGTTTGTACCACAGGCATTTTGGACCACTTGGACGAGGATATTTTCAGGCCTGGGGCGTTGTGGAAAGCTGACAGGGAGTAAAGCCAGTGTCGTGTCAGAATCTGAGCTGGGCAAGGGGGCAATGTAATGTATGGACATAATGGCAGAGGCTAAGAGACCCAAGAGGACATTGACGGAGGAAGCTGAGAAGAGAAAAGGAGAGAGTGACCAAGCAACAAACTGCTCAACAAGAGTAAATCTGGGACTGACTTTTAGTGGTTGGTGAGAGCTTGGTGAAATAAAAGGCTGAAAGACAGACGCCGAGCTGGGCTGACTGCTGTTGGACTAGTAAGTAATATTAGCTGGCTGCTATGTATTGTGTTGTTGACCTTGCTTGATGTTTGGCTGTTAGCAAAGTTGTCAACTCGCTAGTTTTTTTCATAAGTAATGTAATCCTAACAAATACACGTGTACAGCAGGTGTAATGTTGCTTTAAAGATAAGTCTGGCAATAATGTATATTTGACTTATTGTCATCAATAAAGAAAATATTGTGTGTGTATCCAAAGCTTGATATGCAGTATATGTTATTCTTCTGTTCCACAGAGCTCCATTGTTGTCCAAAAACTATTAAAAACACATCAGTGAGTCACACTGTTGAACTGGGTGACATGCTCCTTTATTACCATGAACATACACACTGTAGTTTATCTTGACTCAATCCCAAATACACCATCCTGCTGCTGTAAATACACACTAGAGCACCAGATGTGTATTAATACGCAAATGAAAATAGTCCCCAAACAATGCACTATTTCCTCCTGTTTGAGTAATGTTTCCTAAAAACTACAGTGCCCAGCTGTTTTAGGAAGTGACTCAGGCTTCAAAAAATTAAACTCTGTATTTATGAACTGTTTTAAAGATGAAGTGTCCAGCAGGCCTCTATGGGTTTGAGGCTGAGTGCCACAATATGGTGATAAAACATTTGAATTACAAAAGGGTTGGATGGTATTCATTTCTCATTTGCTTTTCACCTCATTTCAAATGCTGATACATTCTTCAGAGGGGTGAGGTTCACAGTACACACACACACACACACACACACACACACACACACACACACACACACACAAATAGAACAAAAATGATCAGTGAGTGTGTTGGGTTGAAGAGGGGGAGGCTGACAGAAAATGTAACACACACAGCCTCTTTGTCTCCATCATGAGATGTGTAGACTACTAATGCAGCTAGAGGCCCCGTTGGTCAAAACTAACGTCCCTCCCAAATAGCTGCACCCACACACACACACACACACACACACACACACACACACACACACACATAGATATTGTGACTTCTCACTTCTGTGCAAAATCCATGTTAAAAACAGTTTATAAATGACTTTGACTTGACCTGCATACATACACACACAGAATAGCTAAGTGCGTCAACTTACAAACTCACACACACACACACACACACATACACACTATTTACCAAACTGGGTATTTCCTCCCTTGGGCAGCTCAATCTTTACACAAGGCTTCATTTTTCCTCTCTTTCTTTCTCTCCCCCTCGTTCCCTCTCACAGGCTTTCTAGGACTGCAGCAGTTTGCCAAGTCTACCAGGACTCATGTCCATTCATTTTCACCTGACTCAGTCAGACAGATTCATTAACCATTCAAATTATTTCCAATATTTAACACTGATAATTGGCAATAGAAACAGTTTAAAAGCAAACATACAGAGTTTAAATGAAATCTAAGAGATGTTTGTCACAATAACATCAATCCAACAAGTCATCTCGTTTCCCTAATAAATATATAATTTGTAACAATTCTGCATTGTGTCTAAAATGTTGGACGTGTGTTACATATTGTGTCGAGATGTGTACTTACATTACCCCAAATGTTTCTAACAATGTTCAAAACCAAGATGTCTGTAATTTTCCTCAGGTAACGGTGAGGAAATTTCCTTGCTTCTCTCTAGTTGCTATGACTTCCAGGTAAACACAGGATATGTCGGATACGTGAGGAAGGAAGTCGGTAAACAATGGATAAATGTCATGTGAATAAAGAGTCACGCGAGATAGATTTTTTATCGCCAATAGAGGTTATTTAATTATGAAGACAACAACTCCCATGATCCTATGCTACTTATTTTGATGTGAGAGACCCAGAGTGGCAGAAATGAGTGTACATTGAAGGAGCACAGAATTTGCCAGTTGGGTCATTTTATTCATCTTGTTTCAGTACGTAAGCCCTACCAGTGTGTAGTGACTTATTGGCATCCAGTTGCAACAGCCATCCTGATTCTATGGTTAGCATAAAACGTGTGAAACATGTTAAATGCTCTAGATAGATGTACATTCATATCATCATCATTCATATCATACAGACTGCGCTGAATGAACGGACAGGACAGAGTGAATCAGCACTCAAAATGACTCCTTCATCCTTTATCTGCTAGCCTCTGCAGTCAGATATTAGGGGGGATTTTGTAGTGACGTACATGCGCTCCCGCGCAGCTTTAAAACAACAAGCTCTGGCTGAGACGATGGGAGCCACAGTAGAGAAACAACAGCAACAGGGGTCTGGATGTTAACATGATGAGCTCATAGCATCAGGAGGTCAGCGAGCACAAGGTGACGGGTCATTGAAATAACTACATCTGAAAGCTGCCCTGTCGTCTGCATACCTTGATAACGCTTCAGACCTGTCTATACTGTCTGATACTGGCCAATAAGTTTCATCCATCTCTGATGAGATGAATATGATGATAGCTGATTGAGTTTACTGGAGAATTTACAGCTTTTTCATGCCAAACCTCTGGCAGGTTCACTAAATCTTTGGATTTATTATTAATAGAATGCAAAATGATCATAAATAAAATATATTGGATGTGTGTTCTGAAAGTATTTTTTGTCAGCACTGGTCCTCAAGAAAAGCCGACTACTCCGTGAACTCGGGTTGAACTCTGGATCCTTGGGAACTAAATCAGTGATTTTCCGTATGTGGTAAAGACGAAAGGATTACGGCTATTCTCCATCAGATTTACAACAAACACACTGACCAGCAGCTGAATGCAGGCTGACAGCTGTGAGGTGGTGGTCACAGTTTAGATACTGCACATAATACAGACAAGGCAACATATAGTAAACAACGCTGAAGGAGAAAGGATAAACTGGTGAAGCTGAGGTAAATTGTATAGCATTATAGTGGTGCAGGGGCCTCTTGAAAACACTTTTCCTGAGTTTAATACTGTGACTTATAGTGTTGAGTGGAAAATGCTTTAAACATAGTTCAATTCAACCTGTCACATAGGAAGGATAAGGCCAGAAATATGCAGCAGACTTTCACATGTGCTACGTGGGCTGCAAAAACCCACCAAAGCCAAGTTCTCTCCCCGAGTTTGTTTTTGCCGTCCAGCTGAGCTTTGCCTTGACTCTGTAATTGACTGAAGCTGGGTCAGTCCCATCATGCAGTGCGTGGCGGAGCCCTGTGGTCAGACTGCTGTTTACATTAGAGCTCTAATCAGCCTCCCTGGAGAGCAGCTTCAGATCTAGGCCACTGAGCAGTTTGGGCCGGCCAGCTGGGAGGGACGGCCCGCTCTGCACCCAGCAGACACACCACAGCTCTCAGCTTCACGAAGAATGCTCTTTACCGTACGAGGACCACATGTTGACAACTATTTTATTTTGTTTATTCTTGGGGCAATGTCCAAATCTTTCCTGAGATCCATGATTCTATCAGCAGAGGTGACAGGTACACTTGCTCTTCATCCGGTCCTTGCTCCGTCCTCCAGCCTCTACTACATAAATCAACGGAGGTCGGCCATACTGAGGAGGTTGCAATCCCTCAAAGTGATAGTACGGGTTGTTTGAAGTGGAGTTGGATGATGTAATTATCCATCCAGGTCAGTATCCAGTTTTAAGGAGCAGACAAGAGGACCAGCGTAGAGGCCAAAGTGTACTGGTTTGGATGGAGGCAACACCGCAACAACAACAACAAGTTTTCTGTGTGAAAGTGTGCGCTACATTTAGAGTATTTTCACTGATTTACTTTGCTGTCAGACAGTCTGCTGGAAAATTGAAGCATTTATATCAATCTGTACTCACTGACAAAAAATATAATTTTACCTTGCAGAACACAGGAGCTGCTCGTCCAACGCTGCTTCTATCTCTGAGTTTAAAAACACCAAAGTCACACAACAACACAAACTAACAAATCAGGACAGCGTTCCCCCAGCAACTCCTGTGTTCTGCGGGGTCAAATCAGGTTTTAGACTGATATTAATTTTTGTAGGTGGGCCTTTTTTTAAGAGGCCAAAATCCATTTTGTTGCTGCCCCCATCAGCTGTGGTAACCACCGTCTACTGTCTGTGACACACAGAGCATGGATAAGTACCTCATACCACCCCACAAATAATTTGAACTATCCCGTTAAGTTCATATCAAAGGTGACATGAGGAAGCACAGGTGTTTTTACCAAAATGCAACACCACTACAACATCACTCAGTTACAGTTGCACAGTGATTGATTATCTGGTGAGATAGGACAGTAAAAGGAACAGCTGGCTGTCGTGAATCTGTAACATTAATATTACTGTATGATAATGTGATAATAATAATGTGAATGAACAACACTCTACCCATGGAAACAGGAATAGCAGCACCACAGTTGGCCCTGATGTTATTCTGTTTATTCAAATGATAAAAAATTATCAGATGTGAGTTTAATCTGAATCATCCATCATGAGAAACTTTTACCACTTTTTTCTTTATCAGCCAAAAGACGTTTTATTTTTTTTCTTCTTCTCTTATTTTTTTTAAAAGAAACTGAAAACTCATCTCTTCAGGCTAGCATATTCACTGTAACATGGAGCAACAGATTTGTTTTTTTGTTTTTTGTTTTAGATGTGTGACTGCTATTAATTTAATGCTTTTCTTATCTTATCTGTTTGATTTGTGAAGTGACCTTGGGTGTCCTGAAAGGCGATTGAAATAAAATATATTATTATTATCATTATTATCATTATTATTATTTTCTGTTTTAGGAGCATTACTGTTATAATAAGAAGACTTATTCAGGAAAAATGTTTTAAATAGACCATTTAAATATTTGTCCCACACAGCTGCACAGTTGTGGTTGTAATTAGTCCTATAATATCAGCCTGAATTTGAAGATATTATTTAGAATATTTCAATCAGTTTTCTCTCTCGTATCATGTCATAAAGTTTACTTGAGCCAACCTTGTCAGCGGTGAGCTCTCGAATCTTGATAATTTGCACTCTGAACTTCATGAGCAGCGCCTCCAGGACCATACACTTCTCCTTCCAGTCCTCCTGGCTCATGGCCTCCTCCCCCTCCGCCATACCGCCCGACTCCACTGGAAAACACACACAGACAAACACAATGAGAGTATGTAGATAACAATACAGAGATCCTGCTGTATGTTTCCTGTGGGAAAGTATTCTTTTTATTTTCCCCCTCCACGGGGAGGTGATGGATTGAGGTCAACAAGACACAACTGTTCTGGCTGGTCGGGATTCATCAGTGAATGATTGCTGACGTGGGATTGCAGAAGACAGTTTAACAACTCATGAGGATCGATGCGTGTTTGTGTCAAGTGCAGAATCCATCAGTTCTTGAACTATAAATGAAACTTTATAATATTCATCATAAAAACAGAAAACAGTGTCCAACAGCTGTCTACTTTACTTGTAAACCAATATACTGTACTACATGTTTCTAACACAAATACGCACTAATTCATGTAGAAAGAGACCATAAAAAGGGGGGGGGTGGGAAAACAGACAGAGGGTTTGTTGTTGTGCAGATGTTTTGCCACCAGCCAGCACCTGAAATATTCCACGGTCAAGCCCAGCTGGACCAGTGTGGACAGTGGGCGTATCACTTAGCATAGCCAGACAGAAAAAAACACCAGCGTTTCTCCAAAAAACACACCTCGATGCCCTCCCGGGGATGGACTTGCATCATGTTTTCCAGCGCTATCGTCGGAAAACAGGCGGTAAATACAGAGAGAGAGAGAGAGAGACGGACAGAGAGAGAAGAGATGAGAGAGAGAGAGAGACAGATGAGGATCTCTGATGGAGCAGAGCAGCAGGAGGGGGGAGATAGCAAGCCTGGGTTTCTCTTCCAAGTAATAACCTCTCATTACCAGCCTGGCCTCCTCACAAGGAGACTGCAAACATGTGTGGAGGAAGGCCATAAACTGGTTTCCACAGGCTTATTTCTGTTGCCTGTTTGCTGTGGTAAACACTGACGGAGGCAAAAAAAAAAAAAAAAAAAAGAAAGGAAGAAAGGAGCTCTCGTACCACAAAACAAAACAACATCAATAACTACGGGCAATGATTTTAATATGCATACTACAAATATTGATATTGAACCATGATATATATATATATATGTTCTTGTATTACACATATCCATTTATAAAAATGAAGATACTTTGTCAACCAACACTTTAAAAATATCATTTGAAATGAGCTGTAATTTACTGCATGGCTGTGAATCACATTGTAAGAGCAGGGTTTACACTGACAGGCCTAATTAAGTTTTATTGTGAATTCTCTGTAAGACCACCCTCTCTCACCATCTTCATAGTCTAGTTTATCACTTGAATAAGTCCTTTTATATACACCAACAAAAAACACAGTCGTGTTCTTATTATAAAACTTATAGTGCCTCTGTTAAAGCTATCTAACAGTGGGTACTATTATTTCTTGGAACCTTTCTGTTGATCTTTTCAGAGATTAATTGACTCAGATTTCCATGGACATTTTGTAGAATTTAATCAAATCCTGTGAGGATATTAGTCAGTTTTCTGTAATAGAGGACAGATATCATTTTGCACGCTCATCTAGTCCCTCTTGTCCAAGCTCCATTCCCCAGTGATCATAAAAGGATGTGGTTGGTGGAAAACACGAAAGGCCATTTAACCCCTGAACCCTGACGCTGAGGTTCTTTTTGTCTCTTTGCCTCTGACTTCCTGTTGAAGTAAAAGTCTGTGTAAAGAGACACAGCAGAGCTGAATCTGCTGTCTGGGTATTGCCTGTGTTTTGGTCTGGACCGGTGATGTAGTGTGCCATTCAAAGCTGTGGAGATCCCTATTACTCACACTTTAGGCATTTTTAATGACTGAGTTACAAAGTGTGGAGATAATCCACTTCTCACTGGAAATAAACTAATGAACTAAACATTGAGGTAATAGTTATTTCAAGGTGTTAGTTTTCTTTTTTTTTTTTCTTTTTTTTTTTTTTTAGCACTGAAGGAATTCCCCTCAAATTCTTTGAGTGTTCATGCAGAGACTTAAAATAGTCAGCGGGGAGCCACTCTGAGGCAAAAATGTCACTTTATATTCTTTAAGTTGAATTTATAGACTGTAGCTCGTCATTTATGTTTGTTTCCTGTGATGTCACAAGATTATTTTGACATTTAATTTACAAAAAGTATAGTTTGGTGTCTAAATGTTACAGCTAAAGCTTTATGGGTAAAGCTGAACATAACTACGACACAAATAGCACGTTTTTAGCTTCAAAACTGTGAATTTATGAGAAATGGCGAACTGTACAGACTACTGCATTCACATTTATGAATGTCCACAGCTAAGTCATCACTTTACATCACTGTTACACCACACACTAATTGTTATTCAGCAAAGGTTCAATTGGTTGTCTCACAAGTGAATGAAAAACACCGTGTGAACCTTTCTCACTCCTCTCAGCTAAAACGGTGTCAATTCATACACAACTCTCCGCCGTTCCCTATTTAATTAAAAAAGAAACCGCACTTTTCATCAAAGTTTCTCGACTTACCCTCGCCGATATTTGATGAATAGAAACTATCAGACTGACGTCACGCCATGTCGACTCCTGCGTCTATACATTTCTTGTTATTCCTGTGGACAAATCTCTAATTCATGACTAAAAACGGTGAATTTCTCTCCTTCATTTCAGCACTGGGGCAAAAAGTTAGAGACTGGCTGGATTAAGAGGGTGTGGTTTCGCACACAATACGTCCAATCACGTACCCGGTAGGCGTTTCTCCTCGCTGTAGAACCGCTAAATCTGTGTTTGATTGACGGGTGGTGTCCACCAATGAGAAGCCGGAGCGCTATTTTATGGACAGACCGTCTCGTAAAGGCGGTCCGTGACAATTTGTCGGAAGTGACGTCTCACATGTGCAGCATGGACTAAAGTTGCGTCAAGCATACGAGAACAACACCGGAAGCTGAGTATGGGTGACTTCAAATTAGAGTTTTATAGCACACAAATAACCCTGTAAAGTTTGTACAGGCACACGTTTTGCGTTCTTTTAGTCATGCTATAAAATAAAGAATATAATTATCAACAAAAGTAGCTAGGAGTGGCATTTTATTTTGTTTTCGGGCATTGTGCTTAAAGTTTGTTTATGCTGAACCGGAAGTGAAAGCACTTTATTCTGTAGCTTGACAAGAGGTCCGGCTTCCAGCTGAAACAGAAGAGCTGCAAGTAAACCACATGTTTTACTGAGGTAAAGGCTTCTTTATATTTAACTTTAAATCAATGTAGTTGTAACCGACTCTTTGTGAGTGTGTCGTTGTTTCATTGTTCCAGTGTCTGTCGTGTCTTTCCCGCTTTTTAATTTCAGACGTAGAGTCAGTGCCAGACAGCTAGCAGTAGTTGGCTAACATTAGTCCTAGCAGTGAGATAAAGCGAAATATATGGACACACCGTATAAAGTGTGTGTGAGAGAGGTTTAGAGTGTGACATATGAAGGAAAATTCATTATAAATGTATATAACAGCCGAAGAGTCAGGTGTGCGAGTCTGCTGCTGAAGTTGAATCTGTTTGTTTCTATAAAAAAGCCATGTTACAGTTACATTTAATCACCCAGTCATGGAAATAACGTGTCTGTTGGTGCTCCTCACACAGGACAGAGTCATGGTGGTGAAGAAGAAGACAGCCAAAGTAGAGGCCGTGGTTTTGGATGAGGAGAAACTGCAGAAGCTGATAGGTAATGTGGACAAACTGCAGATAAGCAAACAACTCCCCAAAAGATAATACAAGTCAACGTAGAACACAGAGTCCTACACGTGTGTACCCTACACTTATGTTATGTGTCATCTTTTCTAGCGTCCCTCTCTGTGGATGAAGGAGAGGATGGAGTCCGGCAGCTTGCCCACACGCTGCAGTCCTGTTTGGAGCTGACGGAGCCAGTGCAGCAGATCCATCTGGTTAAAAAGGTTCGTTCTGTCACTGTGTGTGAAACAAAAGGATTACTGTGTGTCTACTACATGTTTTACTATTTAACAAACTATGTGGCAGGAGTGCCACCGCACAGAATATGACCGTTGTGTGTTCATATTACACCAGGCAGGGTCCCAGCTCGAGTCTCTGAGTGAAGAGCAGCCTGATGGAGCTCTTTTAGATGCCTGTCTGCACACCCTGTCTCTGGTCTACACCTCGCTGCAGGCCAAGAACCCCTTACGACGAGCCATTGCCAGGTACATAGCTACATTTTAGTCTTCTTAGTTTAAAACACATCTGCTCAGGTATGTAGAGTCACAGCCTTTAACTTGAGGCGACGATGAGATGATGCTGCATTGCATGAAGCAAACAAACTCTTCCTGTAGCTGCTCGCTGTGTTATAGAACAAACAGATTAATTTAATGAGCCAGAAGAGGTCACAAAATGAACTTTTTATAAAACCATCTAACTTAACATCATCAATATTCATTGTTCATTAATATCATCAGTATTCATGAAGGCTCTTATCTCACCTCTCGGAGTTCTCCTAAGCTGCATAAGAACAACAAAAACAAGTCCCAGGCTCAAAGAGTTTTGGACCAAAATTTTCAAAACTGTCTCATCCATTTATAACAAAAATATAGAGCCCGGTCCTCTGGCAGCCATTTTTGGGGTGGCACCGGGGGAAACGCAACTAACGATTGCTCAAAGGAAAGCAATAGCATTCTCTTCATTGTTGGCCAGGAGATTGATCTTATTTAACTGGATAAAGGCAGCACCGCCAACTCACAAACGATGGGTAGAGGAGGTGATCGCACACCTTAAATTAGAACATCTTAGATTTACTTTGCAGGGCAACACTAAGAGATACTCTAAGGTCTGGCAGCCTTTTATTTCTTATTTTGAACATGAGTTTTCATCTGCTCCAACATAATTGGCAGCTTCTGAACTCATCAGCACTACTGCAAACTGTATTTTACTGTAGCACTGACTTGTCTCTGGTGTAATTGGATTGTTTTCAATTTGTTAGCACAAAAATGCCAAAACTCTCTTAAAACTGAGTGAAATTAGGCCTGACATCCTCCGTTATTTTTAGTAGTTTCTCCTACCTCTGCCAATTTAGAGCTACTTTTAGCCTTAGGGTGTTTTATGAATATGGGGCCTAATATCTAATAATAAAATTGTCTCTGTGTTGCTCTTCTCAGTGCCTTAGGTTCAGTACCAGTGTGGCTACAAGAGCGCACCGTAAACCGTTTGTCTGCCTGCCTATCTGACTGTCTGTACAACCCAGCGTCAGACCAGTATCCGCATGTCGTAGACACAGTCACTGCCTGTCTGGATGGCTTCACTCTGGGTGAGTAGGTGGTTGTTTTTGTTCTTACTCTGTTCTTATTCTCTTATTTTACTTTTTTGTTCACTACAAACATCAGATACATTTTACTTCCCCCTGCTCAGATAAATAACCACCTTTCTGAAAAATGCTTTCTCTCCAGGTGAGAGGTGTATAAATAAACTGCTGCCTGAAGGTCAGTGTTCAACTTGTTAAAAACTTAAAGTGAGGAATGTCTAATTTGTAGAAAGGCCTCTCATTAACTCACTTCTCCTCTGTGTAGTGTTGCAGTTCCTTCACAGGGGATTGAGTGAATACCTTCACCAGAACAGGTATAGATACATATTCTGTGCTCCATATCTTTCATATCTATTCATACTTACAGTAGATTTGTTCTCACTATGATGTAAATTATGCTCTGGTAGTTTTGTTTCAGAGTTGTTCTGCTCTGTTGTATTACAGTCCGATCAGCCTGGTTACTTGTTGATACATGAGGTGTAGTTGGTGACGCTACACAGCTTGTTGTTGATCCATGTGTCTCTGTCGCCCCCTGCTGTCGTCCAAGTGGTCTAGCAGGACGTCACATCGCCCAGGCCCAGCTGATGCAGTCCTGTCTGGCTGCTGTAAAGACCTCCATGTTAGTGATCCAGAGATCCCAGGAGACCATCAGCACCACCCTGCAGGCTGAACAGAATGACTGCAAGCTGGAGGAGACACTGAGCAGCCTGCTGGGCTGCTACATACACGTTCTAACTGATGGTAAGAAAAATGTAGATACACCTGGCATGTACAGAGACCCAGTGGATGGAAGTAGACATATAGACCTGTGTTCATGTCATCAGTTCAGTGACGAATGACACGCCCTGTTCCCTGCAGAAGATGAATAAGAAACATACTTAAATAAAAGAAATGGAGAAATGTAAAATAAAATTAACGAGTTAAAAACAGAGTAAATGAAACAGTGCTACATGAAGTCATGACAGAGTGTGACAGCTGTTGGAATGAAGGACCTGTGGTAGAGCTCCCTCTTACATGCTGGGAGTAGCAGTCTGTTGCTGAAGGAGCTGTTTAAGGCCTCCACAGTCTCATGCAGGAGGTGAGAGGAGTTGTTCATGATGGATGTCAGCTTTGCTAACATCCTCCTCTTCTCCACTTCCTCTATGGAGTCTAAGGGGCAGTCCAGGACAGAGCTGGACCTCTTCACCAGTTTGTTGATTTTCTTTTTGGTAAAAGGTTCTCAGGGTTTCACACACAGTACTTTAAAGATGCTGAAGTAAAATGAGGATATATCAGATTTAATGTATTTGTCTCATTATCGAGGTATTGTATGTTACAGGCTTTAATACATATTTGGTGTAACCAGTTAATTTTTGGAAAAAGAAGTAGAAATTAGGATTATAAACATTTTTGACTGATACTGATTATGTTCACAGACAATACAATGCAGACTGTGGCTTTATGTGTTTTACATTAACTTCCCAAACTCCTGATTTCTCCAAAATTTTAAATATGAGCAATTTTTCTCTGAAATAAGAAAGCACAAACACCTCTGTGTACCCTCTCACTTCTTTCCTCCTCTGTTCTGTCTCCAGAGGAGTTCATCCAGTCTGTCCAGAGTACAGCCGGCATGGCTGTAGTGTTATTGATCAGGTCTGTCATGGGATGTGGAGATGAAATTGCATCTGTGGTGAGTTGATGATATTTACTTCTGTCCTAACAATCTTGAAAATAATCTGTCTTTAACACAACAAACAAAAGTGAAAAGCAGCACCTCAGAATGAAATGTGCAGTGAAATTCATATTCCTGTCACACAACTCATTCTCGTCTTTGTGTGTGTCAGGTGTGTAGTTTGCTGTGTAGCTCTGCGCAGGGCTTGGACTCAGCCCCTCAGTGGCTGAAGCAGAGGTGTGAAGGTCTGTGTAACAGTGGTCGCCCGCCAGGCGTCTCTCTGTATCTGTGTCACGGTGCTCTGGCCATGTTGAGCTGGAAAGGCGCTCTTGCAGGGCCACAGTGGGAACGTTTGCTGCTGTTGGTCCCAAACACACTGCTGGATCTGGATGTTAGGTAGGTCTGATCCCCATTCAGTACTGACTACTCAATCATAGAAGAAGGATCACAATTAAATCAAAAGTTCTTTAAAATAAATAATTTTCATGCTCAAAGTGTGCCTGCTTTTTTGTCTTTTCTGTAGTATAAAGGAGTCCAGCACAGCCATGGTGGTGGCCCGGGTGCTGACCCTGTGGAGCAGTGCTGCTCTGGACTGCCTGCAGGGAGGCGGGCAGCCCTACCCTCCCCACCTCCAACAATCCCTCTGTGGTGGTTCGGAGCTACAGCGACACCTGCTGGAGCACATCTACTCTCACTGGGAGCACCCTTTGGATGGGGTTCGCCACCAAACCCGCTCCCTGTTCCGCAACCTCCTCCTCCTCCATCAGCACACAAACCCCTCCACATCTCACCCAACTGAGGACTCCTACATCACAGAGCTCACCCAAAGCCTGCTGGGACTGGAGTGGCACATGAGGGGGAAATACGGCTCCTTGGGATGCCTTGTGGAGCTCTACGGGGCTCGGTACCTGCTTGACATCCAGCCCCAGCTGCCTTCATGTCTCCTGGGCCTGATGGGGGACCAGACTCTGGCTCCTTATGCCAGCGACCTCCTGGAGAGGCTGTTTGTTAGCCACAAGGTGCAGCTGGCCAGTGAGGCTGGTGAAGCAGACAAGACCGCCATGGAGGACTGGATGGAGTGTTGGCACCAGACGTGGGTAACCCCTCTCTTACAGGTGCTGTGCCGTGCCAGACTGGACCAGACCACGTACATCCTGGACTATTTTCTGCCCAAGCTGCTCCGCTGCAGCCCCTCCAGTCTGGCGCACATGGTGCAGGCCTTGCAGGACACACCGACGTGCAGCACAGGTAAAGGCACAAACACACACACCTGTCTGCACATAAACACACACACATACACACATCCCACCAAGCTGCAGCTGCTTTCTCTCTTTCCTTCTGCTGGTTCTCATCATATGTTGGCTGCATATGAGTGTTCTGTTGTGGCAGGAAGGACTCTATAAACACTGTTTTTTCTACCTTCGTCAGGTCCTTCTGGGAGCAGGGGGGCACTCGGAGCTCTCATGACGTGCCTGCGGGCAGCCAGAGCTCAGGGTGTCGTTCCATCCTCAGAGGAGGGTCTGTGGGGAGGACTGGTGCCCCTCTCTCTGCTCCAACAAGCACTGATACACAAACACGATCAAGTGAGTATGTCGAATGTAAAACATTTTTTATCTTTTCATGCATTTCGTGCGACATGTCACTTTAATGTACGTGTCATCAAATCTCGCCGCCAAGGTGAGGATGGACGCTTTGGGCTTAGTGTGCGAGAGCCACCGCAGCACCCAAGTTCTGACCCCGCAGGAAATGGACCTGATCCGCCACTTCCTGCTGCCTAATCTCAACAGTCAGTCACCGGGCGTCAGACAGCAGACAGTCAGCCTGCTAAAGAAGGTCAGCCACGTCGTTTTTAGTGTTTGAAAATGATTTTACTTCTCATTAATGTTTGAAATGTCTGTGGGCTGGGAGTGATTCACACTAGGGAATGGACTTAATTTGGATTTTCAAAGGGATTCACAGTGCTAACGACCTTTTTCTCACAAATTTAATGATTCAAATCCTTCTCTATGCAGCTGCTTTGCAGAATGAAGGACAGCACCCTGCTGCTGCAGAAGAGACTGATCCAGGAGAGAGACCAGAAGCAGAGAGACAGAGACCAACACACACTACATCTGTACAAGGTATACCACACACGACTACTTCACTTTTTTGTTTTGTTGTATAAAATGAAGCTGAGGGCTTGTTCTGCGTGTGTGTTGTAGGAGTTCTTGCGCTGGATGTGTGTGAGGCTGCTGGAGGTTTTGTTTCCTGGAGCTTCCTTCTCAAAGTGCCTCATGTCCCTCCACGTGCTGTGTCTGCTGGGCCAGCTCTTCACCTTCAGCACAGGTACACCTACTCCACATGAGTCAGATATGACTCACCAAACTTTACAAAACATCCAGGCTGTGTGAAAATGCTGAAGCTTGTTTTCCTGGTCATGCAGTAATATAAATGTTGCAAAAGTTCTCCAAAGAGTTCAGTGCCTTACTGAAGGACACATCAGTAATGATGCTTGGCACATTCTTCCCAATACCAGCAGCCAGCTGAAGTAGCTCTCTGTGTTGTTGCCTGAAGCAGCAGTCTATCACATCACCGGCCAGCCTCTTTACTTTGATGCCAACCTGACGCTCCAGCTGACTCGGCGTCTGCTCTACCTCTTGTCGCTCAGCCGTCCCCTCCCGTGTTTCTTCACCTCTACCTCTCCATTCTCCTCAGGGTCTGATGTGTTTGCACTCGGTGACGTTGTGACCTCTGCCCATGCTCAGAATGTCCTCTACTGCGTCGCCAGCAACTTCCTGGAAGTCAAACAGCTGGCCTCAACGTTAATACGGCAGCTCCCACAATCAGCTGTGGGACTACAGGTTAATATGAGGACCGGGTTTAGTCACCCCCCTGAAAATAACCTTTTTGTTCATAAAAATAGAATCAGAATCTCAGAATCAGAAACTCATGTTACCTCTGTCTTTATGGTGTTAGGTCCAGGAGAGGATGCGTTGTGTCCTTCAGGCTGCTCTGGACCTCAGTACCAGCACCAAGCCTTTTGACAGTGTCTCAGCAGCCCACCTCCTCAACCTGCTGCTCCATCAGCCCGACCTGAGCCAAGCTCTGCTCCACTGTGCGCAACAGCAGGGCCTCGATTTCCAGCCTCCATCCCCTCCACCGTCGCAGCCTTCTGATGCAGTCATCTTGGAGATCAACACGCTGGCTGGTAAGATCCATCTGTCTAATAAATGTATGAATGTGGATATGATATTATATGATAAAGATAAGGCTTTCATTGTCCTTCTGTCCACAGTGGTTCAGTTCTTGCTGCACTCTCTGCAGTTAGAGGTGTCGAGGGCCGAGTCATCTCTCTTGCAGGCGGCTGCTTCGTATCCTCTCTACGGCAGAGCCCACTGCATCACTGCTGTCCTGCAGCATCTAAACACAGAGTGAGCTCATGAGTCACAACAACACATCTTAAAAAACCTGCTTACTATGGATCTTTGCTGTTGGCAGTGGGCAAAGCACCTTCCCCGACAACAGCGACAAGTCATACGCTTACAAGTTGTTTGTACGTTTGTGTGTTTAGGAGTTTGAGCCAGACCGAGCAGTGGAGAGGTCTGGTGTCGGAGCTGATCACTGTGTGCTACAGGATGTCTGATGTGGTCTCTCCTGTAGTCCAGAGCTCGTCCCCAGAAGGACTCATCCCCATGGATAACGACTCAGGTACGCTGAATTCTGAGCCAACATGCACTCAGTGGACCAAGAACAGTCAGAGTCACCAACTTCTTTTTAACTGAGCAATATTTTTGTAAATTACTTGTTTGACTTGTTTGAACTTGGTGTGTGTGTGTGTGTGTGTTTTTTTTTTTTTTTTTTTTTTGGACAGAGACGTCAGCCGGTCTGCAGAGGATCCTGCAGGAGATTCAGCCCAGAGACACCAATGACTTTTTCACGAGTGCCAGAGAGCTAGACACACAGCCTGGAGATGATCACGCACAGCCCCAGAAGACACACACACCGTCTCTGGATACAGGTGTGTTAGAGATAATTATACATTCTAATGATGTACAAGATTAGACAGAACAATATCTAGCCGTGCCTCATTTGTCTGAACAATCTAATATTATACACACCCGTTCATGTGTATTGAAAATGTGAGGCTCCTTAACAGGGTGTGGGTGAGACATGAGACAAAGATGGTGCGTGTTCTAACAACAACAGGAAGTTAGTTTTTGTGGTTTGGGAAGTGAATTTGTCTGTTTATTAAAACAGTCAACAACTGGGGATGCCAAACGTCAAAAACTGTCTTCCTCATAACTCAGAACCCACAGACATGATAAGTGTTCTGTTAAAATTGACTTTCTGATGTGCATCAGTAATAAACCTCCATATAAAAACGTCCCTATAACTCCAGAACTTGTTAGTTTTCTTCAGCATCAGAGTGACCCACTGATAGTTTTCTGTACATGCGTGGGTACATCGCAAACAGGATCAGCTAATAGCTAATTCCACATACTTTAAATGATGCCAGTTTGGCAACGTGTAAGAAATATAAGCTAAAAAAGTGAATCCATGGCAACCAGTTGTTTACATCACCCAAAGCGTGATGGAAAGTGTAGTTCTAAAACTTAGTATGAGGGGCGGCGATTAGCTCAGTTGGTGGAGCGTCCGCCCCATGTACGAAAGCTCTGTAGCGGCCCGGGTTCGAATCCGACCCGTGGCCCTCTGCTACATGTCATTCCCCGTCTCTCTCCCCACATTCCTGTCTCTCTTCAGCTGTCTCTATCCAATAAAAAGGCCAAAAGAAAAATATTTAAAACTTTGTGTGAGTATCTCCCACATACTCCTGAGATGAAGGCTAATAAAAGCACCCAATGTCGTTTTTTGGCGTGGCACTATCAGTATTTGATTTTACTAAGGCAACGCTAGACACTATTTTTTGTTTTTGGTCTGTGTCCACAGATATTTAACGCATGTAGTGGGGGAGCGGGGAAGGATTTTGGGTTGTTGTTGACACTGCGTAAGGAGGCTCACATCTTTGCACTAGTTGTGTCATTTTTAGTTTTTACTTGGATAGAAGTGGATTCAGTTAATTAAAGTCATCACCGACGGGTGCAGTACTACTGATGTCCAGATGGGGGCAGTGTTTGACCTTATTTTTGTGTGCTGCAGTGACACAGCACACCGTGCAGGACTTCTAGGAATCTTATTAAATGATCATCTAAACTAACTACTGTAACTGTGCAGCGATGAGGAAAATGAAATGGCTCTGTGCGTGTGTGTGTGTGTGTGTGTGTTTGGGAATGTAAGATGTGTGTAACACAACATGAGCACCAACAGCATGCACATTATGTGAGCTGGTTGTTCTTTTGGTTTCCCAGTGAACACAGAGCTTTAATGTGGATTACATAAAAGACAAATCAGACTTTTACTTGAAGTAATTAGGTAATAAATTAAAAAGTTCTAAAACTTTTTCCATCTCATTTTTCCACGTTTGTGTGTGTGTCACTGTGTGTGTGTCACGGTGTGTGTACGTGTTGGCTCCAGGCGGTGAGGGCTACAGGGTGACAGCCCAGATGGTGCTGGTATGTTGCTGGCGGAGCATGAAGGAAGTGGCCATGCTGCTCGGACAGCTGTGTCAGAGCCTGCCGCTACACTACACCAATGACGACTCGCGCACACACCCTGGGCTCATCACGGAGGCACAGGTGAGATCCTGACGTCCTAAACACACTCACACAAACTCTCATTCTCTTACTGCTGCAGCCTCCAACACAGGAACATCTACCCTGAACCGTCACTGTCATTTTTAATTGGTATGGTTATGATGCTTAAGTATTTTGTGTATGTGTGTGTGGAGTCTGTGCCACAGAGCTCCATTGTTGTCCAAAAACTACTAACTGTTTCACTGGGTGTATTGTTCCTTGATTATCGTGAACACACACACACGCGTGCTGTAGTTTGTGACCCATTTTAAAGATGGGTGTTTTCAGTGAGCTTGGCGGTGAGTGCCACAACGTGATTCCCCGTCACCAGCATGGGAAGTGGGAAAGTATTTAGAGATGGACTAAAACATTGGTGGTTTTGGTTCTTTTATTAGATCTTTTGGCAATAAAAAAACTATAGAATATCCACATCAACCTTTTTTCTTAAGAATAAAGTTGTCGTGCAAACACTGAATCCCAGAATAGACTCATTTAATGGTGCTGTATACTATATTAGATCGCAAATGTTACTGAGCTATGTCAATAAGGCCATTCTAGTCCACTGGAGCGGTGTCGGTAGCAATAATGACCATATCAAGCAGATCATAATCATATAGTTTCTTCATCACCGCCATGAAACAAGTCATCGCTCATTCAGAAGTTTTACAGTCAAGCAGCCATTAGTCACCTCTCTCCTCTCTAATAACATGAACAGCGTCTTCATGTTCTTCACAATCATTCACGGCGTTGTCTGGCCGGAAGATCTTGTTCATATGTTTCCCATTTCAGTACGACCTGGACGTGTTTACTGACATTTAAATGCCAATAATGAAACAAACTGCCCTGCATTGCATGCGTGTAACAGGATATACTGGTGTATGTAACTCAACAGAGTAACTTGCGAAGCCTGGCTCTGTGTGTGTGCGGTTTGTAGACTAGTTAAAATAAAAAATTGAATTTAATCAACAGCAAAATGAGCCATCAGAAACATCACTAGAGTTCCACACAGTGTGCCATCCAAACTTTAAATGTGTATCGTAATCAGTATCAGGAGAGAAAAGGTCAGATTGATGCATTCCTACATGTCATTATGTATTTTCAACAGTAATAATTTTGCACATCTGACACCTGCTCTCAGTGCTCAGCTCTGTCTTGTCACCGTTCTGACTGCTTTGAAGTCACATTTTAGGAACAGGATGGCTAACAAGGCTAACCGACCTACAACAGCTGAGCTGTGGTAGTGTGCTGCTGAGAACACAGGCCAGACACCGCACCTCGATCACATCCCCGTTCTCATACAGTGATGATCATCTAAAAATACAAGCGTCCCACCCTAACGTGCACATTAGTGCTGTCTCATTCGGAATCTAGAGAGCTGATCACATCTGTACACACACCAGGTGTGTATTCCATGTATAAAAGTGCAATTTTTCTCACTGTATGTGTGTACACACACACTGTAGCGGGGAATGATGCGTATGTGCGTCTGTGTGTGTTTGTGACACCACGCTGGGAGGCTCTTCAATTAGCATCCGCCCTCGTTAGCGCCGGGCTTTCATTTGAGGCCCGACCCTGCTGATTTAACGGCCGCAACGCCCCTCCCTTTCCACTGCATTCTTTCCAAATCACTTCCACCGCCAGCAGGAAAACACTGAGCGCTGCAAACACACACACACACACACACACAGACACAGACTGACACACAGGAATAGTTGTCTGAGTGGTTCAGCATGTGAACATCCATAATAACAAGGGTACCAGACATGGGCTGTGTTTGTCTGTGTAGGGGGTAATGTGTGTGTGTGTGTGTGTGTGTGTGTGTGTTTGCTTGTTGACCATGCATGTGCACTCCGGCGAGAGAAAGTAGGAAGTATCATACTGTGCTATGTGCTGAATGAATGTTTTTTTTTTGTTTGTTTTGTCTCTGTGTGATGGAGGGCCACAGGCTGTTACTCTCTGAGTTCTTTACCTGCAACACTTTGAGTGACCGAAATGTTTGACTGCATGTCATTTATTAACAATTAGCTTTAATTCAGAATTAGAATCGGAATCACTTTAATTTGCCAGGTATGTGTGCACAGACGAGGAATTTGACTCCGGTTACACTTTGCTCTCTTAGTACAAACATCAAACATATATAGACATACAGTAGGTACAGTTAATTAATTAATTAATAATTTTAATGTTCTTTCTTCTTCTATATCAACTCAGTTTTATAACTTCTCTTATCAATGCTCAGTTCCCGTTGTGCTAAAGCTGACATTGAATTTCTACAACGGTGTCCATACAATTGCCCATGTGTACAAGCAAAGTTACGTGCTGTTGTGCTAGCTGTACCGTTGTTGTAAACATTGGATAACTCTACAGCTAGCTGCCAGTTAGCTTAGCTCTGCTAGCTTAGTTTGTTCATCATTACCAGCACCTCCAAAGTTCACTACTTAACAAGCTAAGCTATCAAAGCTACTGTAAGCTAACCAGCTGCTGGCTGTAGATTTATATTCACCATACTGACATGAGTGATATTCATCATCTAATTCTCAGTAAGAACACAGCAGCAGCCATTTTTTGACATGAAATAGTAAACACAGGTGTTAGCATTGGTACTAACTAAGGTTCATTCAGGTCAGACAGAGTCAGGGTGCTGCTGTGGTGTGTGTTGGCTCACTGGAAAGTCTCTGCTGCACTAAATGGAACTGAACCTTAATTAGCATCATTAGAAACATCTGTGTTGACCTGCTATTTCATGTCAAAATGGCTGCTGTGAAAAAGGTCTGTTATATATGTTCTTACTGAGAATTAGATGATGAATATCACTCATGTCAGCATGGTGAATATAAATCCACAGCCAGCAGCCGGTTAGCTTAGCTTTGATAGCTTAGCTTGTTAAGTAGTGAACTTTGGAGGTGCTGGTTGACTAATTTTGTTGCTAAGCTAAGCTAGCTGTTACTCTTGCCTTCAGTCTCTTATGCTAGCAGGTAACAAGTATTCTCCAGTGACTTCTTATGGCACTGAATAATCTCTGCAAAGTATCTGAAATGAGTTTGTGCGTAGCTGTGTGACATCCAAGTGTATATGGCTCACTGTGGCACATTACAATTTGTATGTAATGCTCCATTACATTTTGAACAGTTGCTCAGTTTTCCCTCTAAAGCAGACGGACACCATCAGGCCGAATATTAAACCGTATAAAACAGTCAGAGTCGTTTTATCTGACACTACAGAAATGGACTCGATAATGATGTCACGACCACAGTGTCCCGAAGAGATAATTGATGGTGATATCATGGATACCATGTTGCCCGCTGTGGTAACTATGGCGATGTGCCTCATTACATAACGGATGATTTAACAAACTCCTGCTGAGGACGACGCAGACAAGAGGAAAATGTGAACTCCTGTCCTCTCTGTCCTTACCGCATCGCTTTTTCTTCTTTATTCGCTTGTCATCAGTTCCAAGCTTTGTGTGTGTGTGTGTGTGTTTGTGTGTGTGTGTGTGTGTGTGTGTGTGTGTGTGTTAGCATGAACAGTCAGTGGGGTGATTCCAATAGTGTTTGGAAAGTTGGGACTGGCTAAGTCTTTGTGGACATAGTCATTTTGCCCTACCGCAGCGATGACATGCATGGGCAAACATATGTGTATTGTGTGTGTGTGTGTGTGTGTGTGTGTGTGTGTGTGTGTGTAACAAAAACGCATCTCTTTCCAAAATGTGTGTGAGCTCAACACCTCCTGCGGTCCTCAGCCAGCATCCTGTGTTACATCCTCGTTGGCCTGGCAACACTGCAGATGTTTCTGTCACTGGGCGGCACCATGGCAACAGCAGAAGTTGTGGATGGGCACTACTTTGTCATCCTGACAGGACAATACAACTTGTGTGTGTGTGTGTGTGTGTGTGTGTGTGTGTGTGTGTGTGTGTGTGTGTGTGTGTGTGTGTGTGTGTGTGTGCGCGCGCGCACTTGTACTGTATGAGTGTGACAGACCACCAAAGTTGCTGGTCAGCTGGAGTTTGACAGCTCTGGTGTTTATTGGCATAGCTTTGGCTGGATTGGTTGGAGCCCTGGTTACACAGAAGAGACAGACCATTTGTTTGGCCGCTCTGAAGCAATGAGAGACACACACACACACACACACACACACACACACACACACAAACTCACAGACACTATTAACACAACAGGAGTGCTTGGTCCAGCAGCACTCTATATTTGCTCTCTAGTGCACAGTTTGGGTTTAGAATTCTAAAAGTAATTTGTTGCCCTCCCACAGTGTCATGAAAGATACACAGCGTTTTCTAAAAATGTTGATGATGGCACAAAGTGATGAGTCAGTGTCCTAAATCTCTTTTATTGCTCACTACACAGTGATCTGTAGAGTATTTATTATGCAGGAAACAGTGAACGACCTCTTAGTCTTTAGAAAACTGAAAACACAGGAAACTTAGTAGTAAATAGGAAGTGATATGAGCCAAAAGCTGCTTTTCCACCTTTTGACACTAACATGATGTTCATATCCATTACCACTGAGCCCAGGAGATCTGATTTTGGACTCATTATCAATCAATAATTAGTATTTGATAAAACAAGATTTTACTGATTCCTATGGAGGGAAAATGAGGAAAATGTGAAGGCAAGAAAATATGAGACAAATATAATGGTGTTAGTTCATTTGCACTTCATGAAAGTGCTAAAATGTGTCTTCAAATCATGTAATGCTCCTCCTTCATCCTGATCTCATTTATTAACAAGTCCTTCTGTCACTGTGTGGTGGTTCAGGTGGATATCGGACAACCATTAAGTCTACAAGAGGATAGGTTGTTTGGTTTATATCATGTTGACGTTAAAAGATAAAATGCAATATGTCTTTCTCACAGCAGAAGCTCTGACTTGTTGTGTGATGAAAGTGCAGGTGTTAGCAGTGACATTAGCAGTGGCTGTGGTCTGCTCAAGTGTCTGAGCGGCAGTCTTAAATTTTATGAACTGCACCTGTGCTGCCCCTTCACTGAAACACACCAGTGACAGAACACGGAGGAGAAACTCATAAAAACCTTCTGAGTGACACTTTTCTCCAGAGAAAATGCATCAGAGGATTAAAACACAACATGTGCCTAATATAATTGTATAATATGTTTTTATGTAGCCTCCTGGAAGTTTTCTGGCCTGTCTCCATTCATTTTGTTCTGAAAGCTTTAACAGCATTCAGACATGGATCCTCTGTTTGAGCTGGGGTCTGACACGTGTCCATGAGTCTCACCAATGCCTGAATGTATTTAATGCTCTATAACTAGGGCTGTCAAGAAATTAAAAAATCATATAATAAATCAATATATTGCTACGAGTACCATTTAAAGATATTATACATATATTATCAGTCACAGGGAGACTTACTCGTCTGGATGCCTGTCTGCTGCTCTGACGGCTTAGTGTTGAGGTGATATTTACGGCTTGAAAAACTCCAATGGTACAAAAATTTCCTGTCTGCAGACACTAAACAGAGCAGAGCTCCTATCAATAGTTCCATCTGTAATTTTTCCATTCACTGTGCCAAGCAACATTTTGTCTCTGCTTCCATCATGTTTGTGTTCAGTGACACACGAGGTCACCGGGCGTCAGAGAGCGCCATCTAATCTGCGTTCATTATTTAGTGTGTTATTTCATCTGTAAACAATTAATCCAGTTATTTTGACGACCCTAATATTGCCTTAATTAATAACATGTGATATGACATATTGAAACATGTTTACCTGATACCACACAGCTCTGACCCAGAGCAGCTGAGAGAAGCATTGTTTATTGTGTAGTAGTGAAAGAATGTGAATGATTGCTCTCTGCTGTGTGTAACATTTATAAACCAGAACTTCACAATTCTCCCTGCACATTGCTGTAACAACAACAACAGACATTATCAGAGTGCTGTCTAACCCTCGGCCTCAGGGGAGAAGTTGGCTATTTGGGTCACTGTCACGGCCCCGAGCCATACATGTAATTAGACTTGGGAAACTTCCCTCTCCGCACATGGAAGTTTTTCTGGGAAACGGGCACGTTTGCAAACAGGAAGTTGACGTCTAAATAAAGTACCCCCCCCACATACCCTCGCCCGCCCCGTGCAGGAAGCTTGCTCGGCCCTTTTAAACAGTTCCACAGACGGGAACCTTCGGGAGGGAAGCTTTAAATAGGCCAAAGCCACGGCCCCAGCGCGGCCGAGCTCAGCACCGCAGCGGTCTGCGCCCCGGCAGCCACGGGGCCATCTAACAGTGACTGTCGCTGCCATTTTTACCCCGGTGAGGTCAGGCCTGTCCTGGGAGTCCACTCTGGCCACCGATGTGATAAGTCATTGGGCTTGGTACCGCTGTGGTTTACTCAGTCCGTACTTTGGTGTTTAAGTTAGTCCACTTTAGGTCTGCAGGGTCACTCGAGTTTATTGACCAGTCATGTGGCCAAAAACGGGCTGGCCAAGCCCTCCATTTTTATTACTTTAAACTTATTTTAATGTTTTCATTTCACACATTTTTCATTCATTCATTCATTCATTTCCTGTTCCAGCCCGTTCTCCTGCTGTTTTCCTCTCATAAACTCTGTCTCCATGCATCGTTGTTCCTTCACTCAGTGACATCAGGGTTCGTTGCTGAAGCTTCCAGTGGCTGGCGCACTCCTGATTCATCTGTGGGTCTGCGTCTGTGTTAGTTTAGATGTTGTGTCTAACCCTACATCCCCCAAGGGGGCCGTTGGGATTTTTTTCTCCCCTTTTCACACAGGGTGTTTTTGCATCAGGGCCTTGCCACCCCTCCCTGTGCCCTCCATGCCACCCCTGACTAAGTTGAGGCCTGGCCGCCTCTGTGGTGGCGGTGATACCGCAGCCTTAATGACAGGGCACTGCAGCTCTGCGTCCGCCTCGCCCTGGTGCCTCACCTGCAACACACTCACCAGTTTACACACTGCCACAGCACCCAGTTGTGTGTGTTGTGTGTATGTGTATAGTTAGAATAATGTTGCTAACACTATTACTAACTGGATGGTTTTACTGACAGTGGCCATTATGTGGATGTCTCAGCATCCTTATTTGAACACACTTGTCACGCTACTGACATGCTGCTCTCACGCTTGACATGCTCGAGGCTCACTGGCTGAAGACTAAGTGGTGTCCCTGAAACAAGAGTGTAGCCAGCATTCCAGCTCCGCTTTGTTTGCCAAACAGAGAAAAGGTGTGGGGTTAGATAATGCAGCTCAGCATTTGATTGACCATTAGTGGAGTTATGTCATTGGCAGGGGTGGGGTTGGGTGAGGGGTAATTGTTCTGGCTTCGTATTGACTTTATAGCATGTATTTAAATGTAATTGCTCGTCTTAACAAATGATTCACACACTAACACAAAGTTCAAAGTCTGTAAGAGTGGTTTCCTTGTTTTGTGTCCTTTGTCCCTGTCAATTATTCTCTCTAGAACTGGCCATGACCTTTGAGGTAATTGATTTACCATCCACAGCCAATGAAAAGTGTTTCTTTATGAGGATTTGCACTGTTACACTTAACCACAGTTTATTTCTGCCACTAGGGGGCTCTCAAATCAAAACAATACCAAAATACGTAGTTTAATGTTGTGAAGTAGCGTGGGATCATGGGAGTTGTTGTCTTTATTGTTTTAAAAAAACAATTTACTGATGAAAATCAATCTAATGTGTAATTTTATTCATGATATGTTTATTCATGTTTGCCAACGTCACTCCTTCCTCACTGACTTATCCTGTGTTTACCCAGAAATTCTAACAACTAGAGGCAAGCAAGGAAACACAACTTTACGTGAATAAAATGACAGATTTCTCCGAGTCCATTGTTGGAAACATTTGGGATAATTTAAGTAAATAACTCAACAGAACTTTCACAATTTGGGGCTCAGGAGGTAGAGCGGGTCGACCATTAATCAGATGATCGGTGGTTCAATCCCCGGCTCCTCCAGTCTGCATGTCAAAGTGTCCTTGGGCAAGATACTGAGCCCCAAATTGCTCCTGAGGACTGTGCCATCGGTGTATGAATGGTTGGCTCCAAAAAACGAATTAGCAGTTGGCATCGTACATGGTAGTCAATGCCATCTAATGCTATATGAGAACAAACCATTGACCAATTTTTGATTGGACAGGACAGGTGATGAAGGTTAGCCATTAAAATGCTTCCACTCATTAAAAGTTGTGCATTAGTAGTTCTAAATTGGATGTCAGGGTTTTCCTGGTAGTCTAGTTGTTGAAACACAGTCATTACAATGTCGCCTGTTTGTTTCTGTTTGAGGGTATTTAGTTCATGTCATACTCCATCCACCCTGCTGTTGTCACACTTGTCTGTGTTGGTCAGACAGGGGAATTTTGGTTCCCAGCTGTAGTTGCAACCCTGTTATAGAGCACATAAAGCCCTCAACTAAGACACTGATACTACAGCTCTGAAGGCTTTGGACTGTAGTGGTATTACATATAAAATACATGTAATGAAGTCAAGTCAATACAGTTCCATAAGAGTGTTTCTACCAATTTTAGTTATATTGATACAGTCAGTTCAATTAAACAACAATTTACCACTATATTTAATAACCAAAATAATAATAATAATAATAATAATAAGCCAAGACACCAGCATAGACAGAACAAGAGACATGAGGTGCTCATTAGTATGGCTGTATGTCAGCCAAGAAGTTAATAGTGACCCGCTCTACAGTAAGACTCTGTTAATGCTTCCTCCGTAGTAAGATACTTGGAAATATTCCAAACAATCTTTCACAAACTTTCTTGACTCTCAGACCAGTCATGATGTTCATGTGGTACACCTGCTGTTATTTAGGTGTGCAGGAAGCTTTCTCCCACAGAGAAACACGTCGCCCTGTTACAGTACCTCGTTGTTCAGCCAGTCCATGCTGATGCACTGCTCGCTGTTCAAATGTTCAGCTAGCGTGCAGCCTTTCATGTCACATAATCTCTGTGACTACAGTTATGTCATTTTGACCCTGTGTAACATCCACACACACACACACACACACACACACACACACACACACACACACACACACACACACACACACACACACACACACACTCTCTCTCTCTCTCTCTACTGTTCTTGTCCTGGTTACATTTGAGTTGCTGATTCCCTCTCTGGCTCTCTGTTACAGGTGGAGGGAGTAGGCCTGTACTTCCGTCAGCAGCTCCTGCAGTCCCGTCATCGTGGCGCCTTTGAACTGGCTTATGTGGGCTTTGTACGCCTCACCGACATGCTGTGCAGGTGTGTGTGTTCACATTCAGGGCAAAGGGCTGTAAGGTAATACTGCTGAATGGCTGTGGGCATTGGCTCCCATCACGGCACTGAGCCTCAGAGTGCCTTGTAATTAGCAAGTAGACAAGTCCTCTCAGTATCACTCTTCAGTATAATATACTTGATTATATCGAGACTGCTGTTATTCATCATCTGGAGCCCTCTGGACGGCCAACAGAAACGTATAGGCACGAAAAGAATGAACCTGCTGATAACAGTGAGACTGTGTTCACTGGATGAATTAAAACATGAAATTACAATACATTATTTCATTAAAGGAACTGTTCAACATATTGGAAAATGTTCTGTCTTCCCAAGAATGAGATGAAAAGATTGATATCAGTCTCTGAGTCAGGATATGGTTAACTTAGCCTAGCTTAGCTTAGCATAAAGACTGGGGGCAGTGAGAAACAGCTAGGCTGGAATAAATGCACGTTCCAGCAGCTCTAAAGCTCACTAATGAACTAAACAGAACTAAATAAATAATAATAATAATTGTAAAGAAACAGGGCTACTTAGAAATAACCTTTTGCTTTCTTACCCGAGAGTTCATTGAAGATTGACACCACTATCACTTCTTCTATACTCTAATGTGAAGTTACAGCCAGCAGCTGATTAGCACCGACAGCATAAAGAATGGACAGCGTGAGCGTGACTTCACCCACAGGTTTCTGAAGAGCCACTGTGGAGTGAACGTGTTGCCGGCTGCCGCCATCTTGGCAGTCCTGCCTCTTCCGCCTCCCGGCTAATCTAAAAATAGGCGCGACGTGGTTCATCTCTGATAATATCATGAGCACCTTGTGAAGAAAGTTCATTGTTGAAGCATTCCTTTAAAGGACCAGTGTGTAGAATTTAGTGGCATCTAGTGATGTAGCTGCGGATTGCTACACCTTCACCTTACCCTCTCCTTCATAGCGCGAGGAAGAAACTATGGAGGCAGCAGAACCTGTGAAAAAGATGAAAGGTCATATTTAGTGGCAGTGTTTAGTTTGTTCCATCTGGGCTACAGTAGAAACATGGCGGTTCAAGATGGCAGACTCTGTGGAAGAGGACCAGCACCGTCTGTAGATATAAAGATAATAATAATGATTCTCATTCTCAATTCATTTTCAGTTTCTCCCATATTCTCTAAATTAACACACTGGACCTTGCCAGAAACTATATTCTTGCAGGTGTAACATTTAAAAATTTTAAGAAATAATAAGAAATAAGTCATATACCTTATTTAATTAATATTTAAAATGATTGCAGTGAGATTTTAAGTGTCAATTTTCATCTAATCTATCTAATTTAGCCCATTTGAGTATTGTGTCACTGATCACATCACAGAGAAGATCAACACAAAGCTAGTTATGGCCAAATATTGCTAAATACACATCTAACAGTACTACAGTGCAGACTGCAGAGGCCTCTGTGGCAACATGCTGCCAGGAGAAACATTAAACATGGCTTCAGTCTCATACAAGTCTACACTCCCCATCATCTGTGCTATTCATGGAAATAATCCGACTATTATCCTCCTGAGGGGATGAAAGAAAACAAAACTTTAATTCTGATCGACATGAAACAATTTCTCACTTTCTTCCTCCCCTCTGTTTTCCTCAACGGGTTGTGGAAGATGTCTCTCGCCCTGCGGCAGGTGACAAACCACAAAACTGTCACAGCAGTGTTGCCTTTGAACCACCCAGTGCAGAGCAGTTAAAACAAAACTCACTTGTTTTGTTCTCGTACAAAAACCAGTCTCGCAGTGTGTTGTGTAATGAGGGCGACATTCTAGTGGTTGCGTGTAGGAGTACTTGGGAGTGTGTGTGTTCTGCTCGGAGTATGTGTGGATGTGAGTGTGTGTTTTCAGGAGGGGAAGAGCAGTGTGTGGATGGTATGCAGGCCGTGTGCTGGGTTATGGGGTGTTGATTGCGGGGTGCTTAACCGCGGCCTTTTGATGCTCTGCCTTGGGATCTGGCTCTGGTGTGTTCCACTGTGTTTGCACTCTCTCACTGAGTCTCCTTGTCTCTCTCTTCATTCGTCCTCATTTTTTCTTTCTTTCACTTTTTCCATCTTTCTCCACTTTCTCTTTTTTTTGTCTCTCTTTAACTGAGTTCCCTTGTTAAGCATGTGCATTTATATCTGTAGATGTTTACAGCAGTGGTTCAACTTTGAGTGTTGTGTTTTCAAACCGCAACTGACAAGTCAAACTCATTCTGCCATCATTCAACCTTTTATACATTACTTTAAGCTAACTGTCATTTATATATAACTTTTAGCTAACTATGCCATTTATACATTACTTCAGCTAACTATTTCAGCCATTTATGCATTACTTTAGCTAACTATGCCATTTATACATTACTTTAGCTAACTATTTCAGCCATTTATACATTACTTTAGCTAACTATTTCAGCCATTTATGCATTACTTCAGCTAACTATTCAACCATTTATACATTACTTTAGCTAACTATTTCAGCCATTTATGCATTACTTTAGCTAACTATGCCATTTATACATTACTTTAGCTAACTATTTCAGCCATTTATGCATTACTTTAGCTAACTATGCCATTTATACATTACTTTAGCTAACTATTTCAGCCATTTATACATTACTTTAGCTAACTATGCCATTTATACATTACTTTAGCTAACTATTTCAGCCATTTATACATTACTTTTAGCTAACTATGCCATTTATACATTACTTTAGCTAACTATTTCAGCCATTTATACATTACTTTAGCTAACTATTTCAGCCATTTATGCATTACTTCAGCTAACTATTCAACCATTTATACATTACTTTAGCTAACTATTTCAGCCATTTATGCATTACTTCAGCTAACTATTCAACCATTTATACATTACTTTAGCTAACTATTTCAGCCATTTATGCATTACTTTAGCTAACTATGCCATTTATACATTACTTTAGCTAACTATTTCAGCCATTTATGCATTACTTTAGCTAACTATGCCATTTATACATTACTTTAGCTAACTATTTCAGCCATTTATACATTACTTTAGCTAACTATGCCATTTATACATTACTTTAGCTAACTATTTCAGCCATTTATACATTACTTTTAGCTAACTATGCCATTTATACATTACTTTAGCTAACTATTTCAGCCATTTATGCATTACTTTAGCTAACTATGCCATTTATACATTACTTTAGCTAACTATTTCAGCCATTTATACATTACTTTAGCTAACTATTTCCGCCATTTATACATTACTTTTAGCTAACTATGCCATTTATACATTACTTTAGCTAACTATTTCAGCCATTTATGCATTACTTTAGCTAACTATGCCATTTATACATTACTTTAGCTAACTATTTCAGCCATTTATACATTACTTTAGCTAACTATGCCATTTATACATTACTTTAGCTAACTATTTCAGCCATTTATGCATTACTTCAGCTAACTATTCAACCATTTATACATTACTTTAGCTAACTATTTCAACCATTTATACATTACTTTAGCTAACTATTTCAGCCATTTATACATTACTTTAGCTAACTATTTCAGCCATTTATGCATTACTTTAGCTAACTATTCAACCATTTATACATTACTTTAGCTAACTATTTCAACCATTAATACATTACTTTAGCTAACAATTTCAGCCATTTATAAATTACGTTTGGCTAACTATTTCAACCATTTATACATTACTTTTGGCTTACTATTTTAACCATTCATATATTACTTCCAGCTATTTCACAGTCTTTCTGTCATACTGGTTTACAGTACCTCTCTGCATATGTTTGTCATTGAGAATGAGTGTGTCCCTGTTGTGTCAAGTGTGTGTGATGAAGTACACTAGAGTGTGTGTAGCAGTGTTGCACCCTCACATTGTCCTTCACGTTGGATTGTTTTAATTTGCCCTCTCTGCTCCACTGGCTCTTGTTAAACAGTTGCTTCTTACAGAACAGGGCAGAGCGGTTTCTTGTGGGTGTGTTTGTTTGCCAGACCTGATTCAGATCATATTCTTAGCATTTGTTTTAAAATGGAGAAGTATACCAGATGCCACAGAGAACAGTGTAAATGTGTTACAGTTTAAAGCAAGTCTTTTCTTTGTAATATCAACCAATTTTAAACAGGTAAAATTCTCTTCTCATCCAAGATATGTTTTTTTTTTAGCTGTTAGCCTGTCTAAAGTAACAGATTATACATGTGTATGAAACATTGTTATGTAACTTAATGAATCCACATGTGGAATTTTATCATAATTCATCTTAAGATTTTTTTAAGAATGTGTCATTGATTGACGTATTTAGATGATTTGGACCTGTGTTATTGATGTGTGTGTGTGTCTGTGTGTAAGGAGTGGAAGTCAGGCCCTGCAGCAGCTTCCGGCCCGCTGGCTGTCTGAGGTCCTTGAGGAGGTCAAATCCAGTGACCCGTCGTCCAAGCTGTGTGCCACACGACGCAGCGCTGGAATACCTTTCTACATCCAGGTGTGTATTCACGGCTTTCGGAACTGAAACACAACATTCGGGTGAAGAAGTATCACTGCTTGCTAGTCTTGATGCTGGACTCTGGACGCGCTGTTGATTTCAAGTGGTGGAGAGAGACTGTTGTTTTAGTTTTAAACACTTGAGCGCGCAGATGCAGAATCTTTGTCAGTAAACAGCACATTCCTCAGATTCAGTTTCTGCAGAGTGTGTGGTGGTTGTTCACTTTGGTTTACTCCATCAATAGAATCCGACCCTCTCTGGACACAGTCGACCTTTGGTGCTGTTTGTGATTTTTTTTTTTCTTCTCATTTTTAGGTCATTGCTTCATTTGTACCTGCACATTGTTTCACTCGTATTTCTGACTTAAAGCCCAAAAAACTTCTTCTATGTATAAATTTTGCTGCAATTTCCTAGCCTGACTTTGCTAGATGATTTGTTGCACGAAACCACCTGGGAAATTTTCTATGGAATTTGGAAAACAGTTCACAAAAGGGCAGGCACTTTCATAAAATACAAGCTAGGTGATTGGATCTGTCACCGTCTTTCATGGGGAAATTATAACCAATTAGTATAACGGAACTGTAATATGTAGTCAAACTCTTGCTGGAGCCAGTCGGTAGAAGAGCGAAAACATTTTCCATCGATAAAAGTCTTCAATGTCATTCTTTGTTCTTCTTTAAGTATAGAAATGCTCTCCAGTTCACATCTAACTGATGCTAGCAGCACCTACACTAACCTCTTCAGCAGCTGCAGTAACGGTTACTTCTCACACGTGTGGTCACACACACCTAACGTTAAACCGCGCCTGTAGCTCATGGTGTAGCTGCCAGTAGTTCTTCATAGGATGCTGATTGGTCCAAACCACCGTGATCAAACAGATTTTGTGATCTTCATTATAAATTAAAAATATGTGATTGCCATTTGCTACAATCAGAAACGACTCAACATAATCCACTCTGAGCTGGAACGTCATTTTATGTGACGGTTAAGGTTCAGATTTGGTCAAAATGAAGGTTATGATATGGAACATGTTGCACAGACACAGTGAGGATTATGGGTAGTGAATGAATGTTGGAAGCTGTTTAGAGGTTTAGCAATAGAAACCCTGTGTGTGTGTGTGTGTGTGTGTGTGTGTGTGTGTGTGTGTGTGTGTGTGTGTGTGTGTGTGCATTCTTGTGTTCCTGTTTACTCCTAAAGTAGTGCAATCAGCAGTTCTTGGCATGCCACTGGAGCACTCATGCTGGAAGAACATTGAGTTTCTTAATCCATCTGTCTTTTTTACTCAGTGACTCGCATAAACAGTCATAACACATACATATGCACACACACACACTCACACACACACTCGCACACACACACGTTGTCCTCTGGTTGACCCCTCTTTGGAGCCACCAGTCCCACACACCTCTAACAACGCGCTGTAATCTCTGACTAACGTACCCGAACACTTGACTGACTCACTCTGTTATTCAGCCACAGCTCCCACTTCCTCTGATTACTGATATTAAAACGAGACATGACAGAGTTCATGTTTTATCACAGCAGTTAAAGAGCGGGCTTGCTCTTTCTTGTGGTAATGGGTACGAGGTGCACGGCTGCTCTGCTGACATCACTGCCTCTTCTGTGTTTTAGATGCCAGGCATGTGTGCTGAGATCTTTGAACTGCTGGAATTTTTCAAATAAATTCCAGGTTTGAGGTCCAAAGTTTGACTTTTTGAAACTGGCGTTCACCGCAGTGATTCCTCATTATTTATAGGAGTTACCTGCATGTTGAGTTCCCTGAGCCTGTTGCCGAGCTGAAATTACCTCTTTCGAATGAGCAGCTTAAGTTTAAGATCGAGTAAAGTGAGAGAAGAAAGGAAGAGCTGAGAGCATGATAGAAAACACATGGTTGACTCAGGAGATGAACAGACTGAAGATAAGATAAAGGGGAAAGCGGAGGAGGTCTGTGGAGAAGCAAAAGTCGACACCTTGGCAGAGTTTTGGGCCGCATTCCTTCACACATAAAGTCAGATTCAGATCCGGGAAGGCTGGCTCCTGCGCTCGCCTCATGCTGGTCTGGACCGACCTGGGACAGACATCACAGGAACCCGGGCTAGCCCTCCTCTACCTCTTAATCTTCCTCCACCCCCTAGAGTCTATAAGAGCCAGACTGTGCCTCCTCCTCCTGCTCCATACCTCCATCTCTCCATCCTTCCCAGGCCTCACTTTTAAACCATAACCCAGCCCAGACACACAGCTGGCTCCCATCAGCTCCCACAGTAAGATAACTCCTTTCTCACACAGCAGCCAATTGCTGTCACCTTCTCGCTCCCACATTCCCAACTCCAACTCCTGGCACATACAAATGATGCCATTCAGTGGACTTATGCAATCGTATAGCTGCCTGTGTCTTAATGTGATTAAAGACCACTGTGTACAGTGATGGGCAGCTCAGTTCAGAGGTTGACTGCTACAATTTCACAACAAAACAAGTGATGAAAGAGACTGATTGACCTAAACTACTGAACAGACAGTTCATGCAGCCTGTGCAGGAACAAATGCATCAAGTTGGTAAATTGTACACCACCCACACATGTTGTAATGTCTGTTAACATGTGCAGCTTCATGTTTGTTGCAGTGAACAAACATTATTATATTGTAGCTTTTAGTGTTTGAATGAGAACACTAAAGAACTTTCCACTTTCTACGAACTTAACCAAATCACTGCATGACAGCAATTCACCATCAGGGCAAATATTTCTGGTCTTTATAATGAGAAACTGCACAGATGTACGCATTTTTATGATATAAGTATCAGGTTTGTATATCCAGTCCAGAATAGCTGCAGGTAACTGCTGCACATGTTAGCGGTGCAAGTACAAAACTTTCTCATCCTGTTGTTGAAAAGGTGAAACGAAAAGTTGGCTTCAGAGGGAGCTGTGAGAAATCTTGTCCCCAACTAACAATGCCGAAATCCGGGCTGAGGACTACAAATCTGATAATCAAACAAAGTGTCTGCAGTTGGGGTGCATTGTAGGTAATGTAGGCGCAGCTGGTTTTACAAGGAAGAAGGATACATGGATATCTTTGCCTTTGTGAGCCTGACAGTGTTATAAGAGTACAGTGCTAAACTTGAGTATTCTTTTAGTAAAATTAAAATCTGATGAAGACACAGTCACAATTCTTATTCTGTCTTAATGTTTGTTTTTGTCTCCTGCAGGCTCTGCTCTCCTCTGAGCCAAAGTCGTCCAGTTGCGGTCTGTTGAAAATGACCATGAGAGAGCTGATCGCTCTGGCCATGCCCTCTGCTGACAGGAACACCGACAGCTCCACCGTCCCTCAGGTTTGAGTCCTTTTTCTGTCTGATCTTACCGAGGAGAGTCTGAACAGCTGGAATCACATGAGTGCTGCTGCTGATGATTGACTTTTATCCTGATACACTGACCTTTCTTTCTAACTCAAATCTCAAATGACGTTTTCTAGACCGCAGTCAGTCAACTGCATCATATCCATCATAATGATGGTGCCTGGCTCTGATCATCCAGTTTTAGAAATACCAGCCATAGTCATCTTTTGAACAGGGTTGGATATCATTCACATTCTAACTGATGTCAGTACTGGTACCTAGAGTCACTGGAGCTCAACAGTACCTTTTCTGAAACTCTCTCCCTGTTGGCTAGTAAAAACGCTAAACTAAACCGAAGAAAAAGCTCAGATATCTCCAACAACAACTCTTCCAATTAGCTAATTAATTACCTAAAAATATCGATGGTTTCGTCGTCCATGGAGAGTTAAACTTCTCCGGCACTGGCTGCAGACTCTAATGTTAGCTGCGGCTGCTGTGGGGAATTTGGCTTCCAGGCTAACCAACACGGTACACGCTTCAGCTTTTAGATATATATTTTGTGTTTAACCAGGTGTTGCAGGTGTGTATCCCCAGACAGCTTTGCATTTTGTATCACAAATATTGCCACAGGAGTTTCGTGAAACTTGAAACCGGATCTTTCCGTGATTTGGAACTTTAACCGATACCCTTAAAAGTACTGAGTTTGAGACCCAACACTACTTCTGAAGGTCATGTAATGTTCTTAAAACATTTCTGGCTCATCAGATAATGAGCGATTTCATTAATGTTAACAAATCAATCATCATTGTGCGATGAAATCCGAATGTGACTGTGCTAAGAGCTTAAATGTGATGTGTTGTACCTCACCACAGGTCCACGCTCTGAACATCCTCAGGGCTCTGTACAGGGACACTCGTCTGGGGGAAAACATCATTCCCTTCGTCTCAGATGGAATGCAGGCTGCTGTTCTGGGCTTCACCTCTCCTGTTTGGGCTGTGAGTTTCTTCAGTGGTTTTCTGCCTCTGTTAGTGTCTGTTGTTTGAATTTAGACAGATTAATGGGGCCCGCCAACATCATGTCATTCCAGCACCTCTCCAGGGAGGTGTTTCTAATGGTTGGCCGCCACATTCATGTCACTGTGGGGTAGACTAAATATTAAACAGCAGCCAACGCTACAGCCTCCAGAACAACCATAAAATTGAATTTGTCTCAACAGTTTTAACTAGAATGAAACATTGTAAGCTCCATGATATCGGATTTAGTGCAGCGCTGTTGGACTGCACTTTAACATCGT